>JAWNGG020000058.1:0-600000 GCA_036937485.2 Tetragonisca angustula | reverse complement strand
TTTTTTTCTTTTCTCTTCTCTCTCTCTCTCTCTCTCTCTTTCTCTCTTTTTCCCGCAGAGGCCCGTTAGACAAGCGTGCCTTCTCCGTGAGAGGCGACCGCGCGATTGCGCATGCACACCGCACTAGCGTCAGATTAAATTCGAAACGGCCTGTAAAGCGTTACCGAGACACGTTGTGTTTTGTGTAGTTTGGAATACGTATAGCGCAGAGTGCGCCGTGGGGTCAACGACCCGTCTACGCTGTGGAACGCACGTACACCGATGCACCGATGCCCGTGCACGTACTACGGCACACACATCCTTCTGTGTACGTGTGTGGTAAGTACACGGTGAGCCAATATCGCCATGCACCTCCACCAGATGGAGCTGTATTTCTCTCTCTCTCTCTCTCTCTCCTCTCTCTTAGGGTCTCAGCCATCTCTGCGGCTCTCTCGTTTCGCTCCGCGCAAGAATCTAGCCTAGACCGCGTAGACGCAGAGACCATAGACCCCTCCGCGAGCTTGAATTCTCAAGGTACGAGTCTCACCCGTTTTCCCTCGCATCAACGATTCGCAATTGTTTGCGTCGAATCCACCGAAAATATAGAGTCCAGAGGTCAAGTCAACACGCGAGAGCGATTCTTCGAAAAATCGAGCGTACGAAAGAATAGGGACACGATCGGTGTAATTTGGAGGAAGTGGCGCTCTTTGGACCCTCGAGCGGCGATAAGAACGAGCAA
The DNA here is from genome assembly GCA_036937485.2 of Tetragonisca angustula. Taxonomy (NCBI): domain Eukaryota; kingdom Metazoa; phylum Arthropoda; class Insecta; order Hymenoptera; family Apidae; genus Tetragonisca; species Tetragonisca angustula. The sequence goes on along the minus strand of JAWNGG020000058.1, from coordinate 599,282 downwards.
CACGTGCACACACGTGCGTGCGCATGTGTGTGTGTGTGTGTGTGTGCACGCTATCTGCTGCCCACATGTCTTCTGCGGCCAGACTTCTTTTCGGTTACCATTTTCGGCGGGCCATTTTCAGATTTTCAAGGGTGGCATTATCTTTAGATACGAGTGCACGTGTCCCGTAATTTCCTGATACACGTCGATCGAAATTTGTCGCGTCATTTGACAAATTTGTCGAAAGTAATTTTTTAAATGCAGGTCGATCGAAATACGACGAAGGATACTCATAGTTGCCGGTTCGTCGAGGATTGAATTAAAAATCTTAACGTGTCCGGTAGTTTTCACAGGGATTTAATAGATGTTCGCAGTTGCAAGTCTGTCAGAGATCGATTTGTTAAAAATATTAATAGCCCAACGATGTCAGCCAAGAGTCGATAACTTTGGTCAAACTATATCCGTACATACAACAAACAGAGAAATACCAACGCGATAAACGAATCGAATTCAATACTAAAACTACCGACGAATAAAGTGCATGAAAATTTCCATCCAGAGACATTGTAGACAAGGAAATAGAGAATCATTCAAATCTTCAAAAATATATAGAATTCACGTCTGGAAAGTATCTAACAAAAATAATGAATCACAATTTATGTGAACATCGTATACAATTATAATCGTAGTAAATAATCATTTCGACCACTTTTGGTGGTTCTAGCGTTAATTGCCCGAGTGTCGAGATGCGTGGAGGTCGGTCTGAACGCGGATGCAAACGCAGGACGATAATTATATTCGTAGCGGAGGCCAGTGGCAGCCCAACTGATAAAAAGCTACCGTGCTCGCGGGCTTCCCTCCGAGCCCCGAGTTCTCCCCTTTCTAGCGCGGCGAGGAATTATTGGGGTCGAGTGGCTGCACAATCGAGCAATTATAAACATTATTCGAATCGCGCTGCCCTGACCCAACACGCGGAAGCTGGCGAAAACGGAAACAAACATCTCCGCGTAATCGCCGTGTCGAATGCAAATAAAAAAACGTAACTGGATACGTCTCGTTTTTACTCCCTATCGATCGTACGATCTAGTCGCGTAATTAATTAATTTTCGCTCCGTGAATTTCTCAGATCTGTGTCTTGGTGTTTCAGATCGACGACGGAACTGCTTCTGTTTTTGAATTTCAGTCGACGAATCGAATTGTCCCGGTTCTGCAAACTGAAAAGTCGTCACCGATAGGGTTGTCAAAGGGTCAGAAGTCGATAAACTTGTACAAATGAAATTCTACCGTAAACCTTGAGGAGGAAAGCCGTGTTCCCTTTTACACCTGCTTCGGGATCCTAACGACGCCGATGCAGCTCCTCGCCGAAAAAAACTAGTCTACTCGCCGAGTCTTCGGTCGCCGTGTCACGCGAAACAACCCCCATTCGAAGATCGAGTGGCCGATGACACACAACGGACACCGCCGTTCCTGTCCCGACAACGAGACCCACGTCAGAGCGCGAGGCTCTGGCTCTCGTGTCATTGGAGTGCAGGTCCTTGACCTGTCCCAGTCCTCCGCCTCTCTCTCTCTCTCTCTCTCTCTCTCTCGATCCACCTCCGTCTCTCCAGACTCGATCTCTCGCCTCGCCCCCGCTCCCGCGACGACGCTGGCGGTTCTCGCTCGAAAACGTAATAATCGAGAGAAAAATTCGATCGACACTGGCGAGGGAGCACGTTGCAACGACGTTACACCGCCTGTGTGCAGGCCAAAAAGCGACGAGAATCGGCGGAGATGGCCGAGCGCGATGTCAGCCCGTCGGCGTGAGCGTCGTTTCACGGCGCACGTGCGGGTGAAAGAGGGACGAAGAAGCGACGGGTGAAAAGGGGCGGGGGGGGGGGAAGGAGGAGGAGAGCGACGGGGCAGAGAGAGAACGAACGAGAGAGGGAAGGGTTTCGAATGGTCGTGCGCGCGAGTGGGAACGAGCAAGGGGTGGCGTAGGTGTAGAAGGGGAAAGGGGGTGGTTGAGAGAGAATCGACTGGACGTCGCCGTGCACATTCGTCGCGTTTTCACGGTCAGGCTTTATCGATCGTGGAAGGAGGGCGAAGGAGCGGAAGGAAAGGAGTTTCGGAGTGCATTGAAAGGGCGTTGAACCCAAGGCCTTTCGGTAGTCGCGGCGCCCATAATGCAACGATTGTTGTGCCCGTCCGTCCGCCCTCGCCTCTCGCGCGACGCTCATTTTTTAACCAACTCTGCCGAAACGCTGACCGATCGAAATTAAATGAAGCGAGTTGATCTTGTTTCTTTTTTTTTTTATTTCTTTTTTTGGGGGGAGGAGGGGGGGCGGTGGGTGGGAGGCTGTTTCTCTTACCGCAGCGTTGCGTCTCGTTGACGTAGGTCCGAAACGTCGTGTTCCTCGTTTCCCTTCGGGCGGCGAGTGTTTCGTAACTGACGGGCACAAAGCGAACGCGAAACGTCATCGTGTCGCCAGCGTTCCGGTCATTTTCACGTGGCGGCGGTGTTTACACGGCGGCGCGAAACTCGAGTCACCCTGACCGCTATTGCTGGAGAGATTGCTCGACCCGCGGTCGATCCTCGAAACGTTCGAAACGCGATGCCCGCTCCGTTTTCCATTCACACTGACCGGAAATGTTCGCCGTCGCCGCCGAGTGCGAGGAGAAGCGTCAGAAACGTCTGAAAAAATCTCGCCGCGGAGCGCGCCGCACCGACCGACTCCGTTCGCCAAGGACTCAGACACGTCACTATTATTATTATTAGGAATCCCTATTCGGCGTGTTCACGCCCTTCGTGGTTTTTCCATGCATCCCTAGAGAGAGAGAAGGAGAGAGAGCAAAAGGGGAACGAAGCACAGGGTGGTCGAAAGAACGAAAGCCAGAGAGAGAGAGAGAGAGAGAGAGAGAGAGAGAAAGGGGGAGAGACGATGCAGCGTGTGCACGATTGCGAGCGAGAGGAACACATAGGGATAGATGGAGTGAGCGAACGGGAGAGAAAGACGGAAATGGATAGATAGAGAGATGAAGAGAGAGAGAGAGAGAGAGAGAAGCAGAGAGAGGAGACGCATGTGCGAGCAACAACGATGTATTTCGGTGCAGCGCTCCATACACCGCGTGGAGGTCAATGCCCGTCCTTACTCCGGCCCAAGGAAGGAGCGGGAGGGTACGCTGTGTGGGGAGGGCGAGGAGCGGGAGGTGGGGGGTGGAGGCGCTGCGGGACGGGGAAGGGAGACAGAGGGCAAGCACTGAGCGGAAAAAATGAACAAACATTCAGAAAGACCAGAAAAGGGACGCGTGCAGGAGTGCTCGCGCGTTACTCTCCTCTCCTAGCCCTTTCTTTGTCCCCCTCCCCCTCCCCTACCCCCCTCCCCCCGCGTGTTCAACTTTCATGTTAATTGACGAGCTAAGATTTACGCTTGATTTGAAGCGGCCCGGCCCGACGCACACCCTCTCTACTTTTCCTGGCGTTCGCGTTGAGAGAAGTGCTCCAAATCGTACGATTTCACGTTTGCCATTTTCTGTTTTTTTTTTTTTTAATCGTTGTTAAATCATTTTTACTGCGAATATACTCCGCGAGTAAATGGTAGAACGCAGAATGATTCGCAAACAGCGATTAAAACTCTTGCAAATGTCTTTTTGTTGGTCAAACTATCAATCGATCGAAGATTCGAATAATTTAAATGGCAATGTCGTTTCAACAATATTTCCAACAGTTTTGATAATTTTAGATTAGTATGTAATAATGACTAAATCCTTTTGCTGATCGAAGATTTGATTTCGTCAAGGGAAAAGAAGAGTATTTTCATAGCACAGATTATTCTTAATTAAAAGCGAGGTGTTTCAATTAGTATTTTTAATAATTTCAATAGTTTTAGACTATTGTATATAATATAATACTATGTCTAGTGTGTACAATCTAGTATATACAATAGTTTTATAATATAATATATACTAATACAATAGTATTAAATATATTATTATAATATAATAGTCTACTAGAATACGAGACTATTATTATATATATATACAATAGAATAGTATTATACATACTATTATGATATAATAGTCTACTAGAATACTAGACTATTATTATATATATACAATAGAATGGCATTATATATACTATTATAATATAATAGTCTACTAGAATACTAGACTATTATTATATATATACAATAGAATAGTATTATATATACTATTATAATATAATAGACCACTAAAATACTAGACTATTATTATATATATAGAGTTTAGTTATTATATATATATATATATATATATATATATATATATATAATAACTAAACTCTAGAATACTAGAATACTAGACTATTATTATTATTATATATATAAATAATAACTAATACCGTTAACCGAAGGTTTCGTAAAAAAAACAAATTTGTTCTTAATGAAAAGTAACTTACACTGATTAAACATTATCGACAATTCAATTTCTCTCTGACATTTCGTCGTAATTAATCAGCACCAGCAGAGGGCAGTAAACGTTTAGATCGAGATTTAATAAATTCGTGACAGTGTTTCTTTTCAAACAGTTCAACACGTGAAATCTAAATCTAAATCGCGAGGCAAAATGGGTTAAGCAGATTGCAATAACCGTGGCGAATGCCGAATCGCGTTTCGCGGTGGGACGACTATCTGTCTATTTCGACGTGTTCGTCTTTGAAAACCCGCCTCGTTTCGGCATCGGCGCGCTCCCGATTAACGATAATATTTATTTAAGAGGCTAATGGCAGGTCTAGCAGGCCTGGGCCGCTACCAATTCCGCGTGAAACCTGTTTCCGCGTCCTGGCGCGTTCGTCTAGCCTAACGTGCGTTGTCGTTCGTCTATTCTCGGTGACGATTATGCAAACTTTTGACGCGTTGCCAATCGGCCGCGATGATTCACCGGCGGCGGGGAATCGATCTCCCACCGATTCTGCCGACGATCCACGCTTCAATTCCCCGCGAATCACATTGCAATTCGCCGAAAATTCTCGTTCGACGCTTTCCCCGCTAGATCGATCATCCCGGCGCGAGTTCGACACGACGATGTAGGGTAAAAGGTCGACGAACTAGTCGAGTCGAGGGAACATCATCTTTTGAAACTTTTGTTTTCTGCACCAATGGCGGAACACCAGCAGCGAGCGTACGTATAATTCGACGGTGGGGGAGAACGAAACGGTCCTTGGACCAAAGAGGAGACGACGAACACGTAGCAGACTGGCTCGCTCGTGCAACATTGATGGGACATTACGACCGGTGTCGGTGGGCCGACGATATACGATTGCAGACTAACCGAACGTACGTACTCTTACGCAGCGCGCTCGTGCCCGCGTTCCTCGATTTACGATCGTGCACGAACAATCGGAATATTAGAACGTGCTCCCTTCGTCTCTCCGCTGGAATTTCGAACGGGGGGGGGATAATTACGACGTTAACTTTGAACCAGTAGTCGCGTGGAATCACTCGTTCCCACCGATACCACAGTGATTTTCAGCAATCGTTCCGAGCGAAGTTAATGAAAACTCTAAAGGAAAAATTCTAATTTTCAACGCGTCGAGGCTAAAGGTAACAGTTGTGACGTGGATGTGCTTCAAGCACTTGACCACCTAGAAAACAAGCATAAATTTGGATCATCCTCGAGGGATCGTCATGTCAGGACAAGTGCGTACTCGAGATCGTTTTCAACAAATTTCCGCCATACTTCCTGATTGATCTTGAATATTTCATTCTGCAGCTCCTCCTTTGGAAAGGGCAATCCAAGACAAAAGGGAGGACTTTGAGTTAGTCAGTCGCAGTTAAACAGCAACCAAGATGATAATCGAGAAGTTAGTTAGCAAAAGCAGTTTTTGTATAGTTGTGACAACTCAGAACAGTTGAAGAGTTAGTCGAAGAAGTTACAAGAAATTATAGTGGAAGCCAAATAATTGAGTTAACAATAAATCGCAGGAGTAGCAAGATTCGTCATAGCTACTCATTTCTTAGTGGTGTGGTCCACAAGCTGAAACTTGAACACTCGAAACGTCTGAATAAACATATTTCAGCGATATTAACCTTTTTATGTAATTGTATAATTTTTCTGGATGATCTTTTCTGCAGCAGAGCGAATGAACAACTCGTCCTTTGAATCTAATTGAGTAGATCGAAAATGTATTCGAGAAACGTTATAATTCTAAAGGTCGTAAAGAGACATTACAATTCCCACGTCATGAAGAAACAATTACAATTTTTTCGTCGAATCAGAAACGTTATAATTTTCAATTTAAGGAGAATCCCTGAAAAGAATTTCTACATTTTTATCGATCGACGAAGTAACACTTTTTACTTTTCACAAGTAAAATTCATCACAGACAAGGTTAGACGAGACAAGTTCACAGCTCATTGCTGAGATTAAACACACCTTTTGTTCCTGAGTAGATCGACTCTCTCCCGAACGCTGCAGATAATAAATATAAATAAAGTTCGTGCTATTAATAAAATTCGATAAGACTCGCCAAGTCAGTATATATACGATTTACGGAACAACGCGGTCAGCTTTGAGATTTCTTCGCAAATACACATACACAAATGGCGGATGGAATTATTTAGTGGCTTATCGTCTGTCGGCTATGACCGTTATGCCTATCGATACCGAATCCTCAAACATTCGCGTGTAATCGTATCGATTTTCTATTTGCTCCGCCGGGTAAACGTAGTCCGACTTACGTAACGAATATGTGTAACCCGTGCTCGCCTCGGTGCCTCCGGAGGAGAAGGAACTTCGAAATTCACCGATCGATCGATCCAAGTAAACTATTACGTCCGGCGTTCGCCGGCGCTTCCAGGAAGTTGTAATTCCCCGTCGTGGAACATCGACGACGGTGAATCTTGAGTCGATCGTTGTCTCGCGGGGAAATTTCGTCGAAGGAATCGTCACGACAAAGTTCGTCATTGAGGAAACATTTTTATTGAGATTCCCTGCTGAGAGCAACATCGTACTTAAATCTCGCACTTTCTCACTTTTATTGTTTACTGATGACGAACGTACACGTTTTGTATATATATATATAAAGAGAAATATTTTATCGCAACATTATCACAGTCAAATAATTTATTAAATATTTTATTGGTAATAGGTTGGATCGTGATATTTGGCTGCTATCGAAAAAGTTTAATACTGTCTATATCATAGGTAATAAATTTGTATATATATAATTTTGGTATACAAGAAAACATATTTTATTGTAAGTTATTGTGGGTAAATAATTTATTAAATATTTTATTGGTAATAGGTACACTTTCAAGGTTAGATGACGATATTTGGTTCTTTATATCGAAAAGTTTAATATTGTCTATACTATGGGTAACAAATTTGTATATATAAAAAAAGATACTTTATTGTAAGCTATTGTAGTTAAATAATTTATTGGTAATTTATTGGTACCAGGTTAGACTACGATATTTGGTTGTTTGTATTCAACAGTTTAATATTGTCTATGTTATACGTTGAAACAATCATCACATGTAAATCAGAAATATTGAAAGTGTATCGCGAATATTTCCGTACGCACCGTGGCTATATTCGAGGAATTAAATTTCAAGTATCTTGGCTCACGTTCCTAGACAGCATCGAGAAACCACTTGTTTCGGCTTGCGAGACGCTACTGCGGCCCGAGTCTCGTGAAAGATTCAAGAAAGTCACCTGTGGCGAGAGGCGAGCAAATTCGAAGGAGAGAGGAAAAGAGGAAAGAGCTTGAAAAAGGGAAGAGGACGCGTGTGCACTCCTTTCCGTGTAAATAGTCTCCCTTTCTGCGCGCAGACTATTATAGCCGCGAATTAGCAAGCCTCCTCCAGCGAGAATAAATTACGAAGCTCCCGCGTTCGAAAGCGGAAACATCTGTTCCGAGGTATCCTCGAATCGCGTACGTTGCTTCTCGGTGAACACACGCGGCCTCTGTTACATTCTTCGTTGAATTTGTCATTCGAGCTCGGCTCGAATTGAATTTCTATTTTCTTTCGCGCACGCGGCCGTGAACGAACAACACGCGTGGATTTATGACGCGACAGTGCTGTCTACGCACGTTTTCGATCGTGAACGTTTCTGCTTGGTGGATTGAGGAGATCAACCCTCGCCGAGGGTGACGTGATTTGTGAAAATTCGAGATGCAGAGATCGTGATTTCAGTTTAGTCGTAATTTGAGGATTTCAATGTACTTTCAGCTTTCGCGAACGAATATAATTCGAGATGCGTTGACATTTATTTTGGAGGAAATCATCAAAAAATTATAAAAAATTATGTTTAAATGATGTTTTCGCAAATGGTACGCACCATTAAATTCAAAAGTCGTTAAAAAACATTAATTTCATCGATTTACACGAAAACTATATCCACAGTGATTTTCGAAATATTTGACGAAATACGATCCGGATCTTGACTACTTTGGGGGTAGTTTTCACCCCTTCAAAACCGAAAAATACCCTCTGATGTTTCCAAAAAAATGACAAATCCGAAGAAATTCGGACGAATGGTAGTTTTAGTTTAACGCTCGGAATTCTTGTCAAATGCTATGAAATGATACAACGAGTTCCAATTCATAATACAATAAATAATCTGAACAAACTTTTATCGCAGAGTTGAGTAACGATTGATTTTTCCGTAACTACTTTTGTAATTGGTAGCTGAAAGTAACAATGTTTCGTTAAAGATCAGTTAAAACTGTTTTACTGTTCGACATCATTATAATTACCCTGTATACCAAAGTTTCTGTTAATCATCGTCGAAAACGATCATCCCACGATTAATACTTATCATGGCCAGTGATTACGCTTTCTTCGACTACTTCGTTTATTCGTTAATCACGATTACTCGGTAAATTGCGATCATTGATCACCGACACCGTTTCACGTTGGCCACATCTGTCAGTCATCAATCGGATTACTTTTTGCTTCAACCAAATATCTCCCCACGAGTCTACAAAATTTCCAGTTCTGAAAAATTGTTCGTTCTCCCGGCCATTTCCCCGATGATTTCACACTGCAAGCAATTGCAAGAGTTATAAAAAAAAAAAGAAAGAAAAAAGAAAAGAAAAACACGAACGTGCAAACTTGAACCCAGTAGAGTTAGACAGAGGCGCGAGTAATCGCTCGCGGAGAACGTTCAATAACCCTAGAGTGGGGGGAGGGGGAGGTGGGAGGGGGTGGTGAGTGTCGGAAGGAGCGTTTAGAAAGCAATTTCCCGGACAAAGAAACGGTGATTATCGGGGAGCAATCGCGGCAGGCCGGTAGCTGGTCGACACCAGGAAGCGTGCCGCTAAACTCCCTCCCCCCTCCCGTGGGGTTGCGGTGCAATTGCAATCATCTCGCTGCCTAGCCACTTTCACTGCTGACCTACTGTTACGACGTCCTGGCTCGTCGGTGACGCGGCACCTTCCACACGGTGCTGTCTGCACGCCCCTCTTTCCTCCTCCCACACTCCCCCTCGCCCCTGCCGCGCTGCGTGAGCGTAGACGAGAAGCGCGCACTGCGCCGCACGCATGCACCATGTGCGTGCCGAGAGGGCACTGCAACTGCACGGTCGCGTCGTACGCACAACAGCTGAACGGAAGAGAAATGGCACGGCAGTGATAAGTTGGAAGCGGACTGCTCTCGATTAGAAATGAGTTTCATCGAAAAAACGAAAACGCAAAGTCTCAAGTTCGAAGTTATCTCGAAACTTCGCAAGCTCCGAAAATTGCTTTGAGACTCGTGCTTCAAAACCCAAAAGTTTACGAAGCTTTCGAAATTTTGTACGATCTTTGAAACATTCTCGAAAGGATACGCGGAATCTGGCTGAAAATTTTGGAACGTAATTTAGGATTTCAAGAAAGATCCACCTCGGGTAGTATGTTTCGAGTGTAGATTGATTTTCCGTTTCGTTGTATAGGTGCAAATTTTTTTGAAGGGTAGTACGGATGTTTATCGTGATACTTGTCGTTGGTAGACGAAAGAAATTTCTGTTACTTACATTTCAGTTTATCGCGAACAATTTGTTTTTAGTTTCATTTTGTGGATACAGTAGCGACAAGTTATTCTATCACTGGGTCGTGGCTTTCCCCTTGTGGTTCATTTTGTTATTCTAAAAGTCCAGAGTGGAAGTCTGGAAGAAACATCCCGCCATTTGCCAACCTCATCCCCGTGGCTTCACTTCCGTGTCACGAATGTCATGATCCTCGTCGTGGTTGCTGAATCACGAAACATCCCGACCAGGAAGACAAACCAACCGCTCTGCGATACATTTTACAGAAAAATCACAGACAAACACGATGAAGATAAAGATCGCTAAACAAACCAACGATTGTGAAAAGATATTCGTAATAGATTTCTGTCTCGGTACAAAGCGAACGGATGAAGTACCTAATAAATTTCTGTCTTTACAAAGCGAAGATTATTTGTTCAAATGGTGATTAAGAAATACTCAATAACAATTTGTGGATAATATTAAATATGTTATATAGATATTAATTTGTGCAATGTACAAATCAACAATTCTAAAAAGAAAAAAACATTGAACGATGATAGATTTATACTTTGTTACAAAATGACAAGTGAGTTGGTTGTTTAAACTCGATAATACACAAGAAACAAATAACAATTATTAATAATAGCACGTATAACAATCGACAATCCCGAAAAGAATCGAAGGAACAGATTTCTTATTGCAAAGCGAGGATTAATTATTCAAACGATAGAAATAATCGATATTCAATAAGGCACAAGGAACGAACAACATTTACAGATAACGCACAGTATGTAAATCAACAAATAAACACGATATTTTATTACAAAGAGGAGATTAATCGTTTAAACGACAGAAACACTCAACGAGATGATGCAAGAGACGAACAACATTTATGGATAATAGTGCGTAACAATCAGTTACGTGAAATGGAAAATAAGTGTTACACAGTCGGCGAAGATCTTTTCCTTGAGACTTTTTTTTTTTTAAAGAAGATCGAAAGAGGGTGAGATCGCGAAAACGACAGAGAAACTGCTCTCTTTGTGCAGCAAGTTATTCGCGAACGGTACATTCGTTGATGCAAACTACTTGATGAACGGTCTGCCGCGGTCGTGTAAACGCCTCGAGGAATTAGTCGAATCTTCCCGCGAGTTTTGCGAGAACGGAAAAGGGGGATGAAATTTGCCAAGGCCGATACACAGACGTCTCGTTTATCCCTCTGCAGCGTCGACTTTCCGCGGGAAATTTTATTATGGAAGTGAGAGAGGGGTCGGGGACAGTAAAAACCCAATCTCTTGATATTTTTAACCGTGAAACGAACTTTACTTCGTTATAATCTCGCGCTGTTTAGTCACATCTGTGCTTTAATCGGGATTGAGTCGCTTGGACGAATTGGGTTGAGGAATGGATAGCGTGAAAATGAATAGACTCTCCTAGACGTCTGGAGAAACTGAAGGAAAGGTACAAAATATACTCGAGACGGTATGTTATAATTAAGATGCAGATTTCGCGCATTTATGAAAAACTACAAATTGCAAGTGTGCATGTGAAATGTATAGAATATACAAAAATATCTATGCAAAGTATTCAAAGAGTACCTATGTTATAATACGTAGTAGATAAAACATCTGCAGATTTCATTTCTTTGGCGATATTCGTAAAAAATATACAAAATTCGCGTGCAAATTCTCTTTTCTCCTTCTTAATTAATTTTTATTATCACAAATTGTGGTAGGGTATCTATATATATAGTAGATAGAACAAATCTTTTTTTTAGCGATGTTCGTAATTAATTACGATAATATTACGTCTGGTAGATAAAATAAGTTCTATGTTTTTTTTTTTTAATAATTCTCTTTTTCCCTCGTAATTAATTTTATTTGTAATATAGCAGATAAAAGCAATCTTTTTTAGGATATATACTTCTTTAGCAAAATACTTTTAAAATTCGTGTCCTAATTATAACATCCTAATTATGACAAAACAAAATTCATTTCTTTTCTTTCCTTCCTAGTTAATATCTACTATCACAAATTACGATAGAATACCTATATTACAACGAATAGCAAGTAGATAAAACAAAATCTTGTCTAGCGATTTCGATATACATAAAATCCGCGTCCCAATTATAATACACGGTAGACAAAACGAATTTCACTTCTTCGAATAGTTTTCTTTCAATTCATTTTTAAATGTTCACCATCACAAATTACACTAGAATACCTATATTACAATGTACAGTCGATAAAACAAATCTCTTTCCTCTTACATTTCTTTTCAGCGATGTTTGCAAAAATTACAAAACCCATAAATTATCCTAATTATCACAATATTATACATGGTATTAGAACCAATAGATTATTCCTCCCTCCCGCCCCTCTCTGATTAATTTTTACCATCGTAAATCGTCGTCGAGCGTAAAATGTGTGTGCAAAACTCGGCTAGCGATCGGCCGGTTCGTTCGTACAGTCAACAGACTGTTTGAAACGTCCTCGAAACCAGTCAGGCGCTCGAGTCGACAGGAAAATGCGGAAAGAAACGCGAAATGCGAAAAGCCAGCGCTGCGACGAGAGGAGAGGGCAAGGTGGACGAGCCGTGGGTGGTTTTGCGCAAGCCGCGACCTCCTCGTCGTGTACCAGACCCTATGCAGGCAGGTCTTGGGTCCCTATCGGGTGATACGCGCATAAATTACTTGGAAACGAACGGGTGAAAGTTGCCCGAGGTCAACCCGCTGGCCATCGGGTTGATTCTTCATCGTGGTAGCATTCAACGTGAGTCTTCATTCAATTCGTCAATGACGCGCGCGCTGGTTTCGGAACAGAGCGACAGTTCGATCGACTCTGGTTAAATCAAGCGACATGTTACTGACTTTTTCGAGTGGTTAGGAGAACGTGACCTGTTTCAGGTGCAACAGTCAGAGAAAAATTGTCAAGCGGTTGAGAAATCGGCAAGTCTGCTGGCAGCTGTGGGTAAGCAGCCGATGTAACGCGCATTGAAAGAAATTTCGTGTCGCATAATGGAAGAAAGGAGGTCGTGCTGGCTGGGAAACGTAGTGTCACTGCACTTCGGAAGCCCTTCGAAGCACTGGAGCATCGTAAAGCATCGACGAACGACGTTGTTGTTCTCACCGGGGTTTTGGAACTTTTAGGTCATAACGCTTCTAAAACGTCTTTACGCAACAGACACTGTAAGTAAATTGTCATAAATAAAGAAAGAAGAAATTTTAATAAAATACTATTGTATAGAATTTTTAAAATTACACGTTATATTATCATTATCATTATGTTGTTAATTATCATATTATCGATTTGACAAAATATTATTATATGGAACTTTTTTAAAAAAAGTAATTTTAATAAAACAATCGGTACTTCAACTCAATTATATTATTAATTTAATGAAATATTATTATATGGAACTTTAAAAAAAAATAATTATAATAAAATAATCGGTACTTCAACTCAATTATCATATTATCAATTTAATAAAATATTATTATATGCAACTTTTTAAAAAAAAGTAATTTTAATAAAATAATCGGTACATCAACTCAATTATCATATTATCAATTTAATAAAATATTATTATATGGAACTTTAAAAAAAAAATGATTATAATAAAATAATCGGTACTTCAACTCAATTATCATATTATCAATTTAATAAAATATTATTATATTCAACTTTAAAAAAAAATTAATTTTAATAAAACAATCGGTATTTCAACTCAATTATCATATTATCAACTTAATAAAATATTATCATATGCAACTTTTTAAAAAAAAATAATTTTAATAAAATAATCGGTACTTCAACTCGCGAATGAATCTCAATTGCATTTTCTCGTTTCGTGTCCGAATGTGAGGTACTCGAAAGCGATGTACACACGTGTAATCGAGTACGAAACGAAATAAAATTCGTCGTTTAGAAACGACCGAGCGAGTTATCGCTCCGTTATCATCGCTGAGGTAGGATTATCTTGCTTCTTTTTCCTTTTCCTTTTCTTTTTTATCAAACAGTCAGCTGACCGCAACAGCGACGCCTATTGTCAAGTGTCTCTCCCTTTCTTTCGCCAGCGAGTCTGTTATCCGACAGGAAGGAAAGCGTGGTCGAGATTAAATTCCCTCCATTGGCAAGGTTTATGTTGTTGCACTGCATTCCCGCCGCGTTCGTAATCGTTTCGCTGAAAGGTTAAGGTTTCCCCAATTTCACGATCAAAGTCGATCAAATTAAAATACAACGGAACTCGATGTTTAAAAAATGCATGGAAATGCACTCCAAGTGGAGCATATAATTTTCATCGATCGTCATTTTTAGTACGCGAAGTAAATTTCTAAATTTGGAGTCTGGTCCTTTAATTGCGTTCGTTGAACTATAGAGTGATGGGCATGACTGTGTCGATGACAAAAATTAAGATATAAATTCGTAAAAAGGGTCGCCTGGATTTATTTTGAAACACGAAGCTTCAGTTTTGATAGTGAGTCTTCATTTTCTATTTTTTTCTTTTTTTTTTCTCTACGTCAACGTGAGGATACTTTTTCTTTCAAAACTGTCAAAATTCAAACGCGTATAAGGAAAACATTGAAGTCGTTTTCAGGACTGAATTTGCTACGATCGTGAAGATTGAAATTTTCTTTCTATGACAATTACTCAAAGCTCGCTGTATGATCATTTTCGAGCTTGGGATTTTTGGGATTTTTTGAACTTTTGTCACTTGTCTGATATTTAAAGTTCGACAAAATGGTGAAAAAGAAATCGTCACGACAAGTTTCACTTCAATGAACTTCTTTAAAATGACGGTGGATTCAGTTACAAGAAGAACTTTTTCAACGCACGTTTGAACTTTCGCAATTTTTCGAGGGAAATAGCTTTTAACACATGGTGTGTGTCAAAGTCATCCTTAAAAGAAACGAACTCACAACTGCAGAGTTTTCACGGTTTAGAGCGAGATGGTTCCAAACTAGAACCAAGACCAAGTGGATCGTCGCATGATTTTTTAATGAAGTTACATCAGTTTAAATCGTCAAGAACTTTTCATCGTCGCTACGGTTATGCTCCTCTAGCTGTGCACAAATACGCGAACTGCTCGCGTGCGTTCATTCTTAGTTATATCGAGTCGAACGAAGCTCGGAAACAAAATGAATCTGTCGAATCGGCGGGTCCTCATCAGGAAAATCGCGTTTCCTTTCGCGGCCTCTCTCGCGAGATTTCGTGACACACCCGGCAGAAACACGCAACGCAACGCAACGCTCCTTTTTTAAGCCGGCGCGCTTTTTCTCGCCATTTGCTTCGGCTTTTAATAACCGCCACGCGTAAAAAACCCCTCCAGTGTGACCGAGTGGATATACGCGCCTGTATAACCACCACCGACAGTCAATGACCCCTGCACTTTATGCCGAATATCCATTTGCACCGAGACGAGACTCAGCCTGTTACTGTTTTTCGCCGCCGCTTCAAAGAATCGGTGAAAACGGCGCGCGCGTGCTACGTTCCGATTAATTATGGTATTACCAAACTGTCCAAGCCATGTATTTCGTATACGTGTACATACGTATCCAACGATATAATTTATAATCGACGAAATTCTCTTTCGCCAATAGCCAAAAATTCCTCCTGATATTTGGGACACGATCGTCGACGAGTTTTCTCTGTCCACAAGCCCGTATACAGGATAGGCTAAATGTCAGTTCCTGGTAATTCCTTAAAATAAAACTAAAGTAATTTCTTTGTTATTTCTCTGTTAATTTAGAGCGGTGTCAACACTTGAGAGAAACAATTTTTAAAACACAATGAGAAAAATCGCGTTTGAATTCAATCTGAAATTGATAAAATTGGTTCTTTTTCTTATATCTTGCTGTTTTACTAGAAGAAGAGAAAGAAATAGGTTGGTCTAAAATACACCCTGTGTACAGGGTGTTCCATGTGTACAATTTTTTCTTAAACCATTCTCTTTTCGGAGAAAAATGTTTCAAATAAAACTTGAAAAATTGTTTCGAGGGGGGAGGGCATCTTTTGGCGGTCATAAGTCTTATCTGGATAATCAGGATTCAAGGTGACCATTATTTTTTTTCGAAATAGAATTGTATATTTTTGAGTTCGCAGTCTTGTAGCTGACGTTTGGATAACGTTGGTTGAGTTCAAGGTTATTTAACGCCGTCCAGAGATCCTGGTATATGATGTTCGAAGCAACAGTGACCTTGGATGTCAATACTGACTGATTTATTCTCAAAATGACAGTTGCAAGACATTTTTTTTCTTTTTCTTTCTTTTTCTTTCTTTTTCTTTCTTTCCCTAAAAAATCAGGTGCTTCGGAAAAAGTTCACTTCTCAAAAATCGTGTAAAGGGCGCTTGCTAACAAATTACTTCCTCAAACATTGGAAGCGGTCGATAATTGTCGTTTTAGAGACACTGTGCAATTTAGGCACGTAGAACGTCATAGACAAGGAACAATCTCTGGATGCTCAACGAAGGTGAGCTTTGAGCTTGAACGACCTTGGAACACCAACCTATTTTAGTTACCCAGTTCGTTGAATTCGTCTCGACGTCGACCAGAAGACCGACATGAACAACGAAAATGCACGGTTCAATTTAAAAAGAAATAAATTTCGAAAGCGCGATAAGATTCGCGGTCCCTTCGTAACAACCTGAGTTTCCATTCGACGTGTTTCTCCCTTAGTTTAAGAGACAAATGCGTGAGTTGGCACTTCACGAAATGCACGCGGTATTTCCCCATGGAAAGTACCGTTCGGCACCCCCGTGACATTGGTGGCCATCCTCGCTGTCGGTTCTTCCAGCTCGTAAATTCTGCTACCGTCTTCATTCAGACGGCGCGCGTGTTTTCCGCGCGTCCGCGAGCTCGCGAGCCGTGCTTCTATAACCCGTGTATTTTTATGCCCGAGTCATCGCTCGCACGGTGTATTTTTGTCCGGCCGCAACGTTCCGCGTTCAGGGCAATCGCGTGGAAAGGGCGAAGACGCGGCCAGCTGAGATTTCCATGGGGTTACGGGTTCACGCGGAGGGGTTTGCTATTTCATTGATGTCTTCTTCATGGCGTACGAACATTCGTGTCCCTTTCCGTCGTTTCAAGAGTATAACTATATTGTACCTAGACGTTTACATTTTTATTTATAATTATGGCGAGGATGGTGGAAGAATGTAGGATTTGGGTAAGGTGAGGAACCTAGACTAGCCTAGACTCATCAACAGTCGCTTGTTGTCATAACTACTCGCTGCAATGTCATAACTACACATCAGCAACAATAATTATTGCTATTCCTACAGGAATTAAAGTTTTTAGTTGATTAGCTACATATCATGGATCTAAATTAATTTTTAATATTTCATTTTTATGATCAATTGGATTTATTTTAATATTTTACTATTGGAGGATTGACTGGGATTATATACTTTCTAATTCATCAATTGATATTATTTTACATGATTCATATTATGTTGTTGGTCATTTTCATTATGTATTATCAATAGGTGCTGTTTTTTCAATTATTGCAAGATTTATTCATTGATATCCTTTATTTTCAGGATTATTAATAAATTATAAATGATTAAAATTTCAATTTTTTTTTATGTTTATTGGAGTTAATCTTATGTGATAGGTTGGACGGTCACCCATCCTAGCGGTGTTCCGCACTCTGCTTGCTTAACATCGAAGATCGCTAGACTTGGACGCTAGGCGCACAGCCACTTGCGGCTTGTACGAGTCGGTGTTCGAGACTCGTACTCGAGGCGCTATAGGCCGCCACACCGTGATTACGTACGCTGCTCACAAAAATTTCAAGGGGACATTTCAAGATGAATACGAAGCGATGAAAAAAAGGAGCGTTTGATTTTTTTTTTTTATTATTAATTCTTGCATAACGGTGGCTGGTGGTGACCCGTTTAAAGTCTTACTTTGCGTGCGAGTCATACAAAGTTAGCCTGTACGGCTACGATTTGGAGATAAAAAATGGGATCGTATCACGTTTCCAATAAGAAGTCAAATCGGTGACGTACGAGTCAGTTCTGAATAAGCAGTCACAGCGAATGGTCGGAAGTGTACTTCAGTGCATTGTTTTCGGTATTTTTCATTAGTAGTATCCATTCAGTTTTGTAATATTTTTCATTTCTTGTATTCTTTAGTTTTTCTCAGTATTTCTCATTTTTTGCATTTTTTAGTCTTTCAGCGTTTTCCATTTTTTAAAACTTAAAAACTCCCAAACTTGAAACGATCGGGATGTTTTATTTGCATAGTGACAACAAATATAGCGCTAAATCTAGCAATTGTCACAATTTCGTTTGTAGCAAACGTGCAATCCAACGTATTAGATACAACGAAAATAAATAATATTATTTATTGGTAATAAAAGTAGCAAAAGGTGTTTTTATTTCCTACTATCCTACTGTTATAACAATCACAATAAAAATACAAAAAAGAAATAAACCAGCTACTAACGACTACATATAGGCGTACATCGTTCCAGTGGAATGTGTATGTATGTATGTAGTCAGTAGCTTAGGTCTCGCGAGACCCGGCCACCGGCCAGTACGACCCGTCATGCGAGGGTTAAACGAGAACATCTTTCGTTGACTTGTTTACTTTTCCTTTCTCTTTATCGCTTCGTATTCATTTCGAAATATCTCCTAACTTTTGTGAGCAATGTATTTTAGAGTTCCCATAGCATTGAGCTACAGAGGGTTTGGACTTCGTCTCGACAGATTCAGACAACGATAATTTGTTCGAAATGTCGAGATTATAGGAATTGTCGATGATTATCGGCGCTGGCATCAATTTTGGTAATCGCGTCTCTTGAATCAGAGCTAGAGCGTAAAAACGTCGGCAAGATGTAATAATTGAAATTACAGGAATTAGTGTATCGACGTTCGTCGTGCTGGCATTGATTTTAAAGTAATCACGTTTCTCACGCAGACGGTGAAATTACGAAGTGTCACGAAGCGTTATGTCACAACGTGATTCCACCTATTATTTGAGCTGGTACAAGCTTGTTTCACTTTGTTGTTCCAAGCGACGCGAAACTACGCGGATGATGTCACTTTTAATGATCAAGAGATCAGCGAAATCACATATCCGTATATATTTATGATACCTGCGATTTCACGCGGAGAAAGAGAGAGAGAAAAGAAAGAAAGAAACGCACGACGGTAATTGCTTTGTCACGCCGACTGCCTTTCGTTTGTCAAACGATACGGATATTTATCTGTATCTATGACAGATAACTCCTCTCGCTGGAGAAAGTGTATCGGTGTCAGTGACCTCGCGGTTATATAAGCGTTGCTCAGCGTTACTCTCTCATTCATCGCATCTTTATTATTAATGAAACATAAATCGGCATACGCCCACGTTTCGCGTGTAAATAAACCAACGGCGATGCACGTACATATCAGATTGTGTAATGAGTTCGTTCGTTTCCTTGAGAATATTAAAAGTTATGGACAATGTGCGCGATCCATATGCGGGTCGAATGAAGTACAGTATTGATAAATGTTGCACATAGTTGTAAGTACAAACAAGCACTATAAATATTTGAATATAAAGTTGAAAATGTAGCATACTATAAATATAATAAATATAATGTGACGTAAATATACAAATAAACGTAACATATTGTAAACAAATTTATTGAGATATTCATCATACTACCGACGTTGGAGTGTTAATCATTTCAACACAGGGACGATGTTCTTTACGGATAATAATTGTATAATTCAAAGAACGTAGAAACACGCATATTACGTAGCGAAATTTCTCCAACGACAACAAGTATTGCAAATCTTTTTCATTGACAATAAGTACCACAAATGTATTTCTACAGTAATTATTTATTTACGAGTAAAATTTATTTTCGAGCAATATTAAAACTTATCTTTAGGGTGTTTTAATTTACTTTTGAGTGAAGATTAAGTAGATACAGAATTCTGACAAGACACGCTCGTCTCGAGTTGCACAAACCCTGTTAAAACGCTCGTTGACCTTCCGATTAGTAAAAAAAAAAAAAAGTACCTACTTGACTTTACAAGAAATGTTTCACGATATTTTTCATCGGGAATTTTTTCAAAAATTAATAAACTGTCTTTTCAGAATACTTTGTGTCTTTCTGGAAATTTTAAAAATACATTTGTAGCAATGAGAAATAAATGAAAGTCCCTTTCGTCATCGCGAACGTATCAATAATTCATCGTTATCACGAAACACACGTTGCAAATTCCCTAATGAAATCGCGTCGGAACGCGACAAGGTGTGACATACCGGCGATACGCGATTTTCCAACATCCACGTGAATTTCCGGTGGCCGGTTTCGAAGAAACGAATCGCAGGTGGCAGACTCGTAGAGCACGGCGACCGCACATTTCGACCGGCTGTACGTTTTTATCTTCCATCACCGAACGGATCCTCTTCTCTCATTTTTTTTTCTTTCCCTCTCTCTCTCTCTCTCTCTCTTCTCTCTCCTACGCTCTCACGAAACTAATTTAGCCAGCGAGACGATGACTGCGAAAAAAGGGCTCCCCCCGATCAGTTCTCTTCCCGAGCCGAAATTACGGCGGTAAACCCCCAAGTTTTAACGCGGTGAACTTCGCGTCGAATTTTTCAGCAACGACGACGTCCGCGGGGCCAAAAATGACGTCAATAAAACGAGGAGTAATCGTATTTCTCCACCGTTTTATCCTGCTCTCTTTTCCTTTTCTTTCCTTGGTCTCCACTCTTTGGTCTCTTGCGACTTTTGTGATAGAAATCTGCAGCACTTTAAAATAAACCAATTGCAACGCGACGTCACGATGCAGAGGGATGAGAACGACGGGATATTTAATAATTTGAAAGCTGTAACATTCCTGAAGCGTGCAACTTTCTCTCCAAATCTGTATACTGTTACGCGATACCAATAATTTTCCGATGTAATAAAAATAATTGATTATTAGGAAAGTGTTTCAGTTTCAGAGTATGAAGCCTTAGTCCTTTAACAGGCTTGTAATTTCGATATTTAGTTTTTGAATTATTATAATTCTTATTGTCATATTTTTAAATATAAAATTATAGGTCTTATCATTATATTCTTAAATATAAAATTTTATTTTAAATATAAAATTATAGGTCTTGTTATTTTATATTTTTAAATGTAAAATTTTATTTTAAATGTAAAATCATGGGACTTATTATTATATTCTTAAATATAAAATTTTATTTTAAATATAAAATTATAGGTCTTATCATTACATTTTTATTTAATATAAAATTTTATTTTATATAAAATTCTAGGTCTTATTATCACATTTCAAAATATAAAATTTCATTTTAAATACAAAATTATAGGTCTTATTATTATATTTTTAAATTATAATTCTGCCGTTCACCGACGTTTCTGTCTTCTTTCTCTACTTTCTGTGTCAATACCGCGATCGTGCATCGAGCGCCAAACAACGTCAGCCGTGACTTTTAAAAACCAATCGTTCCCTTCAAGTCGTCATTTTCTTGGTCGTTTACGAGCTTGGCTCTTAAAAAAATTCTGACATTGCGAAAGAACGGACGGAAGAAGGGAGAAGGAGAGGTGGGGCCAATTCTTTCGGGACACTGGGATTAAAAAGTTCATAAGTCGCGAACGAAACTTGGCAAGTGGAAAGTTAGCGATCTTGGTAGAAGCTTGTGCAACTCGTGTTAACCATCGCCTCGTCAAACTTCGCACCTCCGCGCCAGGTTTCGCGCGAGACATCATACTCGGATCATTTCGGACTTCACAGAAAGCTATTTCTGGGTGATGGGACTGTTCGAGACCTCGACGCTTCCGCCAAAGCCACTTAACGCGGCTCGTTGACTTCATTAATCGTTGCATTAAAGCGAAAATATAACTGAAGTCAGACGTGAAAGGTTTGTTTCCGACATTCCGTGGCCTGGACTTTCGAATCTTCGCGCGCACTTGGAACGAGAACTGTAACACAGCATTCGTTCAGACGGTTTTATGTTGTTTAGGTTCGAAGTTACTGGGAAATTACTGGTCAATCTATGCTGTTATCAACACTGGAACCAAAGTGGCCAAAATTTATAATTTTCCGTGGGAATGTGTACTCTTGGATACTTCAATTTGATTTTTAATGAAACGGCAGCTTTTTCATCGTGTTATTAACTTTTTCTCGCACCTTGCACCTTTTAATTTCTTCGTTACAAAATATTTTACTTTGGTCCTTTGGTCCTAGTATTGACACTGGAACTGAAAAATGACCAATTTGTAATTTTTTGTAAGAAATTGTTAGATTTTAAGAGGTTGTCCTTCCCTAAAAGGAAGACCTCAATTTTCAAAACGATCGTGGATCTGGCCACGAAGAAAATGTTTCAACATTTTCACGCACGTCTGAAGTTCTAGAATTTCTGGACGTCAGCCCTAACATTCGATAAAATGGTGAAAAAAAAATCGTGCAAGTTCTCATGGGTCGTTGTAAAAGGAAGACTTTAATCCTCAAAACGATCGTGAATCTGGTTATGAAAAAAATTTTCCAAAATTCCACAATTTCTGGGATTCGGCCCTAACATTCAACCTTCGATAAAATGGTAAAGAAAAAAAAAAAATCGTACGAAACTATGTCTAGTTACAAGGGAGAAAATATTTCCGTGTCCTTCGAGCGATCCCTTTCACGTCAGTTGAAATTGTCGACAATTGTTCATTGTCACTGGTACAATGATCAAGCTTTCCTCATTTACGTTGAAAATTTCAAGTCTCTTCTTCAGATGCAGCGTCGCGTACGCTGGATCTGGCCAAAGCACCTAATCGTCCAAAGTGCAGGTCACCGCAATTACACTGCGTTTAAATAATCCTCGGAGAGAAAGAGAGCCGTGATAATTCGATACGATCGGGCGAGCGGATGTATATAACAGAACTGGCGAGGCCAGGTGCATCGTCCTCGCGGAGAAAGTTCGTTGCAGCAGCGATACAACGCGGCCGAACCTAGTCAACGGGGAAACGATGGCGGCAGGCCAGGCGCAGGATAAGATTGGCCAGGATTGAATCTCTGGCCTGAGAGCAACGCTCGACCGGCTATGAGGAACGGTTGTGCAACGTACATAGGAGATACTGTTCCCGAAGACACGAAAAGTGAAATGGAGAGGATCCTCGTTCGCTTCGTATTTTTTCTGGTATCGATAATGTATTCCACGATGCTCGTGGCACGATGATCTTGCCACAGGCAATAATAATCTTCCTCGGCAGAGAAAGATCGAGGAAAAGGGGAGAGGGGGGGGGGAGGATGGCCCGATTCCGAGGAAATTGTTAGGTAGAAGAGAGTATCATGCGTGTGTTTGAGAAGAGTGGTAGGAATGGTTTGAAATTGAAATTTCGAAGCGATCTACGGTATTTGATTTAAATTGAAATTTAAATTAAAAATTAATTAAAGAGAAAACATAGAGAGTGAAGAGCATAATTGTATCAATAAAATAATTAAAAATTTAATGTAAATTAAAAATTAATTAAATATAAAGTATATACATTGAAGAGTATAATTGTATCAATGAAAAATTGTGAATAATTTAGACATATTCTGTGTACGTGTATATACGTGTAATGTCTGATATAGTCTTTGTAAAAAAAATGATTATACACGAAATTGCATTAGGTTGAATTATCGGCAATTTTCCATTGTCACTGAACTGTCAATATTCCTTTGATAATTATTTATGAAAAATGGGATGGGTTGAATAAATACAGAGTGACACAGGTGAAAGGGAAATAGTTTCAACAGAATGTTCATCAGATTTTTAATTCTGCCTGACAATGATCGAGCGTCCTTCATTTTGGAATTCTACGACATTACGCGTCCAATTGTCTCGCGAAAAGAAAAGCATTGCTATATTTGCCTTTATTATATTTGCGTGCGATACGAAATACCCGGATCGTGCATTTTTAATTGCTCGACAATGACGAACGCGTTAATGTCAAGCGTTTAATGCGTTTCAATCGGCCGTTCTGTAAAGAGGAAATTTTATTACGCGCGTGAAATATCCCGCCAGATCGAAAGTAACAAGAAAGAAATTTGTTCATTAACGATTATTTGGTACTCGACTCGCCGGCGTGAAGACCGTTTAATTCGGAATATCAGCGGACACGTTTTCGTCATTCGCGTTGAAAATAACCGCTCCTCGAGTGCACGCTAATAATAAATTAAAAGCGACGGACACAACGTTCGGACGCGATTTCTGTGTTAATTAGAGATGGAAATGATGTTCAGCCAAGTGGTGTCGATAGTTTTAATTTGACGAAAGTGCTCGTGGTACTTTGCAAATATAGGATGTCGATATCGAACGGGTATCAATCGTCCGGACATCCCTTAAAAAATCGTATCGAATATTCTTTCACATCTTTCGCGCGTTTCCCGATGATAAATGCTCGTACATTCTCGTCGTACTAAGAAATATCCGATTAACCCTTTCACTGCCGATAAAACGAAATAATCCTTAAAGAAAAAAGTAATAAAAATTCGTTTCGTTTCGACTAGAAACTGGAGACTGGTGAAAAGATGAACGAAAATAATTTCGAATGATGAATAAATAATTATCGATATTGATGACAAAAATATTGATTGACAAGTGAATAAAATTATCGTTGCACTGAGAGAAAAATGTTAAAGATCAAGATTCCTCCGAGAGTCAATTAACTCACAATCGGATCCAGCTGCCGAATAAATATGTGTCGAATCGTTACTCGCCATACTCGATCGTTAAACGCAACTGCAAACGCAAGAAAAGTCGCTCGGCTGTCGCACCTGTTGACCCAGTTGATTGTTTTAGCTGGCGCAGCTCACGCGGCTATTGTTAAACCTACCTCGAGATTCAACGCGGTGATTCACGCGATTTTCACGGTGCGTGTGTGTGGGTTGCTGCTGCGGATCGTTGATTGCAACGCAATAATATTCCTAGATCGTTCGAGAGCGATCAACCTCGCAGATAAATCGCGGAGAACGATTTCGTTGCCGTATCCGTGACTAATGTCATGGTCGATGAGGTCGATACGCCCTTTTCGTTAATTCCCCGCGCGAATGAGCGTTCAAAGCGTAATAAACAGAGAGTATTTATTATAATATCTCAAGAAGATGGTTACCTTATAGTTTATAATATTTTATACTTTATAATTTACAATATTTTATATTTTATAATTTACAATATTTTATATTTTATAATTTACAATATTTTATATTTTATAATCTACAATATTTCATATTTTATAATTTACAATATTTTATATTTTATAATTTACAATATTTCATATTTTATAATTTATAATATTTGGTATTTTATAATTTACAATATTTCATATTTTATAATTTACAATATTTTATATTTTATATTTTATAATTTATAATATTTTTCAAACATTTTAAGAAGATTTGTACTTTACGATATTTTTATAATATTACAACTTTTATATCAAACAATTTTTCATCAGACGCAGAATATTTCCATATCACTTACATGGACAAGAATTTAATTCATAATTATACAATAAGAATTTTTTCATACTCTGTGTAAATTCCGGCAAGTCAATTAATAAGTTAATATACAGAGACAATCGGTCACGTTCTCGTGTCGGAGAAACGAGAGGATCACGACGTAAATAACGTCGAGTTCCGCACCCAACGCGTACGTACGTAAATTTCACACCCAAGTTCATCAAACGGTCGTTAACGAAGCGGACTCCACGCTGTGCGTAGTCTTCAATTCTCGGAACAAGCGAGAACAATCAAAAGTTCCACCGACGAACTGTTTCGTTTGCAAAGAGACGGCGAGCCGCAACTGGTTCTGTACGAAGGAGCATCGAAATGTCTCTCGCGATCTCTCGATCGTGAACCAAGAGGACGGACGTCTTCGAGGCTAATGAACGTCTTCGTGGGCGCAGAAAAATCCTCGCCGACAGGACGAATATCCAGCGACAGACGCGAGACGAGAGAGTGATTTATGGCTTGCTTTTAGATCACCGTGAGGATCTCCCAGGAGAGATCGGGGGATCGAGGTTTAGAAAGTGAGTCGAGCCGGCCGATTCCGAGCATTGTGAACGCGATGAAAAACCAGCTCTCTCTATCTCTCCGAGTCACTGCATATTTGAAAGTCCAGTTTTGCGTTTAACAATAACGAAAAAAAAAAAAAAGAGGAAAAAGAAAAAAACTTGAGAGTGATAAAAATAAAAATTCTTTTCAGATCTTTTCATCGTGGCAACGAAAAATAAATTTAACACCTTTTAACAATTTTTGCTTTTCTCCTAACTAAAAAATCATCGTCGTCACAATTCGCAGAGAAAGAGAGAGAAAGAAGAAAGAAGGAAATGTCAAAAGCAAGCACCATTCGAGAAAGAAAGAGAGTAGGAAAAGAAGAAAAAGAAAAAGAGAGAGAGAGAGAGAGAGAGAGAGAAATGTCTCTCTTTCTGAGGAAACAATCATTCTGTCGGACCAGGTTCCGAGACTGCTTGGAAACATTGGCGTGGAGCGTTCGACGCTCCATTCAGCGAAGCTTCCCCGTGGTGGTCGGCAGCCAATAGCGAAATGGAAGCGAGAGTCGCTCGGCGAGGAGTTGCCTCGAAAGAGGTGAAAGTCCATAGGCACGCCAGGAGCGACGTGCACCGCCATTCAGACCGTGGGGCCTAGTCGTTGACTGGTGGACGAGGTCTGTGAACGAGCCGACCGAGTCTGGCCACGACTGGGCTCGCTCCACTGGCTCTCGAAGCGGCGCGCCGTAGACGAGGATTCCGCTAACTTACTCATCGTACCGCTAGTCCACGGTTGATTCCGTGTCTGTGCATGCCACGTCTGCGCTGCCAGACCACCATGGCCTGGCCTCGCGTTGCTACGTGACTTCCGGGTTTTCCCTTTCCCCTCGTGCCTCCTTATGAGCGCGAGGTGACTCATTCGCGGCGAGCAATCCGGTCCCGATCGGTATCGATTGGATTCGATTGCAAATTTCCAAAGCGAGGAGAAAGAGAAATGGAGAGACTTTTAGAGGCCGTTGAATCAACATTAGAATTTTTATGATTTGAACGATGGTAAGAGACAAGATCGAGGTTGAACAGACGGAGGAAATTATCGTGAGAAAGGGCACGAGATTTTCTGAAGTTTTTCTGGTCTCAATAGCAATGAAAAGCTATGTTCGAACGTAATCGAATATATAACAATATTTATACAAGTCAGAGAAACTCGTGTCCTTTATCGCGAATTATTTGGTAGAACAAGGGACAATTTTTAGCAACGAAAAACTATTATATTTGTTAATCTATATAGTAATATTATTAATATTAATCTATACGGTAATATTATTGATTGATTCTTTGTTGATTTAATAAATATTGAATAATTTAATTATTAGTTAATAAATATTATTATATTTAAGCTATATTCAAGTGTAATCAAATGTATGTATATAATATTCAATATTAAATATATATTTGATTGCACTTTAATATAACTTAAATATAATAATATTTATTAAATGATGATTAAATTATTCGATATTTATTACATTAATAACAAATCAATTAATAATATTACTATATAGATTAATATTAATAATTATTATATAGATTAACAAACATAATAATATTTATACAAGTCATTGAAATTCAAGGAACTACCCAAAAATTTTCAGATCAGAAAAACTCGTGTTCTTTATCGCGAGTTACTTGCTAGAACAAGGGAGAATTTTTAGCAACGAAAAGCTATATTCAAGTGTAATCAAATATATATATATATATATATATATATATATATATATATATAATATTCAATATTAAATATATATTTGATTGCACTTTAATGTAGCTTAAATATAATAATATTTATTAAATAATAATTAAATTATTCGATATTTATTAAATTAATAAGATTACTATACAGATTAACAAATATAATAATATTTATACAAGTCATTGAAATTCAAGGAACTACCCAAAAATTTTCAGATCAGAAAAACTCGTGTCCTTTATCGCGAGTTACTTGCTAGAACAAGGGACAATTTTTAGCAACGAAAAGCTATATTCAAGTGTAATCAAATATATATATATATATATATATATATATAATATTCAATATTAATATATATTTGATTGCACTTTAATATAGCTTAAATATAACAATATTTATTAAATAATAATTAAATTATTCGATATTTATTAAATTAATAATATTACTATATAGATTAACAAATATAATAATATTTATACAAATCGTTGAAATCCGAGGGACGTTTAAAAATTTTGTTCCCTCGTTCGAAGAATTATTGCTGAATAAAACTGAAGGCAACAGGAAGGAGTGGGGGAAGAGAAAGACAATGTTGTCCGACAAGCGACAACTGGATGGTGCCACGACAGTTCAAAGAACCCGAAGATCGCGGGGCGATGCAACCGCAGATACCGCTATAGTTATGTACTCACGGTACCGCTAGTCCAAGGTTATTCGCATCCCGTGCGAGGCAAGCCGGATCATCATGGTGTCCCATGTTCCGCGCAAGAACCTCGTTTTCCCTTTTACCTCGTTCCTCCTCCTCCCCCCTCCCCCCTCCCCCCACCTCCCACCCTTGTCCCTCTCGCTCGTACGAGGGTGAAAGTGAGAGATCGGCGCGTTATTGAAACCGGGAAAGTGACACACACACACACAGAGTTTTATTCACCCCTCTTCTCTCCTTTCTTCTTTTTCTTTTTAATTTACGAACTTACGTGTGTGATATTTAATAGATCGCGCGGTGAAAGGGTGGCTGCTATTTGATTAACGAAGGGTGAAAATCGGCACGATATCCCTACGGCGGGATATCGTGCTCCGTGAGGCTGAGCAAATGGGATGAAACGATTTTATTTCCGTGGACGAAAAATTAATTGCGTTTTGTTAATTTTCCGCTCGAGCTGCGCGAAACGAATATATGTACTTTTATTGAAAATTGTTTAACAAGTTTGTTGAAACGTCGAAACAGAGTTCAACGTTGGAAATTTTTCACGCAGGGAAGTGTATTTAAGGAAATTGTGCGAGATTGAATCATTTGAATCGCCAACATTCGTAAACGAAAATGTCGAAGTCCGAACGCACGAGATGTTCAGGCCAAAAATCGTCGACTCGTCTTCTATGCAATTGAAAAAGATTATAAAGAAAAGTTGGTAAAAGTGACTTGACCAATCTACTAAATTTCTCTTGACGATCCAACACACTTTACCACCCCGTAAGAGTTCTTTCCAAGTTCATAATTGCGTACAAGAGACAGGCTCGTCGGAATGAGAAATGGAGGAGAGTATAAATCGTCTCCGCGCGTCCCGTGTGCACTGAGGAGAAAGACAATGGAGGCGTCGATAAAGCACCGATGACACAACGTAATCAAAAGTCACGAATTATGGGCCATGCATAATGCACGATCGCAACTACTGCAAACGTTCATGCAAATCCGCTTGCTCCACGCTTGCTCGCTCGATCAAATTTTCGCGATTCCAAAATCTCGATACGAATCGAGCAACATGGCACCGATTTCATTTGGATCTTGCCTTTGAGAACGTTTCGATTTTTCTAAAATACGTTATATCCGTTCTTCCTAAATTACAAAAAGATTTTTTTAAACATTTTTTGCTTTTCAGCTAGTTTTGAATAAACTGCGTCGAGAGAATTTTGCACGGTAGAGATATGCAAAAATTATGTGCTCCTTCGCTTCTTGGGAGGGGGAGTTGAAAATTTTGCACGTCATAACGATACCAACAATTTCTTTCTTGTAATATATTTATCAGTGACACAAACGTCGCTCGGCGAAATTGATTCTGAGTTTCACATTCGACAAATACCTTCGTGTCATTGAATCTGTTAAATATAAATCTCCAAAGAGATTTTGTCGCTTCAAATGCATGTTATTTGTCCCTTAATGGTGCGGGAGTTATCAGAAATGATCAATAACGCCACCTCCAACCACGTGGCAGAGCGTTCAGGATGTTTGCCCCGATCGAACAAGATCGATTTCCTTCCTACACACGGATCTTTCTTCAAACGCACCTCGGAGGTTCGCCTTGAACTTTTTCAATACGTGTCTCGCTTGTGTGATTAAATGGTACCTCTGACCACGAGATAAGCAACTGCACGGAACATGTTCTCGCATTGTTTGCACAATGGAAACTATCAGCAGTGTTCCAGATCGCTTTCTAGAACCAGATTTCCTGCCAACGTGAAGTGTTACAAACACGCGCCGGTTAAGATCGCACACGCGTGGCCTTCTGATCGACTCGCATTAATTATTCTATCTTGACTCAACTTCAAGCTGAAGCTGTCTCTCTTCCGCGGTGAAAGTCGCGCAATTCTCACAATGCGTCGTCGCGCGTTTCTTCATCAACGAAATCATACATACCGGCGATATTTTAGCAAGGGCGCGGTGAGACCCTAAGCGCGACATATTGACGCCTGCGACCCGTTGCACGAGGGTGAGATTCTTGGAGGGTTCTCCAAGACGGATAGGGATAGGTTTCGCGCGTTCTTGCGGGCAATCCCGCAGGAAACGGAGTTGGCGGGAGGAGGAGGAGGGGGGGGGGAAGCGAGCACGGAACGCCATGGGATAGAAAGCCGGACGAAAGTGTTTTTACACGCGGGAGGTAGCTGAGAGCTTAGAAAAAGAAATTTCCATCGAGCGCTTTCTTTCTCGTTTCACAAGCGTTGGAAAGCACGCGTCGGGAAATATATCCAGTTACTCGCTTCTCAAATTCTCAAAGATAATGATAAATGAAATAAATCAGATCGTAAATAAATGTTTCAGACACTGACGATAATTGGGAGCGGATGAATGTTACATTTGTGCTCGCGCTGTGTGTAGTTTCGCGTCTGAGAATTTTGTTACAAATACTTAAAAATAAGTTACAAAACCGTCCAGCAACCGTCGTTAACATTTACCAGAGACGTCCCGATTAACCGGTTAATTTCTCAAATAACATTTGCCTTTGCTCGAGGAAAGTGAAGAAAAGCGATCGAGAGCGATTTTTCAATGAAAACGCAACGAACGATCACGGACGAGAAAAGTTCGCGACAGTGACGCAATTAATGGGAACGAAACAATCATCCTTAATCCCTTGCGCTGGGCAACTGGCTGCGCGGACCGTAACGAGTGACCGAACCGTATACAATAATTCGTCGCTTTCCTTTTCCTTTTGCCTACTCGTCGGTACCGATATCGCTGGATAGAAATGATATAGAAGTAATAAACTTATCGTTTGTTTTTGCCTGGGTTACATTTAAATATACATAAAACTGAG
This sequence comes from Tetragonisca angustula, assembly GCA_036937485.2. NCBI lineage: Eukaryota > Metazoa > Arthropoda > Insecta > Hymenoptera > Apidae > Tetragonisca > Tetragonisca angustula. The sequence continues at coordinate 568,105 of JAWNGG020000058.1, read as the reverse complement.
AAAAATGTTGCAATTTGGTACGAAAAAATTCTCGACCAGCAAATCGCCTGTGTTTCAATCGCGATAATGGACAGCGATAACGCCATCATTGGCAAAATTAAAAGTGTCTGCCAAATATAGAATCCATCAGTTGTACGATACGAGTGATTTATAAGAACAAAGTTTGGACGTTTTGTCGTGGCTCACGCAGGAAATGCCACAAACTGCGAAATGTTGTTACGTAAGTATCGCAGACACATCAGAGAGAAACGACATAACCCGAGAGAACATTTTAGCCACGATTCGAGCATCTCGTTCTACGGATGAACATCGAGCTTTACAACTCGATCCTGTTCGTCAAAGCGTTTCGAGGTATTCCCGATGTTGCAAGCTTCATCTACATTTCATCTTGTACGACCTATTGGCCAACCATGCTCAAACGGTACTTCTGATATTTCGTTTGCACGAATTTTCGCAACACGTTGCCGAAGCATAGTTGCCCGCGCTACCAGATCGAATTAATTGCCAGTAAACCGACTTTTTTTCGGCCGTGAACGATTCATCGTTCGGTCGCAGATTCATTCGATAAATGTGTAAGAACAGTTGGAATGAAAAGCGTCGAAGAACGCCTGTCGATTTTCACTTTAACAAAGTAAATAATAACTTTGACATCGATTATTTTTCATTTTTATTTTCTATTATGATTATGGCTACTATTTCGTCTACTACGATTATTAATTTGATTATTATTTCACTCACTATCGGACGAGATTTCGTTTCAAATTGAAAACACTTGCCCCGTATGAGAGGAGAGTGGTAAATTTAATTACTATTTCGCCTTTCGTCGGATGACTTCGTTTCAAAGTAAAAACACTTGCTTTCATTTGAAAGAACAATAAATTATTGCTTTATTTTCCTCCATCGGGTGACTTCCAATCATTTTAAATTGAAGAACACTTCCGTCGTTCGTGGGATGACAAATCGAACCCCGGCAGAACGAGACACGAGTCGGAAAGTGTATTAACACGTTCCACGTCGCGAACGCTTTATCCGCCCGTTCGATCCGTTCGCGCGAAACGACAATTAAAATTGATCGTAGCAGTGACGGTGATCTTGTTGCCGACGAATCTGCATACTGTCCGAGGTTGAACGGTGGCTGACAGAAGGGGTGTGATCGCGCACGGATGAAAAAAAAAAGACACGAAGGCAGGCAATGAAACGAGCATCGTTCGACGACTTTAGTAACTTTGAAACGCGAGCGTGATACTGCAATCTCCGCGGTAGGAAGAAACGGTAAGGTTGAATTATTTATACACGTAGTATGAAAGAACCGTCGAGCTAAAGAAAATCTCCTGCAGGCCAATCGTGACACAAAAACCCATCCCTGAGACCTATTTCCCCTCGTTACCAACATCCATTACTCAAAACGAACTGTTTCCCCCGTCTCTTTCGATCCGCCGTCGATGTGCCACATTTCATGAAAGCGACCCAAAGTCAGCGTCGATTCACAAAACAACCCCTCCCCCCCGCGATACTATCGACCGCCCCCCGCCCTTTCGACAGCTGGGAACGAGCCTCGTCATCGTCATCATCATCATCATCGCGTCAACAATCCATACCTCGTTACGTTTCGTCCTCCAGTCACCATCCGCTCCCCTTAGAAATCGAAAAGACTATGCCGCTATGCAGCAGCATGCACGCCGGTGTGCCGGTTTGTTTTCGTCGAGACACGAAGGCAATGGCGTGGCCGTGTGCAAGTAAGCGGATTACATATGCGCTCTCGATTACAGAGAAAGAGGGACAGAGAGAGAGAGAGAGAACGCGACGAGTGCGGGGGCGCTGTTCGCGCGATCTCGTGGACCGCGGCGAGGGGTGGGGAATAGCTGTCCAAGGGGGAAAGGGGTATAACGAGCGCGTGGCGAGGGTGGGGGAACGCCGGGCGGCGGAGTGGGGGGGCGTTCGGTGGCAGAAACGGCGTGCTCGGTGTCATTGCCTCGACGCTCGGGGCGGCCAGTGACTCCATCACTGACCTAGTGCCGAGGATCGCCGATCGAAGGCGGAAACGGCCGAGCGGAGGCCGTCGACCTCGGCCGGCCTCCAGCGCGACACACACCGATACCACTAGTAGCGTCCCGCTGCCGTACACGTTCCTCCTTGTCCTTCTCTTTCTGTGTCCCTTCTCCCGTACGTCTCAACGCGCTCTCTCTCCCTTTCTCTCTCTCTCTCTCTCTCTCTCTCTCTCTCGATCTCTTCCTCGCTCGATCTGTTTCGATCCCCCTCCTGTCCCGCTGCATCTTTTTCACCAAGCTTCTCCAAGGGGGCTTTCGATCTCTCTGGGTGCGAGCCACCCATTATACGGCCGCTGGCTGGTCGGTCGCTCTCCAGAAAATCGCGGAAACGCGGGCTCGCGAGGAGGGAACGACGGCAAGCGTGACGTGTCGCGGCTTCGGTGGGTCGGAGGGGGGGCAGGGAAGCAATCTTTTTCCACCGGCGGGTTCTCGGGCTCTAGAAAAACGATCCCCCGCGTCGACGTGGAAACGAAATCCCGGCAGACGTGTCGGTTTCGAGCGCGTCGACGAACCACAGCGGCAGACGTATCGGTTTTATGACGGGGTATCCGTGAGAGGCTCGCTGTTTTTCGACGATGGGATTTCAAAGGCAGCTCTACGTTCGACGGATCGACAGGATAGACGCGGGTTCGCGATAGGGCACGATGTGCTCGTTGCTTGTTTCGACAACCGTGCGAATCGTCCATTTTCTGTTCAACGATCGTCGATCGATCGGCCCCGGCGTCCTTCCGTCTTTCAATTTCTGGCCGAGAATGCATCGTCGCCGCACGACATCTAATTTCAATCGATCAAGTATCTCGCCGATTGCCCAATTCACGATCCGCTGTTAAGAATATCGATCCGTGGTCAAGAATATCGACGAAAGATATCTTGAGCTTAGCCTTGCCTTTCAATTGCGACGTCTCTCGCAGCCTCGTTCCATTTTTTTCCCCCTCCCGATGAAACGCAGATGCAAGGATGCCTCGACACGTCGCCAACTTCCGCGACACGTCGCCGCGCACGCACGAGCAAGAGACGAGCACAATGATATTGTAAATCAAGTCGAGCCGTTCGGGCCAACTATCGAACTGTGGTAGAGAATATACATACGCGCTGACGCGTCTATGAATCATTGCGAGCGCAGTCGACTCGTTGTTATCGAATGTGGGAAACACGGGAAGAAAGATGGAAGCGGAAGAGAACGATGAAAGAGGGAGGCCGAAACATTGTTGCAACATCACCGATTGTTAGGATCGAAGTAACACCGAAGAAGGAAATCGACTCCATTGGCCGACCGAGCGAAAATTATTCCCACACTGAACAACAACGCGAGGCAAGAAAGTCGCAGTCTGTCGAGTGAAACATAAGGGGGCACGCCCAGGAACTCGACAGTTTCCATCGGTGTCCGAATGAGCGTAAGAAAAAAAAAAAAAAAAAAAGGAAAAAGACTGGTCCATTAACCGGTAACACGCGTGACTGTCGCTTCCGGATCACTATTGTCACAGGCAGAGAGAGATCGCCAAAAGAGGAATTGCCGATGTTTCCTGCGAGAATTCGTGACGGAAGAAGTCTTTCTGTCTTCTAACGCTACGCGTGACGTCAAGTACCTTCGTCGCTCACCTTTAATATTCAGACCGCGAGATTACACCGAACAAGCGGTGGAAAATTACGACAAAGATCCGTCTGCGCATCGTTTGGTGTTTTGTTACACACTCTGGTAGTACACGCGGTGGATCCGGAAACGAGATAAATGGGCGGTCGCCATTCATCAAACACTTTTCAAATATTTGTCGACCAGCAAAGACGAGGATCGTTCTAACGTTTGTATCGCGTACCAATGACTCTGCAAACTGTGTGAACTATAGCACCTTCAACTCAACGGGAGACGTTCGCGAGGGTGTAAATTCTGAGCTGGTTTTTCGAAGCCTGGACTGGTCGTTCGAGATTGTTCGTTGGTCCATGCGGCAGATTTTGGAAGTTGATTCGTTTGGTTTGTAAAGCGGCGCCAAACTCGTGTAAAGTTTCGAGTAAATTAGAAAAGGGTCGAATCACCGGCAGGTACGAACGAAACGAACGTAATTGCCGAGAATTTATCTTTTGTTTCCTTCCTCGTCGTAATCGCGATGCGAAATATCTTTTCATCGGTGGAATTAACAAACAGCGCGGATTCGATGCAAAATTTCAAGAGCAGCTGGAATCCCTTTTCACAGATCGAAATAATTTCGTCCGTTCGATAGTCGATCGCGTTCACCAACTATCCCTAGTATTTCCCGTTAATTAAAATTATTACCATACATCGCGCGAGCAATTTCGCGAGTCCCTGAAAAAACAAACGATTATTCGACGTGCGTAACGCCGTGTTTGCTCTACGTTCGTTGTTCCATCTCCTCGTAAGTTTAAATTTTACGGGAGGGAGGATATAACAATCGTCTGTTTTCCCAACGGTAGTATTTACAGGCAAATCGAAGCAATTATACCCGATTCAACAGAGAGAATATGCAAATTCTGATACGTGGAAATATTCCTCGCATCGTATTAACCCCTCTTTGTTTTGAAAGAGCAAATTCCAAAGCTACGAAATTTCGATTGAAAATTCAATTCGCGCTCTAGACACATACATAAATACGATAAACAAAAATTATATTTTACAGATACCGATGAGTATAACAAAATGATATTGATAAATACGAAATATAATCTCTCAATGCCTCGAGAAATCTACACTGACACTACGATTTCAATGAGCAGTAGCTCACGTCAAAGATCGAAAATTTACGCAAGGCAAGGGTTAATAGATTGCTCAAATAGTTTTCCATCCAGCGGTCAATGGAAAAGAGCGAGGGCCATTGCGAAAAAGAGGAGAGAAAGAGAGAGAGAGAGAGAGAGAGAGAGAGAGAGAGAGAAAGGCGGAGCAGGTACGGCGCGCCACGTGCACCGAGATTGGCACGTTCCTAACCTACCCCATTCGTTAACCTGACCCGTGTCGCGATTCCTCCGCAGGTCGATTCCCATCGAGCGCGGATTAACCTACATACGCACGGGCATTTCTGCGGGGACGACCCATAGGTGCCCGCCGATACAAAATTAACCAACCCTCGTCCTCCCCGGTGCAACGAACGCTTCCAGTCGATAGTCGATACGCAATCTCTCCACCCCCATCGATATCGTCGTTTTCTTTTCTCGCTCCTCCTCTCTCGTAATTGTCTTTCTTTCCCGAGAATTTCTCTTCCTCAGCTCATTCTAACGAAGTCTTTGTAACTGGCATTTTAAAAGTCTCACGTGCAAAAGAGAAATAGAAATTTTTATCCCGCAAGTGGATAAAAATCGGTAGTCTACCGATGACAAATAAATTTAACTAATAGATTTCGAAACTCTTGCAAATATATCCAGAGAAATAAAATTTTCTCCGTAAATGGGTCTTAAAATTGGTAGTCTGCCAACAAACAGATTTAACAAATAAATGTTAACAAACAAGTTTAACTGATAAATATTAAAACTCTTGCAGACACATCCGAAGAAACAGAAATTTCCTATAAATGGGTCTAAAAATCGGTAATTTACTAACAAATAAATTTTCACAAACAAATTTAACCGACAGATTTTAAAACTCTTAGAAACATGTCGAAAGGAACAGAAATTCCCCGCAAGTGGATAAAAATCGGTAGTCTACCGATGACAAATAAATTTAACTAATAGATTTCGAAACTCTTGCAAATATATCCAGAGAAATAAAATTTTCTCCGTAAATGGGTCTTAAAATTGGTAGTCTGCCAACAAACAGATTTAACAAATAAATGTTAACAAACAAGTTTAACTGATAAATATTAAAACTCTTGCAGACACATCCAAATAAATAGAAATTTCCTACAAATGGGTCTAAAAATCGGTAATTTACTAACAAATAAATTTTCACAAACAAATTTAACCGACAGATTTTAAAACTCTTAGAAACATGTCGAAAGGAACAGAAATTCCCCGCAAGTGGATAAAACTCTACCAGTGACAAACAAATTTTCCTAGCAAGAGTTTAACAAGGAGGCGAGGCAGAGACATTGTTTTGCCGAAATGCAAATATACAACGACGACGAACGCTCCAATTCTTTCGTTCTTTTCGTTGTATTTCCACGCGACTTTCGAGGCCGCGTTGAAACGTAACCAGATGAACCGGCGAGCACGTCTGCAACGGTTTTATATTCAAGAATCTCGGCCAAGCACATATTTTACCTTCGAATCCGGTCAAGTCCACTCGCTTTTGTGCCGCTCGGCACATCGGATTTTCGCGGGAAGGAGAAATTCCCGCGGTATTACGTGTTTTCCCTCCTCCTCGCCCTACATTCCCAAATCCCGGCCGCGTGCACGACAAAATTTTGCAGTTTCGCACTTTCGTAGTTATCTCTTCGAGTCGAGAGTCTCCATACGTGACCATTTTGGTTTTTCGACCTCGACTAACTCTCAACAGTTGAGATTATGAAAATTATCGCGTCGACGATTGTAAAATTTCTGCCAGCTGCTGGCTCGAATCATTTTCATTAATTTGACAAAAAAAAAAAAAAAAAAAAAAAAAAAATGAAACGCCAAAATGGTCAAACCAAATGCTCGTCTGTCGAGATCTATCTTCAACGATCTCTCGCCGACAATCGACAAATCTAATCAAAACCCACGCAAATACAAGTGCGTTGCAGTGCATCGTTCGCGAAGCTGCAGTCGAAGAAAAACAAATTTTCTTGCCGGAGGAGAAGTCCACTCGTGCGCAGAGAGCGACTCGCGGCGTAGAGTAAATCGCAGTGTTCCCTTTCTTTCGCTCTCGGTAGAAGGGAAAACACGCGCTTCCTTCTCGTGCACGCGAAAACGAGTCGCGGGCAGGAGACAGTGAAGAAGTGAAACTCGATCCGCGAGCTTAGAGCCCGTTTCTATCCGCTTCCTTTCCTTTCTACCGCGAGAGTAAAGTTCCATTCCGCGCTGCGGCGTCGCAACGGTACATTAGACGCGCGGACCGTCTTCCCTCGCTGCTCGTTCCGTTTAGATAACGATGACTGCCGGCATCCAAACGAACGAGTTCTTATCAACCTTCGTTCGTTTGCATATTTTTAAACTTACACCTAGAAGTACCACTAAAAATGTCACGAAAAACTGCGTGTTTTTAGACTCTGTTGGATAACGATCGATGTAGTAGATCGTAGACGTAGAACAATGTCAACAGATGGCACTTGTAAATTCTGTTTCCATATATGTAAAACCAACTTTGTTCATTTTAAACCATAAATTCATAAATTCCTGTGATCTGACAACTGATTGTTCAAGATCGTTTTGGAAAGATGAAATGTGTGACTTGTTTTTCTTCGGCGTCGATTTCAAAATAAAAGTCATTTTCGTCGTGTTTTCTTGTACTCTAATTCGGTATAAGCTCATAAAAAATGTATATGGCGAAGAAGCTATGACAATGTTAAGAATTAATTAATTAAGTTTCACTGTTGACAACGTTCTTGGAACTGTTTCTTTTTTTTCCTTTTTTTCGAAAATGATAAGACTCACAAAGTTGCCCGAAGGATGGCAAAAGACGATGGAACAAAATAGTCAAGACGAATTTTCCTCGTGAAAATTGACCAGCCTAATAATATTTTAGGTTACAATGTTCTACTGAGTTTCACAGTAAAAAAATATGCTTGAATATTTTTATAAATACGAAGCAAATTAGTCGTACTATTATCGTAGCAAACAACTTTATTACCTATAGATAACGAATAGATTGCTTATACTTTTTAGTGGCAATGTGCACGTTTCCAATGTCAAAAGTATGTACGCAGGCTAATGATGGATCGCAATACGTAAAAACGCAGCCAATATAGTTTATCACCGACTAATTTTCACTCGTAAAAGTGAGGTATCCGGTTAGTTTCGTAGTTTAGTAGATTTGAAAATAACGAATTCCTTTGCAATGCAAAGATCAAGATTCCAATTTCTCCGTAATCTGTGCTTGAATTGTACAGTTTTCACAAGCAAATATTAACATTTACTTGGAAAAACAATCAGGAAAATGATAAGAAAAAATATTTTAAATATATCGTTTGAACTAAAATTAAATTCGTCGTTAAAAAAAAAATCTCATCAATTTTTACACAAAAACCGTATCTTCAGTAATTTCTGAAATATTGATTTGACAAAATATCGTCTCGCACCCAACTTTGAGGGTAAAAAAAAAAAAAAAAAAAAGAACACGCGTCGACTATTCTTTCGACAATTACATTTACATTTACAAATTTCATTCAAAATCGATGACTGACGCTCCCTTGTGTTAGAAGGTACGATCTTACAAAAGTCACGTTCCTTTTGGAGACGTTCTCCGACGCAAAAAAAAAAAAAAAAAAAAAGAAAAACGAGAGCCAAACAATTTCACACATTACGATTGAACGAATCTCTAGGACTCTGTCTGAGAGTGTCGAAGGAGCGGAGGATAACAACGTTATACATGGTGTGCAAGAACTTACATTTTTGGTTCGTCGATGATCGGCCATCAACGTGAGCGGCAGCTGTTAGCGTAGCCTTCTCTCCCCCCACCTGTGCGGTGTTGCGGAAGCGTGCGAGAGCGTGGACGACACCGGGCCAGGCGCGATCACAGCCGCCTTCAGCTGCTCCCCAACTCGCCGCACCTGCGTGTCATTCTTCGCCGTGGACTATCGCCGTCGCCTCGGGACCGGTGCTCGGACCTGTCGTTCGAGCGTGGCCCGCAATCGGGACACGGTTGTTCGCTGCTAGCCGGGAAAATCGTAACGTCGATCACTTTCACTGCGCGCCGCGCGTTCCCTTCCGCGTCACAGTCGCGAGATCACCGGGGGGGCGGGGGCGGGGGAGGGGGGGGAGGGAGATGGGGTATGTGAACTTTCCGAGAAACGAAGAGTGAAGAGGAACACGCGGAGGCGAGAACCGCGAGAACGTGGGAGAGAGAGAGAGAGAGAAAGAAAGAAAGAGACGATGGCAGAGAAACAGGAAGGAAGGGAAGAAAGAAAAAAAAAGAGAGAAAAGAGAGAGAGAGGGAAAAGAGAAGCGAAAGAAGACGACGTTGAGACGGCAGAGAACGATAGCAAATAGGAGACGGGGAGGGGAAACGCGTGGAGTGCCGGTGGAGTCGTCACAGTTTCACTTTTAAATTCCTCGAGGCGCTCGGCTCGCTCGCTAGCCGCTCTCCACTTGCTCCGCTCCGCGTCGCTGCGCCGCGACTAGGTCGCGTGCGTGTTGTGTACGAGGATTACCGTTACCGTTAACGTGACGTAGACAGCCACCGGTAACGTCATAGACCGCTCACTCTCCGGCGCTGCGCTCGCCTCTTCCTGCTAGTCTACTGGCCTGCTCACGCTAGCGCTTCTATCGCTAACCAACTTCCAAATATCCACTCTCGATATACATGTATATATTTATATCTAGATCCACGTATATGACGGCGCGTGTGTGTGTGTGTGTTTGTGTGCGTGTGTGTGTGTGTGTGTGTGTGTGTGTGTGTGTGCACCTTGTTGGAACTTGGTTGTGCAGCTTCCGGTGCACCAGCAGCGAACAGATCTATCTGCTCTTCTTCACGCCGGAGTCTTTCGTTCGATCTTCAACTGGATCGGTCGTTCTACGAGAAACAAACGATCCTGCGCCGTGAATCGACGTTGGACATGGTCGCACGCTGATTAACCGGCTCGGGGCTTACGTTTCATCACTTTCTCCGCGAGTCGATGGCTGTTGGTTTCTGGCTGGCGAGACAACTCCGCGACGATGGAAACTGTAACTTCCTACCCTCGACGATCTTCCTACCCTCAGTTGTTGTTGTTGTTGTTGCTGTTCGTCAGTCTGGTTTGTGCACCGGCACGCGAACGCACAATGGGATCACGACGCTCTCGAGTACTTTCCGCAATTGATTCGCGGTCATCACAGTTTAACATCGAGCCCGCCTTCCAGCGAACTGTTCTCATGCGTTTCGTGTAGAGCAGCACGCGCGGCAGGCTTGTTGCCGGCTATGTCTTCCGGTGGATCGAGTCTGTCGGACGTCCTGCGACCGCTGCAATCGCCGCCACCGATCCCTCGCCGCTTTACGTTCGCTGCAGGGAATGAAAATGGCTCATGGCACGTGTCCATTCGCGGCGAAAGTCACGCGAAATGTGAGCCGCCTCTCGAGACCGATTCGCTCTTACGAGAAACCGGTCCCGATCATTCGTCGCGACTCGACGTGACGACAAATCTTCGCGCGGACCTTTCCGTTTTCTTTCGAGAAACAGGGAAAAGGAAAGAAAAACTTTTTCGTCGTTTCGAATTTTCCCCAGCGAGAACGGTTTTCTCTCTCGTGATTTCGAATGCCGAATCGCGCGTGGCTCACTCGCGTGCGCTGTTCGCCGATTGGGCAATTCGTCAAAAGTAAAGTCGTCTGCCGCGACACCGAAAGAGCAAAATGGTCTCCTCAGGCTCGAGTGAAATTCGTCAGCGAGGGATTTGCAAGAGATTTACGCGATCTTTCGAATCGGTTCTGACGGTTAACACGAGGTTCATAGGTTATCTGTCGATGATCTATCGGATCGTTCTTCCAAACTGTCAGTCGCAAGTGATTTTTCCGGCAGCACACGACACAGCGACACAGTGTCGGGTGTCTCGAGTCGAAAACGAAATGAAACTGGCGTGTCCTTCGATCGGAAATCTTAAAATTAGCGGCAGCTGTGCACGCCGTTTGGGAAACTCGTCGAGCGTCGGGGAGCTTTGGTTACGATAAGGTTCAATCGATAATTGACTCGTTATTGAGTACAATCGGTGTGGCGCGGGACACCGGGACCGCCAACCGCGCGCGCGACAGCCTCGAATTATTGCTGGATAACGAGATCAATTCGGTTAATCGTCGTTAGGCGTGCACTCGATCGGCACCGTTGCACGACACTTGCAATCCCTACGAAAATTTGGCAAATTGCTGGGAAATTTTCGACTTGACGAAGAGGTGAGGCGAGAAGTATCTGTCTCGTCGTTCAGAGCCGTTGAACGGTCGACGAATTTTCACCAGCGGAGAAAAGAAACGACGCGAGGGTGCGAAACGATGAATTTTTCCAAGTGCTGCGGTCGACGATTGAAAATACGCAGAATTGTACTTTTACTGAAGTTTTTCGAATTTTAAGGAACCGTAAGTAACGCACAAGATCGTTCGAGTAATCAGATACTCGGTAAGAACATAGACCTTTGACAATTTCTCCCTGTCTAATTGCCTACTTTTTTAAATCTAACCTAAATTCGTAAGTGTTATTGCGAATGATTGAAGATACGCACAATTTTACTTATTCGACGTTTCTTGAACTTTGAAGAATCGGAGGTTGCACGGTAACCTCAATTGCATCAAACTCGGTAAGAATAACAAGACCTTCGATAATTCCTCTCTCGTCTAATTGCCTAATTGCCTAAACCTGACCTAATATTCGTAACTAGAATCTGACTCGATGACTTCTAACTTTTTATTGACAATTATACCTAATCGTTCGATTTCACCTCCGCGTTTTCCCACGTAAGAGGGGGGGAAAAAATGGGAGAAACGACCAGCTGAGAGCTGGTTCTCGACGCGAGAAGGGGGCTAGGTAGACAGGCTGTCTCTATTTTCATTGACACGTTGTTACACCGGCTACGAAAGAAGCCTCGAAAACGTGACGCGGTGCCGCGGCGCGCGATTTATTTATAACCGCGCTCGGTCAGAAGCGGCACTGCGTTGCGTCGTGACGCGCGCGTGTCGAATATTACGCACGCGTACTGCCGCGTGCTGTCGCGTGCACACGTCCGAAAAAAAAAAAAATGTGTTACACCTCGCGAATCGCGTACCGCGACACAGAGAGAGAGAAACGAGACGAGGTGTAGGGAGAAACGAAGGAGAATGAAAGAAAGAGACGCGTTGGACCTGACTGTTCTAATCCGGCGTTTCGACGCCGAAACTGCGTCGCTCTCGAAACCGGGAAGAGAATTGCCCGATGATGTTTCTTAAAATAACGAAACGCCGCGGTCTATGTTTAGCGTTTGCGGTGCTGCGTTTGAAAGATTTTCTTCGTGGGTTTTTCTGGACCGAGTCGATCCTTGATCGCGACGTAGAGAAGAGGGATCGATCTAGAAACGAAACGAGAGAGCGAGGGAGTGCTCGTCCACGAGAGATTCGAGCAGACGAAAGAGAAAAAATGGAACCTGATGTAGCTTTTCAAGGCAGTTTGAACGGACCGTCTAAAACTGTCGTACCGGCCGCGCTAGATGGAGGAAAATTCGGTAAGAACCGAATCGCTATCGTTTCTCGATAAAAAAAGAACACTCTCTATCTCTGGATCCGATAGATCTAGCGGACGAGGCGAAGATTCGAAAGAGACGCGCGTTAATCGACTTTGTTCTTGACCTTCTTCCGGTCCAAGTGTTCTTTCGGTGTCGCTTGACAATTTTCCCGGAACGGAACGATTGAACGAACGACGAGCCCCCGCGTGATACGCGCTACGGTTCCGTTCCCTCTCTCTTTCTCTCTCTCAGCCCCTCTCTCTTTCTCTCTGCCTGCGTTTCGTCAAAGTTGTCGGGGGGCGCGCGCGCGAATCATGCACCAGACCGCAAGCTCCCAAAAGCGAAGCGTGAAAGAGGAAACGGTGGCCGTTTGAAGCTCGAGTCATTCGAAGTTGAAACAACCGGTTGAATCTACCGGGCTCTTGAAGAATACTTAAATCTCGTGGAGATCCAGGGAGATTCCGCCAGATAACGCCAGGTCGACGAGACGACGAAGACGACAGCGACGACGACGAAGGCAGGGCGATCTTCTGCTACGGATCGACGTCACTGGATCAAGAACGAAAGGGAGAAGACGAAGAAGCGAAAGAGAGGTACGGCTGCTGGTGAAACGCGGACGAAGGAGAAGCGTGTGCAAAGAAAACGAGGAAGGAGAGAGAAAGATACTGTCGCGCGACACTGTGCAGTGTGGACGAAACACGTGTACCCGTTGATGAGGGAATAAAGATCGGCTTATAGAGAAAGAAGCGGATGAGGCGAAGATGCGTGAGTTTGTCGCGGTGGCCCGATATATCAGGAGAGAGAGAGGGCGGCGCGCGTTGCACGCGCGAACGAAAGAGAGAGTGACCCCTAAGCGGGTGGCGCGACGATGAAGTATCGCGAAGAATACACGGACACGATGACACGGGCAACCAGAGGAACGATCTCGCGTGGAGTGGCGCTCGTCGACGACTGTTCGTCCATCGATCAACTGTTGGCGGGGACTTTGACTCTCGTCGGTCGGTACGAGATTCCACGCACTGACACAGAATTGTTCAGAGTAGACAGAAATCTGCTCGCGATGAGTTGAAAGTTTGAAAATTCGACGAAAGGAAAGGGACGAACGATCGAAGAAATCGAAAGATAGATAGATAGATAGATAGATAAAGAGAGAGAGGGAGAGAGAGAGAGTGAGAGAGAAGCGAAAGGAGAAAGGTAAAGATCGGAACTGAACAACACGTTGACAGACTGGTATCGCGATGAACGTCATACGTATATATGCATCTATTTATATGTAATGCGTGTGTATGCGTGTGTATGCATGATGAATATATCCGGGAGTCTCTCTCGCTCTCCGGCTGATCACGACGTGACAGATTTCTCTTCCTGTTCCTTTATCTTTCCTTTCGGTCTATTCTCTACTTTTATCTGGACCCGGGTGAGGGGGGAGGGGGTGGATGCATGTATTTTCTCGTTCGTCCTCTGCACGTTCCCTACACATATGTATCTATTTTGCACGGCACGCGTGTGGACACGGGTGTATATAGATATAAATATGTTTCGCCTCTCCGTGTTATTTTTTTCTTTTCCCGCTCTCCCGTCTTATTGCGTATCACCACAGGTGATTCACTGGGTTCCTCTCCGCTGTTCCTCTCGGTCTGGCCCTCCGCCCGCGACTTCCGCAACGACGGAAAAGTAGAGAAGCAGATTACTTTTTTCTTGTTCTCTTTTCTTTTTTTTTTTTTTTTTTTTTTTTTTTTAAGGATACGTGCGTGTTATTACATCGGGGGACTATCGAGAAACAAAGTGGCAAACAAGGAAAACCCAAAGAAAAAAAAAGAAAAAAAAAAGAAAAGAAGAACCGGCACCACACTGACGATAAACGGCACACTCGCGCTAGTACACAACTCTCCGCTCTGTGATTTTCTCTCCCCTCGAAGGGTTCACCGCGTGTGTATATCCCTTCCTGTTTTCCCCGAGCGGTGTACGAATCGCCGCTTCTCGCCGCGAGCGGACACGCTTTTTAAAAATCGCGTGGAACCACGGAAACGCCGGCCGCGAACCGAAAACCGGCCAACGAAACAACAAACGGCGCACACTATTGTGGCCCGGTCGTCGCACTCGCGGCTCTCTTCTTCCTCCTCCGCCTCCTACTCCTTCTATTCCTTTCCGTTCTTCTTCTTCTTCCTCCTCCTCCTCCACCACCACCGCCACCACCACCACTTCTTCTTCTTCTTCTTTTTCTTTTCCTTCTTCTTCTTCTTCTCCTCCTCCTCCTCCTCCTCCTCCTCCTCCTCCTCCTCCTTCTGCTGCTTCCTCGTCAGTATCGGGTAATCCTTGCTGGCTGTCACAGCGAAACGTCACCCACCGAGTGCGAAAGCAACCAACGTAACTCGACAGTGTTCACGTGCGAGATACGACGACCGTTTCCGCGCGATTCGCGACTCGCCGCGAGCCCGCGTGCACGACGATCGACCAACGACCGAGAAACGAAACCAAGACGGGACGAACGACGAACGACGTTGCCGTTTTCCTTTTTCAGCCTCTTTCGCCGCGAACTTGAACGCGAGACACGAGACACCGACACCAAAATTATATCGAATAAATACCGACACCAAAATTATACCGACACCGGTGAATACAATATTTGTCCCCGTAGGTGGACACACCACTGTGAATCGCGGAGGCGCTGCTCTAGCCGAGCACGTAGTAGGAGGATGCAGAGAGAACTCTGTAGAAAGCGTTCGGTACGCTCGTCCGCGATAAGCCGACTCTCCGCGCGTGCACGCGTGTAGCCTCGAAGCGCGACAGACGTCTCTCCTCCCTCGTGGAGAAGGGAACGGACGCGCGCGGTCAGAAAAGCCGGGGAAAAAGACACGCGGGGAGAGAGAGACGGCTAGAGGGAGCGAGAAGGAACAAGGGAGCGCGCGCGAGAGAGAAACAGAGAGAGAGTGTGTGTGTGTGTGTGTGTGAGAGAGAGAGATAGAGAGGCGGCGAATGAATGACGGAGATGGAAACAGGGACTCGGAGGGACAAAGAGGGAAAGACGGTGGTGGTGTGACGAAGAGAGAGAGAGAGAGTGAGCAACAGAGAGAAAGAGAGAGCGTGATGGTGACAGGGACAGGCGGTGTGGCACTAACGAGGGAGAGAATTCACGGCGAGGAAACGAGGGACGAAAACCGATCGAGCGAAACGCGCGCGCCGAAAACGCGTGCGGCACACGACACGCGAGAAGTCGTTGTTGTTCCGCGGGCCTATGGAAAGCGATGCGAGCCACGACGCGGAGGAGCCAACGTGCGACGGACCGTGTGTATACTCTCTCTCTCTGCTGTTCACCGGGGGTACACGCACGAGAGAAGAAAACGGAGCAGATAGAGAGAGAGTAGGAACGGAGCGGCCATGTGTAACGCGGAACACGCGCTCTCCGCGCGCAGTCGGCGCGATCTCTCGCTCGTAACGCAACGTCGTCGAAGGGAAAACACGCGCGCGCACTTTCTCTCTCTCTCTCTCTCTCTCTGTTTCTCGCGTTGCTTGCGCCCTGCCGGAATCGCGGCGACGAACAGAGGCGAGAGAAGGTACGCGGTATAGGGACACGATGGATCCGAGTCTCGCGAGAGAGAAAGAGAGCAGAGAGAGGGGGAGGGAAACCGAAAGCAAATCGGTGAAAGAGAGAGAGATGGAACGCGTCAGTGTAAACGACGGAGCGAGAGAGCGAGAAAGAGGAGCACACGTGGAACAGATAGAGACGAAGTCAGGCAGCGAAGAGAGACAGAAGGAGATAGAGATAGAAATAGATAGATAGATAGTTAGATAAAGAGAGAGAGAGAGAGAGAGAGTGACAACGAGGAGGTGTATACGGGCCTCTTTCTCTTTCTGTCGAGCGCGCACAGCACACACGAGGTTACGAACAAACGCGGAACAGACGAGGAGAGGCCAGGGCAGCGCGCGAGCGACGTAGCTCTCTAGCAGCCGGCAGCCTGCCGCTCGGGTCAATGACCTCTCCTTGCCGTCGTCGAGCTCTCCTTCGCGCTCGCGTTTTCCTCCCCACTCTCTGCCACTTCTCCCCGTTCGGCGTGCCCTCGCGTCCCCACCACTCGGCCTCTGCCCCACTCCGTCCCGTCGATCCCCACCATCCGACCGACCGCCCCTACCACCGCGCGCACCACTCTCGACGCTCGAGTCAGCACGTCGACGTACGCAGAGAACGACGACGTCAGTTGGAAGTTGGGAAGCGTAACGACGTTTCATCGACGCGTTTTCACGGCACGGAGGGGTGAGTTTGGAAAGGGTTAGAGGGGCGGCGGCGCGGTGGGGAGACGGGCGCAATGGTGGGGGACACCGTTGCACGTCTCTCCTATGGGTGAATGGGCTGCAGCGTGGTGGGGAGGGCGCAAGGAGTGGGGCGAAAAGGGATGGAAGCTCCGTTACTCGTGTTGCTTTCGTTCTTCCTCGTTTCCCCTTCCCTGTTCGCCGTGCACGTCTCATTCTCGACGCCGATGCACACCCCTGCTCTGCCCTCCCTTCTGCTTCCCCTGTGTCCCCTAATCCGAGGGTGGGGACGCGCGTACCTCCACTCGCGGCAACCACATACCGGGTTCACTGGTACAGTGTACCCTCTCGAGCGGTGCAACGCTCTCTCTTCCTGATTCCGCTTCTAACCCGAACTCTCTGTCCCCTCTCTCCCTACCGGGATCGCTTCGAGGAGATCGAGGCGTATTGCGGCCGACTAGCCTGCCAGAGAGAGACAGAGAGAGAGAGAGAGGGGGGGGAAGCAAAGCGAAGGAGAGAGAAAGAAAACACGGTCGCAGAGAGAAGGAGGAGGGTCAGTGATGACCGATTCCGGCGGTAATGGGATACGATCCAGGGTCAGATTCGGTGTGCGTGGAAACGAGGGGGTGGGATCTCGCACTTGTCTCCGTGGCGCTTCTGAAATAGGTGTCACGCTTGTCAATGCTTCAGCAGCTCCGGTCCGTGAAACGAAGCACAATCTCACAGCAGCCGTCGTTGCTTCGTCATCGTGGTTTTTCAGCTCGAATGGTATGAAAAATTCGACGAGAATTCGGCAGGAGATTTTCTAGAAGAGAGCAGTAAAGTTGCTGTTTTATTTCGTCGTTTGGAATTTTGTTTGTCGCGCGATAATGAAAGAGAGAGAGAGAGAGAGAGAGAGAGAGAGAGAGAGAGAGAGAGAGAAATTCCAACGATGACAATTTGACCCTGCAAACAGAACGGAACGCACCGTGCAGTTCCAGATTTTTGCCCCTAATCTCTTAATATCCAACTGGCAAGTCCATTTACCCCCTGCGTCTCTTCTCTCGTGCGGCAGAAACTCGCAAATAAACATTTAATAAATACTTAATCCTTTCCCAATTGCTCGCGTTCCCCATTTTTACGGCTTAGTACAACCCGACCAATAAAAATGGCCAATTACCAATTATTCAAGTAGTCGATAGTTGAAATTTAACGATTCGCTACCAAGTATGCATCTCTCCAGCTGTTTAGTTCGACAATGACGAATAGGTTTAAGGTATTCAGCTCCGGTTGTATCTCGTTAGCTTCCCAGCGAATGGCGTTGCCTTGTTCAAGGTCGAATTTTCACTGTCTGAGCGTCCTTGATAGATTAGCCGAGTCGTTAGTTGCCGTTATCGACAAGCCGGAGCTCGCTCGATAGACCTTTGCTCGTGACATTGTACACGGCCCGTAACTTTCCTATGGCGACTCGACGCCGATTGTGCCGTTTCGATCGAAGATCCGAGATAAGATCCGCGAAAAAAGTACGACCGACGACGAGTTGACGATCCTGTTGTTACGCGATCGGCCACCTATCGTCGACTCTCTGCACACTCGCCCGAGCAAAGATACCCCAGGACGATAAATCATCAACGGGTCTTTCGAGTCGTCGATCGATGTTCTAGATCCTCGAGAAAGCTCTCCAGTTTGTGTTCTGTCGAAGAGAGACTCGACCATGACGCAACTTTATTTTTCATCTATCGAGAAACATCGTGGATGATTGAGTAGCAAATGATCCGACGATAAGAACCTCTTTATTACTGATTAGAACGTTTCTCGATCGATACAGGTATTATCTGATTATAATCGTGCGCGAGTCGATTGATCTGTTTTATTACTAGGAGATTTTTCGAGGAGGCTTTTCGAAATTATTTGATCGGCGTTTTTTTCTTTCCTTTTCTCGCGAGTAGAGAGTGCGAATTTTCACGCATTTTTGATATTGAAACACTCGAACTTTGATAGAAAATTGATCAAAGTGTCAAAGTCTCGTGTTCTTCGGATTCTTTGAGTAACGTTACACGGTTGAAGGGAACAATAATCGGGATGAATAAAACTGGGAAAAAATTGCCGGGGTCATTGAACTTGACCCATGAATTTTGTAGAAACCCGAGACGACGTGAATTTACATCGATTCCTTTTTATCGTTATCGCGTTACGAGAACGTCGAGCGTTCGAATAAAAAGAGTTGACATTACCTAATCCGCGTAGAGACATAATTTTAGGCGAGCATATTTTTAAGTTTTTATCTCTGTAATCATATTCCTGATACTCGACGGCTGTGTTTGTTCTACATTGCTGCAAATTACAAAGGGGACGTTGCTACCAATCAATCATCGAGAAACGTGTTTGACTGGAAATTTTCAATGGGGGAAACAAATTCCACGTTTTGTAACGTTACAGTTGTTGCTCGCCGAGGCAATTAATTTGTTACAAGAACGAGAATATCAATCGTCAAACGTTTCAAAAATTTATACGTTTCTCCCAGTTTGACAAGTGAGTGACAAATGGGAGAAGAATTGGTGAAATAGTCTGTGAATGATGATCAGTTTTGTTGAAGTGCTGATCGTGTCGCGCGTGAAAGTCCCCAAGTAGAAAGAAACGAAATAACGGAGTCTCACCTTGCATCATCACTGAAATGCCCTTTCGCAGATTAAAATCCCGATTGTATTTATTATATATCTATATGTTTGTAGATATTTTTTATATACATCACCATATCTATAGATTACATTGCATTATATATATTGATTACACTCTTGAAAAAAGGATAATAGATATTACATGAAAGTTTCATACGCCTGTTATTTGATAATTTTTAAAAGTTCCACGATCAATGATCAATTTTTCGTATCGTCCGACGAACGATGAGAACACGAAAAGTGGAATATGTCGATAGTTTAGTCTCTCTCTCTCTCTCTCTCTCTCTCTCTCTCTCTCCAAGCTCCATGCGCCGCCTGAAGTTTAAGGTCACAGTCAAGTTTCGTCGTCTTTGTTATCGTGTCCCCAGATACGACATTTTATCATAGCCCCGAGTTTCGTGTTAACGTTAGAACGGTGTAAATGTCTGTCGAAAATCATGTTTGCGCGGAGAAAATATTCTACGACGCCAGCGCCACACATCCGTGCGTGTCAAAGCCTGCGTCAGAATGAACATGCGTAGGGTACCAACGTTATTTATACCAAATTTATTTGTTATTTCGGACCAAAGAACCAAAGAATCGACAAATTTGAATCTTCTTTAACGGGATATTCTGGTAATCCGGCTTAAACGAATCAACTTTTTCTTTTTACATTTTCTCAACGTGCTTTTGAAAATGTCTGTGTAAAAGGATTTGTTTGAATTTGTAAAACTAGCAAAGTTTTAAAAGAAACGGTGTACTGCTCGCAACGTATATATGAATATTTTTGTACAACGGGTAACAAAAACTTCAAATGTGTTTTTCTAAAGAAATATTATATTTCATAATATTATTATTATCTTATAATATCGTATTTTTCGTACAGCTCGATTAATTGTAGGTATGAATATTTTTGTACAACGGGTAACAGAAACTTTAAATGTGTTTTTCTCAAATTCATATTTATTAAACTGGCTGACGGGATATCTCACGTTTTAGTTGACCGATTGACTTGAAATTTGAAAGAGACCTTCACCGGATGTACCTTTATCGCATGAACCACGGATTTCAAAGTTTGATGTTTTTCTTCTAATTTTTCTTTTTTTTTTTTTTACCTCCCAAAAGACGAAAAGCAGAAGGAAAATCGATGTTCAAATTTCAAAATGCTGTCATTTCTTTAATTTTCGAAATTTCACCGTGATTCACGCGGCAGCCATATTTATACTAATTAAGATGCATTTTGGTTTTTTAGTTTATAATGACCAGACGGATCATGTCCGCAATCACGTCAGCCATCCGAACCCATTTTTAAAAACATGCTTTACCTAATGCTACATAATTTTCACAAATTTCATTAATTTCGTTAAAAAAAAAAAGAAAATTGTAAATACTCTTTAAGTATGAATAAATCTGTGTGCGAAACTGCGTACCAAAGTGTATCATGGTTTCCCTCGAAAAAAAAGTCGATTACCAGGATATCTCTTTAACAAAAGGATCAAGAAACGGTTCAAGGATGTAAGATCGCGCAATTCGTACATTCACCGGATGAAGTAGAGACAGACTGAAAAACCAAGTTCGCGTTTTAGGCGAAATCGACGTCTGTTCGTCGATCACGCAGGGGCGTAGCGATTTTTAGGCGAAACGAGAGCGAAGGAGAATGCAACGACGACGACGGAGCAGCATTCAGACGTTGGCCGTAATCAGAAAAGCGTGCACGACGGTGGTTCGTCGGCGGAACGTAGCAGCAGTCCTTCATAGGACATTGACTTTGAGATATCGTCGGCTGGCTGCGACGACGCTATCTCGTTCCGGCTTATCGTTCTTGTTTCGCTGTACCTTATCTCCTTTAGCCGCCTCCTTAAGTCACTTTCTCGCAGCCCGTGCCTCGTTAAACGCTAAATCATCGTCCCGCGCAGCGAAACGGACGCCCGTGGAAAGAAAAAAAAAAAAGAAGAAGAAAAGAAAATGGCGCGCCAGCGAACCGTCCCGCGGACGACCGTGCGAACGCCGCGGATAATTCCTCGATGATCTCTCCCGATTTGGTTGTTAAACTCTTCTTTTCGAATATTGACCCTTTGCGCTCGACTGTCCTTTTCTGAGAGCACTTAAATCTAGCCAACAGCTCGGATTTTCTCTTTTCACAAGTTGATGATAATTATAACGAACATTTTGTATATATAAAAAAATATTTTATCGTAAGTCGCTATAGTTAAACAATTAATTTATTAAATATTTCATTGACAATAGGTTTGATCGCGATATTTGTTTGCATCGAAGAGTTTAATATTGTCTATATTATAGGTAACAAATTTGTATGTATATAATTTTGTATGTGTAAAAGAAATATTTTATCGTGTTGTTGTAGTTATATAATTTGTATAATTTGTGTTGTTATAGTTGAATAATTTATTAAGTATTTTATTGATAATTGGTTAGATTAGGATATTCTGATGAAATTTCTGATGACAATCCTGAGTCAATTGACACTCAATAATTCACATAATAATAATTGGGAGTAATTCGCATAAACTGGACTTTTTATTGCTTCTTAGGTTTAAGAAAAATTGACGAAGGGTATTATTGGAACTATGCGTCATTAACTGTTGTTGTAAGAAAACCTCGAATGTACTATTTAAATTATATATTAGAAATACATATTAAAGGACGTAATCAACAAAAATTGAATGATTATTTCCAATGCTATGTCATTTTATTTAAAGCGATGATGCTTCGTAAGTAAATTGTTGGTAAATGATAAAAAAAAAGTTTGTCGAGGGCAAAGGGTTAAAACTCTTTTCGCTCGTTGACCACCATTCGAACTATTCGGTCGAAACGAGACCAATTGGTAATATTTTCCGGAAATTTTGTAAATGTCCTCTTAGAGATTGGAATGATTTTTCGTGAATTAAAGATTCTATGTTGTAAAACTTTCTCCTATTTTATACTTTGTACTTTAACATTGATGGGAATTTTTACGGTTCGTTCGAATGGATCATAGAGTATTTTGCTACAATTCGACAAAACTATGTTTCTTTACATCAAGTAACAACTAACCAATGTACTCTTTCTCTTTCTTCTTTCTTTCACTTTCAACGTCGACCAAATCTGTAGATCTTACTCTGTAGATCGCCGGAGATAGCATCGAAACGGAACAAACTCACGAGCAAGAAGAAATATTCCACAGGCGTGTTACGTTGTCGTAATTGTTATCTTTTCGTCGTTCGTATCTGATCGATCGACTTCAGCTATCCTAATCACCGCGGACCACGGTGTTGTTTGCGCGGAAACAGGCTACTTTAAATGCTCGATCGACGGTCAATGCGATCGGTTGAATCGTCAGCAGTGTGCGTCCCTCGCGAACGATGATCGTTGGCCGCGAAACTGTGACAACACTTCCAATTATAGAAGCACGTTATCAGAGGCTTATCAGAGGCTGGGATGCCCGTGAATTTTCCAATATTTTCTCAATCGAGAAACTCGATCTCCTCTCTTCCAACCGATCTCTATTCTCTTTTTCTGTTTCTTTTTCTTTCGCGGTTCCTCCATGGTTCCTCTTCTCGAGGAAAGCAAATGGAGCGGACGATCACGCGAGAGGAGTCGTCACGGCCTAGAAGAAAGCAGCGAGAGTGACTGACCGAGCAGGCTGACTCCGAAACGCGAACATCGGGGATCGAGAGCCGGAGAGAGTCTCGCGCTCGTAAATCTGCCAGAACTCTTTAAGTGTTCATGATGGCTGAGACACTCTCGGAGACACTCCTCTCTCTTTCTTCTCCTCATTCTCTCTACATCTTCTCCTTCGTCTTCTGTTTCTTTCTTCCTTTCCCCGCCGCGGTTCGTTTTTTCTTTCTTTTTCTTTCTTTCTTTTTTTACCATTCTCCTCTCCCGTTTGCCCTCGCGGTCGCGCTCTCTTTTCGTTCGTCCTCCTCGGCCGCGATTGCACTTTCTCCGCTGTTTGAACCACGGCGACCCTCACTCCGGGGATATTATCGACACTGCCAAGTTCACTTCTGTTTACATTCAGCACGCCCGACGACCCCAACCGCGGGAAACCGCGCGCGCTTTCTCACGAATACCGGCCGATCGACAGACCCGGTCGTTCGCGTCTGATCGGGGGGAGACTGCGAATCTCGAACGTTTCTCCTGTCATTGGTATACTGAACAAAGTCGATCGTAATTCGTGCTTCGTACAATTTCAAACGATCGTTGCAATATTTGCAGTACGATAGAAATACAATGGACGATAAATATGAAACTGAATGATATAAAGTTCTAATTATTATTTTTGTAGAATTTTTTAGAATACTTAACAATCTAGTTATTAAAATTATTGAAAATTCACAAGTAATTCATTTTATTAGAAAATGATCAATTATTAATAATAAAATTGTACAAAAATATATTTAAAAATTAAATTTTGTTATTTTATTTATTTTATTGTATGTATATAGTTAATTTTAAAAATTAACATATTTAATGAAAATTTTTAATTTATTATTGTAATAATTCATAGATTTTTACATACGTCGGATGTCTGATAAAAGAATTAATTTTTTTAAATTAAAACATAATAATAAATATTATTTCTACCGATATTAAATTTTTATTAATTATGGAATAATATAAACAAATTATATATAAATATTTTATCAAAATATATCTTTCTCAGACACATTACTTAATTTTAGTCTATATATGTATAATTAATAAAATTTTGGATTTTAGTTTGAAAAAAACAATTAATTTGCAATTAATCGATGAAAATAATTTAAATCTGACTTACAAATAATTATAATAATTTATTTGATTGTATAAAAATTTTTTTAATTTATCGTTAGGGTATAAACCTAAAAGCCTATAATTAGCTCATTATATATATAAATATCTTTATTAAAATTATTAAAATGTATTTAAATTTATTTGTGTTATTATTATTATTAATTCATTTAAAGTCAAAATTTAATATGCAATTTACATTAAATATAATTTTTATTATTTTTAAATTGTAAAATAAAATTTTATGTAAATTATCTGTAATATAGATATTATAAATAGACATATAATTTGGAGTCCGACTGGCCTTTGTACAGGGTGGGTCAAAAATTTCTCCCCATCTATTCTTTTTTAATAAAAATAATAAAAAAATATAAGAGAAACCTGTTTTCATTAATTCCAAATTAAATTCAAGTTCAAACTCAAGATCTTTCCACTATGTCTTAAGAAAATTATTTCTTTCAAATGCTGAGAGAAATATGCATGAAAACTAGAAAATTTACAGATTTGTTTTAGTAGAAAGTGACCTTTGCACCAGCCTGTATTTTCTAATAATCGTTCTCGAGTATAATTTTAAATTATAATGTTTCCGTTTCTCTGACGAAGAAAAACAAGACGGGATAAAACTCCATGTTTCATTATTATAGCGCGAGATAGCTCTGCAACTGCTAATTGCCGCAATTAGAACAACTTCTTGCGTGTAATTAGAAATTTAAATTCATAAGGACGTGCCGAGAGGACTTTGCTGAAGTTAACAAAAAAAGAATCTGAATTGAAATGAATTTTATTTTACACGCGATTACGTTACCGCACGTTACGCGGTAATCTCACAGTTGGCTGTTCCTTCAGCATCTGTAATGGCGAGAATTTATACAATCTGTCCTATTTTAAACGCGTAGCAACACCTTGAAACACATTCTTACGATGAATACTGATCGTATCTGTTGTTGTGCTGAAAATTTGTTCCGATCTGTTTTATTGTTGCAAATTTATTGCAAATTTATTCGTAGACACAAACGTGGACGATGCCATTTATTTCGATGTTATCTCGCAATCAGTCGAATCGAGTATTAACATTCTCCACTTCGTAGTTACTGTTGCAACGATGATGTAAGAATACTCATTAAAATAAGAAAATTACAGTTGCAGAAATTCATTTGAATATATCATTAAAGTATACTTGGACGGACATAGTCAACTGCAAGTCAAAGAGCCTCGATGTTCAATAAAACCGTCTTTTGATACTTGACCATTCATGCCGAGTAACTCATTCATGCTTATCTTATACTCTAAATTTCGCAAACAATATTCCAACGTTCTTCATCACAATTTTCACTGCTAACATTTCCATTCAGTATTACACGTTTTGTATAGCTTTCTTGATAACTTACACCTTACATTCCACATTGCTTATCTTTCAACCTAACTTCCATATTTTAATCGCCCACGTTTCACGTATTTTGATCAGTCAAATCTCGTATCACACTTTCATTATTTCTAACAGGTATCTTTCACCTAACTTTGTGGGAGATTTACGAACCGAGAAATTGATTTGGTGGGACAGAAAAATTTGGAGGTGCCCACAAATTAGATTTGTGTGAATTGTCACGTCTATTTTGTCGGATAGAAAAATCAGAGACGCTCGCAAACTAGCCGGGGCATTTCTAGACTACGAAAAAATTCATTTTTGTGGAATAGAAAATTTTGGAGGTGCCCACCAATTAACTTTGTAAGTTATTGTGTATATTTTGCGAGTATCTTGTGACATTTTTCTTATTGAACGGACGAGAGTGTGAGGATGTGTAGAATACAGAATAAAAATGACACGACACGAGAATGGCGATGGAATAAGAAATATAGGACGTAGAATGTGGGATGTGTGGGAATATGAGATGTGGAATGTGAAATGTGGGATACAGAATGTACGATATAAAATATTTTCGCAGAGATATGGAGTGTGAAGTATGATTTGAAATGTGGAATGTTACACGTACACGTACAGGATACAGGGTATATGAGAAATATGAAGAACGAGACATAAAATGTACGCTATAAACTGACAAAAGTGAATTTCATAGCCCACGAATAAACCAAATAAAAAATACCAAATAATGAGATACGAAAAACACGAATATAGAAATAGTTGCATAGATAAATTGAAAGTTGAATGCGCGAACCACGAACATGAATGTTCACGCCGGTCAGAGAAAAATTTGCGAACCATCGACGTGTCAGTTGAAATTCTCACGAGAAAAGAAGCACGCCGGTCGATGATCGGCGATCATTCAAAAGCGTCCGCGCTTCAACACGTCTGCGCGCGTACTTTCGCACGTGCGCTCGCGGCCCCCGTCCTCGCGCGCTATTGATTTTTCCTACGGTGTTCCGTCACCGGGGCACATCTCGATTAGATTGATTAGCCGACGATGATCTCGATTAAACCGCTGTTTACACGGGCGATATCTAATTCCAGCGACGGACGATAAGCACGCTGGAATTACGGCTAATACGATTAGCTCGTTCGTGATTCGCGCAATTTTCCTGCCCGCCGCCAAGATTGGCGCGCGCCCGCGCCCGCGTCTCTCATGGAAATCGCCTTTTTCTATGTTTAGCCGGGCAAGTTCAATGCACCTGCACACCTCGCGTCAATTTCCTCTCTCGAAACTCTCTTGTCACGAGTTCGCCGCCCTGCATTCCGCTGAACTCCAGTTTTCACCACTCTCGCGAGTGTTTTTTCTTTTTTTTAATTTCTTCCTCCTTCCTTCAACCCAATTTAATAACCCACGCGTTGTTATTCGCAAAGGTGCCGTGGTACGATGACGTGGTAATCATTTTATTTTATATTTTTTTTTTTTTTTTTTTTTTTTTTGGAACGTTAATATCGTCGATATATATGAAACGTCTTCGAGCAGACTTTCGAAACAGTCGAAAGCATTTAAAAATATCCTTCGATTTCACTTTTCACTTTTCTAAGGGATTCTGATATTTTTAAATATCCGTTCGATGAAAAATGTTTCGCCAGGGATAGTAAAAGAGTAAACGACAATTGTATCAAGTGAACTACTGACGATAAGGAATTTGTCGATTATTCGAAGTGATTTACAATTTTGTAAAAAAAAATTTAGTCGACGTCACATCAAAATCTCTACTCTGTCAGTGCTAAATTCTTCGTTTTTCTTATTTTTTTCTTTTTTCGTCAGAGATATAACTTTATATTCTACAACAGGTGAAAAGATTGTCAGAATTGCCATCGTCAGAAATCGTCAGATCGTCAAAAATTGTGCGAATTTGGACGTCTGTGAAAACATTGGCAAATTTTTTCTGAAAACTGAATTTACAACGATCTTAAAGACTAGAGTCTCCCCTTCGTAACGATCCCTTAAAACTTGCTGCACGATTTTTTTTCCATCATTTTATTCAACTTTGAACATTAGGGTTAATGTTTCATCAGAATATTGTGCCAAATGGAAAAATCGTCGGAACATTAAACTGCTATAACTTTGTACCAAAAAAAATCGCAGAACAATTCATATAGGCTCGTTTTAAAGGGTAAAGATACTACTTTCAGGGTGCTGAATTTTCTCACCAAAAATATTTTTACATCGTCACAACGGGATGGAAAGTGACGTTACTTTTATACACGAAAATTGCGAAAATTCGAACGTCTCTGAAAACGTTGAAAATTTTTTTTAATAAATTATATTCACAATGTTCTTAAAGATCGAAATCTCCCCTTTGTAACAACTTCTTGGAACTTGTCGTACGATTTTTGTTCACGAGGTTGCAAGAGTTTAAAGTATTGACAAATTTTCATCGATTGTGCGGATATTTTCTTGGATCATTGTAAACTATAAACAAACGGACCTACAAAACCGATACATTGAATTCAAAAAAACTTTTGAAAATCTTCTTTCGAGTCCATACTTTGTACTATATGTAAGGAAATTCACTCGATACAATGTAAATCATGCGTAAAATGGTCACATTGGAATCACGCAATCAATGGAACATGTAATAATTGATAACAACTGATCGATTAAACAAAAATTCATATACAAAATTGTATGAAATTTGTTGTTCTACATACAACTTTGATTATGTTCACCAGTAAATTTTGTTCCAAATCTTGAATCGTGTTTTGTCCAAAGTTAAACGTTATTCCAATGAGCGTTCCGTTCTATCGAGCATAAGGATCTAATTAAAACGACGCAAACTCAAAAATTTACAAATCAATCTTCTAAATTGATTTATTTTGCAAATGAAAGTTAAGTCGATTTATGGACACTGAAATGCTAGCGGCGCGTAGCGGTGAAAAGGTGGAACTAAAATCTATTGCTGTTCTTGTCGCACACTAACGCTCTCTTTGTCTGCTACTCTGAGTGAGTCTATCCTTGTCGTAGATTATTGCGCTCCTTGTCCACGAAATAAAATATGTTTCCCCATCTATCGCAGATTGCTAGAACTACAATATATTACCGACAGTGATTGTAGCGACCGTTACCTCGTTAAAATTGAAATCAACGTTATCTACAACAGAGCAATTGTTCTGCCGAAAAGTATATTTCCTGTAAACCGACATCGCCAACAGTATATAAACACTCTTAACATAAAAACATTTGTAAATTGTTATTTTATTTTATTATTACTATGGAGATTACCATGTTTACTTATTCATAGAAATGTATATATAGACCCTATTTTATAATTAGTTATTCATTCTTTAATTAACATTTGGAGAAAATGGTTATCTATTTGTGTTATAAACTTTATTGTTATTTAAATATAATTTATTATATAATTTATTAAATGTTACTCAAGTTACAAAGTTCTATTTATTTATTTTCAGTATTATAATATTATCATTATAATCACAACAATCGATACAGATTCTGCCATCTCTCGGAGATTTCCTGTTTATTCTTTTAGTTTCAATTGAAATCAAGAGGTGCTCAGATGGCAGCACCACCGTAGATAAAGAACGCAATAATATCGAACAAGGATAGATATATGCAGCGAGAAAGACAAGGAAGTCACTAGCGTGCGACAAAGAAAGCGATAGATTTTAGTTCCACCGTTCCACCGCTACGCGCCGCTAGCATTTCAGTGTCCATAAATCGACTTAACTTTTATTTGCAAAATAAATTAATTTGAAGGATTAATTTGTACATTTTTGAGAAAGCATCGTCTTAATTAGATCCTTAGCTCTATTCTTATACTCCGTTCAGCTTGTAAAACGCGTATACAAATGATTTAAAAGTTTTTGTCAATAGATGAACGAACCCGCGCCAATGATAATAAATTTTCCCGCGAACTCGAAATTGAATTCGAAATTTGAATTAATATAGTTCATGCGCGGCAAGTTTTGCGCACAGATTTGGATGTGAATCTCCATTTAATCCATTTATTAGCAATTATTTTACGTTCCTTTCAACTTAATTTCTTCGTTATTATTCCTTTATAGTAATAAGAGATATACTAATTAATTTCACTTATATACATATAATATTTACTTGATAAATTTGTCCCACAGGAGAAATCTAATTGCTATCATCGACGTTTGGTTTAAAAGAAGGGAAATGTGTGTCGGGGATGACGCCATTCATTTAACAACCGTGATATGTCTAATCATATTTATTTGCTCATGTACTGTCACTAATAGATGCTATACGCTTAAATACAGATGATGTATTGCAGAAACGAATATACCAAAAAACTTAGCAATGTACAGGCTATTCAAGTC
Source organism: Tetragonisca angustula (assembly GCA_036937485.2). Lineage (NCBI taxonomy): Eukaryota > Metazoa > Arthropoda > Insecta > Hymenoptera > Apidae > Tetragonisca > Tetragonisca angustula. The sequence goes on along the minus strand of JAWNGG020000058.1, from coordinate 538,436 downwards.
ACTTTTAAATAGATTACTTTATCGTTTATCGATTACACATCTTCCAACGATTGGGGAAGGGTGGTACCGTTAAATATATTAAATTTCATGGTGTGTCGACGCTCGATGATCGAAAATATCGTCGGTGAAGCTACTTTCTTCGTAAGACAGGGTCGCGGGGCCTTGAGGAAAGTACAAAACAAAGAAAAAAAGAAAAAAAAAGAGAATGAAGCGCAGAAAGGTACCTACAAGTGAAACAAAGGAAACAAGGGGAAGATAGATATATATCTCTATACAAAAATAATCGACAAAAGGCGAGAAAATAAAATGCTCTCACGAACGTTTGATAAATGAGCTATGATACAAGTCGGCGAGATAATACTTTTTTTTTTTTTTAAATGAGATTAGATTGAATCGCAATCTCTCCCACATATATACTCCAATACGCACAGACATTCCCAAAATTCATTCTTGTGTTTTTTTTTATTTTCTTCGCTCTCTCTCTCTCTCTCTCTCTCTCTCTCTCTCTCTCACTCTTTCTTTCACAATCTAGCACGCGTGCATCTCGCTACACAATGGCTACGATGATATATATATATATATATATATATATATATATATATATATATATATTTGCTGTGAGTGATGTAAAAACAATAATACACGCTAACGATTGCGAGCAAACGAGACGGTCATCGAACGAAATGTGACTTCTCATGCATAACGCGTTGCTGTGCAGAACTAATCTTAAAAAAAGTAAATAAACACAGACGAGAAGACAACGTAGAGTATAATAATAATACGTCCGCACGACTAAGAATATACACGTGCATCGGGAGCACGACTTGCTCCCTTTGCTGTCGAGTCTCGATCCTATCGAGGAAGAGGATCCTCGTTATAGATCGCGCAGCCGGCGATTTTTTCTCGCTTGATCGTCGATTCGATCAGCGAAGAAAACGTTAACGAAAGAAAAAAAAAAATAAAAGAAAAAGAGAAATATCTTACACGCAAAACACTCGACACGCTCTCCTCTTTTTTTTTTTTTTTACAATGAAAACCTCTTCATCTTTGGTAGAAACTAAATAAATTACATTGTCGCTTACAATAGAAGAAGAGTCGAAACGCTCGAGAAAACGGCACAGAGCGTAATCGCGAAAGATTCGACTAAACCGAACGACCATTTTTCTTGCCTTTCTCTCGCTTTACCGCTTTCGACTCGCGTCCTTGTACTTCATCATCCTCTTCGTCGTTTCGCAGGGGGAGTAGACTCGTCGAGGACGACGCGTCCTGTTGCAAGTCTTTAATAAAAAAAAAAAAAGAAAAAAAAATACGCGCGGTGCAATTAAATTAGAAAAATATACACACATTTACAAGGTCCTGAAGTGTGATTCGGTGTGCTTGAGGATGTTGGTGTCTCAAACGCCGTTGATAGTACAACGCGCGAAGTTTTTACTTTTAATCGTTGCTCGATTTGTCGAATCGTATTCTCGCCTTGAGAATTTCTGGAAACGAATCCCAGTGGATAACGCGAGTCCTCGAATTATTCATTTTCAAAGTACAGCCCATTTTAGATTAATATTTAGTAGCAGCGTGGCAACATGCCGATAAGATGCAACGATATCAAATAAAAGTTTAAAAAATGTAGAAAGACGGTTTTACAATGTGTAAAAACACTACGGATTGGTCAAGTCGCTGTAAATGAACAAAGCGCCGTATAAAGTTTTAACTGTTTAGAAATTGTTACGTTAGTTCTATGTATGTGTACACCGAGTCATTTAAATGCATGTATATATGTATATCGCGGTATAAAACTTTTCGAGAAGTACTTTTGTGCATCGGTTCAATTTGTTATGTAGAGTTATCAGAGTAAGTAATCAGTCGAGATGTTCCGTGTATTAATTTACGTGGCGTCAATGAAATTCAGTGGAGATGTCTAAAAAAGTCGTGAACACACATCTCAAGAGAAGTCAGTTTATTAGCAAAGTTGTTCTTGTCAGTTGAGCATTAAACTATGTCGCGTAAACTGTGTGTCGTGAGGGTTCAAACCTCCTCGACGATATTTAGAGAAATCGTCGATTCGAGCACGTTTTCTTATAAAAGGAAGAACTTTGAAGTGTATATATACACACACACACATATATATATCGCCTAGTATCTAATATTTCCTAGTCCCTTCAAAATTTAACGAAAACGAACTAATCGGTCGTGTCAGCGTGAAACGATGCGTTCAAAGATATTATTCTCGCTGACGAATCCGTCAATTTCATTGAATTTTCACTTCTTGGCACTTGAAACTTGAAAAACTCGGCTGTACTTTAAAAATCAAACAACTCGTATCCAGGTCGGATAACGTTTCCCACTACGACGACCACGACGCAAAATACATTCGCGCGTTATGACAGCGTTTGTGCATGCATTGACGTTGTGCATCAAAGTACGGTATACACGAATGCAAAATAACGAAGAACAAAAAAAAAAAAAAAAAAAAAAAGGAAAAAAAAGAAAAGAATATATAGCAGAGAATGAAACGAAAGAAGAGATACAACATGGTTCGGCGTCTAGCAGGGGCCTCGTGTCTCGTCCTATTTATCCCTCGTTTCGATGCATTGCCGAACGAATCGATGGACCGTGTTTTGCTGTTCGTCGAACGAAAAAAACGCTCCAGCTTCCTGCGTAAATGCCATTGACTTTCCGACTCGTTCGACTCGAACGAAGGAAAGTCGTCATGTGAGGGAACGAGCTGAAGCAGTCCGAGAGGTCCGTCGAGACTTTCGTCGGCCTGGTGTCTCGCGAGGTTCGCTCCCGTACAGACACGGCCGACAAACAATCCTAAAATGCTACGACGACGTGTCATCACACGAAACTCGACGTAAATTACCTACTTAAAACCGTTTTGCCTATTTATCCACTAGGTAGCCTCTATTTTCGCACGCCTTTCACACGCTCACGCACGCGATGATCTTTCTCTCCCTTGCACGCCTTCTTCTCTTTGTTCTCTTTTTGCTCGCGTTTACTCCTCTACTTCTCTTTCGCGTTCCTAAGCGAGGAGACGACACTCCACTCGACTCCACTCGACTCGAACGGGCCACAGAGCAAACCGGGACGTAGTCTTCTTCTCGATGTCTCCTCCTTAGAAGACGCTCCCGCCGGCACACGTTCAGTCAATGAGAGATCCTCTCGTCCTCGAGATTGTCGGATTCATCCTCAGATTCGTTCGGTTCAGAAGCATCCGGTCAAACTGGCGAGGGGCACTACACAACTCGTGCTTTTTTCTCTTCTGCTTCGTCTCGCGATCCTTCGATCCCTTTACGGCTGATGTTCACCGGGTGCTCGCCTCCAGATGAGCGTTGCTTGCTTGATTTTCTCCTTACGTCTATCCATCTCTCTTTCCCTCCCTCTGTCCGTTCTAACAAGACGAGCTTTTCAGCTCGCCGATATCAGCGATGTTCTGCAGTAGCGCAGCCGCCTCGCTGCTCGACTGGCTCGACTTGTATCGTTGCTTCAGGGTGCTCAATGCGGACAACAGTTTTGTGTTTGACGTCATTAGACGCGAATTCGCGGCGTCCAAAGCGGCTATTTGCTGCTCCTGCGCGTCGATCACGCGCTGCTTGTACGACAACGCAGCCGACATCTTCTGCTGTTCGCGCCGTAGCTCCTCCTCCACGGAGATTAACCTAGAATAATCAAACGATCGTCCGTTTAGCTCGTTCCTACCTGTGTGTCTCGTGGTTTATACTTGGAATCGTCGCGGATTTTCACCGCGGAGCAATCTCTTTTTCTTCCTTTTTGGGAACTCGGGATATCAGACAGTTTTTTCTTCTTTCAATTTAAAGCAAGCTTTCGTTTTTTTGAAATAGCATTTTTTTTTTTTTTTTTTTTTTTTTTAAGATTGCTTCGCGATGGTTCTGAGCACACATGGAACTGAGTTTCGCCTGAGAACTCTCTCGATGCCTTTCCGTCCATCGAATTTTTTTTTATTACAATTTTCTTTTGTTTTTTTTTTTTTGTGCTTTCGCCGCGTGAGACGTAAGAAAGAAAGAGAGACTTCACAGGGTGGCTTAAGAGGATCCAAGCGTACCACAATGCACATGTCCAAGAAAAGAACACCAATGAATACTCCGGAAACGAAAGTCAAAGGAAGCAGCAGAGTGTGTGTGTGTGTGTGTGTGTGTGTGTGTGTGTGTGTCTGGTGCAAAATATCATACGCTCGAACAACCAAAAAAAAGAACGATCAATCAATGCAGTGGGCTATGAGAGCTTTTATTCGGTCAAAGAAGCGAGGAGCCTGCCTGCTTCTGCGAATTGTGGCCATTGTCGAGTTTTGTGTGTGAGTAAGTACAAGAACGCGGAGGGGAAATGTTCAGGACAATCACTATTACGGTTAAATTTTCAATATTAAATATAATTAAAATCAATTATTAACTAATCAGCGTAGCATTGATTTATTATTGAATAATCTTGGTTAGACTGTTAGATTGTTAATAGTTACTGAACTGCCAATGATGATGAAAAATTGTCTTCACTGTACACCTGAGTGACCTAAGCACTCTAAATTAAATAACTGAATAAAACAAATGTTTCAACTGAACGAAGATTCACTTCACATCTGTCGAAATATTTAATAAAAAAATCGTGAATCTAGGAGAGAAGACTGGCGATAAATTTTAAGAGAACACTAGATTAGAGAACCATCGTGAACATTTCCCGCGCAAACGTAGCAACGAAAGCTACGCGCAAAGATCAGAATGGTTTGCAGAACGTGAACCGTGCACACGTGGAACAGAAACGAACGCATGATCAGAGAGGCGTGTGTGAAAGCTGTTGGTGTCGGATATTGAGAAACTTGGTGAAGTATTGATCATGTGGCTGACTGAAATAATGTTTTTTTTCTCTTTTTTTTTCTTTTCTTTTTTTTGGACAGTGATGTAAGTATAAAACACGCAGGGTGAAGAATGCTGGTTAATCGAACAGTGATAATCTGACTATAATGAGTACAGAGTATAAATACAATATAGTATAAGTATGTATAAATCAGGTGGTCACAAACTTTCGAACCTCGTTGGTATCGAATTGCTCTTTTGAAAATGCGTACAGAGAGAAAGAGAGAGAGAGAGAGAGAAAATAGTTCAGCGCGTGTCTAATAAAACCAAGATGTGGAGGACACGAGATACATAAATATATATAAATATATATATATATATATATGAATTTAAAAAACGCTAAAAACATGTGATGTAAAAATGTAAGAAGCTTAGAAATATAATTGACTCTTACACCAAGGTCCAGATCAAGCCAGAGTATACCAAATGCAGCGGATAGAATGCACAGGAACACACAATCAATTAAACATACATTATTTCGAGATTAAGTAACCGTGTTCGAGTTACGCGGCATTCACGTGGTTGTTTCGTTTTTTACTACGCTCTTTATTCTTTTCTCGTTCGTCTTTACTACGTCGAAATACAGGACATCTCTTTTTTTTCTTTTTTTTTTCTTCCTGGCTCGGCTTTGTTCATTACGCATAGTATATAATTTGATCTTTCTCTTTCGACCGGTTTAATATTCTTGGCAGACGGAGCTGAATTTAACTTGGCGGCAAACAAGAGTAGACAAGATCGTCAGATTCGAGTATATTTTGTATTTCGCGTTATATACATCTTGTTAAGGAAAACGAATGATAAATGAAACAACAAACAAATTAAACGAAGAACAACACAGAGACTCAAATAACAACGTGAAATATTTCTGGAGAATGAAACGTATGTACGTATCAACAGTCGTATATATCTACGAGAAAAACACAGAAACACTCACAGTGAGATGGTTAACGAAGCGGCAACGTTCGAATCGGTAAAAATTAAAAATTGGTGAACGATTGCTTTTGAAAAAAATCAAGTTACACACGCGACCCTCAGTTACCCTTTTCCAAATTAACTTTTCCAAGCCACGCGCTCGACTCAACTCTGCCTGCCACGTGGAGAGTCACGCGTCTCCGAAAAAGAGAGACTCGAGACGACGAAGAAACCATCGAACGAACGATCGACAGTATCTCTCCACGGATAACCATTCGATCTTCTCGCGCGGAGAAGAGACGGTCGCGATGAAGAAGTGAGGAAAGAAAAAGAGAAAGAGAGAGAGAGAGAGAGAGAGAGAGAGAGAGAGAGAGAGAGAGAGAGAGAGAGAGAGAGAGAGAGGATGGAAGAGAAGAGAGAACCGACGTGACTGAGATTATGAGACGGAAGGGTTTCCCAGTGAAACGCAAGAGAAGAAAAGTGGTAGTCGTCGTGGTGATGAGGGGGAAGGGTGATCACACTCAGGCAAAAGAATCAATCGGTGGGTTAGCGGCCGCGTTAATGAGGATCAAGTACCTGGAGATGATGCTCTTCATCTTGGTATCCGGTGCAACGCCGTCTATATCGGTATCCTCGGTTGCGCCTAACCGGGCCCTCAGTCGATCTACGCTACTCTGCAGCCTTTCGATTTCCACTTCGTACTGGAAACGAAGATGAACGTGGCGTTGTTAGTTACAAGACACGCACGGACAGACAGAGGCGTTCCGTTAGACAGAGGCCGGAGAGAGAACAGAGACAGAGACAAAATTAAAAAAAAAAAAAAAAAAAAGGCGACGGCGGCTAGTCGCGCGGTAAAAGAGGAACTTGTTATTCACAACGAGGCCACGTTACTAGTCACGAGTAATTATACACACACGGAGTTACGACGGATTAAAACAGAATTGTAAGTTCCTCTTTGACATATATATATCGAATGGAAGTTGAATTATGGTCCCATTGGCTCGATCGCTGCTGCAAAGTTGAAAATATTTTATCTCCACCGGCGTTGGTTTCGTGGATGACGGATAAATCTGCTCGCAAATTCGTATTGTACAATAAAATTACATCATCCATAATTTTATTCGTCATCGTGGAAACCAAAGTACTCAGTTACAATTCATGTCGTAATGTGACAATTCATTACCTGATCGATGCTTCGATGACTGCGGGACTTGCTTCTCCTCGTCGTGCAGCTCTCTTCTTCGCTGGTGTCGGACAGGTCTCGCGTAGAATCCAACGACAGTCTCCGCCTCAACTTGGTGCAACAGACACCCTGACTCTGCTCCGAGTTATTCCTGTGCGTCTGGTTGGTTTGCCTCCACTGGTTCTGGTTATTTCTTTGCAGGTTCCTCACGTTATTCTGCGGCGGGGGCGAGGGACTGAGATCAACGCCTCTCACGCCCTCCACCCCGCCACCGCTCCCGTCCCTCTCCTCGGAGCTACTGCTGCCTCTTCTCCCGTTCCTCCCGTGGTTCGATTCCATGTGGTAAACGGGATTGGCGAACGCCAACGGTGCCGCGCTGAGTATATGCGCGTTTGCATTGTTGCTGCTGAGATCCACGGGGCTGGAGCTTTGACTGTAAGCAGCGAAGCTTTGGTAACCGGACGAGGCAACATTGCTCAATTGGGAGATTGATATTTGGGAACCTTTCTGTGATTTCGATTCCGACACCTCGTCGTCGGCGTACCTCAACAGATCGGACAGCTCGTCCAAGTTACCATTGGCAGTCGTGTTGTTCTTGCTATTGTTGTAATTGTTGTTCGGCTGATGGTTAATCGACAGGGTGAGATTCGACGGTGGGTTCACCACGACGTTCGCGTTCACCGTCGTCTTCGAGACGTTGTTATAGTTTTGATGTTGCATTTGATTCGCGTTATCTTCCTTGTTACAGTGGTTCCTGCTGGTCGATCTCGAGACGTTGTAGTTGTTGTGGTTGTAATTGTCCTCCCTGTCGTGGATGTCCAGGTTCTGCAATCGCGCTATATTGTGTCTGTGGTTTTGCTGCTGTTGCTGCTGCTGAGATATGATGGTGCAGTTGTTCGTTTGGTTGATCTGCGACGTGGTGGTGATGTTGTAATTGGAGTCTTTCAGATTGCTGTGACTCTCCGACCTCGTGGGACTCGTTGGATGCGTCTGGCAGTGATTCACGTTCGCCAGGCTCGCGCTAGCTGTCAATCTGTAACCCGCGCCCGTCCTGTTCGACCCTAGTGGTCTGTGCTGCCTCATGGGCGTCGGCGAACGCGACACGAAGGCTGGCGGCTCCAAGGGATAATCGTCCGTGGTGATTTGCAGCTGCAGCTTCCCGTTGTTCGGCATGTACGCGTTACGTGGAAGCGTCGCGGCCCTGGTCACGTTCGGGCTACGGGAACTATTGTGGCTCAGCGTGTTCGACTGCAACACTTCGTTGCTATCTCTGATTGTCCCGTTCAGCGTGCTGTGATTGCTCAACGTCGACGTCGCCGACACGGACAGGTTGGTGTTGCTGTTGGCGATCGTTGGATCGTTGTAGCGGAATATGTTGTTCTGCAAGTTTGGATAGCGATGAGAAGTGGGCACTGGGCTCGGGCCCGATTGATCCAAAGCTATGGAGATCCTCTCGAGGATGTCTGGTAGTCTCGACGGGGGCAGTGACGAGGAAAACGAAGATATCGTGACGAAACTTTCGCGCAACAGCGCGTGCAAGAGAGACAGTTGCTTGCCGAGATCGATATAACCGTCGAACTCCAACGAGTTGTTGGCTGGCGCGTCCTTTGGCAGGGGGCTCTGTAAAAATGCAATTTCGATGCCGACGAGTTGTCGATTTTATAATTTCTCAAGAAAAAAAAAAAAAGAAAAACTATTTTACGTACGCTGATTAACTGTAGAAAGTTCTTCATGGATTGAGCTTCACGTTCCAGAAGATCGTTCATAAACTCCATGAAATTCTCCTTTCCCTGGAATCTCGTGAAGTTTGCCAAAGTCTGAAGCGTTTTCGCCACGAGGGTGAGGTTTCTCGCCGCCTTTTCGTTCGGGTATTCTAGAAAAAGAGACTCGGCACGTGTGTTTCGAGATTTTCAAAAGTGTGACGCGCCAGGCCTAACGACTGTCTCGCTGACGACTTTCAACCAGTTAACTGCGACGTGTATACTCGTCGTGTAAAATAAAAAAAATTACCACTTGCTATAAGAACTCCAAATTTCAATGAGAAGCAATAAAAATGTCATTTGGCGGTACGTTTCCTTTATATTACCAATGAAACTGCTGTGTACTTTATAAAAAAAAAAAGTTTGATTATTTTCTTTGATTATATCTTTTGGATATTTCCCGTACAATGCATTACTATTCGCAAACTGAGTTGATTGTTCTCAGTCTAAAAAGAATAACCAAACTTTCTTTCGTTACTTCTCATTGAAATTCGGAGTTTTCAAAATTTAGAATTTGACACCGAAATAAAGTTTCGAAGCGATGCAAATACACGTCGAACGCAGTTAACTGGACCAGTTAAATTGTTAAATTTACAACAAAGAGCATTTGCACTGCGTTCGACGTGTATACTCGTCACTGCATGACTCTACGCGAGGGATTCTTCAAACTAAATCCCACAGTTAACCGATCAATCGATACTCCAGACTAAACACGAAACGATCCCTCTCGTCAAATCGACCCAAAGGCTAACGCTGCTTATCGCTCTGCCGCGCAACTGTTTTCGTTGTGCAAGTATTATCGCCACGAGTTAATCGCGCAATATAGACGTACTGCGTTCGCAGATCGTTTCGGTTGCAGCAATAAACTGGCAACAAGCAACCGAGACGTCTGAGACGCGATTTCGACTTACCGTGAGTAATGTTGAAGAGCGACGGGCTGAGAATGGCCGGGCAGAGGAATCTGAGGAATATAGACGCGGAGATGAGATTGTCGGCGATGTCCTCGCGGCCCATGTCGGCCAGACGTTCGCGGAATATACGGAAGCACTCGCGCAATTCGAGAGGAAAGTGAGCGTGGCTGGCCAGTATCCTGCTCCAGGCGAGCTCCACGGCGTTCCGCAGATTCTGTTGCTGCTTGTGAAGGGCCGCCACCGAGGCGACCTTCAGTGGGTCCACCTCGCAGTCGCCACCCTCCACCGCTCCCCTTACAACCGCCCCCAATGTCTCCTGTAGGTACCTGTCACCCGTCAACTTCAGGTAGGCCTCCATCGCCTTCGTCGCCAAGGAATTTCCTCGAAACGTCAGCCTCTCGTCGTCTGAAATTCGACATTTCCCCGTTAATAAATGGGGGTGGGAACTTTGGCCTCTTTGACCACTTGCGCTGGAATGACCTGCCACGCACGTCGAGAATTTTTTGTCCCAAAATTGCAATATTTTCTCAGTTTAGCGATATCATACCGACGAGTTCAAAAAGAAAGCGACGAATTGTTGTATTGTGGTCACTCGTTGTGGTCCACAATCAGTTGCCCAGCGCGAGTGGTTAACCCTCTGGAGTGTGTAAAATTTCGCCGAGAAAGGATATCTTGGAAAAAGGGGGGGAAAGTTCGAAGCACCCTTTATCTTTTGTTTCAACAAAACAAATTTCTACGGTTTTCTTTTGTTGTTGTTGTTGTAAAAGACGAGAATTTTTCAAGGGAAGACAATTTTTTGAGATTTTAACGCATATTTTTTTTTTATAACAATACATTAATACACTTTTATTTCCATATAAAAATCGCCGTATCACCGTATCTTTCGATTCGATTATTTACTCCTCCTCTACACGCGCAGCGTGACTCACCTATTCTGTGTATATCCATCATCACCAAGTCGGCGAGAAATTGAGGCGCTTTCTTTTCACGCTGCATGACGGCGACCAAAGCGGTGGCGATGTCCTCCTTCGCTTTGACACCGATCACCGGCTCCAATTTCTCGCACAGGCTCGCGTAATCCGTCTTCAAATACTCCAGGAACTCCTGGTACACCTGAACCGGCAGTATGTCCACAGATTGGAAGCGACATTTCACCCTGAGCGCTGGAGGCTCCTTCAGAGGGCCTTTATCCCCGACGACGGTATACCATTTCTCCGTTAGGTAACGAGACGTGACGTTGTGCACCGGTATGCTCACCGAACCTGCAGGAAAAATTTCAAGCGATTTCACGAACGATCGGCGCGCGTTCTCGCTCCGTTGAAATTCAATTCAGAACAGAGAGATGGAATTCTCAAGGTAAAAGAAGCGCTCTCTCTCTTTCTCTGTGATTTTCACATTTTTTCGCTAATTTGTCTCTCAAACTCACCGATCAAAACGTTCTTGTCCCTCTTCTTCTTTCTGTCAGCCTCCCTGTACAGGTTCACCTGTATGGTGTTGACGGAGGGCAAATGATGGAAATCAAAGTGCTCGCCCCAGAAGCAGAGATCGGCCTTCAGTTTCGCGGTGGTTCTCGCGTACAGAGTGCTGTCCAGACAGACCTCGCAGAAGTATCGTTTCTTCGCCGGCACGCCCTTCGCCTCGAGCAGCCAGATCTGCAGGGAATTGTCCGTTCGTCGCGTCTGTTCCGCGTCAGGCTGCACGGACTTCCTCAGGCTGTGTGTTCAACGTTCAACGTACAACGATTATAGTCCAATTGGAGCGACAAAAATTGAAATCTAGTATAGAAAGAGTATAAGCTCTTCAGGGACGAACTTTTAATATCAGTTATGACAAAGAAATTTAATTTAATTTAAAGAAAATTATGTTTGCATCTCGGAATTTCAAGTAGAAATGAATAATCCAACTAAATAACGACCAAGTTCAGTTACAACAAATTTCACAGCGACGATCGTTTAAGAGGCAAGTTAAACAGCTGGTTTGGGTCAGTGTCGCTGGAAAAAGAATTGGGCAGGAAAGCAGCAACAGTCGCGAAGAAGAAGAAGAAGAAGAAGAAGAAAAAGAAGAGGCGACGGAGAAACGGTACCAACCTGTGTAACCACTGGTCCCGTTCGTGAGCTGTTCTGCAACTGAAATACTTGGGGCCGCCGGTGCTGGGTGTGACCTGGAAGCAGTGAGGTCTGCCAAGCAGGCTCGGATGCAGCGGTGTCACGGCCGCGAGGTCCATCGAGGTCACCGCCTGTCCGCAGAGTAGCGACTCGTGTGAACGGCAACCGCGAAGCCCGGCGCCCCGTTGCTTCTGCCGCTCGAGCTTTGTCACGCTCTTCGTCCTCTTCAGCGGGTTCGAGCGGAACGACCTCTTCGAGAAGAAGTTCTGCCAAACAGACAAACAGAAAGAGAAATGATCACGGTGTGTCCCTTGGACGAACGAAAGTGCTCGAGGCTCATGGAAATTCCGTAACACACGAATCCTGGAATGGGAATTTCATTCAATCGCGGTGACGAGTTGGAAAATATGAAAACTGCTAGTTGCAATGCTAATTGTGCAGAAGTTCACACTGCGATGCGTGTGTTCGTGTGCAATTAGAAGATATAAAAGTACAGAGTAAAATTAGGGTGAGTAGGTTTCGCTATTGTTATATAATAATTATTATATATAATTATATTATGTAAATATAAAAATATATAAATAAAATATATAAAATATATATAAAATAAAATATATAAAAATATATAAATATAATTATTATATATAATTATATTATATACAAATATATAAATATAATTATTGTATATAATATATTCATTATATAATTATTATAAATACTATTATAATATCTCCAGTCTTTTAATCCTTTTTTTTCAATACAAATCAATTCACCCACTATAATTATAAAACCTTCTCTTCTCAAAAGCACACCTCTCCTCACACAATTTATAACACACCTATTATTTTTGTGCCATTACTCTACTTGAATAACTTTAATAACCATACATTAACAACTGAGCTTTCTGGAAATGCCGTATCGAGCCGATTTCGATATTAAATCGCGATCGACGATCGAGCTCGTCTCGAACAACCCGCAACGCGCAGACATTCCCCGCGTCAGATTAATTACAAGAAGATTAATTGAACGACGGCGGTGGAACGCGGTGACGTGACGTGACTTCAACTTTGATGCATGACATAACTGTTCAACGAGTTCTTCTCGTTCTCGGTTAAACGTGCCTTTCCTCGAAAGTTGAACGCATTCTGGTAATCTGGCGCGTAGCCCTGCGTCGCTAAACTTGTTAATGCCAGCGCACCGAAGCTATAAAAGATGAACTATAAAGGGAAACTTGCAGCCTTTTACGTTTCATTTAACGCGAAAGGACAGCTTTTCATCAGTGGCGAAAGCTTTTTTCTTTTTTTTCTCGCTTCTTTTTTCTTCCATCGGTTCTACGTCAAAGCGAAGAATCATTTAATATAAAATCTGGAATCTAGGTCAGTGGATAAATATGAAGTTTATCGACGATTTTAGATCAACGATAGGATAAACTGCATGGTTATAAATATGAACGACGTTGCGTAACGTGAAATTTCTGATCGTCTGCTTGGGAGAAAATGTAATTTCTAACGTTACGAATGTTTGTACGAGTTTAGCGATGTTTTTAAAGCTTTCAAAGGGAGATAAGGGCGATGGGACTTGATTTAATCTTCCGACTGTGAATGTCTGAGCTTCCCTTTCAAATAGCCGAGTTCTCGATCAATTAGATGCGAGCTGGTCGAAATCGATTTCGAAGTTCCTTCGTACCAACGCGAAGAAAAATTGAATAACTCGAGAAGACAAATTGACAACAAAGTGACCTTCTTACAAACACGATTGTTACGTGTATTTTCAGATATCAATATATATCACCTGCGCAAACGCATTCCCACATTCGTAAAACTACAGTAAAATTAAATAGTCACGATATACACAAATATTATTGAAAATATTATATTTTTTTCTAATATTATTAAAAACACTCGTATACAGTCTAACAATTTCACGTTCCTTTAATTCTGAGCAAGAATCCTGATCCACTTTCGTCACGGGACATCAACTCGACAGCTTACACGTATTTATATCTGCCAGAGAACAACTAAGAAATCGTTCCGCTAGCAAAAGTCGTCCGTGCCACGAGTGAAAATCATCGACTGACTCGCCGAGTGATATCGAGAATCTTTCGTGACATTGCTCGAGTGAAAGGTATCGTGGCACCGTGTTTAACACATCCGGATCAACGATCCTTGGACCCAAAAATCGAACTTCTAACTTTCGCTGAAAACTACGCCGTTGCAAATGTATAAAATTTCCATGGGAAATCATAAAACAAACTACTTTATATAATTTTGGTGACAATATACGTATTTCGCCATTTAATGTCAATTCGAAGCCGCAATGTTCTCGAGGAAGAAAGTGATCGAAGAGTAACGTTAATATAGTAGAAATGAAAAATCATACGAACGAAGCAACACAGTTTGATAAAAAGTTACAACAGGGACAGAAGAGTGTTAAATTAATAATTAATTTAGAAGAGACTTTCAAACGATGTAGATTGCAAAATTCGTATAGAGTGAACAACATAACCGAGTCAATACGAAAAATTCTCGACAATTTAAACTGTTGTAACCTTGTCAAGAATCACCGTCTCATTTTAAAGCCCAAGAGCTGCGAGCAAAGAGTTTAAACTATAAAGTAACACAAAAGTTTTAGTTTCATTTTTCCAAAAGCACGCTGGAGAAATTTCACGCTGTGTAACGTAAATTTTCGACGTAAGCGGCGCTACGAAAAATTTCGCAGATTTTTCTCAACGAAATCCTCCACCGACGTTCCACTTTCCTCGACTTTTGAACGTGTGGATTCGTGCCGCTTTTGTTCGGGTCATCGGGACAAAGACAAACTGGCCGGATGCCAGCGCAACTCGGAACAATTCCAAGTGTTTCACGCGTTTTAGGAAACGCGCTCAACGATGCGAGAGGTCGCTAGCTTTTCCTGATCCTAGCGTCGGATCAGTCGGCCATAAATTTGTCCAACTGTTTGCGCGAAAGTAGCAACCGACGAACGCGAAAGAAATATTTCGAATAACATCACTGACGTTTACGTTGAACGAACAAGATTGCACTCAATTGAAAATTATAGCGGCGACGACGACACGTGCGCGATCGCACGTCTCGTAATGTCTTTCTTTTTCTTCCTTCCTTTCTTTCTTTATCCGGAAGATGAGCCTCCGCTATAAGGGTATAGCAATCTCAAGAAACACTGGCTCTTTTCTGTAACCGCAACTGACTCGTCTCGGACTTTTTCTCCGAACGATCTCTGTTAACTGCAATTTCTCTTTGCAAGAGACAGGAGCTGCAAATTGCTCGATTTATCCGTAAATGCCTTTTCCTCCGACTGATCTCTGCAGCTTCTATTTGACGAATATCAAGTATCAAGAGTCGCTGACTATCTTTAACCTCTTGCGCTGAAACGACGTGCCACACGCGTGGAGGAATTTTTTTCATCCCAAAATTGCATCAATTTCTCAGTTTCGGGTCTATTTAAACGTAACTCGGGCAGAAGCAAACGATAAATTTATTATTACTTCTTAATAATTTCTATCCAGCGATATCACAGCGACGAGTTCAAAAGAGAAAGAAAGCGACGATTTTATTGTGTACGGTTCGGTCACTCGTTATGGTCCGCAATCGCAAGTGGTTAACCTCTTGCGCTGAAATGACGTGCCACACGCGTGGAGGAATTTTTTTCATCCCAAAATTGCATCATTTTCTCAGTTTCGGGTCTATTTAAACGTAACTCAGGCAAAAGCAAACGATAAGTTTGTTATTACTTCTTAATAATTTCTATCCAACGATATCACAGCGACGAGTTCAAAAGAGAAAGAAAGCGACGATTTTATTGTGTACGGTTCGGTCACTCGTTATGGTCTGCAATCGCAAGTGGTTAACCTCTTGCGCTGAAATGACGTGCCACACGCGTGGAGGAATTTTTTTTTATCCCAAAATTGCATCATTTTCTCAGTTTCGGGTCTATTTAAACGTAACTGAAAGGCAGAAGCAAACGTTATGGTCCGCGCAACCAGTTGCCAGCGCAAGTGGTCAAAAATCATTTAGGACTTACGAAAGCGGAAATACCGATCCCTTTCCTCGGTGTTACAGGGAATATATCACTCAGATTTTTCTACAAACACACCAAGATCCCTCTGATCGTTAAAGAGAGAGAGAAAAAAAATATGTCACTGCTAGCCTCCACGTTCAGCCTTGCCACGCATATTTACCCTAGCAGTGAAGTAGTTGATGATCATGCTGACAACCTTGTCCTCCTCGTTCTCCTCCATCGGTTTCACGCACATTTTTCTCCTGGTCATGCGAATCGTGCCGCGTGAGAAACAACAGCAGATGTTCCCGGTCCACGAATTCCAGCGGAGAAAAAAAATTCCAGCCTACGTCGCTCTATGCCCTCTTCGATCGGTCACCCTTGAAGGATACGAAATCAAGGATACGCATTTCCCCCAAACTCATTTCTTCTCTCTTTTTTTCTTTCTTTCTTTTTCTTTTTTTCTTTCACTCTCGTTGCATCGAGTTTCGAACCAACACGATTTCTCCGTTTGAAATGTTCCCTTTCTCCACTGTTCGTGCTTTGAAATTCTCCTCGCCGACGAGAATCAATCCTATCGATTCTCTGATTTGCACAACGATCGCTGACTTCCTGACAAACCGACCTCGCGCGTAAACATGGCTGTTATAAACCAGTTATTATGCTGACTCACCACATAATATTATTCGGATATATGTCAATAAGGAAATCCAGCGAACGGAAAGATGATCGATACGAACCTTCTTCTTCTTCTTCTGTACTTATTAGTCACGATTTCTAGTCGTGCTGGTCTAATTTCTTTCTCTCTCTCTCTCTCTCTCTCTCTCTCTCTCTCTCTCTCTCTCTCTCTCTCTCTCTCTCTCTCTTGCGTGATGCCACATACACCGTTCTTTCATTTGCAAGCCTATTTTCTTGCAAATTGAATGTTTATCGATGGTGGCTCGTCGGTTTCATCCACGAGGCTTTTTAATCGTCGATTTTCCGCGCTATTTTTCTTCCTATTGTTCCATTTCTTCTTCTTCATTACTTCCCTCCCCCTCCCACAAGGGCTCGTGATTTCTCATCTCTCGCGGCACGATCGTTCCGAGTTCTTCACTTCTTACGGTTTTATTTCTATCTCTGGCCCTGATTAGTTCACCACGTGGCGTTCGTTTTTGTTATCGTTCGAAATCGGGGCGACGCGGCGATTTCACTTTGTTCTTGCAGGATGTTTTAATTTTTTTTTCTTTTTTTTTCTTTTTTTTTACAGCTTTAGTTTACACTTTCAACTTGCGAAATTTCGTTGCTCATTCTTTGAATAATATCGCTGAATATTTTTTTTTAAAACACACTGAAACTGTTGTCACAATTTACCCACACTGTCGATGAACATTTTCTTGCAATTTCATCTATCCTATATCATTCAACAAGCTTCTTCCGAAAATTTTTTCCCTTGTTCGCACCAAAATTACCAAATTGCTCATAAAGTTCGTTCTATCCGATTCAATGTTTGTTCACCCTCTTGTTCACGTTAAAATTATCAAATTGCTCGTAAAGTACCTATCCTATGTCATTTAAAGATTTTCTTGTTCGCACCAAAATTATCAAATTGCTCATAAAGTTCACTTCATCCGATCCAACGTTTGTTCACATTAAAACTGCCAAATTGCTCCTAAAATGTATCTCGTATATTATTTAATACTTTTCGTCGAAATTTTCTTGCTCGTTGCACCGCCTTGTTCGCACCAAAATTACCAAATAATTGAACTCGTAATAGTTCACTTTGTCCTAAATGTAAATTTCGCGGAGAACTCGCAGCGTTTCTCTCCGCCAGATTCAAACGCGCGCTACCATCCGTGAAATATATATTTTTCCACTGCTGGAACGACGAAAGAGGCGTTTGTCGTACACGTGCGATGCTGATAAGCTCGGCCAATGTTGGCACGCGGCACAATCGACGGTGTGCGTCACCGGTTTCGCGGTTGGGAAAACACGAGACGATACAGACCGAGAAACTCTGATTGCGAGTGACGATCCTCCGCCAGTGGCAACATCTCCCACTACGTTTCCCTTCTCTTTCTTTCAATCGATCTGGCAAATTGTTGACAGATTGTTGTGCGATCCGGAGTTCGGTAATTTAAGCAACCTGTGAGACGATTATTGGAGTACACGAAACACGGTTTTCTTTTCCAATTAATTTACAGCAGCAAATAATTTGCTCGATTCGCTCGATGGTACATTCGGTTCGTCGTTATATCATGTTATTGGTAGTTTGTCGTTCAACCAGTGATTTTGATAGAGTTCGTTGAGGCGTCGAGGGTTGAACAAAATCTTCGAAGCATCATTTTTTAACAGATACGCTCAACACAGCTCTCAATCGATGTTTGTGCAACATATTTTTGCGGAGGGAGCAAAATCTCTTTAAAAATCAACAATCGAGTATCGAAAATCAATAACGAACTTTTGAACGATCAACATGCGCTCGAATTACCCTTTCAAGGATCATCGTCACTCCAATTTCTTAAAAAAAATATATATATCACTCTGAATTTTCGTTCAGTTTCGAGTCAAACGATATATTTTAAAGCACTCAATATGCTCGTGAGTTTTCACAAATAATCATCGTCACTTCAAACTCCAAAGAGATACGACATTATTTACGAGTTTCGAGTTGAACTAGTTCGCAGAAAAGACCATGCGAAAAAGAAATTGCTCCAAAGAGGAAAATCCACGAACGTCTGAAGTTCGTCGCTCAAAGTTCCAAATAGATTCCAAATGTTTTTCACCTCGATATTAACCGAACGTTCACGTTCAATTCGTAGTCTCTCGACACTGGAAAGATGTTCGGCACCTTGAACGACCAGCGTCGTCCCTTTCACGATTCCCGTGTTCCCAGGTTCCCTCGAGCAGCCATCGAGGCGAAACGTTCGAGTTTTGACACAATGGCTTCCCTCCTCCCAGGGATTTCTATTCACACACGGAAGCACGAGCCAAGGATTCCAGCGGCCCCCAAAAAACGGATGGCCAGGTTTCCACCGTCTCACGGCCGAGGGATTTAAATCGACAGACTCTTTAAACCATCACGAGCAGCGATTTATACTCCGCTGCCAGCCAATTTTTATCGATATCAATTTCGAGGACGATTGGTCCTTAGGTCTTTAAACAAGCTCGATAAATTCGATCGAGCTCCCCAACTCGTTACTTTGCAATTGATCGATAATCCTTGGTGACAAGTGTATTTTTTTTTTTTTTCGATTTTACAAAACTGGTCTCCGGGCGAGAACTGGTATAGCTGGTTCATAGTCTGCGCCTCGCTCGAGAAAGGAGTTGCCCCGGTAATCCTTGGATTTTGCAACGTGTCAGAAGAGAACCGCGCGTAGTTCGACTCACGGGGAAAATTGATTACCAGTGGCCGTGAGCAATTTGACACTCGCGTTATCTCCGGCAGATCGATTTAACATTCGTGATCGGACGAAAAATTGGCCGATATACGTCGGTTTAAATTCATAATTTATAATTTACAGGCGACAATCTCTCACGGGGCAGCGTCGTTTATTTCACTTCCTCGTGATCCGCAATCTCTCGCGACTTAATTGCCCGGCATCAAATTTCAAATTTATTTTCACGCGCAAAATCAAGTTCTGCGCTTGTATGAATCATCGGCCACAACCTCGTCTACAATTCGTCGATGCTCGTGTCATCGTGTTGATACGAATATACTAAAAAAATTCCCAGAATTCTTCAGAATTTACAAGAAACTTTTATCTACGATCGTGACTTTCAAAATCCAGAACACAGTGTGTGTGTATGTGTGTATGTGTGTCAGTGAAAAATTTCTCGATATCGCAGAACGTGGAACGTGGATCTCGCTGGGTCTCGTCTCGACGAACGTACTGCCAAGGCGCGATGAAAACGCAACGATATTTTCAGCAGCGGCAGCTCGTCGTCGCTTTTCGTCGATCGCGCGGCCGTCGACCCTCCGAAGCTCTCCTTGCCTCTTGCCTTTGATGTTCCTTTATTTGGCCACCAGGTCTCTTATTTACCGGCGTCTGTCCGTCGATAAATTATTGCTCGCAATTACTCTATTCGCATCGACCTCTCTTTCATCTCGCCGGGAACGTCCTCTCCCTTGCATCGAAATTTTCTTGTCTCCACCGTGTTTCAAGGTGTCGTGCATCGTTTCATCCGCGTTCGCCGCGTTTCAAAGTTTGCAGAGTTTACCGAGAAATTCATTCCAATTCCTCAGCTTCGAACTCTATTTTATTAGACGTTCTTTTATTAGGAATGTCGAGCGAAGAAGGAAGAGAAACGCGAAACACGTAGGGAATTGAACGAAGGTTTGAATTTCTGAGGTACACCACCGGTTCGACGCAGGCCGCGAGCCGCTCGGCAGTGAGCGGCAAGATTTCGCGGCAAAATCTCGACGTTGACTGGCGCAGATGTTGCTCATCCGGGTAGCCGAAGTCAAGGGATCCTTGGGGCGCACCTTTGTGCACTACGACCAAAAACCCAGCCCCTGCATTCAGGTGAGGCAAAACGGGTCACCCCTTGGCCTCCCAGCCCCTTGGTCTACGCCTGGGGAGCTCCACCGGTAAGAAGGACAAAAACGTCTTCGAGGGGTTCTCAAACTCCGAGCTTCTCTACACTCGCCAGCCATTAACCGAACGATCCTGCACGATCGCATCCACGTATGTATGAAAAACGTTGGGAAACGTTTCATTAATCGTCCCAATCGTCCACGTTGGGGAAACATTTTATTTGCCCTCGAATTATCTTCTTTAATCACCGATGACACCGCTTAGGGGTTAATTTAACAACATTCTAACGAGAGAAACATCTTTCAAACAAGAGCAAAACCTCGCTCAATTTCCTTCGCTGGCTACGACAAGCTGGCGGTCTGCACTTTGATCCACGAGAGCGTCGCGTTTGAAGAAAGAAAAAGAAGAAAATGAAAAAAATGCGGGGCAAAGCAATGACTTCTTGTTAGAGTCGAAATGGAGGAGGCGAGGCGATTTCTTGCGGTGGTAGAGAGCACAGTTCGCGAAATCGCGAAAACGGTCACGCTCGTTTTTGCGGTCGGCTCCGTTTCTCAGTCGAGTGGGGGGCCTGGGACAGACTTTTGTAAACAATCCGCGATAGCAGGACGCAATTTAACCGGATCGATCCGTGAAGTCGTCGGTGCACCGTTCAGAAACCAGTTCGCTCGTTTCTTTGTTCCCCCCCTCTATCGGAGAGTACTGTCGACTAACTGATGCCGGTAAAGAATACAAGTACCTTCCAGTTTGTCTATCTTTGCGTTCGTATCATCCTCGGATGGCATTCTAGATATATGTATGTATATATATTCGTACTTTTACCGGTATGTATATATTTTTTTTAGTAGCTACACGTTTAGTAGAAATATGAACCAATTACACGACGTAATGAAAAAAATATATATATATATATATTATTATTATTATTTTAATAATTTTAATGATTTCAAAAGTAACTGATCCAAATTTTTGTAAAATAAAAAAAATAAATATATATTTAGAAATTAAATGTTTGTCGTATTTATATCTGGTTCTTTTAAAAATAAATTTAATTTATATATAATAATAATTAATTAAATAATATTTTATTAACTTTATTATGTAGAAAATTTACGGGATAAACTATAAGTTTATTTATATAATATATAATTTTATTTTTGGAATTGTGATTTCAGTATTAATTAATAATAGAAAACATTGTGTGAAAGAAAACATCAATGATTTTGAAAATTCTGGAAAAAAATAACCTTGAAAGAAAAAATACTCTCACCAGAGAGTTACTGGCCTTTCGATACCATTCATGTTGGGAGAAAAATAGTTTTTGCATCATTACAACTCGAAAAGATATTTAGGTGGTCTCACTTAAATGGACCATCCTGTATGTATATAAATATATATATATATATATATATATATATATATATATATATATATTGATAATTCTAATCATTAGAATTATCTTGTACGAAAGACGTTAGGCTTCTTGTTCATATAAACTTATATATTTAGATATATTTGAATAAGGGTAACTTATAGCTCGTTTTTATGCTAACTCTGTATATATAGATCGAGCGGAAAATTTGCGTTCTCCTCGGATCAATTTACGATCCAAGAAGATCCAAGTGTCCCGAAGGGAATCCTGCGTAGAATTTAAGGTACGCCTTGTTTTGAATGTAAAGCAGCGAGCGAATGATGGAACGAGTTTATGGAAATGGGGCACGACTCGAACAAAATTGTACGAAGTACTTCGGATCGAGTCAAGCGGATAGCAGAGAGAGGTAAAATCGTTGAAAACGGAGGAAATTGTTCGCGTACGTTTAATTACAGGGAAATTCCGTGCGTGGAAAGTAATCTCGCTGCATGATAACTTTGAACAACAAAAGCAACGAATATCTCAAATTCTATCTTTCATCTATCTATTCACTGAGGAACTTTACAAATCGATTTTACCATCTCGAGTTACTTAATCTCGCGGATATGTCTTTGATGGAGGAAAGGCAATGCTGATGGTTGATTTAGATCATGTTAGATCATCAACAATGAATTTTAAATGACCTAAATAACCAAGTAATATTATAAAACGAAAAAGAAACAAATACGTCTTCGTTGTGCTTTGGTGACACAAACTGTTGACATTGATGTAAACCGGACGACTGTTAAAAAATCCTAATAACCGCGAATTTAATCCTGTTCTATTTCTTGGATGACACAGGATCCCAAATGCCTTCCTCGTCGCGAAGAATTAATATCGCAGCTGGTGGCGATATATTTTCCAATTTTCATCGTCTCGGGGGCGAGTCGTGCGTAAATTGGGAAACAAGACCCCCCCCACCTGGGGTTCACGCGTCCCAGAAAAGCGATCTAGCGCGCGAGATTTGAGAACACCTGCGACCAAGCGCCAAGACGGCACCGGATCGATATTTCCCATACACGACGTGTCGTCTGCCTTTGCATCCTCTCTCTCTCTCTCTCTCTCTCTCTCGACGAGGGAACGTGTCGGTTTACGCAACGAAATTGAAGCGAAGGGCAAAGGTGACGCTGAGAAAGAATGGCGGCTCTTCACTTTCCTCCCCCTTCGCGTCAACGAAGAAACGAGCGACGAAACTGCCACGATGAAATTTATTTATTACCGTGTCGATAAAGGCTGATTTGTCGAACGATTCGTCGATCGACGCAACTCTCCGATGGAACTTCTTTCGAAGTTTACTTATTGTCAGTGTTTTACAGTTTACGCTTTTGAAGGATCTCGAGTTGGTTTCGACAATCAGTCGTTGGTTTGATAATTCGTTAAACATTTCAATTTCAAATGGAATTCGTGGAAACGAACGAACGTTACGTTCGAAGGAATGTGCCTGCGACGGTAAAAGGAACAGTACTCGGACTGAACGACACCCGGAACACCCGGAGAGACTCGAAAGATCGAAGAAACGTGATTGGAAAGCTCGAGGTCTTCGCTTCTCTCGTGCCTTGAAAACGAAAATGTTCCACTACGACGAGCCACTGGCAGGCGCGCGATTTTTACCGGAAGCGCCGAATTTACATAAGCTACTGGAGGAAGAAAGATCGCGCGTAACGATTCATCTTTCGAGATCTGAGAGAGATGTTTCGAAATACGTGCGACGGTTTCACGATATCACGCGAGAAAAAACATTCTACTCTCGGATATCTCTTTGAAGGAGAAATTGTTTGAACACATTTGACAAACTGAGATTTATCATACGCGGAGGAATTTGTATTCAACGTAAATTCATACTAACGAAAAAATAATTTGAATTGTAACCTATTATATATTAAATTTGTATTAAATTTATATATTAGATAATTTGAATTGTAACATGTTAAATTTGTATTAAATATTTACAACCTACGTAACCTATATAACTTATACAACTGGACCAAAGTATTCTCATTTGGATGAAAAATTGTCTTGATAACTTCATGAAAGAAAAGTCGTATGTAACAATCCTAGTTGGCCTAGTTTCAAGTGCAAAATTTCCGCTGCGTGTTAGTTTTTTCAAAAACATTTTTACATCATGTAACAGATGGCCTTTGTCTTCGAATTATAAAAATTCTCTGAAGACGTTAAAAAATTATTTTCGTAACTAAATCTACCATATTCTTGAAGACTGAAGTCTTCTCCTTGCCAACGATCTTTTAAAATACTAACTGTACGAGTTTTTTTCGCCATTTCATTGAACTCTGAACATTAGTATTAAATGACAGAATCTGACGTTTGACAAAATAATGAAAAAAAAAAAAAAAAATCGTACATCAACTTATAAGGAAAGATTTCAAATCTTCAGGATCACGACAGATCTGGCCGTGAAAAAATTGTTTCAGTGACTTTGAAGATGTTTAAATTTCTACTAGTTTTCGGCAATAAAAACATCTTAAGAAGAATTTGAAGATTCTTTCAAAGAAGAGCTTAAGTTAGAGAGCTTTTCACGAGCTCGATTGAATTGTTGTACGATCCTGTTTAATTTCCAAAAAAAAGTCCAAACAGTTCATCGAATTATTCATTTTCCGAAAACAAAATCTTCAATTACCGAACTGAAAGTAAGAACCCGACAAACACGTTCGCAAGAGAAAATAGGCGTTTCAGACGTGAGAAATTGCATTCGACGATCGAAAATCCTCTGACGGCGAGCATCCTCGATTCGAGACGCCTGGGAGAGACTCTTCTCTCTCCCAGAAAGGAGATTCTCCGCCCGCGTAGTCGACTACAAAGACCGAGTCAGATCTAATCTGTAAGTCTAATGCACTTTGGCGCTGCGCTGACAGATTCGCTGAAAGTATTTCTCGCGATAAGGATCTACGACGAGATACCGTGCCGTGAGGATCTTTCTCAGCTCTTCGGAACGAGAGGCTTAGCGTTAATTGCGAGTTCGAGCCGGCAACCTTATCCTCTCGATAAAACAATTACTCCGAGATACTTCGCCAATTAACGCCCTTTTCTATCGGCCATCGGCCACGCGAAAATTCCTCCGGGGCTGAATCGCGCGAATAAATGAAATTGCTCGGAACGAAATTCGCCAAATAGTTGTCCTGTGCACGTGCTAAGATAATCTTCGTCGAAATGTCTGATACTACTTTTTTCCAATGTGAAGTAACATTGTTTCGTCGATCTTTTTTCTTTTTAGACCTGGATTTAGAAAAATTCCACTGTTAAGATAACTCTGTACTAAATTTTCTGGAATAACTGAAATTTGAAAATAGAAATGTTGCATGAATTTGTTCATTTATACGTGTATTTTGATTGGCGTCGAAATGAATTTAACAGCAGAACTGCCAAAGTAACAAAATTTATAATTTTGTTAGAAATTTTGATATAAAACTTGTTTCGCCGATATTTTTCATTTTCAGACCTGGAAAAATTCCACTGTTAAGATAACTCTGTACTAAATTTTCTGGAATAACTGAAATTTGAAAATAGAAATATTGCATGAATTTGTTCATTTATACGTGTATTTTGATTGGCGTCGAAATGAATTTAACAGCAGAACTGCCAAAGTAACAAAATCTATAATTTTGTTAGAAATTTTGATATAAAACTTGTTTCGTCGATCTTTTTTCTTTTTAGACCTGGATTTAGAAAAATTCCACTGTTAAGATAACTCTGTACTAAATTTTCTGGAATAACTGAAATTTGAAAATAGAAATATTGCATGAATTTGTTCATTTATACGTGTATTTTGATTGGCGTCGAAATGAATTTAACAGCAGAACTGCCAAAGTAACAAAATTTATAATTTTGTTAGAAATTTTGATATAAAACTTGTTTCGCCGATATTTTTCATTTTCAGACCTGGAAAAATTCCACTGTTAAGATAACTCTGTACTAAATTTTCTGGAATAACTGAAATTTGAAAATAGAAATATTGCATGAATTTGTTCATTTATACGTGTATTTTGATTGGCGTCGAAATGAATTTAACAGCAGAACTGCCAAAGTAACAAAATTTATAATTTTGTTAGAAATTTTGATATAAAACTTGTTTCGCCGATATTTTTCATTTTCAGACCTGGAAAAATTCCACTGTTAAGATAACTCTGTACTAAATTTTCTGGAATAACTGAAATTTGAAAATAGAAATGTTGCATGAATTTGTTCATTTATACGTGTATTTTGATTGGCGTCGAAATGAATTTAACAGCAGAACTGCCAAAGTAACAAAATTTATAATTTTGTTAGAAATTTTGATATAAAACTTGTTTCGTCGATCTTTTTTCTTTTTAGACCTGGATTTAGAAAAATTCCACTGTTAAGATAACTCTGTACTAAGTTTTCTGGAATAACTGAAATTTGAAAATAGAAATACTGCATGAATTTATTCATTCATACGTGTATCTTGATTCATAAATTGATCAGCGTCAAGATTTAAATATTAAAACAGTATGCTTTCCTAAACATAAAGGAAATTTCACGTTTAATTCTAGTATTAAATAAATAAATTCAACGAGAACGAGAAACGAATTTCCAGTGAGAATATACGCGAGAAAAAAAATCTCAATGTCAAATTCCCTTTGACAGTTCGCAACTAAAATAACAGCAGTTGAAGAAAAAAAAAAAAAGAAAAAATAAAAATAAAAAGGAAAGGAGCACCCATTATTCAGTTGCCCTTCGAATGGAAAATAAAAGGTAACGGAGGTGTGTGCACGCCTGCATTGTGAAAGATGGAAAATTATAGTGAATCGAAATTACGGGTCTACTTACGACGATTCTGTTGGGGGTGACGTCCAAAGGTCGTGCTCCGAGGACAGGGGTGGCCGGGGCACTACCCCTTCGACAGGCCTTCTCGTAGGACGTGTCTGAAACACACATGAACATTTGCGATATAGCAATGCGGGTAATTCGGCCGTTTCCGGCCGCGTTAATTATCGTATCTCGTTTCGCATTCGAACGCGAATGGAAATTCACGGCGCGTCTGGGCAAATCGAAACGCTTATTGAGCGAATAATCGCATTCACCCACCCCCTCCTCGTCCCTCCCCACATTTTCTTCACCAGCAAATCCGAAATGGACGTTGATGATTGCTTTAAATTTAAACGACATCACACGTTAGAAAGATAACTATCATATAATTAAATTTCGTGTTAAATTGAATGATTAATTTACTTCCAATGCCGTATCATTTTATTTGAAGTAATGCATCATGGATGATATAGAAAAAAAAAAGTTTGTCGAAGGTAAAGAGTTAAAACTTTCTAAACTTTTTCAATCCCTGCTACAGAATGAAATTCTTTCAAACAACCCATATCGCCTCGTCTAACGCACTTGCAAACGCGATTCGCTCCGTGGCCGGAAGGGGGCTTGCTTGAAAACAGTGTTATTATTGAGGAACAAGGAGAGGAATGCAGAGATTCGTGGGCGCGATTAAAAGAGGAACTTCCGTTTCGGCTGGCCGTTCGCATACTTGCGAACTCGGTCACGGCATGGTCGGAGCAATGCTGGAACCTCGTAATTTCAAGAACGACAACAGGCCATTGTGCGGCCGTGGGGGCCATTCAGGTGCCTACCATAATGGCGGCGTTCCATCGAAAACCCTGGATGGAAACGCTCGCAATGACCGGCTGTGCGCAAGCACCACACTACGTTCTGTCTAGGAATTCCTGAACAGAGGGATCGATTGTTACTAGCCGGCACTCGGTACCGCGATATCTGCTAACTTTTCTCGTGCCGTCTTCGACAATAGTCGGCGATTAGCCCATTTGCGACGCACAGCCGAGTTATGTCCATTCCGCAAATAATGTCCATTCTCATGTCGTCGTGAAACGCGGAATAATCCGCGATTTAGCAAAAATTTTATATTTACTAATATTTACTGAAGATGTTTGTGCAAAGTCACAGTTTTGAAAGTTGTGCAAGTCGAAAGAGTACACTTTTGGATATTTAATATATTTTCTGCGCACACACGCACATTCCACGTACGATTAAATACCAATAAATGAATAATAAATATTTCAGTATTACAATTTAAAAATTACAAACAATTTGATAATCGTGTCTGACAATCAATCACATAAACTTCGACAATTTGAGAAATAGAAACAGAAACTTCATACCGATTTTATACTGTTTTCGTACTGGTGCCAAGTGTCAAAGAAAAACTCGAAAGTTTTCAACCGATGAAACGAGGAGGGGTAAAAATGAAAACAGATGAAATAAAACGAAAAGAAAGTCTGGGACAAACTTGAGAGATAAACTTCCAAATAATCACCCCTCCTGATTAACTTCCAGTTCCCAAAACGATCTCGTAAACCGCCACGGTTTCGAGGATCCACTCGAGCAAACCGCGTGCAAGCAACAACCGAAAGCCACCAAAGGCCAGACACAATAAGTGTCAAGCGTCAGAGCGTTCCAAAGCTGAGCTCCATTAGTCGATTAATTGAAAAGTCACCCTACCAACACACATTGTACATAGTTTGCCGCGATTCTTTCTGCGACCACGCCGGGACTTGAACGACGCTTCGTTCTTCGTTCGTGCTTCGTGGTCCTTTCTGTCTCAACGGAAATCGAGCAGGGGAGAGAAGAGACGAAAGCTGCTCCGTAATTAACGCCCCTGTGAGAGGCCACCGGGGCTGGGCTCTCCTCTCCCTCTCTCTTGTTTACGGTCAGCGGTTCAAACTCGATTGAACTCGTGGAGCTCGAGAGTCTCGAGTTGCAGGGCCTTTCTTGTCCGTTCCTGGCCCAGGACAACGGAGATTCGTGTGCGTTCCTTGCAGCTAACGATCCGCTCGCTGGGTCTCGTTTAAAGCTCCAATCAGATCCAATCACAAGACGCGATCTCGATCTGCGTTCGCGCAACAAACACGACTCGCCATCGTTCGAGGACTTTTCTTTCTTTCTCCAACTTGGATTGCTTGCAACGATCGCGCCCCGTTGCTTCGCGCTAATTTCTAATTATTCACGAGGAATTCTTCGTTCAGCGATCGCAGAGAAAAATTCGAATTGGACGGAATATAAGGAGATGACAAAACGTTTAGCTGAATACGGCATACGTATAATTGCCAAAAGTTTGTAGCTGAGTACAGCAAGGTTCTGCTGTTTGTAGGTATATGGAATTATTACATGTCGGTACGGTACTTGCAGTCATTTGTTGTTCAAAGTTGCAAAAAATTGAATATTACAAATACGTGTGTATAGAAAAAGATATTTTTTTCTTTTTTTTTTTTTAATAAAATGAATACGATGAATTTACATTAACTTACAGTAGCAGTTTTTACACGTTTATTTTACATATCAATTTGCATGCAATTTAACAACTTGACGTATGAAATATATTAATAAATGAAAATATAATAACAATTTAACAAGTTTAACAATATCACTTGATATTTAATAACATTTTTCTTCGGTGCGATATTTGATAAAACATTTTTCTTTATCGTAACCTGACAAAAGAAACGTCTCTCATCGAACATAGTTTACACCGTATTCTGCCAAAGAATTTGAAATAACGCAGATCTACGCTTTCCGTCGTGAGAGTGTTAAAAACATATTCGTATTATTACCTTGGTATGTATGTCAGTATTATCATATAGTATAATACAATATAATATAATATAACTGAAGTAACTAAAACTTCGCGATGAACATTCGTATTAACAAACGAGCATCCTCACTTCTCTGTTATATTTTTCCAGATTTTGCGCTGCGAGCGCATCCTGCACAAGATTTACGTTCCACATAAATTTACGCAACCATCGGCGGGCCACTAATCACCGCTAATTTCCATAGATATTGGACATAAATAATCGGCACATTATCTCCATGAATAAGTTGTCAATAACTCCTCTTTTCCAATTACCTGGAAACCTGTTTGCACTTTCCAAGGGTTTGAAGTATAAAAAGAATGACTCGTTTCATCCGCATGTGTCGATCGTAATCGCTCGCATGTCCAATGACCTTTAATGCCTGACACTCAATTCCACATTCGGCGTAAACGTGCATCGGTGAAATAAGACGTCGTCGTAGCCCGAATTTCGACGAAATTAATCGTCCGATCCCGAATCGTTCGCGATTCATTACGATTTTTCCTTGTCGTCTTTTATCGCGCTGGCAACTGTTTTCAACTCGAAACCTTAATTTACTGCTTGACGATAGAGCCGATCGCGGCACTAATAATGTTGTATTTCACAGCTTCATCAAGATTCGCGCGAATTTCGCAGCCCACGACGATAATTTTTACACTAGAAGACTGTCAAAGTCGAAATGATCATTCTTAAATTCTAACTGTTAGAAATTTTACAGACGTGTGGAAATTTTAATGATATTTCGCAAAATATGCAAATAAAAGCTCGTGTACCATTTTATTGATTATTTTCTAATAAAAATTCTAACTCTTCCTTATTTCGTTTTATAGACGCAAGGCAGTGTGCCCTTTAGAGGTTTAACTGATACTCCGTGAAATATACGAACAGAAGTTTGTGTACATTATTTTTTAATAAAAATTCTAATTTTTATTAAAAATTTTGTAAACGATGACCCTGATGTCTTCTTACTTTTAGAAAGTTGAACGATTTTTCGCGAAATGTACAGTGTACTCCGATTGTACTGCAAAGCGTTTCTTTTACTTTATAATCGTCTCTCGCGAAAATTTCATCTAACATAGTCGATAGTTCCAGAATTAAAAACGAATGGGAAGCTTGTTTGATCCAAATAATCGCCTTAAAATCGGATACAGTACTCGTTAACGGATCGTACGATTCAATCGGACAATCACGGAGAAGAATAATTCAACGTCGTCATTAACGGCGCAGCTCGATTTAATTGAAGTTGGAACAGGCCGCGGCAGCTGTGTCGCTCTCGCGAAAATGGCGTGACACCTTCCGAGGAAAGAAGAAGAAAAAAAAAAAAGTAGCCGCGACGAAGATCGCGTCCTGAAAATCCAGTTGGCAAAGAGCGGCGGGAAGGAAACTGGTCCTCCGACCAGTCGGTCTGTCGAGAAACACGAATAGTAAAAAGCCGATGCACGTGTCGCCGATTGAATGGACGCTTCCTTTGCCGGCGACCTGTGACACAAATTCAATGGTGGTTTCGACAAAGAAACAGTGTACAAAAGGAAGGCCGATTTTCTCGGTAGAGACCAAAGGCAACAGGCAGAGGAAAAAAAATGTTCTCCTGGTAGGACGTGCGAGCAATTGGAGAACGCTGAATCAAAGTTGAAGCAGCGATAAAGATCTCGCTGTAAAGCGCGATGTTCGATGTCCATAGCGCTTTACGAATTAAAGAAACAGATCTGTTTTCGCCTACTTCTCGAGGGATCGATTACATATCTTGTTGTTGCGTCTGAAGGGAATCAAAGGGATTCTCCGCAGAATAAATAAATGGATCCACAGCGCAACGGTGGACGAAAGCTTTTCCATTCAGCAAATGTCTCGTCGGAATGAGCAAACGAGCCACGCGAGAGGGAGGATACGCGCGATACGCCCTCGTGTCGTGGAAGTGGAAAGCACATGGTGTTGCAACTCGAATACGCGAATGGTTAATTGGCCATTGCCGACAGAAAGGGTACCGGTTCTCTCGCGAACCCTTCCCCCCCTCCCCCCACTTCGCGACGGATGCAGCTGCCTGCACGCGGCCCCGTGCAGCGCGGAAATGCATCTTTTGTTGAGGCGGCTGGAACAACGGGGGCGGCGCGCAAAGCTAGCCCCGACCGGCCAGAGATCAATTGAAATTGAAACGAGAGCGGAAGAAACGCAGGGTTTCGACTAACGATGGAACCGCGTGACGCGAGTTATTTTATTATTAATCCTTTCGCTACGTCGGACTTTGATAGCTACCTCCATCGTGCGCAGACATACGGTAGGAGTTCAATCGCGATCTACACTGAGAACGACGGAAGAACATACTTTCGAGAACGGCGTACGTTTCTCAGAAAGTATATTGAAACAAACAACGAAAGACACTGAATCGAAGTACATTAAATCAATGTTATTGATTTACTCGCGTTCTGAATCGAATTGCTAGAAATTATAATGTACACAACTTCAAGCTTCATTTCGTGATAATCTAATAATCGAGTAAAGTGTGGTACTGTTCGAAACATGGGTCGATACGTAATCCTACGTAATCCTACGTTTCTTAAATTTCTGATCGTCTCTCTTCTGTTATGTTTTCTACGCGCTACGCATCTGCGATTAATTTATTAACACATTTTTTTACTTCAAGGTTCACCTCAGTGAAATAATAATATAAGAATAATAAATGAATTTTATAAAATAAATTATAAAAATATATAACATATTGTAAAACTATATTACATTATAAAAATGTATTATTTTATAAAATAAATTATAAAAATATTCTAGAAAATAAATTTTCACCTCACTTCAATGAAATAACAAAGTTCAATTAAAATTTAAATGAAACAGCAGTAAAATAATCGCATTTAAATAATATACGACTAACTGTTGAATCGGAATTCGCTTATGTCTGATCCAACGTGTAGTTTGCTGTAACTACTGTCGATGACATTTGCCGGATCTGTCTGCAGGCATCTTCAGCTTGATTCGAGCAAACGTGAAGTGAGCGCCCATAGGCGCCTCTCACGGTGGTTTCAGGGGATCGAAGTAAGTCAAGCGCCTATGGACGGCCAATAGTACCTCGGAAGCAAATTTTAAAACGCGCCTCTAGGCGCCAACAGTAGCCAAAGGGTTAACGACTCAGCCACGCGAAACTAGTTCTCCTCGTCGGTTTGATCGTCGATCGAACGATCGATCGCGTTTCCGTTTCGAAACCACGCCGGCTACGACATAATGAAAAGGCCGAAAAAGGGTGCGATTGTCGGCATTCCGGGGCGGGTTCAGCGCGGGAACAATCGGAGATTCTTTTGACGAAACCGAAACGGCTGCTGCTTCGTCAATCGATACGTCTTGATTGTTCAAACGAGCGAGCCAGTTCTTTTTTTCTTTTCTTTTTTTTTTTTTCTCTCTCGAGCTAGTTATTGTAAAGGATCGCGGAGCGCATTGTGCGTATTTATACGAATCCGTTTGGAAAGCGATATACTGGCAGGGTGAACGAGGGTTAAACATGCTGCTAATGATCGCGATTAGGGTTGTGCTACGACGACGTTGGCTCGATGATGCAGGCGGGATCGGGTGACGTGTAACGTACATCGTAGCGTAACAGAGTGATTGCGGAGAATATGAATTTGAAGCAAACACACAAATGTGAAATGAGCGTGTAAATGGACTTTTACGGAAGCAGATCTCGAGAGATTAAATTGACAAAATCGACTCTGAATCCATTCGGGGTTACTCACTACTTGCTGCCTTTCAAATACACCGAGATACTTTCACCACTCGTGAAACGTACGACAATCACGAGCAATCGCTGCCAACAAACGCACGCGTAAGCGACTGGAAATAAAACACGCGTACGTACATTCGTCGCGAGTCGATTTTAATTTTCCAACAACCGGCGATCGTCAACCGAAGAACTGGAAGGACTCGAAGGCTCGCGATAGAATCACGGACTATTCAACGGGTCCACAATGCGCGATTGTGCGCGGATCGCAAGGTCGACCTCTTGCATTCCACCGTGTGACGTAACCGGCGCGTTAGAGGCTACCGATGCCGATTGGATTTTCGGTTAGAGAAGTCTCAGTCAAATCGTTCATAAACGATCCCGACGTTTCTCCGGCGGACCACCCAACGAGCCAGAATGCCAGGCATTCAAATTCTACGACAATCGACCGTGCCATTAAACCGTTACAGACAGAACGCATACGGCAAATCGGCGATTAAGGTCTCCCTTGATTGTGATCGACGATTAACATCATGTCTTGCCGCTGGCCTGGATGGATCGCGCCAAGGATCTCTCGAATGTTTTCGTTTGGTCACTTGACTTTTCGTGAATATTTAACATCTTTTTTTTGGAATTTAACACCATTATAGTGGCTTTCGAATGTGTCATCGCTTTGAACTACGCCATTTTATAATGGCTCATTTGTTTCTCAGTCGAGGGGAAACTGTATACAAACGTTACGCGTTTCGTTATGATTTTTCATTTTCTCGATTTCGGGGACTTTAACTTATTCAATGTTTAATCAAACGTGATCACGCAGTCGTGAATCATTACGTTAGTGATTCATCATTACATTAGCAATAGACTTCGTTGTTACATTAATTTATTAATAAATTTATATATTTATATTTATATATTATATCATTATATGTTTTTATATATTTCATTTTTACATTAATTTATTAATAAATTTATATATTTATATTTATTATATTATATCAATTTATATATTTATATTATATCATTATATATTTGTATAATTGCATTTTTACATTAATTTATTAATAAATTTATATATTTATATAAATTAATAAATTTATACTAACTAAAACATCAGTTTCTTGCACAGTATAGCTACGTGAAAAATCTTGTAGCTGAAGAGGCCAACATTTTTCGCGTTTGAATTTTTATCGAAATTACTATCTTTCAAGCGTTTCAATTTCGAAACGTCGAGATCACTGCCCTGTCTACGGAATTTCCAAAAGTATCGAGAAACAAGATCTTCTTCAGCGGCAGCGGTTGTTCAGACTCGGCGAACAAAGCGGATCTTTATTGACCGCGTCACGCACTCCCACACCGACGACACCACGTACAATCGCGCGCACTCTGATAAGATCGCGATGCAAAACTCGCTGGCTGACCGTGACAAGAAGCGGTCGCGAATTTACGAGCCTGACGTTCTCCTCTCCCGCCATTACCCTTAAGCGGCACGCACAACGAAACTCGTTGTTCGCCGATATTTTCACGATGTGAATTGTTCATTAGCGCACGTGAACTGTCCTTGTTAGCTCTATCTCAGCTTGCGTTCCGAAACAGATCAGCATAAAGCTGCGACAGAGCCACTTGCTCCCTAAGATCGGTCTAAGATCGTCGCGCTTATTATCGCCGTATTTGCGAGCAATCGGTGACACAGTAGTGCCCATTTAAGCGTCCGTCGCTATCCCCACCAATTCTTGGAATTGGGACTATCCCCACTCCACGCTACCTCGCCATGCGACACATGATACCGATATTTCGGCGCATTATGATTGTTTCGGGCACACATCCATCCAAAGTTGGGCAAATTTTATATTAAATTTAATTTACATGTATTAATACGATTATATAATATAACATAATAACATATAAAATAATAATATAACAATATAATAATATATAACAATAATGTAATGTAATATAATATAATATAATATAATAAATACTATGTGTATTGTAAATTTAACATTGACGAAAATGTAACAAGATCTCTGTTCAACGTTCCCATTCGATTATAATAATATATAAGATATTATTATAACAATATAATAATATAACATAATAATGTAATATAATATAATATAATAAATCATACCATGTGTATTGTTAATTTAACATTGACGAAAATGTAACAACAGCTTTGTTCAAGGTTTCCATTCGATTATTGATAGTTATTGATTAACAGCTACTTTTATAGGAATATCAATGAATTTTTAGAGAAATTTAGATTAATTATCATCCCTCGATAATCACTGCTTTGTTATAATTTATTGCTCTGTTTAAAAGTACGTACGCATTGAATTTAAAATAGTTTATTAAATAGTTAAATTTCCTTACAATGAAATAATGTACCAAACAGTACTGGAATTCGCCGCACGTGCATGGTCGACGCTCGTCCCCTCTCTTTCTTTCGTACAATACACCAGCCCTCCTAAGCGTCCGCTTTCGCTCCCAATTGCGGACCACTGTTGTACCGCGCCGCGGATAACGAGCCGGCCGCAGCCTCTCGATCGGTGCCTTATCGTCATCTTCATCGTGGTCGACTTTATTATACAGTCGACTATGCCCGAGATAAGCGGTCGCCGGGTGCTAGAAGCACACGATCGCCCGCGCTGATAACGACGCACCTTTAAAGCCGCTGTCCTATTGAATCCCGCAAACTCGGACCTTGGATCACCGATCCGTTTCGCTCGACACTGGCCGATAAGCCCCCGCCGACTCGAGCGACTATATGCTTGAAATATTTCTGCAATTTCTGGCTCCGTGGACGCTGAAAATCCGCCGGACCGTTCACCCGTTCGTTACTGCGACGCTACTCGTCGCGAATTAAAGATCACCCGGCTGATAAAATTCCTCGCTCTGTTGCCAATCTGTAGAACCGTTTGTTTCTCCGATTTATCGACACGATCGACCACGCCACGCGAGTTTTATGTACGCTTTCATTGTAGGAATAATTATGGTTCGAGATACATTATATGACTACAGATTCGATCTTCCCCGTCGTTGAATATCTTCAGCTAAAATTTACCTTGTCCCTCGATCTATTATGATAATTTTCGCGGATGTCGATTTTCCAATTTCCTGAGAATAACGTTGCGAAATAATTGCGACAAAATTTCAGTAGCTCGAAATTGGGTAAATTAAGATGAATTAAAAATTTTCACACAATGCGAAAGATTAAATGTCACGCTCAAGCTATAGTTTTTCTTCTGAAGGAAAGTATACTAAACTCATGTTGACACTAGAACTACTGATAAGATTAAAGCACAAAATTTCCATCAGAAACATGAAAGTGAAAAAGAAAAAAAAAAAAAAAAAAAATAGAAAAACTTTACAATACAACAGAGTATACAAGCTTTCATTCATATATTTTAAGAAAAATCAAATTTTGAATTTTTAAAAGTGAACTGTTGTCACGTCTATATAAAATGTTTAACAAAAGTTATCAATTGGTCATTTTGACCATTTTGGTGGTTCCGGTGTTAACAGTGATTTTAGTTACTATCAGTAACCAAGTCAGCTATTGACGAATTTCGAAATTTGACGTTGCGACACTTTTCAAGCAAAAGAAAAGCCAGGCAGTTGGAATTCTTAAGCGCGAAAGAGACGAAAGAGCTCCTTGGTGACCGGTATATTCAACCCTTCTCGCGTTTGCCGGAAATTATGCGAAATGCGCTGAGCCAGGTTCGTGGAATGCCAAAATCCCGCGGGGAGATTTTCCTTCCACATTCCGCGGAGCGTTTGGCAAACGTCCAAGAATCTATTTGCTTCTCTCTCTCTCTCTCTCTCTTGTTCTCTCCATTAGACAAGGGAGTTCTTCAGGGGACAATGCACCGGAGGAGAAACGCCCCAGAATTTCTTTCAAACAGAAACCACATCCCGACGGGACTCGAGGAAATTTTCCGGGGAAACTCCGCGGTCTTCGAAGATTAATGGAAACTCGAGGGAATTCGACGAGGAGCCGACTCTCGCGCCAACTTTCGCGAAAACTTTGCGTACCTTTCCGCCGTGGATGAGTGGCTCGAAGCAACCGTAGCTGCTCGACGTATTATTTCAAGCTTCAGTCAGATAGCAAGGTGGATTCTGAAACGAAGGTGTGCACTTCGTTCTACAAGTATTTCGTTTTGAAACAGTGAAACAACGGAGGGCTTGACGTACGAAAACCGACGAGTATGCATCACATTGGTAGCAAAATTCACTGTGTATGTCGCTACTTTTTCTTTTTTTTATCGCGAACGCACAATGGACGAGATTTCCAAGCTTTTCGTTGCATTCGTCGACGGCATGAAACACGATTCGTTGTTTGAACCCACGCAGCAACGCGGCTCGTTATCTTTTGTGATTGAAGAACACGCTTCTGAAACAATGTACGAAACCACGCTCTCTTTCTGCCTGTATCCTCTCGCGAGAATTACTCTTGCTCGACCAATCAAGCTCGATCTGACACGCTTGAAATATTCTCAGAATTTCGTAATTTTCCGTGATAATTTGTATCACCCGGAAAGCGAATCGACTTCGTTAAAACGAAAACAATAACGCCAAGAGAAGTTCTAACGCAAGGGTGGTACCACTAGTAGCGCATTTCATGATTTCTGATGGTGCATAGAACAAGTGTATCTAGAGTAGATATTATTGTTATTTATTAAAACAAGTTACTTTGTATTTTCCAATGTCTTTTTTACATCTTTATCATTTATAAACAATTTCTTTTCCTGGTGAAAATTATTTAGTGACATTGAAGTTAGTAATTGTAGGGTACAAAAGTTTGGTCATCTAGAGATATTATTATTATTTATTAAAGCAAGTTACTTTGTATTTTTCCAATGTCTTTCTTACATCTTTATCATTTATAAACAATTTTTTTTCCTGGTGAAAATAATTTAGTGACATCAAAGTTCGCTCGAGGAAAAATTGGTAATTGTAGGGTACAAAAGTTTGGCCATCTAGAGTAGATATTATTATTATTTATTAAAGCAAGTTACTTTGTATTTTTCCAATGTCTTTCTTACATCTTTATCATTTCTAAACAATTTCTTTTTCTGGTGAAAATAATTTTGTGACATCAAAGTCCACTCGAGGAAAAATTGGTAATTGTAGGGTACAAAAGTTTGGCCATCTAGAGTAGATATTATTATTATTTATTAAAGCAAGTTACTTTGTATTTTTCCAATGTCTTTCTTACATCTTTATCATTTATAAACAATTTTTTTTCCTGGTGAAAATAATTTAGTGACATCAAAGTTCGCTCGAGGAAAAATTGGTAATTGTAGGGTACAAAAGTTTGGCCATCTAGAGTAGATATTATTATTATTTATTAAAGCAAGTTACTTTGTATTTTTCCAATGTCTTTCTTACATCTTTATCATTTCTAAACAATTTCTTTTTCTGGTGAAAATAATTTTGTGACATCAAAGTCCACTCCAGGAAAAATTGGTAATTGTAGGGTACAAAAGTTTGGCCATCTAGAGTAGATATTATTATTATTTATTAAAGCAAGTTACTTTGTATTTTTCCAATGTCTTTCTTACATCTTTATCATTCATAAACAATTTCTTTTCCTGGTGAAAATAATTTTGTGACATCAAAGTCCACTCGAGGAAAAATTGGTAATTGTAGGGTACAAAAGTTTGGCCATCTAGAGTAGATATTATTATTATTTATTAAAGCAAGTTACTTTGTATTTTTCCAATGTCTTTCTTACATCTTTATCATTCATAAACAATTTTTTTTCCTGGTGAAAATAATTTTGTGACATCAAAGTCCACTCCAGGAAAAATTGGTAATTGTAGGGTACAAAAGTTTGGCCATCTAGAGTAGATACTATTATTATTTATTAGAGTAAGTTATTAGTAACAGTTCCCTGTTCTAACGTATCCTCTAATTGTAAGTTCTAACGTTGTAGATCGATATCGGTACTCGGGAGAGTAAAATCGCGTTGAAAATACGCGCCAGTTCACGACCTGACCCGATCTCTGTACGCGGAGTCGGTAAGAAGAGAAAAGACCAACGACCCACCGACTCGACTAGTTTCCATTGAAGTCGACCGCTAACCGGTACGATTCACGGGCCTCGCACGCCATTAACCCCACGATGACTGTTAACACGTCGGGGAAGAAGAACGGGGACGAGGCCCGCGTGGGGTTGGCGCGTTTAATTTATCGCTTTATTATATACCGGCGGTGTCCTGCTCGCAGAGTCCACGGTCATTAGCAACGACTAACAATACGCGTGCTCGATCCTCTTTCTTTTTTATAGGGGGTTTCAAACGGTGTCCACTGTGAAACCTTGTCAAATCTGCGACAATGTTGCAGAGCCATTGAACGTGACGTGTATGCACGTATGTATTATCGAATTTAAAGGGCCGTTTTTAGCATCTTGTTTGCGACTGTTAACAGGAGGTAGCTTGGTACAAAGTACGTGTAGCGTTTCAAATTGCGATCAGAGTTTTATTATCTGTTACAAGATTGTAATTACATAGGACATAATTTATAATTGCAATTACATAGACTATATAATCCGATTGACGCTCAGGATACGTTTTTACGTAGAAGACAAAAGATTAAATAACCTGTCATCTCGTAGTACGTGGTATGTACGTGCATGTAGCTTTATTTCAATTTTAAATCGTTTTCACGTTAATTTATAAAATGTGTATATTACATGTACAGGATGATTCGCGTAATTTTTAAATTGTTAACAGAAAATTTGTTTAATGCTAAGGTTAACATGGTTTTAACCAGTTGCGCTGGCAACTGATTGCGGACCGTAACGAGTGACCAAAACCGTATACAATAATTCGTCTTCTCTTTGAATTTATTGGCCTAACACTCGATAGAAATTACTAAGAAGTTATAAATTTATTATTTGTTCTGCATGAGTTATACTTAAATATAGTTAAAACTGAGAAAATTTTGCAATTTTGAGAGAAAAAATTACATGCGTGGCACGTCATTCGAGCGCAAGAGGTTAAGGGAGGCAAAATATGGCGTAGT
Organism: Tetragonisca angustula; assembly: GCA_036937485.2. Lineage (NCBI taxonomy): Eukaryota > Metazoa > Arthropoda > Insecta > Hymenoptera > Apidae > Tetragonisca > Tetragonisca angustula. Next base: position 498,402 of record JAWNGG020000058.1, on the reverse strand, counting down.
AATCTTCTATGACGTGTTGAGGCCATTTTAGCTTCATTTCTTTTTAATTAGACCACATATTTTTTCATCACAAGTCGAAAGAATATTAAATTCCAAAACAACTTTTTAAAAATTCGCGTCATATCGAATTAAACGAGGTCTTACAACGTTCAATTTATCCAGGCAAATCTCGCAATTAAACATTCGCAAAACCCGACAAAGTCAATTCACCCTGAAATCTATATCAGATTTACGCTGAATGTCGAAAATCTTTTCAATTAAAATACCGAGAAAGAGGATGGCTCGAGATCAATCGCTCGATACCTTCGCGTCTACCTACGAGGGTGCGAATTTCATCGCTACACCTCCTTTGTATTCATCCTCTCGACTTTTCATCAGCCTCTGTGCGCCGGTTATTTTCACAAGCGACACCCTGCATGCACACGCGCACACTCAGCTTACTTACACAAAGAGAGAGAAAGAGAGAGAGAGAGATTGTCACGAGAGGCTGGATTCTCGATTTTTCTGCACGCGTCAGCGCGAGAGCTCCATCGAAAAGCCATCGCGCGAGTGCTCTCTCGCCTTGCGTCACCGCCTCGGGGTTGCTTTTTAGGCCGTTTTCAGCTGTCCGCCCCATTGTCCCCAGGCAGGAATTATTTATAGGCGAAGGATGACCAAACACAATTTACGTCGGGCTACACGGTACAGGCGCGCGTGTGCATGCAACGACTCCGAGCATTGTCCGTCCGCTTCCTCCTCATCGAGCTTCGGACGTGTCGCGACAGCCGCGTTTTCTTTTCCTGCCGTGATGTATCGATATTCGATAAACCGTGTGCAATTCTATTGGACGAGGGCGGCACAAAGAATCCTCGAGATTAAGGCGGAATCGCCGAGGAACGCGAGCGACAATTCAATTAAATAATTGCCTTTCCTCCCTTAATTCTTTGTCGCGATGATATTTGTAACCTCGAAAATATTTTGCAATTTATTCGCGAAATACCGAGTGAAGCGTCGCATCAAATAAAATGACACAGCGTTGGAAATAATCATCCTGTTTAACTTGCGCTGGCAACTGATTGCGGACCATAACGAGTGACCGAACCGTATTATACGATAATTCGTTGCTTTCTTTTTGAACCCGTCGGTATGATATCACTGAATAGAAATTATTGAGAAGCAATCAATTTATTACTCGTTTTGTCTAGTTTGTTTTACTTAAATATACTTGAGACTGAGAAAAATATCGCAATCTTGGAACAAGAAATTCTCGACGTGCGTGGCACGTCATTCCAGCGCAAGAGGTTAACCACTTGCGATTGCGGACCATAACGAGTGACCGAGCCGTGTACAATAATTCGTCGCTCTCTTCTTGAACTCGTCGGTACGATGTCACTGGACAGAAATTATTGAGAAGCAATAAATTTATCATTTGCTTTGCCTATTTTGTTTCACTTAATATACTGAAAACTGAGAAAAATATTACAACTTTGGGACAAAAAATTGTCGACGTGCGTGGCACGTCATTCCAGCGCAAGAGGTTAACCACTTGCGACTGCGGACCATAACGAGTGACCGAGCCGTGTACAATAACTCGTCGCTCTCTTCTTGAACTCGTCGGTACGATGTCACTGGACAGAAATTATTGAGAAGCAATAAATTTATCGTTTGCTTTGCCTATTTTGTGTCACTTAAATATACTGAAAACTGAGAAAAATATTACAACTTTGGGACAAAAAATTGTCGACGTGCGTGGCACGTCATTCTCAGCGCAATAGGTTAACCACTTGCGATTGCGGACCATAACGAGTGACCGAGCCGTGTACAATAATTCGTCGCTCTCTTCTTGAACTCGTCGGTACGATGTCACTGGACAGAAATTATTGAGAAGCAATAAATTTATCATTTGCTTTGCCTATTTTGTTTCACTTAAATATACTGAAAACTGAGAAAAATATTACAACTTTGGGACAAAAAATTCTCGACGTGCGTGGGACGTCATTTTAGCGCAATAGGTTAACCACTTGCGATTGCGGACCATAACGAGTGACCGAGCCATGTACAATAATTCGTCGCTCTCTTCTTGAACTCGTCGGTACGATGTCACTGGACAGAAATTATTGAGAAGCAATAAATTTATCATTTGCTTTGCCTATTTTGTTTCACTTAAATATACTGAAAACTGAGAAAAATATTACAACTTTGGGACAAAAAATTGTCGACGTGCGTGGCACGTCATTCCAGCGCAAGAGGTTAACCACTTGCGATTGCGGACCATAACGAGTGACCGAGCCGTGTACAATAACTCGTCGCTCTCTTCTTGAACTCGTCGGTACGATGTCACTGGACAGAAATTATTGAGAAGCAATAAATTTATCGTTTGCTTTGCCTATTTTGTGTCACTTAAATATACTGAAAACTGAGAAAAATATTACAACTTTGGGACAAAAAATTGTCGACGTGCGTGGCACGTCATTCTCAGCGCAATAGGTTAACCACTTGCGATTGCGGACCATAACGAGTGACCGAGCCGTGTACAATAATTCGTCGCTCTCTTCTTGAACTCGTCGGTACGATGTCACTGGACAGAAATTATTGAGAAGCAATAAATTTATCATTTGCTTTGCCTATTTTGTTTCACTTAAATATACTGAAAACTGAGAAAAATATTACAACTTTGGGACAAAAAATTGTCGACGTGCGTGGCACGTCATTCTCAGCGCAAGAGGTTAAGCGCTTTGCAGCGCTTTTGATATCGTGTTAAGCTCTCGCGACCCGCAGAAATAGAGAGACCAAGATGCAAATGAGCAAATAGATACAGTATCCGAGGGGGGCTGGTACCGGTGTTTTACTGAGATCGGGGCAAGTCGGTCGTGTTGCCGTAACGTGACGCTTACTTAATGTCTATCCCACGCTCTTTGCATAACGTGACTGACCTATCGTATCGTCAATACCAGCCGATCTAACGCGCGCGAGTTCGTGAACCGGCAACTCGAGGAAATCCGCGTGCATTCCCGCGTGCGGAAAACACCGCGGCGTCGCGCGTCGCCGGATTGACCTTTTCCCCGATGGATTTCGAGGATTTACAAGGCTCTGACACTCGTGTTCGTTCGTTTCCTCGGCGTATCGGTGTCGGTAAACGGTACATTCGATTTCGTGGAACAAAATGACGAAATGACGCCAGTGTTAAAGATTCGTTGAATTATCGAGTTGCTTGACTTGTTTTCGCAATCTGCAGCAAGACTACGACGGAGTCGTCGAGGAAAAGTTACTAGCTCAATATTTCCGATATTTCGCGACTCGATTTAAATCGCGACTTCGATCGAACCGGAAACCGTTGACTGATACATCATATCGTGAAAAGGACAGCTCCATTAAAATAGAAATGACTCAAGGGAGAGATTCTCTCGCACGGAGGAGCACATCTGGTCGCTCTCGCTACAATCCACGCTCTGTCGTCGTCGTCATCGTCGTCGCTTTGAAGACCTGCCTTTGCTCATTTGTATACCATTCACGCCTTTCTCGTATTCCCGTATGCGCCTGCTGCGGTATCGGATCTTGTAGTGGCTCGGAGCCACGTGCACCGCGTTTTTAAACATCTTCGTTTCTTTCCTCGGTGGCAGGGTGGTTCGTGATGCTGGCGACGACGTTGTTGGTCGAAACAATGGAACAGATGACGAGTAAGGGTGGAATCGACCGAGACGTCAGGAGTAACTCTGTGTCTACGCAGCGTGAAAGTAGCTGACAATGAGAGGAATTTTAATGGGTTTTACAGTGTGATTACTAGTCAACTCCCCTATCAATAGTCAAAAACATGCACGTGAGCGTGATTAATTTATACAGATGGGAAAGTGAAAACGACGAGAGGAAATTTCCATCTGCTCCCCGATCGATAAATCGGATTTGGTTTGAAGAAAAAAAACTGACCGTGACTTTACGCCCAAATTCAGAATTTTGCTTTGACATTTATTTGACAAATCGTCGTCCCTTTCTTCCCTGTTTACGTTCGAACCGACCAGCGTAATACCACCGATGTGTCCAGGGAAAAAGCGATTCGCCATCGTGATCAGTGAATAGCGCTCGTGAATTTATGGTTTTCCGAACAATCGGCGGTTCACGCTTTATCCAAACAGACGCGCCGCGTTTGTTTGAACGTTGAAAAAGAGAGTGAGAAAAACACGCGGATCGAGACGAATCGATGTTTTCGCCGACAGAAAACAATCTCGAATCTCTTTTAATTTAACCTTTTGGGCTCGACTGTCCCCTATGAGGGGACATTATATTTAAATTTAGCTAAAAAAACTTTTTTATTGCTGATAATTATAACGAACGTAGGTATGACGTCGAGAATTTTTTGTTCTAAAATTGCAACATTTTCTCAGTTTTAAGTATATTTAATTATAACCAAATACATAGGCAAAACGAATGATAAACTTATTACTTCTCAATAATTTCTATCCAGTGATATCGTATCGACGAGTTTAAAAAGAAAGCGACGAATTATTGTGTACGGTTCGGTCACTCGTTATGGTCCGCAATCAGTTGCCAGCGCACGACCAACTTCTAGCTCCCAATTCTAATTTTAGCTATTTTCTTTTTTTTTTATACTAAATAATTTTAGTTATTTTGCAATTATTTGAGTCAATCGCTACGCAACGCGACTAATTACTCGCTCGACGTTATTATTCAATGCGTGAATTTCGTGGACTTGTTTATCAAGCCCCGGATTAACGAAGACAGATTTTCCCGACCGACGATCTTTCACTTCCAGCCTATTGATGAATATTAATTGCTCGATTAAAATTCAAATCCGCAACATCGATAATAGACTCGTTGCACGCGTTTTAATTGCGATTAAATACGATTTGATTTCGTAATTGCTTCGCGCACTTTCTAAGTGGAACTCATAGACGGAGGAAAAACCTGTTGTTCGAGCTATCATTTGGTAAAAATGAAACAAGATAAAGGAATTAATTAATGTATCGTGTCCTTCAGGTTGATCAATTTAATTTACAACCTTCACATTTCTAATTTACTCCATTACTGTAAATTGCATTTTGTGAGATAAGTTTTAAATACGTGTGGCAAATAGTCATTTATTCACACAATTCTCTCATAAATGATTCATTTCACGTTGTTACATGTAAGTGGGTGTGTCGGTCAATATTATTGTGTGTAATTCTGTTATTCAATAAATGATGTATAACGCGGCGATAAAATTCCCCCGAGGATGAAGTTCAGTAGCAACTTTCAATAACATTAAATAAAAACAAGTTCCATCTATTTCTCAATCTGTAAAACAACGCAAATTAATTTGTTACTCGGATTCTCAATAGTTACCATAAAGAATGATCTGATTAATAGATTCGTGTCAATATACATTTTCATGTGGTCTCATGCGGTCTTTCTATTATCTATAACAAATTATTTACACAGATTTATATACATACCAAAAAAATATATATATATATAATTATAAAACACGTTATAATTACACATAATATAATACGATATCATTTAATATGTAATATATGTAATATAATTTAATTATGTATAACGCGTATTTTATTACGTATGTAACAATGTTGTACGTAACAACTGTTACTCCCAGATACAGTTTTAAAAGTACACGCCACTCGTATTTCCATTCGTCGTATCATCACGTCCCGCACTGTTTTTCCGTCCCACTACCTCCATTGCGTTATCCAGGAAAAATTATACGCAAGCGTCGTCGTACAAGCGTGAACAAGGCGAACGAACAAGGAAGCGGCCGTAGCACATCTCTACTAATTGAATCGAAAGCCAGCCTTGCAGCCAGAAAACGAACCGTGCTCTCTCCCCGGGGAACACGATCTGACGATATTTTTACGGCGACTTCCACCGCCTCCTCCTGTCCACCACGCTCGCGGAACTTGCTCACCTCTCGAATAATTATTCCCTTCCAGGTAAACGGGCTTTATCTCGCCATGTAGGTCCCCGGGAATCAGGCCTCATCTCTCTCTCTCTTTCTCTCTCTCGAACGTGTCAGAGCGTTCCTTCCCTCCCCTCTCCAACCCTTTTCTGTTGCTTCGCGCCGCGTTTTTCCTCCCTCATTTTTTTCATTACGATTCTCAAGGTTCCCTCCGCGAGAGATCCTATTCGCTGTTAATCGTACAGATGCTCCTCGACGCACGTTACACGCTCTTCTTCCCTTCCCTCCGCGCCCTCCTGTTTCAACATTAGGCGAAATGTCCCGAAATTGGTCCAATTCCATTTACCTGTGTTTTTATTGTTGTTTTAGTATTTTAGTAGTTAGTATTCAATAGTTTGTATTATTTTTTTTTTTAGTATCTAGTATTTTATGCCATTTTTGTATTTAGTATTTAGTACTTTTGTATTTACTTGTATTTTGTATTATTTTTGTATTTACTATTTAGATTTCAGTTTTTTAGCACTTCAATATTTTACTATTTTTATTATTAATTTACTGTTTTCATTATTATTTTTGTTCTTTTTATTACTTCTTCCGTTGTTTCTATCTGTTGACGCAACGTCTTCATTGCCAACGAGCAATCTCTTTGTCTTCTTTTGCTCAATCTGCACAAGACGTTCCTGACAGTGAATGACATAAATGTATAGTAAATATATATAACTTTATTATTCATGTGACTATTATTTGTTCCTTATACTCCTTTATGAATCAGGTGTCTGTCACTGTGTTGGTACAATATCGGACAACCCTAAATATGCATCAGTGGGGATATCCATGTGGGTCAAAATGACCCCAGCACAGGACGCTGAGGTTCAGTAGTCGAAAAAAGTTAAATCAAGATACATTTAACGATTTGCGTTTTGAAAAATTTATATAATATCTTAATATATAATATTTTGTTAATTATTTGTTATTTATATATTATATGCTAATGTGTAATGTATAATATTATTTATATAATATTGGTAACTGAGTAGTAACGTGGTAGTGTAATTCCTTTTGTTGTCGTTTCCAAGGGTGTACTTACCACAAACACTATTTAGAAAATAACACGTTTCTGATGGCTATAAATTGGCTTGAGCCACTTTCAAAATAAAAATTTTTATCATTCCAACAATCAGCTAATTTTCTCAGCGATTTTAAATGTATTAGTTGCGATTTGTTTAAAAACGAAAAGATAACGTAGAAATGCAAATTAGCTCGATTTTTTTGGACTTAGGCCACCTTTGTATGAAATAAACGGCTCGTATCTTACATATCGACGAAGAGTGACGAGATCGTTTTTATTTTCCACGCAATTGCTCTAGTTTGTAATTTAATCGCTTGTTTCGCATCGTAACAGTTGCTCTGATTTTACGTTAATAATTGTCTTTTGTTAGGTAGAAGAAGTATTCTCTTTACCGACCTCGTTCCGCGTAATTAGCTTGATGCTCTGCGTTGCTTTCATCCAAATCGCGTGATTTCGTACGCCGTTGCAGCACAGTCAAGCTTATTATTATTAAATTCTGAAATAGGTCATTAGTTGTGTAATTGCAGAGGAAGGATAACGATAAATTCTCTTTCTTGGAAATGCTGCCTTATATAAGCCGGGATTGTTCCATATTCGTTGTTCATCTTTGCATGGAAAAGTCAGTTCGTTACCCATTGCGTCACGAGTTACATACGTCCCTTCTGTTCGTATAACGGCTCGTTACAATACGCGCAGACACGTTTAATAGCACCCGTTTCAATCTTATAGAAGAATCGATATTTAACAAAATACTAAAATAGAGTTTACCAGCGAGAACCAAAATGCGGGAAATAATTGTGACGCTTTTAAACGTCGAACGTATAATTGAACAACTCAATAACTGATAGAATAACTACAGAATTTTGCAAAATTGACACGGCGTGTGTTTTGGATTCGAGTCAGTTGCCTACTTGAATCACGAAAGTTTGAAGAAAATTTTTACAACAATTTTACCAATATGTTAAGTTTCATCTTCTTGTAACGTTTCTTAGATTCTCGTTTTTAATCAGGGATCGAAATTAGTATCATTTTTTAAAGAATCCTATTCAAACTTATATATTTTGTACAAAAAAAATTAGTTTTTGCGGAATTGTCATAGAAAAAAATATTTTTGAATGGCGTTCTTCGCCGGAATTTTAGAATCTGTATCCATGGAAACAAATTACTTAATTAAAAATTCATTTTTATTATTATGTTTATTCTTAATTTTTTTAATTTAAATACTTATTTTTGTTTAAATAAATATATTACATTTATTTTTAATTTCTTTTATTTAAATAAATATGTACGAGTACTATACATTCAGTATCAGTATTTGGTGTAAATATCGAAAACTTTTTCAACATTGACGAACAAATTATCTGTCTCTCCGACAGAGAAACTTTTACTTTTGTAAGAGAGAGTTCTTTATTGTTAAAAACACTTATTTATCGGTTCTCATTGAGACTCGTGTAACGTAAGAACATCTTTCTAAGAAAAAGTTCTACGATCCAGACAGAACCTATACGAAAGTTCCTCGACTTTTCCATCCCCTGTCTTTCTTTTTCTGAAAAACTCCATCTCCGTGATGCGATCAACTCGGTACTCAGTCCGATCGTAATTCAACGAGTGACGGATCTTGTAGCAACTTGTTGCAGGGGGTAATTACGATCGATTAAGAAGCACGTTTTGCTAATTGCCGGTAAGACGATGCGCGCTTTTGCTCGTTTTGGCTAATTGAATCGAGAGAAAAAAAAAAAAAAATGACGAAAGCCTGAAAGAACAGTTACTCTCGTGGGAGAACAGAACCGAATAAATTATCGTCGCTACGACACTTTTCACGACGCGCGACGACGATGCGTTCAAAGATGAAACTAGCTCCTCGAGCTGGCCCTGCGCCTACCACGATTTATCACGACTTCGCGTGTATCAGAGATCGAGGAAATATTTTTGAAAACGCTCGCAGCACGCGCGTATTTTCTCTGCATACGTGAGGCTTGAACGCACGAGAGGAGAATGGAAAAGAAGTTGTTGCGAGGAAATTTAATATCGCGGCGTGTCGTAGTTCAGCACTCGCGAGTGGAAGAAAAGAGGGAGAGAGCAAGAGCGTGAAATTACCTGGAGACCAGAATTGAAAGGAAAACCTGTTACATTAATCGACCTTCAGCAAGAAGGAAAAAAAAAAAAAGAAAAAAGAAAAAAGGAGGGATGAAATTATTCTCCCTTGGGGACGTGAAATTACCCGGAAGTAATAAGCGCAGCAAAAGTGATGTAATGACCGAGCATTAGTAACTAGTAGACGCGCGCTGGCTCTGTTATTTAAAATTTTTAATTTCGCGATATTAATTTCGAAGAGCGCGCGCGCGCGGAATTTGCATATCTCAAGTAAATTTTCGATCACGCCGCCTCTTTCATCCTGCGAGAGTCGACAGCCTGCATTATCTCGCATCAGCCATTCAACGTCGTTAACTGGTTAACAGCAATTTGAAAATACATTACAAATCTAATATTTAATCACATCGAAGTAATAGACTATCGGAGCATCGAGAGACGGGGGATTATGCTCGAACCATCTTCGAGGAAATCACTTCATCTTTCTCGTGCTGTTCGTTCCAATGGACCGACGCCCGCCAACTAACAAGAAATATTATCCCTGGTAATTTCTCCAACATAGTTAGAAATCACTTCCCATCTATTACGTCATTACAATTTTACGATACCGTTGCCCGCCGTTGCAAACTGTTTTTCTTTTTTTTTTTTTTTATTTATCATTTCTGAACTCTCCATCTTTGCATTAAACCTCGCAGAATACGACTCTTGGGTCTCTCAAGAAAATTATTTCCATCGTAAGATCTTGAGAGCAGAGTTTCGCCGCCTTACCTAAAAAACGGACGAGGACAGAGACAAAACTCAAACGTGGTTTTCTTCAAAAAAAAAAAAAAAAAAAAAAAAAAGAACGCGTGGGTCAAAAGTGCATATGAGATCATGGGTATATCGAAGGGAGTTTTTCATCACGGCAGGCACAAAGCGCGGCATAAGGCAGCCGACACTCGAGCCACGTAGTATTTCCGATTACCAGGCTCGTTTCGAGGACTCTCACGCTTCCCTTCGACCTTCTCTCGCTCGAGGCCCTTTGTGACGATCCACTTGCGTTTCGGTATCCACGAACTGGACCAAAGGAACGAGAGGGCCCTCGGAGCGGGCACGATTGCACATTTTCAGCGCGCGCTGCGATTCCACCCATTAAGCTCGAATCGAGTCGCCGGGATAGATTGCCCTCTCACTCTCTCTCTTTCGTATCTCGCGCCTCCTCTCGCGGACAACGAGAAATTCGAGCGTCATCTGCGAACGAACGATTAAAACGCTTTTGACAACAATATGCTCCCTCTTATACCCTGGAGTGTAAGGAGTCTTTGTGCGAAGTTTCAATACACGTTTTCTCGTACAGGCTGTATATTAATTTCCACTATTATTCTTATTACACGATTCTTTCTCGACAGCATCTATCACATTTTAAACAAGGAACAATTGTTATTATTACTGTTATATTTATTTTATGTTTATTTATTTCCACTATCCACTATTATATTTTTTATTATATCACTATGATTTCCACTATTATTGTCATTACACGATTCTTTTTCAACAGCTTCTATCACATTTTAAACAAGGTTTTAAAAGAGACAACTATTATTATTATTACTATTATATTTATTTTGTGTTTATTCATTTCCACTATTATATTTTTTATTACATTACTATGATTTCCACTATTATTATTATAACACGATTCTTTTTCAACACATTTTAAACAAAGTTTTAAAAGAAACAATTATTATTACTATTACTATTATATTTATTTTGTGTTTATTTATTTCCACTATCATATTTTTTATTACATTACTATGATTTCCACTATTATTATTATAACACGATTCTTTTTCAACACATTTTAAACAAAGTTTTAAAAGGAACTATTATTATTATTACTATTATATTTATTTTATGTTTATTTATTTCCACTATTATATTTTTTATTACATTACTATGATTTCCACTATTATTATTACTACACGATTCTTTTTCAACAGCTTCTATCACATTAAGAATAATTCTAAAAAGCAGAGGTTCCCTAATCTCTAAAGTGATTCAAAGTGAAACTTGTAGTATCACCTCTATTGTTATACATACTTTTTTTTCCCGAAGTTTAAGTTGTCAATTCACACCTATTATTAACAATTAGTACAATAATTAATTCAGAACAGAATTAGCAAAGAGAGTGTGAAAGAAAAACGTAGGAAAATCATCTTTGAAAATAAAGGAAATCACGAATCAAATTAGAGGTTTTCAAATGAATCTTTTGCAAAGTTACATCGGTTACGTCGATTTTCTTACATTTTTCACTCTCATTCATACAGTTATGCCCTTCTACTATACATTCCGCGTGTAATGAATTCAATGCACTCCATGCAACAAACTACTATTTCAAAAAATTGCACGAAACTCCGCGGTCGACTGATGTGCAAAGTTTGATAGCGATATGAGAAAAAAAAAACAGAAAAAAATTGCGGACAGACAATTATCGACGGACGAAAGTAATCGTTAAACGAAAACTACGAGTCACGTTCCCATGACAGACAAATGGTAAATGAATAAACGCGTTTCTTTCTCAATTACATTCACATTCACTTTACATAATAAAGGGAAAACGATCAACGCGCGACGCGCGCACTCTCCTGCCGACATTTTTCATGTTCAATCGAACAATGAACATCCGCTTCTAGTATCTCGCGTTTAAACAATTTCCGGGTTTGTCGCAAATTGTCAGCAATGGAATATTGTTCGTGCAATCCCTTCTGCCGCTTTATACTTTGCTTTCTATTGTGCTCCTCCAACATTCATACTGAATGTGCATTTAGCACGGCACAATGGTAATTAACGTTAATTAAATCGATTAATTAATATAATCGTTGGATTTCGTAATTGAATGCGACCTGCTTTCAATCGAATCAGCTTCGGAAAATTCAGAATTGATAATTTACGATATTTATTCCGATTAGTTTATTTTGAAAGTGCTACAAGTCCAATTTCTTTTTTCTTTTCTGAGAAAATTGAGATTTAACGCAAACTTTTTATTTATAAACAATTTGCAGTAGTGACACGAATCTTAAGATGTTCCTCTATTTTAATTGATTGATTGAAACTTCGTTATTAAATATTACAGATGCAAATGCAGATATACAGTGAAGGGTACAATTGTATCATACAATGGAAAATTGTGAATTATTTAAACTGATGTGACTTTGTGAAAAAAAGATCGTATAGTAATTCATTCGATCTGATTCTAAAGAACGAAGTTTCTATTTTGATAATTGTGAGTTTGTTTCTTTTGAAGATGATTTTTTATCGCATAGCGGATGGGAAACTGAAGGCATATCTTTCTCGAAAATTGTAAAAATTCAAACGCACGTAAAAGTATCAAAAATTTCTTTTGAAAATGACTAGATTCACCGTCATTTTGAAGATTGAAGTTTCGCAATAATTCCCCGAAACTTGCTTTGCAGTTTTTTCTTTATTGTTTTCATTGAACGTTCGAAAATTCGAAAATCCCAACACTATTTCATCCAACTCTAACGATTCCAAACTTAATAAAATGCTGAAAAAAAAGTCACACAGCGAGTTTTAAGAGGTCGATGTAAAGAAAAAATTTCAATCTTCAAGATCGTGCTAGATTTCGTCGTGAGGAAAATTTTTTAGTGTTTTTATACAATTTTCTAGAAAAACCTGTCTTTTCCACCCACTATACCGGTAAATTCACGACTATCAAAGTACCGAGCTTCGTGCTTTAAAATGAAACCAAGCGGTTCGTTATGTGATTTTCTTTTTTTACGAATATTGTGTCAATTTAAATTATCGACAATTTTTTATTGTTTCTATATACCTGCCGATACTTGATCGTTTACGTAAAAAAAAAAAACTAGGTACTCGGGAGGAAAGCTCGCGATCTGATCAGAGGCGAGAGGGAAATCGTCAGTTAGCTCGTTCACGGTTGCTTCATGCACGCACGCCAGAAACTTACTTTTATCCGAGGATCGGAGGAGTCGAGCTCGCCAGGTTCGCCAGCGAAAACGAACGAAACAACCGAGGAGGAGGGGGGAAAAAGAAAAAAAAAAAAGAAAAAAAAAGAGAAAAAAGGGAAAGCTCGAAGCGAGCAGCTTCGAGTCGCTGGACTCGTCCTCTCTCGTCGCCTTATCGTCCACTCGATCGGCATTCCGCTCTGCTAATAACGATTATCACGATAATAATTAAGGGTAATTGGAGCAGAGAGCCGGGCACGCGACCCTGCAGATGCCACTCTGCCTTTCTCGTAACGCCAATGAACGAGGTGCAGCTGCACGTGCACATGCACATGCACGCGTTCGACAGTGACGTACGCAGGTTCACGGATACGGACGGTTTCTTGATACAGGGATTTCACGTGACTATGCAAAGTGTTTGTCCATTTTATAGGGAGAGGTTTAGATTAATTTGTGTAACCGCGAGATATTTCGTCGTGCCAAGAAAACAACCTTATTGTTTTCACGTATTATCGTCAACATATGTATATAATCTGTCTGTGTACAATGACATATACTGTGGGTTTGACGATATAATCTATTTTAGGGAGAAATTTAGCTTAATCGTGTATGACGAAATATTTCACTTTATTATTTTTATATATTATATATTATATTTTAGGAAAACCACTTTACTGCTTTCATGTATTATCGTCACGATATAGTACCTATGATATATGTTGCATAATTATTCGATAAGTCGATTTTTTTTTAAATTTAATAAACATTGCCACCTAGTGACAATAATTTTAAAAAAATAATTTAAATAAAATAAAATTTTGTATCAAAAAACATAATCAAAATAATACTTATCAGTGTCCCTAATACTAAACTTGTGATAGCTATGATATATATTATGGTGATAGTATATTCGTTGGAACGTCATTTTATGGAAATAGCTCTATCGACACGGAAGAATCAAATCAAGTTAAGGGGTAAACTGTACGTTATATTAGAAAATTAAATGACTAAATTAGACGATTGAATTATAATTAAAAAAAAATTGTCGATTTTCTAACTGTGATTTTTTGTGAAGAACAATTGTAGACTCTACATTTGTGGAATTTAGAAAATTTTTGTCACGAAGGCAACACGTAAATGATGAAATTCTGCCCGTGCAACACAATTCTGATTTCTTGAAGGTTGACATACGATTTCATTTCATTTTCTCTTCGAATCTAGGACTACTAAAGGGGGATATCGATTTTATTAATCGAGGACTAATAAAATCTCTAAACTAAAAAAATGCTTTTATCACCAAATTAGAAGTGCTTACATCGAGGGGGAAAAAAGAATGTGAAAATCAGAAATCAAGTCCAGAATATTAGCACGATCTACGGTTGTTATCAGCGTTACAGTTTGTAATCTGCGCGCTCTGACAATTATCGTTTCAAACCGATGGAAACTTACGAGTATCTCTCGTATCGCCTGACAAAAGCATAGTGATCGAATTAAAAGAGAGATCGACGTTCGTCGCTATAAATGGTTAACTCGTTCGTTTCTTAATGGACGCGAAGCCGCCATTAATTCGCAGGTGCTGCACGCACGGCGAACGTACCGATAAATTCGCGTATCAACGCCGTGTGTCTGCAACGTGCACGCGTGCAGCAGCGCAAGTATCATAAAGTGACATTTCGAACAGGATTTGACGTCGTTCAGGCTGATCGCCAAGTCGATTAACCGTGATTTCATTTTATACTTTCCCTTTCGTGCAGGCCACGCGTGACTTTATCTACAGAAATGGACCAAACTACTCGCACGTTTCACGAACAATTATTTGTAATTTCCACAAAAAGAAAAAAAGAGATTATAAAACAATCCAGTTGGCCTCGTTTTGACAACCTTACATTAGTTTGTCTTAAAAATATTTTTACATTATGTAGCAAGCATACATTTCTTCTCGAAAATTGCAAAAATTCAAATGCCTCTGAAAATTGATCGACAAAATGTTTTTCATCGCTAAATCTGCCATGATCTTGTAGAATGAGGTCTCCTATTTACAACGATCTTTCTTTTTCACCATTTTGTTGGAACTTTGAACGGTCAAATGACAACATTTCTGTTCGACAAAATGGTAAGAAGCAAATCACGCAGCAAGTTTTAAGTGGTTGGTGCAAAACACTTCAATCTTCAAGATTATGGCAAATTTTGTCGTGAAAAAATTTTCCAGTGATTCTGAAGATGTTTCAATTTTTATAGTTTTCGACAACAATTGAAGATTGGTAAAGTAGAAGCGATTCTGTATTGCAAAGTTTAAAATATCAATAATTTTTCATCAAATGAGAATACTTTTATCCTCTCTGTGTTCCTTTCCTTTTTGGTACTTATTGCAAAATTGACGAAAATTTAAAATAATTCAGTACGTAGAGTAAACGAGCGTGACACAGAAAATGTTATATTTTTACGACTCATCGCGTATTATTTATATTTGTAGAAAATGCAGTCGATTTACGTAACCTGCGATGCTTCTTCTCTAGAATTCATTATTAACTAATGAAATATTCATACTGATGCTGAACGTTGGACTTCTTTTTACTCCAATGCTGCAAGAAATGTGCTCTCGTAAATGTTGCAGGGAATATACTTCAGAAACAGTGTCACAATTTCGATTCGCTTGAACGTTTGAGCAGTATGTAAGCAAAATGTAAGGACTTTCGTCGTAGTTCAATTGAAAAGATTGAATCGGCAAAAGTTGCGAAAGTTGTTTAACAAATTGGAATTAAATTGAATTCAACGTCAACAAGGTGAGCACGTTTTCCAGTTGGCGTTGGAGGTTACTGCGAGTTTTTCGCGTCGAGCGAAATCTAAATAAAACGTGACGAAGTAAGAAAAGCACAAAGTGCACGATTCGCTGTTGTGCAATGAAGGTAACATTCCTTTGGCACGTTATTTTAATCGTTTATCGCAGCAAGATTCAATGCCTAATCTTACGTAAGCGATTACGAGTCTTAGTATTTCTCGCTTGTATAATAAATTCAACACGTACTCGACGATTTTATTTTGAGACGGATTGTTTCGCTGAGGAAGAAACACACGACGGATCTCGAAAATTCGTTAATGATCATTCCAACCATTATCTGTTATTTCTGTCATGTCGAAATTTACAAACCATCGATATGTTTACGCATATGAAGTTCTCGTAATAGAAATTACATCACGAGAAGAGACTAGATTTCTACAGGAAGTGATTCTGCACGTAAAAAAACGTGTCGAATAGAGGGAATACAACTTTCGTTTCCGAGAGAACCGAGTTTGAAAATTTATTAAAATTACATTTGAATTTGGTTAATTTTATACTGGACAGGCACGAATAATACGAGGATATTCCACGCGCAAAAATGAGTAAGAAATGTGGAGTAAAATTTTTTCGTTTCATTTTCAAGGAAATGAAAAAAATCGTATGCGGTTTATGCATGATGGAGCTCCGCCGCATTTTAGCCGAGTGGCTAGGCAATTTTTAAATCGACACATTCAAAATCTATTGTATACGCAACATCGATTGAAAATGCTGAAATACTACGAAACAGAATAGAGCAAGGCTTCCGACAAATTCGAGAAACACCAAGAACGATTGGGAGAGTAACCAGATCAATGACAAGACGCGTGCAGGCTCGTCTTCAAATGCAAGCTGGTCATTTCGAGCATCTTTTGTAAAAGTAATCAAAACAGAAAATTCATTGTTTCTCATAAACGAAGACAGATAGAACATATATTTATGAACATATACTTTCTTTCATTATTTTTAGGCGTACAATCAGCTCCCGAAGTGGGTGCCACAAGTTACGAAACACCCTGTATACAAAGCGCAATTCCATAGAACGCAAGATAAAGATAAGATCTGCTTTATCGACCTCCTGAAAGAACGCCGCGTTGATAGTACGTAATTAATTCAACGTTCACCGACACGAGCCTGTTCACCTTCGCTCGTAATTAAGAAATGCGCTGACTGCACAGTGTCTCACCCCTCCTTCCCCCTTCACGCTGCAGTCATTCTTCGCGGCAATTTCTTCTCTAAATGCCCAAGCAGTAAGTCACCATGAACGTGGGAGGCTGAGATCATCGACATCCGTGGCTGTGGATTCTTTCCTTCGTCCACCTTCTCTCTTGAGAAAGAGAGAGAGAGAGAGAGAGAGAGAGAGAGAGACAAATGGACTCACGAAGAAGCGAAAAACGAGCTCTCTACAGGGTAGACTCGCGACGAAGAGTCGAAAAGGGAAAAGAAGAGGTTAATTGCTTTGAGAAAGCAGCAAAAGATACGTACGTCTAATCATCGGGTTCATCAGCGGAGCAAATTACCTTGGCCTGTTCCTCTTGTTTCGAGCGCGATACCTCATTTCCCGGGCAACGGTTCTTACGTTCTCCGTGCGTACATCGAAACATACAAAACGATTCGATTTAACGGTGACAATAATAATTGAAAGCTCAATTATATCCTCACTCGTGCTCGTACGTATACAAGCATTGACCAGCGAAGAGAAAGAAGAAAAGGAAAAAAAAGAAGAAAACAAAGCCACTGGAAAAATTCGTGGGATCGCAGTGTGAGGTTGCAACAGAAATGAAATCAAAAATTAATTTAAAACAGCTCAACCTGGGGTCAGGACAGTTTGAAATTTTCAAAAAATCGATTTTTTTCTTGTTTTTTTTTTTTTAATTAGTAGTTTAAAGTCTTTTGTATCTAGAAATAGGATACAAAAGGTCCTGACCTTTTAAAACGACTTATTTTGGTGTATAATGATATAATCCGCCACGGATACAGAATAGAATTGAATTTCTATCACTGTTTATAACTTTAAGCAATATTACAAAGTGTAAATCGTGTGATGTCAAATATTACTTTTGGCGCGTACGTACGCGCGTCTTTTTCAGGGAGCACGAAAATATCACGGCGATAATAAAACTCCGGCGACAGCACATTTAGAGTTCCGTTTCACTGAGAAGCGGCATAGGAGGTCTGGCCGTGGAATGAGATCTTTGAACTCATTCTGAGCAGAAAGAACGTTCGTCAGTATAGCGAGAGAAACGCCCGCGCTCGTCGCGTTATGAAGCATGCGAAGACGTTGTGGGAAAGATGTGGAAAGTGAAACGTAATTTTCTGATAATTTAGATGATAAACGACACTGGACATTTTCTTTTTCTTTTTTTTCTAATGTACGAGAGAAACTTACTGTTACTTGCGAACGCTATTTTTTCTTTAAATAGGAAAGAGAGAAAGATTGTTTTAATTAACGTTCAGTTCCATTTTTCGACAAAGCCAATTTTCGGCGTGAAACGTTAGGCCTTAGTACAAGAGAGCGTAGGAAACGAACAATTCGATTCGAAGAAACTCAAATCGAGCCATTTTCAATATTATCACACGACATCTCAATCTTAGTTTTACTCTCGTCTTCTAGAACATACTGTTCAACCGTGCAAATTTCCAACACCCTGAATTAAATTTCGAGACACCCTGCACACGTTTCCCTTCACGCGAGATTTAAAAGTTCCACACGTCTCCCTCTACATACGGTCGAAGCTCTACATTTCTCTTAAAATACCGCGCAGTTGTTGATACGTGCTGGCTGATCGATACAAGCGGCTACACGAGAGCAGTTACACTGACTTTATTACAACGAAAACCATTTACGCTTAGAAAACCTCGCATACTTTCCCGCGTACGCTTCATATGCCTCACGCTTCGGCGAAGCAATCACGATCGGTGAGCTAGCTATCGGTCGAGAAAATCGACAGCGATAGCAACGACTGTTCGCGTGTGACAACAGCGAAGAAATAAAAAAAAAAAAAAAAATCGCGAGAAGAACGAAACGTGCGTGGTGTTGTATCTACCTTTTTTCGTACGCCTCGAAAATTGAATGCTACGTGTGCTCCACTCACCTGAAACAGAAAAACAGAAGGCACATTTAGCGAGGCTGTTATAACATTTAACGCTTGTAGGTCGTTGGCCTACGAAGGATAAGAGGGGGGGGGAGGTGGTAATAACCTCGCATAATGAAGTAATTAAGGAAAGACAGAGAGCCAGCTTCTCGGTACGAGAAGCACAGAAACCTCATGAATTCTCGCGGCTATGCACGGCCTTATTTGTCTCAGCCCTTTTTCTTTCTTTCTTTTCTTTTTTTTTTTTTTGGAAATGAACTCTTACTTTGCAGAACGTTGACTCTCGTGTAATTTCTAAACAACACGCGCTTAATTACGGCATTTGTGTCACGAAACTATCGTGGAATTTTAATAAATCTTGCAGCTTTTCACTCGTGACACGTTAATAAAGTTAAGTCACCGATGACCGACGTATTAAGCATATTATGTCGTATTATGGTTGTCTTCCACATTTGTAACTATTATGATTATACCAAATTATACTGTATTATACGACATGGTACCAAGTTATAGGTTAACAATCACATTATAACTTGATATATCCATTACTGTCATTACGAACAGTAACACTCTATGCATCTCGTTTTTCGTATTATGCAATAATATAACAAATTATGCAACAGTGTAACCAGTAATGACAAATTACAATATATTACGACTTGTTACACGCTTCAGCAACATTCGATACAGTATAATGACGTATTACAACAGTAATCTTTCAAGCAGTGTCTTCGAAATTTCGTACACACGTATTAAAAAATTGAAAAACTTTAAGATGGCAGGAAAGAATAGTACCCGAATATTACTTTTATTGATATTTATTGTATAAACAGTACAGCGATGCGATAATAATTTTAATGCGTTCCATTAAAATAGTTTAGGCAAAGATGTTGTAACTTTCTTAATCACGTTTCTACTAATATTTCTTCCTAGCAGTGTTGTAATTTTCTTCGCGACGATTTTAACAAAATTCTTTCACTTGGGATGCTGGATGTACTCGTGTGATTACTGTGATTCTGCGTTTTGCTCAAAGTATATTACTAAATGCCTTTATTTATTCAGAACACTGAATAAATAAATGACGAGCTGACAAAAACCGTAGCTAACAAATATTCAACGATTTGAAATACTTGGCCAAGTTTAAATTGTTTCAGAGTAATTGCCTAGATAGCGATTTACTATTTATTATTCAAGTTGCAACGATTGAAAATCTCTACTTTCACTTACGACTCAATTCCCCGATGGACAGCAAATTTACTTTCACCTTTCCGTCGCGAGGACGAGACGAAATCGGAGCAGCGAACGGGAAACTGAACGAGCGTCGTTCGAATTCGTGTTTGTATGTACTACACGGATCGTTTCGATAAGACTGGCTCGACCTTTTCGCCGTGAATTTTCTATTCCCCGGCGCGATCTGCGTTGCGTTACATTCGCGGCGGGGAGGCACAGTTCAAGCCTAATCTCCCTTTACGATTGGTTACCTTCCATTTCAAAGTAGAAATCTTATGGAGCGTGAAATTTCACGGTTCAACGTGTCCGACAGTAGGGTCCAGGGAACCCAACCTACGTCCTGTTGCTTTTTTTCTCTTTTTTTTTCGCGAACTTTTAAAACGACCCAACTACGTAAAAAAAAAAAAAAAAAAAAAAAAAAAGAGGGGCTACGGGGCATAATATATGGAAATTGAAGGTCTCTGTTTTTCCTACGTGCGTATCCAAATGACGATTATCTCAGAAGTAAAATTTGAAAAAATCTACGTAAAATGAAAAAAGTTTCTAATACACGTCTGTTTGATTCGACTATTGCAACGTTAGCTCCATTTCTTTAATAAATGTTTCAGCACGATATATGCAGATGGAAGATCTTTGTCCTCTCATATGCAAACGATTATTTCAGAAATAAAGTTATGAATCCATACAAAATAGAACGATCCATGTAAAATTCTACATCCATAAAAAAGTTTCTGACACGCGTCTGCTCAATTCGATTATTATTTTAAATAATCGGTCAATGTATCGAAACTATGTGATCATAAAGACTCGATTCGAATTACTCTCAAATAACGATATCATCATCTGACGTAGAAGTCAGAATTGCCAAAATTTCGTCGTTTCGTTGTTATAAATATCGTGTAATCGTCACGTTCGTACCATTTCCCCTCGATAAGTCTACGTCTCGTCTTTGGGAAACAGAGTTCACACGGCCAGCGATCGAGATTTGTAATAACTATGACTAACGCGCGAAGCCCCGAAATCCTGGCCCTTAATCACCCAGCTGATTCAGGGGACACCCGCCCCCTCTCTTCTTCTCTCTCTCAGTGCCCATTTCAGCCACTCGGCTTCAATTATGTACGTACGTACGTATGTATTTCGTGGAGAAGGGAGAAGATCTCTCCGAGACATGTTTCACTCGCGTGTGAGTCAACACGTCTGCTTCGTTTATTTCCACCGTGAACACGTTCTATTTGAGGGCCTCACTGGAAAGGTGGTGCAAGTGCATTTCTTTTCTCTTCTTTTTTCTTTTTCCTTTTCTTGAAAACAAAATATGTTACACGTACATACGAAAAAACGTACGGACAAAGCCTCTGAACACGAACAGACGAATTATCGCAGAGCGCACGAGTGGAAATACATACAGGCTAAAGGATAGCCGATACTTTCGCAGCGTTAACGAGGCGAGACAAGTTTCCTCAGAACTCGATGGCCGCACGATCGAACGCGCCATGTTTTATCTCCGTGTCTTTTTATTTTTTTTTGTTTTTTTATTCGTTATCGATAATGGACAGGAGACGCTCGTTTCCAGATAACCGTTCTGCAAGGTGTCCCGATAAAGCAATACCAGACACCCCGAACGCCTGCGAATTGCTGAGAAACTTTCGACGCCCGTTGTTCGATTCGGACAAGGACGTACACGAACAGCCAAACTAGACGATTACTTTCATTGTTGGGCAGAAATTTCATTTCCGAGATAACATAGGTCGA
The DNA here is from genome assembly GCA_036937485.2 of Tetragonisca angustula. Taxonomy (NCBI): domain Eukaryota; kingdom Metazoa; phylum Arthropoda; class Insecta; order Hymenoptera; family Apidae; genus Tetragonisca; species Tetragonisca angustula. The sequence goes on along the minus strand of JAWNGG020000058.1, from coordinate 476,501 downwards.
GAGGGGACACGAAGGAAACTCTGCACGTACATACACGCGTGTAGTACAGGCTGTGAAAAAAAAAGATGGTACCTCATCAGGGAGAGACAGATCGATAGAATACGTATGCAAGCTTCACATGGAATTTCCTCGAGACTTCTTTCGTTAGAGCAAAAAAATTTCATTAAAATCCATCGAAATTCCACCTCTTGCCGCGTTGTTCGTTGATTGCGAGCTACGTGGTACCGGAATTAAGTGCTCCCCGATAAAGTACACACAGTGGTTGCGATTAACGATCGATGACTCACTGCCAGATAACCGTAATGCAACGGAGATTTTTCCAGCGTGTGCTGTATCACAGGCTACGTATGTTTGTCCCTGGGTGTTTCGAAACTCCTATCGGGGATCGGCATACTCCGCGGGTGATTAACACCTCAAATATGTTTAATTGCGTAAGATGCTTGGACGACGGTGATTGTGTATTACGCGTGCACGATACTCGCGTGTTACAATCCACGTTATTGACAAGTGTGATAATCGATAGCGGGTCGATGGACTTGAAATCTGAATGTTATAATTAACACGTTGATCGCCGAGAGCAAATCGAGTAGGTTTCTTGCTGGCAGTAGGTGAATAATCCAAGTTTGCTCGCCTCGGATGTTTTTATTTTTCTGTCTTTATAATTTTGTTTTTGTATTTTTTTGCTGAGTTCACGACACGAACGTGCTCCTCGACGTTAACTTGTCAAATTCGAAGTTTTTTGCATCCCTCAAGTATAGACTTACAACGAGGCCTGAATCTCAGTTAGTTTCGCGAAATAAAATATTTTCCAACATATAGAAAATTACTGCTACAGTATTGCGTGTTTTTGTACAAATAAAGTAGTCTGCGACTCCTCCAGAATAATCTAACGATTTATCACATCATTATTACGTCGTTGCTTGACAATTCAATTCGTTTAACTTGAAATGAATTTACCATCAAAAGACTCATTTTTCTAAATCTAAACTAAATCTTTTCTTGCCTCAAAAATAAAAAATTAAGACCGATAATCAACACCCGTGTGTGGCAATCAACGTGTTAAATAAATATAATAATTATATAATATATGTAATATAGTATATAATATATGATGTAATATATAATATGTAATATATAATTATATAATAAAAGGAATCATCGATTTTCCCGAATACTTTATTTTCGGTGACAGTTGTCGGATCTCTTCGCCGACAACGACGTTAATTATCTCTCGAATCTGGCCTCCATAGATCGACTCGATCCTCTCCTCGTTAATTGATCGACGCGATTAACACAGACAGCCTTCCGGGCTGCATATCCAGAAGTGATTATAATTTTCTGGGCCACGGGTCGATCCACTTTCCCGAAGGCCAGTGGTTTTCAACGTTTGACGCGCGCGAACGATAATCTACTAGCCAGCGAGTATATTTGCATTATTCATCGGACTCGTAACGTCCACGCGTGGCTTTTACCACGCTCTGACCGGATGTCCCAGTTCTGGTGCAGCCCGACTGCATACAGTCGATTCGAGCCATCCTCTACACCGCAAATATCATCGCGCGGTGTCAAACGACAGATTCAAGGAAGAATAATATTAACTCGCTATACGAATTTCGTTCGGGGCTCTCGATTTATCGAAAATTTGAATCTCGAGTAACAATTGATTTCTCTTTATTTCTTGCAAAGATGATTGATAATTTAAGACGAACTTCTATCCACTTGACCTCATTTTAAAGCAGGAATTCTATTATTATGACAGCATTCAGTTTTTTTTTTTGGGGGGGGGGGGGAGATGACTGTATCATCGTGTAGAGGGTGGAAAAATGAGAATATCTTTCTCTCGAAGATTGTCAAAGTTCGAGCTTGCAAAGCTCGAAGATCCACCATCGTTTTGAAGATCGAAGTCTCTCCCCGAAGCTTGCAAATTGACAGAATTCGAAAATTCAGTCGAAAATTGTTTTCTCATCATCAAGTGTATCATAATCTTGTTTGAAGTCTTGAAAATCTGCTGTACAATACAATATAGTCTAACCCTATTATTTAAAATGATGGAAAAAAAAATTGTACAGCAGTATATATACATAATAGGAAATTTTAAGGAAAGAATTTTAAGAAAAATTCGTCGTTATAAAAAGGAAACATTAATCATAGTCGATTTAATCTCTAACGTTTGAATTTTGCAATTTTCTAGAAAAATCCTCACTTTCTCACATGATCTCCGTAAAAAAAAAAAAAAAAAAAATTATCAAAGATAGTTTCACACTTTAAAACGATTGTTACAAGACCTTTTATTACAAGGTTATCATTAGCAGCTTAAATTTTTTACCGTCATCGGAATGGTTATGCTCTTCATTGTAAATGGAACATCAATTACTAAACTGAAATCAAACCTCCGCTTAGAAGATTAAAGAAGCACACGAGGCAGACCAAGCGTCGTGAAGAACAAACAGGCGTCAGGTCCAAGAGGCTGAAGAGCTCGAGTGTTAAACGGCTAATCTACTTGCAAATCGTTCCGTGATTGTGCAATGCAAAACGGGTAAAAATCACCGCCGCGTACTGCGCAGTGAAATTAAATTGGCGCTTTTTCTCGTCGCTCCCCGATCGACGAGAAGAAATCCACCGACACCACTTCGAATCACACTTCATATAAATAAGACACGCATACGTGTATCCACGTTCCATTAAAAGCAAAGATATCTCGACTCGTGATTCAGTTTCCGCTCTGATTCCTCGGCTTCTCTGATGGCTGTCTATAAAGGTGATTCTAATAAACCGAACCAGGCTGCAGTTCCTCCTTCGCAATAATCCCGACGGCTGTTTTATAAATGTGAAACGCGAAATGAAATATTTCGCCAGAGTTTGGATCTTTTCGTAACTGTATCTCACTTGTTCCTTTTTTCAGGATTAATTTGACTGGAGCGAAGATGGCCAACAGGGATGGCGCACAAAACAAGTTATTTAGAGTAAGAGTAAATATTAGAGTAAGATATTAGAGTAATAAATAATAATAATATTTTATTTCAAATTTCCTCTTTTTTTTAATTTCGTTCTTTTATTTTTACTATTTAAATATTATTATTACAATTATATAATTATAATAATTTTTTTTTAAATTTAAAATTAATATTTAAATATTATATATTACAATTATATAATTATAATGTCCTTCTTTTATTTTTACTATTTATAAATATATTATAATTATATAATTACAATGTCCTTCCTTTATTTTTACTATTTATAAATATATTATAATTATATAATTACAATGTCCTTCTTGCATTTTTACTATTTATAACTATATTATAACACATTATACATTTCTAAACATTTTGTTTTCGTTGTTAGAATAATTTAGTGGCGCGTCGAAGCTCACTTGAGAAAAAATTCTGCACACAGGATGCAAAAGTTTGGTCACTCCTAGATCAGAGGATCATTTAGTACAGCGTAGTTTGAAACTACGGATACAATTGTTGTTCGACGTTGATTTGAAGTTACTTGAAATATTTCATAGGAATATAAGCTATGAAAATATAGAAGCACTACTCAGAAGAAAATAATAATTCGACAGCGACGAGCGAGGCTGAGTAAGAATATAATTTCAACGATAACAAATGAAAAATTCCACCGCCGACGATATGAAATAAATCACTAAACGAGAGAGGAAGACATTCGTAAATGACAATGGGTATTGTATCGGCGAGTGGAAATCAGCTTATTATCCCATAGTGGCTCGCAACTATACTATAGGGGATGACGAGCGGAATATTACATACACCGTGGTCCTTTCATTCATCGATTAATTCGTTCAGCCGAGACACTTCAGCGAGGCAATTCTTAACAATTCTCAATGACAACGAATACACACTTGGAGACGTCGATGAAAAGGAAAGAAGGAGCAACTGAATCCTCGGGAAAACACCGTAGTCAATTCAATCTCCTACACTCGATTCTTCCCCAAATCGTAGCCAGAAATATCCCTCCCCGATAGAGCTAAGCTCTATCCTACCGTAGGAACACGAAAATCGCATTTAACCTGCGCCTCGCTCCGGAAAATCCAAGATCCGTATCAGTTGGCGACCCGACGAGCAGCGAGTCTACGCGGTCCTTCCGGCGTCGGGACAACTGGAGATCGGTTTCCGGTTTGTCCGAAGAAAAACGAACGGACAGGCTCGTTAATACCCTCGAGGTGGATGACGAGGCAACAGAGTTCACGAGACTCGTAGTAAACGTGACTCATCCTCCGTTCCCTGAAGAAGAAGTAAAAGAAGAAGAAGAGGAAGAAGAAGTACGCGACGACTGGCGACGAGCTGGAGAGAGGACAGCTACGACGTAGGTTGGAGAATAGGTGGGAAACAAAGTGTGAGCAACTGTTGGATGACCAATCATTCTTATCGACATTAGCTTAGTTAGTGCTAACATTGAGCCAATAATAGTTTCCTAAAAGCCCTTATTAATAAAGGTTAAAATTCATTGGTTAGTCATCTAACTGAGCCTCTTCTCTCTGTCATTTTTTTCTTGCGATAAACGAACTTAGTTAGTGCTAACATTGAGCCAATAATAGTTTCCACAAAGAGCCCTTATTAATAAAGGTTAAAATTCATTGGTTAGTCATCTAACTGAGCCTCTTCTCTCTGTCATTTTTTTCTTGCGATAAACGAACTTAGTTAGTGCTAACATTGAGCCAATAATAGTTTCCACAAAGAACCCTTATTAATAAAGGTCAAAATTCATTGGTTAGTCATCTAACTGAGCCTCTTCTCTCTGTTCTTTTTTTCTTGCGATAAACGAATTTAGTTAGTGCTAACATTGAGCCAATAATAGTTTCCACAAAAAGCCCTTATTAATAAAGGTTAAAATTCATTGGTTAGTCATCTAACTGAGTCTCTTCTCTCTGTCATTTTTTTCTTGCGATAAACGAATTTAGTTAGTGCTAACATTGAGCCAATAATAGTTTCCTCAAAGAACCCTTATTAATAAAGGTTAAAATTCATTGGTTAGTCATCTAACTGAGCCTCTTCTCCCTGTTCTTTTTTTCTTGCGATAAACGAATTTAGTTAGTGTTAACATTGAGCCAATAATAGTTTCCTCAAAGAGTCCTTATTAATAAAGGTTAAAATTCATTGGTTAGTCATCTAATAACTGAGCCTCTTCTCTCTGTCATTTTTTTCTTGCGATAAACGAATTTAGTTAGTGCTAACATTGAGCCAATAATAGTTTCCTCAAAGAGTCCTTATTAATAAAGGTCGAAATTCACTGGTTAGTCATCTAACTGATAAACCAGAATATAAAGAGACAGCAGTCGTTCTACAGGGTGTCCCGAACTTAAACAGCCAAACTGCGAGAACTCGATACAGAACAAAAGGAGAAGAAAATGTTATAAAATAGTCTTGTTACAGAGTTACGAACAAATAACTATGCACCTTTTTTTTTAACCATTTCATTTTTACTTATATAGTATTTCATTATTGTAATTACCTTTCATCATATTTTGTCATTATAATTAATGATACGAACTTATTAGCATATAAGAAAAGACATGTATAATTTTATATATATATATATATACTCAACGACGTCTGTGTACTGTAATGAAAACTATGTTTCTACTTTTACATTTCAAGTATACAATATTTGTTCACAGCTGTATAAGGTTAACTGGTCTGGTGTGAAATTTTACATATTTTCTTCTCTTCAGGTACAGATCAAGCTCTTGCAGTTTGGCCTTATACAGCAATCTTTCGCAATCATCGTCCACGAGATAGCGATAGAACAAGAAATTGTAAGAAATTCACAAGAAATTATTTATTACTCAAGTGCTGTTTTACGCGGCAACGAAACTGCAGTGAGCAAACGTGCAAAACTCGTTGAACGTGCTTGCGACGAACGTCACGTTGAAAAAAGTCAATCGAGTGGAGATGTCAAAACTTTTGCGTGTAACGGACCCCCTTGTTGCGACTTGTTGCGCAACGAGTTCGGCATAGTCGATTGTTCAAGTAAACCGCGAGAGATTGTCTCGCAATGAGGACGCTGCTGTCATGTGCTTTATCTCCGCGTAGTTTTGTCTCGGTTTGATGGTTGAGTAACACTGAGCGACACTACGAACTATTTTGTCGATAATTTAACAATCACAATACGTACGGCCTCGACGTGTCGTAAATTTACTCGAACTTTTATAAATGTGCAATTTGCCTCGGTTCCAAATCAGTTTCGCAGTAATTTTTACGGCTACTCTACGGCAGTGACTAGGGTTTTATTAAGGCTCGAGGGAAGTTACAAAATGTGACATCTCAAACGTACAAAGGACAAATTTCATTCGATTCAATTTGCCATAATAATCTTGGAAATTTACTGCTTTCCCCAGAATTTTAACTTTAACAATTTACAAAATACGACTTTTCAAATGTACAAATGAACACAGTGCGAAACACAAACGTGCTCTTTAAATAAATAAAATTTTATTTAAAACGAAGCACTGGTTGCTCAAGTAGAATTAAAATTACATGAAAACTAAAAACTGTAAGAAAAAAATTAAAAATCAAAAGAGACTAAAAATTATAAAAAATTGAATGAAACTAAAACAAAAGATGAGAATCCGTCGTTCAGAGGTCCTAAAAGTCTGCCTAAATCTCACAATCAGATTTTGCCTTTCAACCTCGAAGCGATGGTTTGTCTGTGTCGAGGTGGCCCTCGCTGGCTCCCGGGTAAATTATGCGAGCGCCGATCTGACACCGATGGCAAAGGAAAAAACAAAAAAGGGAGCAAGGAGGAGCTGATAGGGATACGACGCGGCGATAGTGTTTGCGCGCGCGTAAACAAGACACGAGCGACAAAGGCAGCGGGGGGAAGAAAAAAAGGGCAATTTCAATGCAGGCCGCAGGATCTCCCTCTCTCTCTCTCTCTCTCTCTCTCTCTCTCTCTCTCTCTCTCTCTCTCTCTCGAGGGGTGTCACAGGATAGCCCAATATGTACCATAAACTAGCTTTTAAAGGGACCACCAGGCGCGGCCGGGGTGGTAAGCCCCGTACACGGCACAAAAGGGCACATTTTTGCGGATTAAGGGGCCGCTTTGTGCCATTCAACGTTACCAAAGCAGATTTCAATATCTGGCTGCTAGGATACACGACTGCTGGCCGTGCTCCGTAAGGGACTCTACGTTACCGACCGTACTCCCCGTTTGACGACAATAAAGGACGATCCTTATCGCGCCTCGTAATGAGGGGAAAGGAAGGAGACGAAAGAGAGATTATGGCCAACGAATGGCTGGCTCTCGGAGTTAAGCTGCCATTACATAAACGAATCTCTCTAATTTATCGAATTTAGACTGACAGAATCAGCTGAGTTAGGTCCCGAATTACCACCCTCCCTTTTCTACAGCCGGTTCCTTCCGCGATGTTAAAAGGCAGAGCAACTTTCCACTTGTGCACGATGTGTCCAAATAACGTCGTGGAAGCGGAACACGTTGCTCCGACTAAATTAGGAGCGATCAGCGATCGAATTAGGAGAATGGTAAATTATTGCGGTTTAAATGGCGAGCATCGACGAGCATTGAGAGATACGTTTCCTCAGACCACGTAGTTTACGAGTACTGTTTAGATTTAGATTCGATTTGGATCAATTTAGACGAGAATCGTTAAATAATTGATCAGACAGGCAACGATCGTTTGATCGACTCTCTCTCTCTCTCTCTCTCTCTCTTTCTCTCAAGCAATGGTATCTCAAGACCGTCGTAAAAAAAAAAAAAAAAGGAAAGCTTGTTTACCACGATATAAACGTAACCTTAGAAAAGGAGAGTGTCGTGAGCGGTCCGTTACGTCATCAAAGAGCAACGAACTCGCTCGACTAATTATTCGCGTCGATCATCGACGCCCGGTCTAGCGTACAGCGCGATAACGCAACAATGCAATTAATTACACCATTATTGTTATTATTGCTGATCGACACTGGTCGCACTTTCTTACGTTACGCCGGCCGTCACGAGACCCGAGGAAAGTGAAGAGCTTTTGTCTCTGACTCATTTCAAATCAGGAACCTGAGCATGCACTGATTAAACACATTCCGCGGAACTGTTTGACGTTCAAGGAGTCAGTGTTGTACATACACCTCTGTATTAATAAATCCACGGCACGAAAAAGGAAACTTACCCGCTGTTTGGTGACAATGTAAAAGGGAAGATTTCTAAACGAAGCACCAGTTCCTCCATTTATGCGACACTTTTTTTTACGCGGCCAGAAATATATATATATATATATATATATATAAAATATATGAATTAAATTATATAAATAAAATAATAATATATTATATAAATTAAAATAATAATAACGAAATAAGAATTATAAATTGATCGAAACGTTCAATGAGTCTTAAAATTTCAACAAGATTTAAAGAAATGTCGCAGCAAATTTATGAAAACTTACGAAAAAGATAAGTTTGAGAGCGAATTATTCGAAAAGATTATCATTAACGATGAAAATGAAGTCGAACTTGCAAATATTTCAAGCGACGGGGATAATGAGTTTGTGCCGGTTGATTGTTTTGAATTACAGTAGCGATAGTGACACCGAGTAAAATTTACTTTTGTTTTCTGAAATGTCATCATCATTATTATTATTATTAATTTCTTTTTTTTTGTGAAATTAACATGTGTTTCTACAACTTTCCAATATTTTGTTCTCTTTTGTACCGAGAGACCTTATTTAGGCGATTTTCACTCGTACAAAACGAATATCCACGTGGAACGGAGTGTAATTTTTTAATACTAAAATTACCAACGACCGAAGTATGATACTTTGCGAAGAAGTTAGTAAGAAATTAAAGTGCAAGGTACAAGAAGAAATTAATAATAATAAGGAACGTGAGCTTCCATTAATTTTATTTTATTTAAAATCACTCGACCATCTAAAAAACATACGATTTCCATGGAAAATCGTCATAAGTCGGTCATTTTGACCACTTTGGTAGTTCTAGTGTTAAAGATCGAAATATTTTTTAATACTATCGGAATTTCATATTAATATCGCATTCAATTAATTAATTTAATATTAATATTAATATGAATTTCGTACTGAGAGTTCGAGACTGAAATTTAGGTTGTTACAGATCGTCAGATCGCTGATCGTCGAACGTTCCTCTCGTCACGTTGGTACCCCGCGATTAGCCGGATATCCAGATTCTCGCGGAGCTGCGCAAGCGCGAGAGAGTCGAGGCTCTACGATTCTACGATTAGCCTCGCGGCAAATTGCCGACTCAATTGATCCCGTCCTCGGCCCGACGGACAGGCCTAATGATTCCTGACTGCAGGAGACCACTGGTGTGGCGTCACTTTTCCGATCGTTCTGCTCTCGGCCGTTCCACGTCCGATATCACTTCCGGCAGCTCGACTCGATAAAATCAAGGAAGTCTCGCGGTCGTACGTAGGCGTAATCGAGCCCGATTCCCTCCCGTTTTATCGATCAGCAAATCGGCTCGCGTCGAAAACACGTGTTCGTCATAAACGTTAGCGTAAGCGAAGAGATTAATCTAGATTTGTTTCGGTTCTTGTTCCGTTCGATCGAGAATTAGAGGGAACAAAGGAACGTGTTACGAACGCCAGAACGATTCAGTCAACCTTGATTAATAGTTTTGGCAAATGTTAGAGACATCAACGAGTAATGTCGTTTTTTTCTTTTTCTCAAATTTAATAAACACTGCCGTCTGGTGGCAATAATTTAACTTATTATAACACAACCTGTAGTCTAGTCAAATGTAATAACAACCTATATATAGTTAAATATAATAAACGACATTTAGCGTGTTCGTGGTTAAATTATGTTGTAGATTAAAACTAATTAAATGAAATAAAGTTTCGTATAAAAAAAAACGACGTATTATTTATGGGGTACATGTATGCAGTTGATCTGTAAGTACGAATATGAGAAACGCGGGATTGCAAAGTTAAAGGTGTTGAAACATCGTTTGTGCCGTCATCGAAGTCTCCGTCGAATTGTGATTCACCTGATCTGAGTGTAATCATAACACAGAAAAATTCAAAAACTCATCAACGGAACTTGTCTGTTCAAAGCACGATTCTACCTTTCGCTCAACCACGATATAATTCATAGAGACGCGTAAATTTTCGGGATCGTGGTCGGGTCGTTTGTGTACTTAGGACCTGGACCCTTCGAGGGTCAAAGTCGACTTGCCTTCGAGCGCGAAGAAAACCCATCAAGGTCACGTTCAAACACGGCCATGATTGTACAGAACACGTTTAAACCACATGTTTCAACGACAGAAATTGTTTAAAAAATCAAAACGTAACGAAGATTTGAAATAATCAATCCAAGAGTCGATCGTGTTGCACGCTCATTTTCAATCTACGCGAATAAAGCGATAAATATAAAACTTTTTTCACCTGCGAAAATCTAATCTATTTTAACGAAGCGATTTAATTGCAGTTATTGCGTAGTTGTTACGTAAGAAATGGATTGTTCCGTCTGTGAGATTTACTCCATTATTTAATGTAACATGATTCGCAATAGCTTATAATACTATTATTACACGTTCTTTGTACGTTCAATTATCTTTAAACGCTTAATTAACGCTGCTTAATTAAAGTTTAATTGCACCGAAACACAAGATAGTGGCTCTCCTCCTCATTTCCCTCCCACTTCGTCGCAAACGCGTTCTTTTATACAAAACACTTCGTTTTGCAAAAGATACTTCACGCGCTGTGCGTGCTCTTTCGCCACAATGGAGAAAAAAATAAATTCAGCATTCGTGACATTCCAACGCCTTTCCTCACAAAACCACGCCTTCGTTTTTCGAACGAATTCAAGGATTTCTTTCACGCTCTCTCAATTCTCACTTTCAAACGTAAAACATGCTACGATATATTCTCAAGAAGAAAAAAAAAAAAAAAGAAAATCTCCCTTTTATCTTTTCCCACAGATCCTTCAACACGACGCTTTTCATTCCCGTCCTCTCCAAATTCCGTTATTTATCCGGCAATTAAACACGCCGGTTTACTTTGTTTTCACGCTTGCACGCTCCATTCGTCCACGCCGTAGAAACTATAGCAACTGTTCTCGGGGAAAAAGAGGATCGCGAGAAAATTCCACGTAGAATTTCCCCGCTGACCCAGTGACTGGCTGGGATGATCGATAAGATCGCTCGTTGGAGAAACGGCGTTTTATTGCAGCGAAAAGGTGAAAGCCAGCGCGAAAAAAAAAGAAAGAAGAAGAAGAAGAAAAAGAAACGCACGATGAAAAAGAGGAAAATGAGGGAACCGTTCCATCTACAGCTGTTTTAAATACTGCGCACTGTCTGCTGAACGTCGTTCTCACGCACAACGTGCCACGGGGCAAAAAGAAAGAAATCCGTTCACTTTGTAATTGCAGTTGCAAGCGGCTGTTGGCGTGCACAGCTCCGCGCTGTTGCAGAACAAATAATTTCATACGCGAGAAAACGCACGACCACCTCGACGAAATTCTTAATGCACGCTCGGAAATGTGAAATCGAAACGAATATTTGGAGCTACTTTGCGATCGTAATCGCCTTCTCGTTGTCATCGTTCTTTTGCTTGAACTTTAGCGTATCAAACGACTGTACCTTGTTGTAGCATCGGTTATTGCAATTAATTTGTAGTTAATTTTAGTTACGTTCAAATGTAACAGATGGCCTGTTTGTTGATCATAGAAATGTGATGCGACAAGTCCAACGTAGGAGCGCTTTTCTTTTTTAAAAAAAGACCAGAGTCGTGAGAGAGCGTCGAAAGAGACCTGTTAAAAAGTGTCAATTGTGTTGTTAAAAGAATTTATTTCAGTTGTTGATTCGTGTTGTTTTAAAGTAATTTGTCTCGTTTAATTTTATTTGTATCATAATTTTCACTAAATAGACATTATTTATATTATAAAATACATTACTTATGAAAATTACCAAAGTGTATCAGATGATTATGTGATTTTATTGCTTGTAAAAGAAAGAACACTTGCAATTTATTATCACGTCGCAGCGAAAATAAATATTTATAGACGCTATCGCCCGGTTAGATCGATCCATATATACGTTATCGTCAATAACAAATAGCCGTAGCTCACCCACCGTAGAATGTATCTTCATTTTAAACAAGTTTCTCCCTTATTTATCGAAATCGTACTCTGTCGAGAACGCAAATTCTCATCGCTTCTCATCGTTCAAAAGCGCGGAGAGCTAATCGCGACGTCAGAGATATCAGAGAGACATCGACGAGTGAAATTTCACTTCGAACGATATTTTCCAAGTATTTCGATTTTGAAGAACGAAGAAAACCAAGGGTATGCGCTACAGACAGAGAGACTGCAGCGAGAACGAGGGAAATGGAAGCAAATAGAAAGCAAACCCGAGGCAGCAATTTCCAACGGGTTAAAGAGCAAGAAATCGCAACAGCTACTCGCGAATCTAAGCATAGTGAGGCGTATGCATCGCGTAACAACCAGGAAGCCGACGAGGCGGACGGAACGTTATTTCCTTTCTGTCCAGTTTTCGATCTGAATCTAATAATCGACAGGAGGAAGGCGAACTCCCATTGGAGAGAAAGAAAAGGAAAAAACTGAGATCGTGAGAAAGCCAGGCTCAGCCTCCTACTCTGGTTCTCTCTCTGTTTTAAGCACGGGATCGAGGCGCGCCGTGAAATCCGCTGGGAATGAATTTCCGGCGTATTCTCACGTTCGACCGTTCGCGGGAGGACACGATTTCCTGTTCGCGGGTTCCGATTCATACGGTCCGTAGGACCGCGAGTGATCTCCTGGTACCGTGGCGTTCGCGATTGCACTGAAAACGGTAAACAAACTTCGTCAACGCATTCGCGGCCGATAACGCGTAGTTTCACGTCATTTTAAATTGTTTGACCGAATGGCCGGTAAAATAAAAACGTGGTCTTACGTCATTTTAAAATTGGCGCTTTCGCTGGCTGCAAAGCTTATTATATTAGGGGTTCCCGCAAGGCAATGTCGTTTTTTTTTGATACTGTACTAAATTTTATTTTATTTAAGTGCCAATCCATAATATTATTTAACAATATAATATAATATAATATAATATAATTTAATAATAAGCACGCTGAATGTCAATATATTTAACTACAATATAGGTTATGTTATAATGGGTGTTACACCAGATGACTGAAACAATTTTCAGAGTTGTTGAACATAACCTATATCGTAGTTAAATATATTGACATTCAGTGTGCTTATTTTTAAATTATACCATATTATATTACATTATATTACATTATATTATATTGTTAAATTATATTATAGATTAGCACTCATTTCGTTCGCTTATATATATGCAATTGTTCCAACTGCAACAATATCGCTAATATATAGTTGACAGAGCAGTATCAAGTTTGCAAAGTGAACACTTGTATGGTAAGAAATTGATCATTCATCACCAATTCTTTTATCAAAATTATCAAATTTCTCTTGCGTATTTTCTTTACACACTAATCGTTTAAAAGAAACTCTTACTACGGAAGGAAGAGATAATTCCGCGAATAACGTTTACGCGGATGCGTTTTCCGACTGGTGAATTGGAGTCATCCGAATCCGATAATGATAGCGATGACACAGAACAGCGATACAATTCAGCGAACGAATATCAGAATAATAAGAAGCAACGAAGAGACTGATGATGAAACTCTTACATATGGTCGACAAGTTTTTTTATATTCACACGCACGCAAATAGCAAATTCTAGTAGCGACACTCAGCCACAGGTTTTTGGAATTCATTCAGCCAAACGTCTCGGCCGATCGTGAATGTGTCAACTGAAAATACTGAAATATTCCAACTGACTGGCTTCCCTCGAGAAATCGTCCAGCATCGTTTTCTCGGCGACGGGTAAAAGCGGAAGTCGAGAGAGTGCGAGTTGCGAAACGCGAGTGATTTACGAGAGGCGTTGGAAAATTGTATCGAAAGTTACGATACGACGCGAACGAAAATAGCGTCCTGTTTGACGCTCTTAACAAATGAAACGTTGTAAACTAGAATCTGACTGAAGCGTTGCGTGGAAAGTTTTCAAAAAAGGGTTTTCACTCGCCACGTAACGCTGTAGTAACTATCGAAATCGCTGCACCGTGTCGTTACTTTCGAGTATCGAACCGATTGCAAAACCAGAGACAGTGATATCGAGACGCGAATGAGATCCACGATAAACATTCAGCATTCATTGAAAATCGTACGAAATTATAATTCGAGTAAAGTTACGACGAAAGCTGCCTTTAACGTCAGAAACTACCACCAAAAATCGTGAAAATGGCCAATTCATCATTTTTGTCAGATATCTTTACAGCGTATTTTTAACGATTTAAATAATTTTTCGTAAAATATACAAACAAAAGCTACGTACTGTAAACTTTTTTCCAATTTTCTTGACTCTCGGTGTCTCTGATAAAAAATTTTATGCTTCGACCGTCGGCAGCTTACCTACCATTAAGAAGAAAACAAATGGAACATTAGCTATTAAACTAGTATCTAACTAGAACATTCTAGAAAGTTTTACGCGTGTACGTGCTAAACAAAAAAAAAGTTTCGCTGTGGCAAGCTACGCAACTATCAAAACTACTGCACCATCGTCGTTAATTTCGAGTACAGATCAAACCGATTGACGCGAAGTTCGCACGAAAACGAATGAGATAAACGGATAAAAACGTTCGACATTCGCGGCGAATCGTGCAAAATGGCTCACGGACATCGGCATCATTTTCAAGCGTCGCTGCAAGTTGGAGCGCGTTAAGCACGATCGGCGTTACAATTAAGTAACAAGCGCGGTCGTTTCGAAATCATTTCATAACGAGACCTAGATTCGACCGGCTCGCGCTCGCCCTGAAAATTCGTTTCACTCGCTCTCTCGTGGCGTGGCGTGGCGTGTACACGTTTCATCCGGCGAGCATTGAGCGGTTCGCGATTAGAGCGCAGTTACTCACAAAGACACCAACGGGATTCTGATGTCATTTCGCGCTATTGCGCCGAGTCCGCCATTAACTGCTCGGTGCCCGATTTGCCACCGTCGAGTGCCATCCCATTCAGGCAAATTAAATTTACCAGCTTTTTCAGCCGTAGACGTGCACCCTCGCGCGTCTTTGTTGTCGCTCTCTACCTGCTTGACCCCGATGTTGCGACACTTTCCGCTTTCAATTATTTCGCTCGCGTTTCACGACCCGAGAAATGGATCTGCAATTGGACGTGTTAACTGGACGTCAATGGGTTTGAAAATGGCGGGCGATTCAGTCGCAACGGGTCAAACAGAAGATGAAAATTGTTGAGAAGTCCTTCGAGGAAGAACGTTTACAGCTCCGTTCACATTTTTACGAATCGTCGGTTTTATATCTCGAGCATCTTTGCAGAAATGAAATTTTATATAAACGATTGATATTTTTTTTTTTTTTTTTTAATGTCGCATCGACAGCGAGATCATTAGCGACGACGTTAAATATGTGTGTAGCAGTTTCTATTTTTGAGATATTTTAATACTCTTTGCATGTCATTTTGAGAAGTCATGTTTATATTTGCGTTGATTCCGTATTTCTGTCTTTGGATTTCTGTGGTGTGGCATTCGTGCAGTATGTGTATTATTGTTAATGGATGGTTATTGCAATGAGTGCAGGTGGGTGATGTAGTTTTTTTGATTTTGTGTTCATGTGTTAGCCCAGTATGTCCGGTTCTTAGGCGTGTGGTAATTATTCCTTCTTTCCTGTTGTTAAATTTCGGTGTTTGCTGGTGAAAGTCTTGGATACTTTTGTGTAGTTGACATTTGACGATTGATATTGGATCCATGATATTTTGGTTGTTTTGTAGATTATTAAAATTCGATATATTTTAGGTGATACATTTGTAGAAATGAAATTTTATGACTATATTGTACTGTTTATGTAAATATTCGATTCATGAACATTTCGTGAAACGATGTGTTTCCTATTCTCTCCGATTCTCACGTGCGATTCGTTCGAAGTGACGTGATTATTCGAGCTTTGCAAAATACAAAATTGTCCCTTGACCTAATTCAAAGAATTCGAAAGAGTCGTCGACTGAGGAGTGGAAAAATTCGCGAAACAAAGTACGAAGTTCGTAAAACACGTACTTTAGGAAAACCTAAAACGTTCTCTTCCGCCAAAGAGCCTCAAAAGAGCTTTCTCTGGAAAACCACCGATCCCCGACAGCTAACGAACGAAAAAGTTACGCGGCGAACAACGTCGAAGTCCCTGAAATATTCATACGGTACTTATATCCTCTTTCGAAACAGCTTTCGTGCCGCTCTCGGCGTCGAGTCATCGCATCGTATCGCGGGCGCAGCGATGCGACGTGCATCTGTTCTCCTGCTTTGTGATCCATCCACGATACCTTCTCATCGTACGCGAAAATTCGATCGTCAGTCGAAAAAAAAGAAGAAAAACTGGGATCGTAGACGAGGGAGAAAAATCAGAGCGGAAAAAGCAACGATTTTCAAAGCGCGAATCGTGGTGTCATCGCGATTTTTCACAGTGAAAGGGGAGGCAAGGCATGAAATGAGAGAGAGAGAGAGAGGCATCGAGGTTGATCCATTAAACACTCGTTTGCAGGGACCAGCAGTTCCGGGTGCCGGATGGGATTCCGTGTTTCACGGGAAACGCGAAAACTGTGGGAAAATCGACGACGCGATTGTACGTACGATAGATCCGCGGTAGGGAACAAAGGGAGAAAAATCGACGAGAACAAAGACAGAGACAAACGACTCTGTTACGATCGGGCGGACGACTTATCTGACGCGATACCGGCGCAATATGGCTCCGAAAGAGCTGTATCGAGCGCTATCGAGTGGCGACCTTATGTCGCTTTTTTAGAGGAAATCGGCCACGCGTATCTCGCCCGCGCCTGTGCGATCGAGTTCTCGCGTTCGATAGAAACTACGCCGGAATGACGCGACGTAAAGAAACTCATTGGGAAAGGAATGGAAAAGCGTACGCTACGAGTGCAAACGGGAATACTCGTCGAGAGAAAGAGAGAAAATATGACGTTAACGTGTCGAACGTTCTCTTGGCACGCGAGAGAGGAGCTTCAGTTATCAGGACGAGGTAGATACCGAACTGTAAATAATAATTTATTTTGATATCCAGGAAATTGCTTTTGGCACAACCTCGAATACTTCAAATTTTACTTCGACCCAAATACTCCGAAAATAATCGAGATTACGAAATTACTATTAATACATCTATTATTGAAAGGACAAAGAGGTAAAGAATTCGAGTTGGAAAAAAAAAAAAGAAGTCGGCAAGGGAATCCAACAAAAGGAAGTACAATCGCGCTATAGCCTTCTTCCTTCAACCAACCAACCTACCGACCAAATAACTCTCTGGCTCTTTCGACCTGGCTTGAAAGGCAGGTGGCTGAAACAGGCTACCGCATAAGTAGGTCTCCTGCATTTTTAACGCGATCCTCGTGCTTAAATGGCTACTCGTGAAATTGCTTTACCGATACGAAACCGATACAATTAGCCACAATTGCAATTATATAGAATGAAAGAGACTCAAAGAAGAAACATGGTTCTTCTTCCATGGAATTGCCGAAGCTGCTTCGATCGTGATTCATCAGCGTGAGCGGAGTATTCTTTCCGAAAGTCGAAGACCTATTCAACGCTTTTATATTTAATTCGATCGGTAACGTTGCATCGAGTCTGTCGTGATTCTTCTAAATTAAAGTTCCCAACTGAATTGTTTCTTTTCATCCGCAAGGTACGACAAAAATTTCCATTCGAAACGAAAAATCACGTGGCAGAGGAGGTAACTGCGTGTTTCGCTAGAACGAGACGATTTTCTTTGAGAGGATCGCGATCGCTCGCGATCGCTCGTCCTTAATTGAGGCAGACCTCTCGGCGGGTGAACGCGAAATAAAGAAAAAAAAAAAGGCGTTCGCTCGCCAAGCAATTCCTGGCCAACTAACGGGACCCGCTGATTCGTCGCTGGGAATCGCGCGAATTTCGATCGCTTCCTCAACTTGATTTACGAGAGCATCCCCTAATGCACTAAACCGCGATTTTGGTCACGATTCTGCTATATCTGTATTTACATTTAGACAAGACGCGACATTTCTGTAACTGAATTCAAAACGAAGACGAGTCGTTGTATACGTGTTTGGTCGCAATCAGTTTCCAGCGCAACTGGTTAAACAGGATAATTATTTCCAACGCTGTGTCATTTTGTTCGAAGTGATACTTCGACTGATTGTCAGTGTTTCGTGAATAAATTGGAAAATACTTTTCTGGATTACAAAATATCATAAGAATTTCACAACAGTCGAAGGCTAAGCCGACGAGAAAAGAAAGAAAGAAAAAGGTATTCTTTCTCTTTTATCGAATCTAGGGGACAGTCACGTTGCCACCGGAGAATAATCAGGTCCCGGGGCCTCTAAGCAGAACAGAATGCAGGCCACCGTGGAGGTGTGGGTTAGGTAAGAATCCGACACTACCCAGCTCCACAAAATGGACTGGGTGTCTTATGAAAGATTTCCTCTCCACGTGCCAATACAATACTTCGCAATCGTTCTCCAGCCACGCTTTTTATATCCTCTCACTCACCTGAATGTATCCCAGCGTCCGCGTCGGCGTCCTCGAACACGGACGACTCGGTGCCCTCGTCGTTATCGGCGACAGAGTCGTCCGGCGTTTCGTTGTCCTCCTTCGACGATTTCTCGGCCCTGGCGGGCGTCGCGACGCCGCACGGGCTGTCGACCGACGCGTGCCTGCCAGACACGTGCTTCACCAGCGTGCTCGTGCTCCTCGCCAACTTGGTGCTGTGAGTTCTACGTATCAGCAAGTTGGTGAACGTGGTGCTCTGCTTGCTCCTCGTCTCCGTGGTAGCGGTCTTCGCCCCGCCGTTCGAACACTTGGCGCTCGAGGATCGCTTGTCCGCGTCCGGCTTCCTCCTCGACGCGGTGTCCTCGTCCTCCACCTCGAAATACGCGATCGTGTTGTTCAGGCGGCTGTCCTTTCGACTCGCGTCCTTTCGGCCGGTGAACCGGCTGTGAAACCTCTCGATGGTCTTGAACGACCTGGTCCTCTCGACCTTCTTCCTCTGGTCGCAGCCCCCATTCGACACCTGTTCCACCTTCGACGCCTCGAAGATCTTCGTCAACGACTGCACCTTGCCCCTCGACTCCGGAAACGCTGGCTCCTCCGCGTGTCGCGGATTCGACAGCGAGTCGTTGTTGCTCAACGTGCGGGTTAGTATCACCGGATTCGGCGTCGATTTCGTCGTCGTCACGGGGAACGTGTTGCTGGCGAACTTGTCGATCGGCTCGGCGCTGCTTTTCGGGATCTTGGACGGTTGTACGCGGGCGTCGGTGTCCAAAGACACGTAGAAGGTCGAACGACGTTTCGGCGACCCGTTTTCCGTGTTCTCGGCGTTCAACATGTTCTCCTCGAGGATGCGGCTCCGCTCACACGTCACGATTCACCATTTGTCGCTCCACGAATTGTCGTTTCAACGAAATCGGCCCATCGTCACGCGTCCACGGCGACTCGCCAGACGACGACTGCAGGTTACGCAATTATGGACGCGGCTTTAGGTCGTGCGGGATCGTTAAAGACGTCACGCGTTCACCGTCGCGGCATTTCCGCCGTAGAAGTTAACAGGAATGCACCATAGGTGGTTTCTCGCCGCCATCGCATCGGTCCAACCGAGCCGACCGAGTTCACTGAAATTCACCTTATGACTCGTTCTTCACGCGTTACAGAGAGAGAGAGAGAGAGAGAGAGAGAGAGATTTCGAAGAAAACGAGCAAACAAACACACACACGGTCATCGACTCACGAATTTCCTGCTCCCGAACGATCTTCCTAAATATAGATGGCGGCTAGTATCGGCGCTGCTCGCAGGAGAGCACGTGTATATCGTGAAAAAACAAATACAACAACGATCGCCCGCCCGTTGTGTACAGATAATGCCAAGCGTTGAACCGTGGACACTATTTTTATTTATCGGGCCGATGTTTTCACTCTCTCGGTCGGTCAACTAACGAAACTCTCAACGTCGTTGCACAAACGCTCGAATCCACAGAGACGTTTTCACCGATTGTGAGGCGAGCCTGCTTCTTTGTCACCTTTCGATCACAAGAATGCAGGAAACACCATAACTTCTTGTCACGGCACGTCGAGAATATTTGGCCCGAAATTGCAATATTTTCAAGTACATTTAAATACAATCGAAAGGCGAAGCAAATAATAAATTTGTAATTTCTATCCGGTGACGTATCGATGAATTCAAAAAGAAAGAAGATACGAATTGTCGTATCACTCGTTTGGCCGCTCGTTATGGTCCGCGCAACCAGTCACTAGTGCAAGAGGTTATAACACAAGCAGCGCGTGCGTACGAGTTTCGAAAACGAGTCGCGCGATAAGGGAAACCTCTCCTCTTCACCGAGCGAGAGCCACCGTCTGTCCAGAGTCGTGTTCACGGCCTCGATGAGAAAGAGGCGATCGACTCGAAGCGGTCGACCGGGCACCAGGTATATACACACCGAAGAAAAGTAAAAGGATCTGAGTCACGGCGTGATCGAGTCGGTTCGCTGGCCGTCATCGGTTGTTCGAGGAATGCGCGCCAACTTTCGCGGGCCAACGCAGCCCGGCGGCATTGTTTCACACCTGTTTTTTCCGCCCCAAGGGCAGAACACACGTGGAACACGACGACGCACGAAATCGCAACGAGCACGCTCGACCGAGAGGCGAACGAGTAAACAGAACGGAGCGACGCACGATCGTCCGCACGGCAGACGGGTTCACGACTATCTGCTGTTCGTGCTTGTGTGTGCCGAACGTCACCTGCGCGCCTCTCGCGGCCGTTTCGAGCAAACAGCTCGGGACCGACTGGACGTCGCGCCACTCCGCCACTCACCGCAGCCCACAGACAGGATCGAGCGTGTCCAGAACGCGTTCTTTCCTTTTAATTTTTCATCGTTAATCGTCAACGGTTATTCGCGATGATGTCGAACTGTTCCCGATTTATTTTCAGATTTTCAGATTTTAATAGCCGGCCGGGAGACGGGAAGAATCCTGAGCGCGAATCCGACTCGGCGAGATTCTTTCGCGTGGCTAATTAGAGATGTGGGAATTTTAAAAGGTAGATAAGATAGCCGAACGCTGGAGCTTGAAAGTGACCGCGCAACATCGAGCGGATTTTTGTTAATTAACCTTTCGCCGACAGGACGGATATTTCCACGTGCAATCTGAGTAGAACCGATTGTCAAACGGGAAATGAGGGAAAGACGTGAAATGCGTTATCAGACAATTGCCGGCACTTGAGCGCGTAAGACCTGTGGCATTTCACGCAGCTGAAAACTTGGGGAACGGACTATGAATTTAATGAAGTATCGCAAATTTAATTAAAGAAAATTAATAAAAAACTAAGGATTAATTATTTAATACATATATATATATATATATATATATATATATATATATATATATATATATATATATAAAGTATTGAAACAAGATATGCAGATACTAGTATATCTAGTAAAACCATGATCATTATGAACAGCTTTGAACGGATTACAGTTGAAATCGTTGCATCAACGATCGACAAATTACAAGAGAAATTCTCGAGAAATTCAAGTGCGTTCACCTCTTTGTGAATCAGCTTCAAACAAACAATTCAACTATCCACTTTGATTATTTAGGATCACAAATTGAATAAGGAAGAAGAATTAGATTGGCTAAATGTGTCTTTAAAACGTCGTCCATCATGTCTTAATATTTGTATATTAGAAAGCATTTCTTTGTGTTGAATAGAATAGAAGTTGAGTCACCTTCATAGTTTCAACTCTGTCAGAGCAGAGAAAATCAAACAAACCGAGAAATATATTTCATTTGAACGAGACAGGCCTACAGTTGAATATGTATTTTCTATCTGGATAATCCGAATGAAATGGCCCTCCGCATAAGACGTCATTTCTTTTGCTTCTGCAAATCTATGGTCATTGTTTAATTGTAGATTTATATATGTCTACTTTCACAAATATGTTTATCTCTTTAGACATTGATTATGCTCAAGACGTCACTCCGACTTACCCTATTGTATAATTGTATATTAGTATATATATATATATATATATATATATATATATATATATATATTATTTATAATATATATAATTATTATATTATTATTTATACTGGTAATTTGTTACGAAACGTTAAACTGTACGTAGTTGTGAGAAATTAAATAGAAAACAATTCTTTCAAACTTTCATCTAGAAAATGAAAGAAAAATTAATTAGCATAAATTCTTTCTTGCGTTGCGGAATAATCTTTCCACGGAAACTGAGCTAAGCTGAGCCGCCTCAGTGGGAAGCAAATCAACCGGGAAATTTCATTTTTCCGTGTTTCGAATTTCAACGGTCGGCAATTGCTCGACGTTCGAGAATCGGTGCCCATTCAATTCCAACAAAATAACATGCAGTCGAATCCGTTAAACGGATTCAGATTCTCAATGCGGAGCTGCATTGAAGTTGATTCCATCCTTATTGGTGCCTATCACACTCGATCAAGCTTCTATTTAGGAGAGGTTGCGCCGGTGCCATTCTTCGCCACGTCGTTGCACGGTACAAGAATCTAATTCCGTTCGCGATTTGCAAGGATGAAATTCGCGTCACGTTTCAGCCGTCGATACTGTGTGTCAATTAATGTTCAATGGTCACTGTTCGAAGGTTAGTAGCTCGTATTCTTTTCTTCTCTTTTTTTCTACGCTCCTGAATGAAGCAGTTTCTAATTCTAATGGAACCTCAAAGTCCAAACGACGAAGGATTCTCGCACCTTCTTTCTTCGAACGATCGATATCTCTTGCAATTTACAAATTAATTATCCATTGTTCCTACGTAACACGTATCGCGCGACAATCGGAGTTCCAGAATTTCGCAGATTACCGTGCCGCGTTACTAGATATTCGACGAGGGATTCCATCCACGCTGCTAATGGCCACGGTAATTTAGATTCGTCGATAACTGGAGACATAACCGATGAAATAAGCCTAAACTAATTAGACGAGTCCCTACACCACGTGCACGGTTTCCCTCGTCGCGAAACGAATTTGCACGAAAATTCCAAGATGCTTCGATCGGTGTATTTTAATAGATCCCACGGTACAAGATCTAATTTCCAGATATGTACGTCGCATCCAGTGATCGATACCTCGAGAGAGCGAGCCGCTGAATATCTCGCCTCTATTCAATCTTGATATATTTAAACAACGTTGCAGAACATCGATCGTTTCTAGCTGTTAAGCACGATTAAGCACTCGGGCGGTATCGAAAATGTAGCATCCTATCGACTGTACCACGGTATATGGGTATATTTTTAAAGACAGGAAACGCCTCTCTGGAAATAGAAGACCGTCTACACGAATGATCTCGCCCCGATTCCGATAGACTTAGTGCGCGGAGGAATTCAAAAGAAATTTACGACGTAAGATTGTTGGGTATACGCATGGGCGTTCGTTGAAATAAGCAGGGACGATTTTACCTTTCGAGACGTTTATCCGTTGAAGCGCACAACTGTGACAAGAGTCTTCCTTTTATCATTAGCAGCTGACGAAACATTTGACTTCTTAGAAAAAAAAAGAAAGAAAACCATTGTCTAATGGATACAATATAATTGAAAAATACCGTCAATCGAAAGTGAAATTTAAATTAAGTTTGAAATGATTTTCATTTTTTCTTTGTGGGTATATCGACGTATATAGTTTTGCAAACTATCTTTTCTACGCGAGACAGTAAATAGATCAGCATTGCCGTTCGTTTTCTCACGTTCGAATCTCCGATAAAGTGAACGTCGCCACGACGTAAGTGAGATGCAACAGCAAAACGATACTTTCGACAGTTACTGATTAGATATTTGCGCCAACTGATTGTGAGTTACAAGTTATGAAGCTGCAGATCGTACGGGTCCCCCATCCTGCTCGAATATCCCAGAAACGCCACGTGACGCGTTCGTTACGAAAAAGAAACGCGAAAATGTCCCATTGGGCCATTCACCGTCCATTACGAGCGTTCAAAGCGTCGCTGACTCAGACCGGACCTAAGATCGCAATCGACGGTCGTTTCCTGCTCCGCAGAAACTCTTTCGAAACTGGAGCAAACGCTCTCGACTTACTATCACGACGATTTCCATCCTCCGCGCGAAAAAAAAAAAAAAGAAAGAAAGAAAGAAAGACAATTTAACTCTGAAGAGAAGAGATTCATAAACGGCAAAACTGCTCGTTCATCTTCGCTGGACAATTTCTATGGCAATCGTGGCGACTTTCTCTACAAAGTATCTAAAGTACATTTCACCGAGGGGAGTCGTGCACTTTTACCAATTTCAATATATTTCGCACATAAAAAATGGCACTTTTACAGGTAAAATTTCATTCATTTCTGCGAAATCGAATTCGAGTTGTAACGTGCTACGATTCTGACAGAAGCGAGTCACTGGCGAGTCGAAATTAATTTTTATCGAATTTCCTTTGCGTTGCGAGACTATCGCGACGTGGACAGTGTTTGCGTTCATCGTGTCCGATAAATATACGAGGGATAAATCGCTCCGCGTCGTTACGCAAGTCAAAACTGTGACAGCTGCAATTACGCCTGCACCGTTGGAATTTCAGTTCTGACGGTGGGCGCTGTATCGAGAGAGATGCTCCTTGAAACGATATTCAAATTTCGTTATCGACATTCCAGTAGGCGGATTATTCCAAGAATCTGTACTTCGTTTAAAGCCCAGTTACTGAAAGTCCGCATTTAAATTTCACTCGGCTCGCGTACTAACGCGGCTAATTCCATTTTGCATTGACGTTGCGTCGGAGTATAATTAGTAATTGTAATTAGGTAATAAACATCGTCGATGGTGGGCATTGCTTGAAGAATTTTGAATTTCATTTCAACACTTTCCCTCGGGCGGAATCGTTTGAAACGAGAGATGATTATTCGTTAAAACAGAATATAAAAACAATTTTATTACTTTAACCTGTCAACGTGACTAATTTTCTAAACACGTACGGGTGTATTAAAATTAATATTAATTTCCACATGAACAGAGACACAATTATATGTACTCGTCTATTTATTTCAATCGTCACTTGAATTATAGCGATTCGTATTTTGACACGATTTGTTTCAGCGTCGACAGATATTTTCACTCGTCCATTTAAATTAATATCTCTGGACAACCAAAGTTAGGCAAAGTTGCAATTAAATCTGATTCTGTTTTGCATGGCGGTGCAATCGACGAATTATGAAACCTATTCATTATCTTTGCAAACGGCAAAGTTAAATCGTTCAATCAACAAACCTCACTCAATCGTTATCGCAGACTGTGGTAGGTGTCGCGTTATTAACGCGAACGACTGCGATTTAAATTTCAATTTTCGCCAAGGCAACGCCTCCGTCGACTTAGCTTGCCAGAGCGAGCGGACTTCAAGTGGGTTACCGGAGCAATCGTTCAATTATTATCAATCCCACTGGCACCGACCGGACGCTTGATCGATTCAACATCGGCGTTCGATTCTCCAACGATCAGCGAGCCTTGTTCGATCGAACGAGTCTTGCAACGGCGATTTAAATTTCATCGGGAACGGTAGGTGTCATCCTCCGGACGCCTCTCGCGAACAGGTGCCATTTAAATTTCAATCCAGCCAGTGGGCGCAAGTCCGAGACAGCCGAGGGTGTCATTTAAATTTCAATTTCGCCCAGTAGATTTCGCCCCTTCCCTCTTTCCCTTGCGTCAATCTTCGCTGCCTTAACATTCGCCATTGACGGATCGTTTGTAAGTCCAGCGATCGATTTTCTCATCTTAATTCTTTTTAGCGAGGTTAAAATACCCGGCATTTCTCCGTCATACGCTTCAATTGCCATTGCATTATATCATCTTGAAATTATTCTCGATAATTATTGATCTAGAAATATTTAGATTGTTGAGATTAAAAATGCAGAGTCTCGTAAAATAATCTACAATGGTGATGTGGCTCGCGTGTACTTCAACTGTTCCAGACGATTTATAATGATGTCGTGAAATGTTAGTAACATGGTACAGTAATATTGTCTACGATCTTTAATTTATTGTCGAAATTAAGGCACGAGATTGAATGTAAAAATTGATACATTTTTTTTTTTTAAATGCCTGTCACGGGAGTAACATTTGTTTCTTCAGTTTTATTTTTGCAAGATGAACTTGGTACTATCGTATCTTTAAATTTACTGAAAAATTTTGATATAATAATAGCAAATTTTTTTCAATTATCATCAATTTTGAAAAAGTACCATTATGAGCCTGGATATGTCGAATTTGTTTGCCCATTTTTATCCAAAACAAGAAAGAAAGTAGATGGTTTCGTTATAAGAAGCACGCTGCTAGAAGAACATCACGCCAGAAAGTCATTTATTCAGAAAAGACACAAATAAAGACTCGATCAATTTTCTTTTTATCTTGGTCTTGCAGTATTTGAACGAAAGTCGACCAAAATAAAGAGATCTGATTACAATGGTATTCGGGAATATGCAACACTGGATGATTCAAACGAAAAAGAATCACAAAGAATCTTTTGGAAGAAGTTTGTCAGAATTCTGGAATTACTATTTCTACAAAAGACACTTATTTTTATGAACAATTATTTTCTAATATGAAACAGACCCATTAACGTAAGACCAAATAACAAACATTCTTTGCAAAAAATGTTCATTCATTCAGAGAAATTTTCTCATGCATACGTATAACACGACTAACAACAGTGCTACCATGCGAGTCAGTGCTAAGCAGTCGAGACGGAGAAAAACACGCGAGAATCGCGTTCAATCGAACTAATTCTGTTCCAATTCCAATATGGAACGTCGATCAGTCTGTTGATTGTGCTCTTCGAAGCTCGCTTCGAATCTCCTCTGGATCGATGGAGCGTAGCCTTGCGTCGATAGGGCGCGTTGGACCACGCGAACGACGCGTAACGCGCACGCGTGATGGATCGCCGCGTGCACGATGGAAAGGGGCCGCGCGTTGCGCCGCTGAGCCGCGCTGGATCCTGCTTCTTAGCGAGAGAAACGTGCGTCACGGGTTTCTTTTTCATTCGACACACGCCTCGACTCCTCTGCCCCCCCCTCCCGCCCCTCCACGTCATCCGTCCCCTTTTTTCCTCGCGTTCCGCGACGTCGACCTTTCTTTTTATCCTTCCTCTTCCTCGCTCGCTGCCCACTCTCTCCGCATCGCGCGATTCTCGTTACTTGCTTGCGCTGAATCCCGTTTCGATGTTTTTTTTTCAAAAATAAATAAAAAAAGAACTTCTCACTCGAAAGTCAAAGTGTTGTTCAATTTAATTTGACCGCTCAGCCTCCTGACCCGGGTCACAATTTTGACCTGTGCTGGGAGTTACTTGTGTTAGTGATCCGCCCACTGTGATGGGAGCTGATTGTGTTAGTTAGGGAAGCTGCTTGTCACATTAAGTACAGTATCGGTGAGCCGTCCGTACGAACCTAAATATGATTAGTGTGAGTCAAAATCAGTAGCCTTAGCGTCAGTATTCGGAGGGTTAATTACAATAATAAAAAAAAGAAAAAAAAGGAAAAGAAGAGATTGGCTTTTGGCTTTGGCAGTTTTTCAGGACAAACGCGCTCCGTTAATTAATAATTCCTGGCATCGATCGCGGTCAGCCGCAGCGCAAAACCGTGGAACCATGGCGGTTCGATACAATAAGCCGTAATTAGCAGACAGCCTTTAACGCAGTTCCCATCGTGTCTGCGTTGTAAATCAAAATTTACTCCTCGCATTGACAGAGATAGGAGAGCAGACAGGGGAATTATCGATCCAGATAAGCGTGGAAATAAATCGTTGGAGTAAGCCTGGAGTAAGATCTCGGTCAGGATAATACACGATCAGAGGAAAGTATAAGTAGCCTGTCTTACCTACCACGATCAATTTGACCGGTTGATTTATACTTCTTTTTTTGTAATAATACTCTCACAGAGACTCGATTCTAAGACTATAAAGTCGTTGCAAACGAAAGTTGAAACAACCTAGAGACGTTCGTAATTTTAACACGTAATTTTCGAAAGGAAAGTGAAGAAAGAAAAAAGAGAATTGTAATCGATTGTAATGACACATACTCTTTTTTTATGAAATAATACAATTTTATGATAAATACGATTTTCAGAATGGCAACTAAGAAATTTTGTCACTCCGTTATAATTTGTCTCGATTTTCTGCTTTCGTCGGGATCAACACAGGTGCACGTTTTTAAAATAAATTAAAACTACACTCCAATAAAACTGTGTACTACCAAGGGCAAACAAAAAAAAAAAGA
This sequence comes from Tetragonisca angustula, assembly GCA_036937485.2. NCBI lineage: Eukaryota > Metazoa > Arthropoda > Insecta > Hymenoptera > Apidae > Tetragonisca > Tetragonisca angustula. The sequence goes on along the minus strand of JAWNGG020000058.1, from coordinate 448,194 downwards.
CTATTCATCAAACTACCTTTTTATTATTCATGCTTCTATATATAATGCTAAGTTTCAGTTCTCATGTAATTAGTAATTATCACCGCGGCGTCTCGCAGATGGGTCTCCAATTCCATCTCCTTAATTAAAAACACACACGAACTATGATTCGAGGTTCGCGGCATCGACGACCCCGGCTAATTAAAGCCGACGTCGGACACGACGGGAAAACCGATATGGCGTCAGGGTGAACGACATCGGGCGGATCGCGCGTAATTATCAGGACTCGTGGCAAGACTCGTGCAAAGCGCAAGACCGCGCGTTCCATTACGTATTCTATTAACGCCGGCAATGAACTTGCCGCTTGTCTTAATTCCGCGTCCCCCCTCCCCCTAATTCCTGGTTGGCCCCCGTCGCCGGTTCGTTGCTCGCTCGCAGAGAATAACCGACGTCGGATTAAACGACGCCGTTGCCAACAGATCATGGGACAACGGGCGCCAGTCAGTTGGGCCGCGTGGGAAGAAAAGCGACGAGGCTTTGCGTGTCTCCTCTTTCGTCTCTTGTATTTCTTTTTTCTTTTTTTTTTTTTTTTGTTTTTTTTTTGGAGGGGGTGTTTTTATTTTCTCTGCTTTTTCTTTTTTTCCGTAAGCAAGGAGAAGAAAAACGGTAGTCGACGATGAGGAGGACCTACTGTGGTCAAGGGACGTAAGGCGACACCAGGGACAGGATACGACAGGAAACTGATTTATCGGTGTCGTTAAAGCCACGAGAGAGATTCCGTTTGTCGGCTACGTTGGACAATTGATTTACGCAATTGTTTAACTGAATTATGATCATTGTTAATTCAAGAATTATTTAATTCTATGCGAATTGGTAACCGAGAGATGATCGAATTGATCCAGATCGTAAAGGAAAGGTTATATATAATCACAGACGAGGTATATATGACGTGATATATCGATATTTCTACGATTTGTGGATATTAATCGTTTATTTATTAAAATTTAAATTAAATTTGTTATCAACTTTTAATATTAATAGTTGAAACTTTGAACTTGGATATTATGTCTGAAAAAAAGAAATTTATTTATATAAATTATACATGCCCAGTATCCTGGGAATGTTGCGCGTAATTTGTTTCGACGAATTCCTCTTGTCTATATAAATGATTTTGGAAGAACGTGTGATACGTATGGTTGTGAAAGATTGCAGACACTGAGTGAATATAATTTTCCTCGGTCTCTTCATCACAAGTTAGAGTCGCCAAGACGCCAGACACAAAATCTACACTTATTTTATCGGTTAAAATCTGATCCAAAATCCGTGCATTCTGATCTCCCTTGGAGGAATGGGTTCGAATCTTGATAAATTTTTGCGAGTCATAACAAACTTTCTGACACTGACGATAATCCGTATAACTAATCTGTGTAACTTACTTGTCATAACTTTCATTTTTATAATACTCTCGAAACTCTTCCATTACCGGCGGTGTCTCGACTTCGAATCTCACCGCAAAACAGCAACTCTTTCTATTTTTTAAAAAATGAAGATCACTGGCAACGTATAGATCATTGCAACGGCGAAGTTTGTGAAACGAACGTTTCATTTTCTTTCGCACGAATAGACCGAACGTTTCGCTTCATGACTCAAGCCTCGTTTATCAATCCCCCCCCCTCCAGTCAAAATTAATTATACATCGATCGCAAATCGATCCACGCCTCTTTCCACGATCGCTCGATATTGGCTTTCCAATTATCGTCTACTCGGGACAATCGACGGCGATCGATCGACACGCGGCGCTCGTTGCGACACCTACGTGATGTGATCTATCGCGCCAGCAATATCGAGCCCGGGTTCTTGCGCAACAAGTCAGGTTCAACAGTTGAAAACAATAACAGAACGAGCCTGGAACCTCTGTTCGAGGCGAAAGGTCTGCTAACATTTTCAGCTTGTTTCGCCGCTGGACCGTGACGAAACCGCCCTGCTGTTCGAACGAGTGAACGTGGCGCTCATGCGTGTACCAGCTGATATAAACTGATATTTCGTTTGTTCAGGACGTCGCTTCGCCAAACAGTTGTGTTCAATGATTCGCGTTTGTGCGTTGTATCTGCAATTGCGAGCGGACGTTAATTCCCCTGGCTATTTTTGACAGACATTGAATCGCGATTTACATTGAGAATGTTGAAATTCTTTCGTCAGCGTGCACTTTTTCGAAGGCATAATCGAAATAATCGAAACACTACGTTAAAATAAAATATTTATTGATTTAGTCGTACTCTGTATTGAATTGTTAACGCATGTGCAAATTTAACAGTAACCTCGAGCTTTGTAACTAATTTTACAACTAATAATCTAGTAAGGTATGGTACAATTCGAAACATGAGTCAATACGTAAACCTGCATCGCATTTCTTGCTCTATTAATAGCAACGTGTCTCCCGTCTTTCATTGTGTTCCCTGCACATTGCACATTTGTTTCATTTTGTGATTAATTTATCTTCATTCTAAGGATATTAAATGAAACAACTGTGAAATAATCACGTATAAATAATATGCGACTAACGGAAGATATAATTGTCGAATTAAAGTTCATTTATGTCTAGTCCAAGGCGCCTGTAGGCGTCTTCAGTTTGATCTTCGAGCAACGTGAAGTGAGCGCCCATAGGCGCCTCTCGTTTCGGCGAATCGAAAGCAAGTTGAGCGCCCATAGGCGCCGACAGTAGCCAGAAGATTAACACAAATTATCGGCCGCTGTCGCGCACACGTGGCTTCTTCCTGAAAGTCGGTAGTACGTAAAATTCCCATTGACATTTCAATTCAAACAGACACAAAGGATCTTCAGACCTTTTAGGAACTGCGAGATTCCTAGAAGAAATAAGAGTAAAACTGAGAGACGCGCGCAGAACCATATAAAGTCGCTGTTAGCACGTAATGTCAAACGATCAAGAAACTTTTTTTTATTTACGATTATCAGCTGAAATAAAATATTTATAAACCTAACGCATAAATAAAAATCGTCTGACAATTTTTCAACGAAAAATAACATCAAAAACACACGCCGCGAGTAACAAGTGGAAACGCGTCGTAATGCTGGCTGGTCTTCGCTCGGTGAGATTCCCAATGCGACATTTGTAGTGATTATGATGATAAATAAATTAATGTCACAATACTGCAAATAAATAATAATAACTCCGTAATTAATTTTAGTAGTTTATATAAAAATATTATCGATATAAGAAAATATATAATTACTAATAACAAATATCAAGTAACGAAGATTAAATAATGAAAGTTAAATAACGAATGAATAATTATGAATAACTATGACTGCGGTGTATGTAAGTTTCTGCAAATATTTCCATGGTGATAATAAAATTACTAACAATTTTTAAATATTCTATTGTTTGTGTTAAATACACATCTCGACGGAACGATTTAATGAACAACATAGATGTTGATCTAAATTCTTCGAAGTAGAGGTCGCTACATATTCGATTCAGCTGGCGACGCCGCGCGGCTAGAAAAAACATTTCGTAGCGACTGCTTACCCGTGTACGGTTTAATTTTACCGCCTTTAATTTATCGTTGCACGATGCTCCTGAATGTTTCCACGGCTGCGACAGCCCCGATAAGGAATTGCGATTCGATAAAACCGACATATATTTTCAATTAGATTAGCCTTAGCTGCGTTAGCTGCATGTCGCAGCCAACGTTTTACAACCCTCGTTCCCAACCCGGCTCGGAAAGGGAACACCGGTGAAGGCTCGTTGATTTATCGTTACTCGCGTGTAAACGCGCACGGCAGCCACTTTACATTCGTAATAAACCTTCATTTATCCCGAGCCCCGTTAAAAATGTGTGTTACGAGCGGTAAATTCATGTCTTGCAAATACAAGAAATACTATTCAAATATTTGCGATATAATTTAATTCTTTGCACTTTGAACTATTTTTCAATTTTTTTGCGGGGGTGGGGAGGGAGGGGGGGGAGGGGCGATTTAAAAATCGAGTGTGACTCAATATAAGAATTCCTACGATAAAAACTGATGTCGAGTCACACACGACAAAAAAGCGTAAAGGATTAAAAGGCGTTATTAGGCCAATACCTAGTATTACCGTACCGTGACAGGTCAAAATGAGTGGTTGTTGGAAATAGTAATATTTTTTTACACTTGAACACAGATAATAGTCAATTTGATAGCATCAGCAGTAGTTTGGTCCCCTACATCACTCTCATTTTTGGAACTCGATACCAATCTTCTTCTCTTCGTTATTTCGAGAGTGTCTGAAAACTCGAATGTTTCAAATATACGTCATCATTTCCCCCCCCCCCATTCTTTCTATTAAAGATAAAAGAAGAAATTCAAATTTGTACTTTCAGAAAAGTCGCAAAGAGAAATAGCAACGTGACTGCATGCACGTTGTGCATAGGAAATTGTAAGCAAAAGTTTGAAAATCAGTCGATTTGACTGGTGATGGTAAATTCAGTGTTCAAAGAAACGAACAATATCTAAGAACAAAATACAACGAAGAAAAAGATTCTTTGAAACTTTCGATTCGTCCAATTATTATAGGATGAAGTTTGAAGTTGTTCGACGTGCACTCTGCCGCGAATAGCACAAAACAGAAGAGAGAAATTAAAATGACGCGCCAGGCTTCAGGCGACAGAAACGCAGAAAATATGGTGTCGGAGGTTTTAAAATTTTCGTGAAGACGCAAGCGATCTCATCGAAGAGCCCTTAAATTACGAGTGCGCGAGTGTTTGCGTCCGAGTTTCATTAAATTATCAATTATGGCGGCCGGTGATACGTGCATGCCAGAAGCCAACGCGCTACAAACGTAAGTGCCAGACTATCTTCCACGTTGGATAAAAATTACTTTCACCTCGAGTTTATCAAAGATAAAATGCAAGGTTCACCTACGTATGCAAGTGATTGCACTTAAAAGTTAATGCTTTAATTTATTCCGCTCTAAACCCGTGAAAGCGATATAGAAAATCGTTGTGGAACAGTCGCTCGCGATGCAAACGAATGAATCATACCGATTTTATTCGCTCGAGTAACGTTGAAAGTTAATTCGTGCTATTTGCCTTGATTTTCGCCGGTTTTCTATATATATATATATATATAATATATTAATATTAATTATTCTATTATAATTATAATATTTATATATATGTTAATATTATTAATATTATTAATATTATTATATAATATATTAATATTATTTATATTATAATATTATTAATATTTATATATATGTATATATAAAACCGGTGAAAATCAAGTAAATAGCGCGAATTAACTTTAACTATACATATATATATATATATATATATATATATTGCATCCATTACCGTCGACTACGTATTAGGGCAAATTCAGATGATACAAATCTGTCCACGGGACACGCGACACGTGTCCTCCCATTTAATCGATTCCCGTAGCTCGTTTAGCAGGCGCGCGACGCGTATTTAGGACGGCGTTTTAAACTTGATTAGATTCCTTGCAACGAGGCTGAAGCCGAGCGTTCACTCGGAAGCACGATTTGAAAAACGAAAGCGCAACGGATCCGAATTACTGGAACGATGGGACAACACGTCGGCACAGAAGGGGTGCAGCTGCAACCCTTAAACGTCAAAAGTTCCTTTTTCACAGCGGGAGGGGGGAGTGGCCGAGAGTGATTTGCATACGCTGGCTGGACGCTGGCCAGCATACTTATTTCGGATTAGAATCAATCCTGTCCGGCTAGTCGAACGAGCAATGCGAAATTCGTGAGCGATGCAAATTGTTGCTCGATGAAAATTGAGCTACGTTCACAGTATATACAGGGTGTTTCGTAACTTGTGGCATCCACTTCGGGAGCTGATTGTAAAATGCCTAAAAATAATGAAAAAAAGTCATGTAAATACATGTCCTATCTTCGTTTATAAGATATTTAATGATCTTTCTGTTTTAATTACTTTTACAAAAGATGCTCGAAATGACCAGCTTGCATTTGAAGACGAGCCTGCACGCGTCTTGTCATTGATCTGGTTACTCTCTCTATCGTTCCTGGTGTTTCTCGAATTTGTCGGAAGCCTTGCTCTATTCTATTTCGTAGTATTTCAGCATTTTCAATCCATGTTGCGTGTACAATAGATTTTGAATGTCCCAACAAATGAAAATCTAATGGAGCAGGCCATGCAATAGGACATCCACGACCAATCCATATATTTGCAAAGTGTCGATTTAAAAATTGCCTAGCCACTCGGCTAAAATGCGGCGGAACTCCATAATGCGTAAACCGCATACGAAGTCTAATATCGACTGGAACTTCCTCTAATATTTCGTGTAAACGCGTGCTCAAAAAATCAACGTACTTTGTGCCTGTTAGTTTCCCATCGAGAGAAAAAGGTCCAATTAAAAATTTATCAATTATTCCTGCCCATACGTTTTAAACTGAACTGGTGTTGATGTCTTGAATGTACAATAACATGTGGGTTTTCTTCATCCCAATTATGATTATTATGAAAATTGAATATACCATCCCTGGTAAAACTAGCTTACTAGAGTTTGCTCTGTTTATAAAATTCATTATATCTCATAAACGAAGACAGATATTTATTTACAGGACATGTATTTATATGACTTTTTTTCATTATTTTTAGGCGCACAATCAACTTTCGAAGTGGGTCCCACAAGTTACGAAACACCCTGTGTATATATATATATATATATATAATAGTACGCATAGGGTGATTCTTAGCTACGTGTCAACGTTTAGAGAGATATTTAAATTTAGATTTAGATTTAGATGGACAGACAGCTATTTCGTACAAAGAGGATTTGGAAATTTAGTTTGGTATCCGAACAACGCTGGATGAGTTGCTTTGAATGTCATCGTGACAGTGAGGAAAATACTGGCAATGAATATAGTGCAATAAAGTAATGCGTGTACCGTAGAATTTGACAGATTCATCTGTAAAAAATTTATATATATACAATATATACGTAAAATTAAATTAATTCTTGAACCCGTATCTTTCATTTGTTTTTATCTTCTTTTATTTACATAAATATTTATACATTTCAACTGATACATACAATATCTAAAATACATATTAACCAACTACCATTTAATTCAAATTGGATAAAAGAATTAAATAGGCAGCACGAAATATAGTACAGACTCATTCTTAAAAAATTAATATATACATATATAAGATTAAATTAATTCTTGAATCTACTTCATTTATTTTTATCTTGTTTTATTTATATAGATCCAACTGTTATACTTTTCACGAACTAACCATTCAACTTCGTGTACATGTACGTTCCTTTGTTATCAGAGATATGTTTTTTGATGTACTATTGATTATTTTCTTCTGTAATTTTATGGACGTGTTGGTTACCAAAAGCGACGTATTACTCGCACGAAGTCGTGCTCGATGTTTATTGAACACGAATGCAAATGTTCTTCTAGAAAGAACACCGACGAGTCTCGGTCGATTGGCCTGTGCACCGAAATCGAAACGCAACTGAACCCCGCTGCACAGAAGGTAAGAAACCATCCTAGTTGAAACAAAACTGTCCAACCATCTCGTTCGAGTAATAATAAGAATCCCCGAAGTCAATGGAATCGTGAATATTCAACGCTGAGTATCCTCCTGAATTCCTTCGTTCATCGACCACACACACATATATTTATTTACATAAGATCGTTCGAAATCGTAGAAATTCAGAGATTTTTTTAAAGAGGCTAGAGAAAGTATCTTCCTTCGAGAAATGGATCGAAAGGGGCGATCAGACGAAAATAGGCCGGCGCGAGCTATTTCGAAAGCTCCGCTCGGCTCGGCTCGGCTCGGCTCGGCTCGCTCAGATTCGCAAGCGAGAAACGAGACTGGACGACACGAGAGCTGTATGTAATTCGATTCCTACAGCGCCGCGGCAACCTTGAAAATCCAGCGACCACGCTGCCCACCTGCTGTCCGCAGTATCCACCGGGATCCACGTTGCTGGAGTGTCGCTTGGAAGGTGATCAACCTGTGGCACATGTTGTCCAGATACCTGACCAGCGGTCTACAGCCACCCAGAAAGCGTGTTTCCTCGTCGAGACGAAAGCCTCGAAATTTGGACCGTCGGCCAGGTAAGGGAAACGCTATCGTATCAAAGCGAGACGCGGCGATCAAATTTCCAGAGAAAGGTCCATTTAGACGCTACTGTCGTTGACCTCGACGTTGAATTTACAACAGACAGATTTCAAATGTAGAATATATCAAGGGGCGAAAAGAAAAGTTTGTCAGACAAACGAATTCTACAGGAGATACATGTAAAGAATCTGGTCGCAACATTGACCTTGACTGTGAATTTCAAGATCAAAATGTTTCTTTTGCGTTGTATTCTACTCGTCGCGAAGCAACCACAAAGTCGCGACCCAATAGTTCTCTTGAAGAATGGCAGAAAAGTTTCTTCTTTGGTCATTTAACGTTGCGTTCTAACAGCGACTTTACGGTTTATGTGGTTTATATTTCGAATAGTGTCAACAGTTTTATCATTTGATTATTTAGACTTACACTGATGTTACTACCAACTATGACGAACCAAATGTTAGCGAAACCTAATGCGAAAATTATGTAAAATAGACATCCGCGCGTCCAGAATCGTAAAGTCGCTGTTAGAACTCACGCGTCTGCAGTGAGTTCACTTTGCCATTTTTTAAAGAAAACTATTAAGCTGCGATTTATGGTTTCCATGGGGAAAGTTTTGTCTTCGTGATAAGCAGAATACAGTGCAAAAAGAAAGAGAAATTTTGACTTTAAAATTCAAAGTCAAGATCAATTTTTGCCAAAAATCTTATATGATTTGAGTTCAAATATAAAATAGAAACACATAGGTCAGATTAAATTGAGTTACTGCAAGTCGAATAAAATTAAATTATTGCTGTGATTTACAAATTCTTTATCATAAATTATGACAAATATTGTAATATTACTACGTTCACTGCAATAAATAATTATTTACTTGTTTCAAAATCAGAATTTAACAATTCAGAAACAATAATTTTTACGAATTACAAAAGAAATACAATCGTCTCAATATCATCGAGAGTAGCTTTTTTTCAATTTCGTTCGGGCTGCAACGCAACATCGTTAAAGATCCCAATAAATAAAGACTGAAAGGTCTTCGACATTCATTCGAGATTACCATTTCATTCGTCGAGGACGAAATATCCCGTCATATTTACATTACGACTGACTTATCGACGAATAGATACACACGTGCACACCACTATCGCAGCAAGAGCTTTAACGAATAACAATTTCCTCGTTTTTTTACCTTCGCTTCGAAACGAACTTTCGCTTTCCTCCTCAGGATCGTATCTCACCCCCAAGACGATCCAGCCAAGTCCGACCAATTGCGCTCCGACTCGTCATCGAAACGTCCAATGACCTATTGCCTGGAATCTCGCGAATGTTCGGACGGGCCAATAGCCAGGGCCGTGTTTGTCCCCGCGGAGAATTCCTCCAGCGGTTCGGACACGGTGACGACGTTGCACACCAAGAAGGGGGAACACCCGGAGCAACCGTGCTCGAAGATCATATACGTACCAACGATCGACGACGCGGAGGCCGTTCGTTGCGCGAAGAAAAGCCGCGAGCCGCAGGTCACGTTCTTCGGCTGCGCCGCGTCTAAGAAGCACGCCACGGCCCGTATCACCAGGTGCTCGCGCAACAGCAAGAACGCCGGGACAAAGAGATGTCTGGAGACGCGAGCGCCGCGGAACGGCGACTGCCCCACGGCCGTGGGCCTCGTCTCTCCGCTAGAGAGATCGAAACCGTGTCGGCACAGCGTTCTCGAGGGGAGGGTCGACGAGTGCGGGCCGCAAACACGGATCATCACTTTCCCACCGGACGACGATTACTACGGTTACATGGAGTCGAGGGCCTGCGCGGAAGGACCGTCGGCCAGGATAACGCATCAGCCAACCGACGCTGTGACCAAGAGCCTGGACTACTTGCAGGCGAGAGGTCTCGATCAGGCGACACCGAGTCGGGCGAAACTTGTTGAAAAAAGGGACGAGAAACGCGATGTGCTTCCGGTGAAACGTAGAAACGGCCTCGATCCGTCTGACGAGAGCACGGAAACTTGGAAAAGCCGCGGCGAGGGCCCGAGAGGACGCGTCTGTCCAGCTTACTGCTGTCAGCCAGTGCCGAAACCCAAGTCGTGCTCAACGACAGTCGATCCAAAATGTCGGTCAGCTCCTCCTCCCTGCGAGTCGAAGCCAGCGGCGAAACCGAAATTGTGCGACGAGCGAAAGTTTCAGCTGCCGTGCGCGGATCGAACGAAGGACGACGGTGTTCCGCGAATCACGTCGGACGAGTTGCTGACTCGATACAGGGAGTATATGCCGGCGAACACGTTGAGTCGTTACGAGGCGTGTCGCTCGAAGAGGAACGGTCTTCAGGATCAGTGCCGTCTGCCCGTTCCGCGTGTTGTGCTCGAGTTGAAGAGGAGAGAGGAGGCGCAGTGTCGCGAGTAACGCGCCAACCGCAGAGCCAACGAAACCGCACGTGGTTGCTCTTGTTTCGCCGGCCTTGAACATGTCCAGCGTTTCCCAAAGAAAAAGAAAATCTCGATTCGAGTACCGGGTACTTGATACGTAGTGTATTTTGTGTCGGTGGCCGTTGGAGAACAATCGTAGTCGCTTCGAGAGTGAAACTGTAACTCGTGGCTGCTTTAATAAAACTGTTTGCAACGAGATATAAAGCGTTCTGGCCTTTGGGTAGATCTAGAACTCCAGAAAGTATACTTGGCGTTGAATATTAACGAAACTCTGACTCGTTCTCTGCATTCATTTTTCTGAATTTGCTACTACGATGGTTTGTAGTTGATTGAAATCTACTCGCTTGATCGCTTGCGCTGGCAACTGGATTGCGGACCGTAACGAGTGACCGTATACGATAATTTCGTCGCTTTCTTTTTGAACTCGTCGGTATGATATCACCGGATGGAAATTATTGAGAAGTTTATTAATAAATTTATTAACTGCCTTGCCTAACACTGAGAAAATATTACAAATATTGCAACAAAAAATTCTCGACTTTCATTACTCGAACGATGAAACGGTGAAGTCGAACGTAACGAAGAATTCATCACGTGATGTTTTCTAGACGCGTACGAATGGTCGCAAGTCCGAACCAGCGAATTCGAAATCGAAAAACGGGGATTCGAAGTCGAGGAAATTACTCGGGAAACGGGCGAACAAGATTTGTTTGAGAAAAGTGAGATCGCGAGAGCTGTGCTCGGGAGTAGTTTACATAGACTGCGACTGCTATCGCCGAAACGGGCTGCAACACGATTGCCCGCGTACTTCCTGCGGTGGTAAATTATTTTGTAATAATAAACAAAGTTAACTAAACGAGAATGTATGAAGGAAGAAGTAGAAACTGTTGTAAAGTGGGCTGAAAATGTTTCTTCCCATCTATTCTATATTTTTTTAACGAAACGTCAAAATGTAAGGGGGAAACTAATTTCATTAATTTTGAATTAAATTTAAGTTCAAGCGCGATTCTCTCAGTGTGTTTTAAAAATTATTTCTTTCAAATGCCGAAATATATGATACATGTGATAATATGGTATATAATTGTATGATGTATAATACATAAAAAGTTATGGATTTACTCTAGTAGAAAGTGATTTTTAGCCCACTATATATCGCTTATATCGCGCGTGCTAGATGCGAGAAGGAGTAAACAAGAGCGATTTTGCAGCAGATGTGGAAAATTATAAAACCATCACGCGCGAGATCATATAAATGATAAATTACGAATTACAAATTACGCGCACGAGACGAATTGCACAAGACCAAGTTCCAGCTGCTATTCCTTCATACGTAGATCTTTAAACGGCATATTTTATAAAATTCTCAGTTACTGTACACAGTAGTTCTGTTCTGTATTGTTGTAAAAATAATTATAATCTGGTGAAAGGTCCTTCGTGCAGAGTGAGGCCCTGGCCCAAATGCGACATGGCGGAGTACTTTATGGAGAAGTGGGACGCGTACTACGAACACTTGGATACAATACCACCCACTTCATTTTGTGGATCGAAAGAGGAATGGCTGGCGAGTCTCGAGAAAGAACGAAAGAAAATTGAAAGAATCTTGTAAAAAACAGATAAAAGAAGAAGAAGAAGAAGAAAAAGAAAAATAGAACGTATCTGAATAGACAAATCTGACTGACCTGTTTCGCGGAGTAATTCGCGAGCAGAATTGAGATCAAGAATCTTATATTCATCAACCTGTGGAACTGTTTGCATCGTATAAATATTCTTTGGAGCATAAAGACTGTATCGAAGAAATCAGAACGTGAAACGAACAGCAAAGTTTATTAATACGACAAAGGACAGAAACTTTTATTCGTGCATTTTAATATAAAAATTTAATATAAAGTAAGACACAACATTGCAAATCTGTATTTTGAACTGTACTTTGAAAAATTAGAAATTGGTCATTTTGAACACTTTGGCAGTTCTAGTGTTAATATTAAAACTATCAATCGATCGAACACTATAGTTATTATTTTTAATAATATTTCAAACAGTAAAATTACTTTAATAATATTGTCAACAGTTCAATAGATACAGCATTCTAATAATCGACTCGATTAAAGATTTTGTTGAAAGGAAGCACAAATTGTTCCCTTTTACACTGATCAGATCATAACGCTCTCCATGTAATACTATGTCTCGTATTGTGATGCTTCATCAATCAATTGCTATTAATAGCGACTAGATAAATATTGAAATTATGATACACGCGAGCAAGTGCAATTTAAACAGTAAACGCAAATGGGTTAAAAGGTAAATACGTTCCATTCGACTCTGTGTAAAAAGCCAAACGAACCTGTCACCAGACATTTTCAACTTGACACTGGAAATAATTCGTCAAGACGAAAACTTATTTTGTAGAACTTTCAGATTCTTCGAGATTTTCTCGTTAAAGAAAGGGAGAGACTCGAACGATGTTTTCTTCTCCTTCGAGTCCAGAAAAAGCCCAGAGAAAACAACGAAACGTTCCCGTGAAAACGCGTACACATCGAGCGAAAGAAAACGGAAGGCATTCGATGATATTTACGATCGACCGAACGCTCATAATGGTGCTTCAAACTGATTCGTATGCGACGCGAGCTCGAGTCATTCGCGGCTATTTGCGTTTTGTAATTCTTTCCACGTTGGAAGCTTGTTGCCGAGAGAAACAAATAAACCGAACGCCCGCAACCGGAAGCGTAACGCGGCGCGTAACGTTAACGTCCCCGCTAAAGAGTACCACTTTATTTCCGGCACGCGCCCGCCACCCGAAATATACCACGATTTTACCGCGTGAAAGACGTAAACTGTAAATCCAATCTAAATTCCTGCCGAACGTCAATGGCAACGAGAAATTCTCGCGTTTAAAAAGAAAGAGCGTCTTATGCTCTTAAGTTTCACGAGCATTATTGTACGACAAAGAAATTTCAAAATTTTAATGAATTAGACAGCGCCGTAGAACGACACGCTTTCAACGTTCATCGAAATATTCGTATGCAATTGTAGCAAGTCCGAGTAGTCATTATTTTTCAGCTGTAGTTCGTTTAATCACACAATTAAACGGCCTGCACTGTTTGTGATAATTATACGTAGCCGTACGATTATTATAATAATCTGATTGATATAATTATTTTATAAACAAATCAATTAATTTTCTTTTAAATATTTAAAAATCATTTACAATTGTGTATATGTAGATTAAAATTTAATTCGATTAAATAAGTAACGTGTCTGAAAAAGGATATATTTTGACAAAATATTCATATATATTATATTAATTAGATAATCGATTGTAGGAGAAGAAAGAAAGTACGAACATGGTTGGAGAAGAGAGAGTTGATCGGAAGAGAGTCGTGAACGAGTCGGAAACAGCGTCGATTTAGTTGTGAAAAAAAGAGTTGATTGTAAAAAAAAAAAAAAATTTATTCGAGTGGTATGGACCGAGTATATTACTTATTAATTTTATTAATTCGTTTCCTTGTTTAATTATCTATTGTTTAATCAGCAGAATTATTATTTACTTAGAACACAAGGTAATAAATATTGCCGTACATTTAATCTCTACAGTAATATTTTCTAAAAATTGAATATTTCGTCAAGGCGTGCAAACTTTGCGCGACACGCAACGTAACTGCTCCAAATATGTATTGTAACAGTACGTTAGAAGAGAATGTCCTACCAGAACTCGAGACGATTCACCATGCATTTGCAGAAGCAAAGTTTCCACGGTGGAAAAATTGCGACAGCCCTCCTGTATTCTAACGACACGATTCTCACGAATTTTTCACGCTGTTTCTGCGTTTCGATGCAACACAGTTCGTTCAACGAGAGAACCATGTTACAGGAGAGAGTTGACTGTAATGCACGACGAGAGAAGATTCAACGCATTCCGCGCCAGCCAATATATCCGTTAGCGTAATCGTCCGGGCGTCAGAGCGGAGGTAACGCATTCCGCCGCGTTTAAAAACAGCCCGGCGAGAAGGTTCGGTTTCGTGGATTGAAAGAAGGCGCGTGCGACTAGCGCCTGCCAGGAAGTAACGGAGCGTGATCGATGCCCGTGAGCCAACGACTTCCGTTCGCCGCCGCCATTTGCATCCAGCATTTGCATCGCGGCTAGGCGACGGTGTCTGAATAAAAACACCCGGCAGCACTTTGTGTTCCACCTCCCAAGTGACGTCCTCTCCTCCTTTGGCTCGTTCCTTCGTCTTTCGAGCGACATCGAGTCGATCAATCGAGTTGAACTCTGATGTCAGGGTGGATCGACAGTTTTATATCTCTATCATCTGCGTCTATAGTGTGTTTGATGAGAACACGCTGTATATTTTATATTTCTATCATCTGCCAGTTTTATATTTCTGTCACTTGGATGTACAGTGTATTTAATAGGAATACACTATATATTTTATATCTCTATCATCTATATCTGCAGTGTATTTAATAAGAACACACTGTATATTTTATATTTCTATCATCTGCCAGTTTTATATTTCTATCACCTGCATGTACAGTGTGTGTTTAATAGGAACGCACTATATATTTTATATTTCTATCTTCATCTATATCTGTAGTGCATTTAATAAGAGCACATTGTATATTTTATATTTTGTATCATTTGTATCTACAATGTATTTAATAAGAACACACTGTATATTTTATATTTCTATCATCTGTCAGTTTTATAATTTTATCACCTGCATGTACAGTGTGTGTTTAATAGGAACACGCTATACATTTTATATTTCTATCATCTATATTTGTAGTATATTTAATAAGAACACACTGTATATTTTATATTTCTTTCATTTGTATCTACAATGTATTTAATAAGAATACACTGTATATTTTATATTTCTGTGACCTGCATCTATAGTGTATTTAATAAGAACACACTGTATATTTTATATTGTGTTGCACTGTGTAAACACAGTGTGTGTTTAATAGGAACGCACTATATATTTTATATTTCTATCTCCATTCATATCTGTAGTGCATTTAATAAGAGCACATTGTATATTTTATATTTCTATCATCTGCCAGTTTCATATTTCTATCACCTGCATGTACAGTGTGTTTAATAGGAACGCGCTATATATTTCATATTTCTATCTTCATCTATATCTGTAGTGCATTTAATAAGAGCACACTGTATATTTCATATTTCTATCATTTGTATTTGCAATGTATTTAATAAGAATACATTGTATATTTTATGTTTCTATGACCTGCATCTACAGTGTGTTTAATAAGAACATGGACGCTATTTCTCTGAAAAGAAATGTCCTTCTTGCGAAAAATTTTGCACGGATCCAAAATACTATCACGCACTCGATTAACAGTGTGTTCAGTTCCCACCGTTCTTATTAAAACAAACTGTACTCTAACGCAAGGAATAAATATCTAACATTTCTGAAGAGTGCGCGCAAAATACCTGCACCGAGGATTTCCCTGTCCCTTTTCCAAACGAAAAAGAAGAAACAAGATCGTATCGCGACCGTTCGTGCCTGAATCGTACAAACAACGAGGCGGGCTCGAATTTAAAACGAGCGATTCTTCGTGTCGAACAGGAACCGAACAGGAAGGGAACAAAACGACGATGGCGGGACGGTGCATTGACGAGGGCAGCGAAAGCTCGTGGAACTCTGCGAGGGAACGAGAGAAAACGGCCGGCACATACGAGAGGACAAAAGTGCTTAGGAGCATTCCAAGTGATAGGAAATCTACGAGGTACGAGGAGACAGCACGTTGTTGAGTCGACGACGTGGACTGTAAACGAAAGAAAAGGAAACGAAGAAAAGAACAAACGCAGAGTCGACGGGAAGGATAAAACGGACAGAAGGCGGAAGATTTAATTTTATTACAGAAATTGGATATTGCACAACGATATCCTATCAGTGATCGTTGCAAGTAATACGTTCGGCAATGTTTGTTTGAATCATACAACTTTCATTTGTGAAGATTCATTTGGCAAGTGAAGATAAAAAACGAAAATAATACCAAATAAATTATTTACTACATATTTTACTATATATTATACATATTATATGTTACATATATTTTACTATATATATTCAAATAAATTTTTTACTTAATGATAAATAACAAATAAATTATATAAACTATAATTAATAAATAATACACTCGGTATTTTCGGTAATGGCGCTACAGCAGTCTATGCTATACGACGCCACAAAGAGTGAAGAAACAAATACAACAGTCTCTGGTTTTAACGACGCAAGCCTCCACGATGGCGGGGGTGTTTTTATCGCAACGCGTATAATCGTGCGTGCAATGATTTTGCCAACGTAACTGTTTGTGTAATTTAAGACACGTGCAACCGTTACCGATCGCTTCTTCTTCTTTTTTTTTTTTTTTTTTTCGCGCGGCCGGAACGTGAGTCCCGCGAGTACGAAATTCAACGCGACGACGCGGCTGGGAACGATCGGAGTCCCCCAGCCTGGAGGAGGAACGAAATAAGAAAGGGATCGCCAGAGAAGTCCGACGAGGCGAAACGACGACGCGAACCTGGAGAACGATACTACACTTTGGACGAGCCGACCGCAGAGAAGCACGACTACCGCTGGCGAGCCCCCGATGCGATCAAAGCTGCTCCAGTTGCAACGCTACAACAACCAGTTAACAAGTAAGACACTGCGTCCAGGAAATTTATGACTCGTTGTACTTGCGTACAACGTTTCAACCATGTTGAGATTTTTTAACTTCTCCGAGGGAGAAGAGCGTGCACGACGTGTTGACCTAACACGCTGCAGGAACGCGTTCGTGAAATAAGTAGAAACGTGCAGGCGTAAAGTGGCCGAATAAATGATTATCGATTATTCAGATTTTCATCCAACTCTGTAGAGAATGTTGCCAACACCTGTACAAAGTCTTGCCAACGCCATTACAGGAGCTGCGAGACGATGATCCATAATGTAGGTAATGTAAGTAAACGCGATGGTTGGCCTAATGGACGGAAAGCGTTCGTTCATTCGACACTTGGAACAAAGCGCGTTTACTGAAACTCGAAGGAGAAGCTGGCGAGCGGATTAGACGTGGGAAAGGAGCGAGATTTGAAAGGGAGAGACACGAGCGGTGTAAAGGCGATATGGCAACGTGACGGGGCAGCCTCCGGTCACAAATTAAAATTTTCTTCTCTCTCGTTCGCACCGAGCTCGACCTGAACTTGGAAACGTGACGACGATTGAACCCTCGTGTGATTATCGTGGCACGCAAGGACTTTCGACACACGGTGAATTAATCTTTCTGTTCAAACTATACAAACTGAACATAAGACAGATAGGACGCATATTTATATGACTTTTTTTCATTATTTTGAAGTGGGTCCTACAAGTTACGAAACACTCTGTATATTTCCAGATTACGTTCGACATTTCTATTTTCAGGTTTCTATCTCGCGACTTATTTCAATTTTGAATTTTCACGTAATTTATAGCGAGTACAATACGATAACACGGTACTAAGGTAACTGGCAACGTTGGGGAGTTGATAGAATTCGACGTAACTTTTCACGGTGAAAGTGAAATTTCTAAACGGTTCATTTGCAAAATAACACACAGATCGCCATCGTGAAGAAACAACAACGCGCAAATGCACGCTCAACGCAAAGTGGAAATGAAATTTACCCGTGCGAGGATAATGCAGTCGCGACGTATCTGCGTGTACTCCGGAGAGATCGGGTTCCATTAAAAATTCACTAAAAGAGCGCGATCGATGCAAAATCTCTAAAACATCCTTTCGAGAGAAACCTTTGCTGTGTCAACTGAATATTCAACGAACGAACTGAAGAAATGTAAATTGTAGCAAAAGCTATCATCTGTCAACCGATATATATATATATATATATATATATATATATATATATATATATATATATATATATGTATATCGCGAGAGTACGAAAGTATTTGTCTCAATCGGCAAAGAATTCCCATTTACGTCGTGGAAAATGACTTTCAACGGAAGTCACGCGACATCGTTCTCGTGCGTTAGAAAGCATTAACGTTCTAAGGACGCCATAAAGCGCGGCGTAAAAGAGGTTAAGTGACCTCTGAGTGGAAATTGATTCGTTTGCGTAAGAACGGAGGGCCGTAGGTGAAGAGACTACGATGCATCACCTTGCACGGTCAACGATCCGACGAATGGAGAACGCCTTATACGATCGACCGTGATCTTCTACTCCACCTTGTAGGGGGTGTGCGGCGACCATTAATGGTTACATGGATAGGCGTAGAACTTGCAAACGAATCGTGCTCTTGCGGTGTTCATACCGGTTTCAGCATCGAACTTCCTACTAACGTTTCCACTGTATCTTTATTGCAATTTTGTTACACTTCGAACGAATAGTATAGGATCGAGAAAGTTATAAAAACGTTGACGTTAGTTGTATTATATGAAAATTTTGCACGGTGGAAATTGTTCAAAGGTATACTCGGGAATGTCATTGGATTATATTTGTCAAATATATTTGAAATACATTAATCACTTTTTATCACTGTGAAAAGCATTGAAATAAATTTTTCGACCCATTTTTTTAATAGTTCGGGACTGACAGTAGAACTGAACGACATAGTAGAACTGAAACTGAAAGTTCCTACGCCATTGGCCCAATGACTGACGTTACCAATCGCTTCTCATAACGTGCAGGTAACGAGATACAAATATGTATTTGAAGATGTTCGCCTTTCAGTCACGATGTGATTTTGTGTATCTGCAAAACGCAGTTTTTTTTTTTAAATATATCAGTCTATTTTTAAATTAAACAATATGCGTTGTTTTTTTTTTAATACACATAATCTGATTTTATATGCAACTTAATTTAAAAATGATTGAACAATTGAAAACTGAAACAGAGGCGTATGATCTGTACTAGAATTTAAAAAGAGCGCCACGCGAAAGGAAACCGTACTAACTCACCGAACGTCGGTAACAGCGGAAAAATTCATTTCTACATACCGACTAGAGGTTATGTTATTTCCTGTACTGCTGCAACTGTCGAACTTGCAGTGATCTATACAACTTGTTGAACTTGATTATAATTTTCCAATTTCGAAATGGCAACGCAATTGTACTTGCTGCTATTAATTTCCAAATGTGCGAAAAATTGCAGCAATTCGAAAAAAGCATTTTAACAAGAGTGATTAATACTTTTTACTTTGCCAATGCAAACAAAAAAATGCTCAGTTTGTTAATATTTGAGGTAAAATATAATAAATTTCACGAGATATTTCAGTCGCATTCAATTTCATATTCTACGTGTAATTTTATATTCCACTAACGCAACCGGGATGAAATATTTAATACGAAACCACATATTGCATATTTCACCAATAAATTAAATCCTCTCGTTTTAACGAGAGAACAAGCTTCCATTTTGCACACTCTTCTTTTGTCCCATATAACTTTATCCATCCAACTTTTTCGTTCAACAACCAATTCAACTGAATCGTCTCGTGTATTTGTACCTTTCCCTCGACGATAACCATTTTCGATAACCACCCTTGACTAAACAAAAAACACCAAATTTACAACGTTTTGCGAAAAAAATTTCCATTTCCCGTCGACAACGAATTGTTGCCAAACAACGCCCATGAAACATTTATAATTTCATCAACGCGAGAACTCTAGCCAACTTGGAATGGAAAAAAAAAAAAAAATAGAAGCGCTGTGGCAAATTTCACGCTGAAAACCTCTGGCTAACTGCGGAAAGGAAAATCTAATTTAAAATCCCACTGGGAATAATTAAACCACCAGTAGGGGAAACAGGGCAGGAAAAGTAAAATCGTGTTCAGCCTAGTAGCCTTGCCGTTTTAAATTCAGTTTTCACGCCGATGATTATATACACGGTGGCAGCAAAGGGGTGAAATTACACTGAAACGGAAGGCGGGAAGATTTTTATATCTGAAAAATATCTGCTTTGTGATATATCTTAACATAATGGTAAATGTTATCAGTTGTAAAATTGTAACTTTCTTTGCAATATAACTTAACATATCAGCAGTTGTAAAATTGTAAATTTCTGTGCAATATAACTTAACATATCAGAAGTTGTAAAATTGTAAATTTCTTCGCAATATAACTTAACACATTAGTAGTTGTAAAATTGTAAATTTCTTTGCAATATAACTTAATATATCAGTAGTTGTACAATTGTAAATTTCTTTGCAATATAACTGAACACATTAGTAGTTGTAAAATTGTAAATTTTGGTCATCTCTAACATTGTACTTTGCCCATGGAATCTGGATTATTTTATTCGCGAAAATACATGTAACCTGACTATTCTGTATTTCTATAGTAATAAAATTTTGTTTCTTTTTTTCTTTTTTTGCGATTTGGAATATTTTTTTTCCGATGAATGAAATGAAACATCGGAATTCATTAAAAACGCATGAGAGAGGTGGTGGCGGTCGGGGCGGAGGCGTTCGTGTCAGCCTCTTCACCGCAATTAGCTTAATTGTTCGTGTAATTAGTTAATCCTGTTGTTCGATTCGCGCCTACGGCATTCCGCGCAGCGTTCGTAACCTTGCGGTTAATTTTCTTTCTGCCAAGGCAACGCGCACGTAACAATACCTATTAATAAGATGATCGTCGACCTGAATTGCAAATCGGGTTATTGTCTCGCATTTGCATAAGATTCGAACGGTATGAATGAACGTTCTCATTTGAAATTTTACTACCAACGGAATCTCTCCAAACCAATATTGTACTGCAACAACTGTACCCTGATAGTATCGGTAAAAAAAAAAAAAAAAAAAAAGGAAAAAAAGGAAAAATACGAGGAACAAGAAATTACACATTTCGCACAGAATATAAAAACAAATGGTTCCAAAAAAAAATCGTGAATATCACTCTTCAATTTAAAAAAAAAAATAAAGGAAAGCAAAATTTTACCTTTCGTTAAAAAGCTAATTTCTGTCGCTGCAAAAATTGTCAAACATAATCCAGAAACAAACCGATTATTCTAATCAGTAAAAGGAAGCTACGTCTGTCGCTACATCTTCGTGATGTGGTTAATTACGCGGCTACGACCCGCGTAGGGAGCTTCGTAACGCTATCAGTCGCGGACAAAGCGCAATTTCTCTCGAGTCAGTTTGCACGCTCTATTGTACGCGTTAAATTACCGTCACCTTGCTCAACAAGCCTTATTGTTCTTTCACTCAATTATCGAGTTTCCATCCGCTGCGCGTACGTTTTCCAACGCTTTTCGAGTGCTCGAGTAAGCGCAACCGATGGTGAAACCGAGTGCCGATCGCTGACAACCAACTTGACGATGGTTTCGATCTTTCGAGGGAACGACGATCCACAACACGCTGGATCGACAGTGACCGATCACCGAACGATGGTTAACCGCGTCGACTGCACTTTTTGTCCGTGGGACAAGATGTTTAACTTCTGTTGCATTGAAATGAAATACAACGAAAGCGTATTTTTGTAATTTTTGTGATTTTTATAATTTTTATAATATCATCCAGTTATTTACGTTACTTCAGATCCCTTGTCAATGATGTTCGTCGCAATTTTAATTGTTTGAAAATTTTTATAAACCACAGAAACATTTATAAACAAATAGAAACTAGTGACGTAGCGATCAAGCTCATCTCAAGATACATTCGATAATCCCTGCTAGTTCTTTCTAAGAATTGTTGATCTTGGTACTCGAAGAATTATTTAAAACCGTTAGCCGTCCGGCAAGAGAAACGTGATTGTCAATCGTTTCTCTTATCTGGCCAAGAATGACTGCGCTTTATCAGTCCAACGTGTGTCTTTTAAACTTACGTTACGTTATATATCGGAGTCTTTTTCATCGGATTAAACTTGACAAGTGTTTGAACTGAATCAAATGATCTAATACACTCGACGAGAAAACTCTCACGCAATTGTAAATTTCCCATTGGCTTCGTTTTCCATTGGGAAAAAATATGATCTCAAAGATATTTCACGATTCGACTCGACTCACCTTGCTTTCTTCGAGAATCATGCCGGCTACTTTTAGGTACGGACTTTCCCTTACACTCACCTGAAAAAAAAGATGGACACGAGTTAGCAAATATTTTTAATTTAGATTTAACAAAAATTTTTAAAATTCTTTCAAGCAGAATACGAAACAATCATCCGTTTGGAATTGTCAATGCACAACGTTCATAGATATCATTAATTGAAGCTTGTGTTTTACTAAAAATGACCAGCTCTGCAATTCCAGTCGAGATGCCGTACTCGTGAAGTGTTTCAAATATTAGGCTGACTCCAAAAATGTCATGTGCATGGGACGTTTTTCAATTATTTTAAATGAAAAATTTGTTACCAAAAAAAAAAAAAAAAAAAAATCGTGCATTTCAGTTTTTATATAATTTAAAAATATACAATGCTACTGCGAAATGTAATGAAACATTACAGCAGGTATCATATATCAAAATGTATTATTTGAAAGAGAAAAGTATATTTGGTCAGCTTCTGCTGGGTCAAATGTGCCCCACTGTGCAACGTGGTCCGTCAACATGAGGATACAAAAAATCCTCGTCCTCGCATCCACGTTTTTATCTAACTGTACTCAACGGGGAAGCGGATTAATTACGGCCTGATTAAATGCACCACGCGAGATCCGTTGTAGTAGTATCTTCCCGACAGTCATACAACGGCCTGAGAAATTTCGCACGTGCAGTCGACGCGTTTTCGCGGCTAACAGTGAGAATTATTATACATCGAAGGACATCCAAACTTTTTTCGACTACTCGCCGTAATTCGTGAAATCGAAAGAAAATGTACATAAATCTACTTTATTTATTTAAGTGCCCCTTAACACTAGAACTTTTTTGTCAGAAGTAAATATTTGAAATAAAAAAGATGGAGAAAACTTTGCAAGAAATGCAATGACTATGAAGCAAGGCTGATCTGTAAAAATACGCTGTCTCGTATCATAAAACATCTAAAAAATATCAGTTTGATCAGTTTTTAGATTTTTCATGATAATAAAACTTTTATTTATACACTTTACGAAGAATGATTCAGATCTAGCAACAATTATAAATTTGTCGGTTTGATCAGTTCTAGTATTAAAAATTGAACTACGTCCGCTACGAGAGGAGAGACATGACCTACAAAATGTTTTATTAATTTTTATATCTGCTGATTTTCACAAGACACTCAAACTGTAGGACAGAAGAAGAAAAACACTATGTAAAAGCAAAATTTATTAGCTGGACTTCTATCAATTGTTCATTATAAGATTATCTGTCATTAGACAGAAAAACCATTGTACAGAATTTTCAAAAATTTTCTTACACATTTTGCTGTAAGTAAAATGAATTACTCGTCAAATAAACAGAATAATACATTCGCAACATCACAATTAGAATAATATATTTGTAATATTTCCAAGTCCATAATTTTTATATTTAGACGAAAAATAAAAAAAGGAACGAACGTTTCTTTAAATTCGCTGACCCACGTTGACAAGTTGAGATAAAAAGAAAGTAGTCGTAATTATGGAATTTCTAACGAAACGCAACTTTTGACAAAGCCGTCAATATTCTCAAAATTCATTTTTTTTTTTTTTTTACACCGAATCCCTCAACAATAATCTATAACAGTGACACGAGAAACTGATTGCCATCAGAGTTTGATATTGCTTCTCGTGACTGCAAGACGCTCGCTGCGCTTCAACTTTGCGCGTGCAACAGCAAACGATCTAGAAGTTAATCTAAAATCAAGGAGAGGATTTCCTCGACTGTCAAGTGTAAAAGAAAGCTCAAGAGGAGAGTGAATCTCGTTTGGTTGATGCTTCAGGCAGACGTTGAAACCGCGTGTGTCAATCTCGCTTCAACGTCAACTTGTTCCATCTTCGGTCACGAAGCTTTCTCTCTCATCGTCGCGACGCCAGTTCAGTAAACGAACGTGGCGAATGAATTTTCGTTTCAAACGCTTCGTTCTATCGCCATAGTGTTCGTGACGGAGATAACGGTGTCGTGATACCGCGGCTACGGCGTAGAATTCGCCGTCGCCTGAGAAACTTTCAATTGTAACGCGGCAACGTTGTACAAATACGTTCGATCGAACGCACGACGGATGAAAAAATTGACAGTGGCACGCCTAGCTTGTTCTTGCAGCATTTTTGCAAAATCAAACGATAACAAAATCTGTTTCGATAAATATTACAGTTATATAATAATGATATAAATAACATATGAAATATATATAACACATAATATATATAATAATGATATAAATATCATAAAAATATATATATATATATATATATATATATATAAAACACATAATACATATAATAATGATATAAATAACATAAAATATATATAACACATAATATATATAATAATGATATAAATAACATAAAAAAAAATTCGAGTAAAAGTAATAAAAAAAAAGAAAAGAAAAAAAAATTGGAGAATCAGAAAACTATCGAGGAATTTTTGTCTGGATTTTCGTGTTTGAACGGAATATAAAATATTTTTTTAATGATTGAAAGACAGATACGATAACAGTCGATAACATTCCAGTAATTACGAAATAACATTTTGTCGTTTTTCTAACTTTTCCGCCGTCAAATCCGGTTTAACGAAATATAACAGGTGTGCTGTCCCTCTTACTTTTTTCTCAACCTTGAATTTTTATATTTCTTGCACGTTCATCATTGCACAACATTGGAAATCGCTCACTTTTGCACATGACGAACTATCATGTTGGTGGAAAGGATTTTCCCAATTGTCACATTTATTTTCGTAGATAAACGAGAGACTAGAGATGTTCCAATACTTTCTCGACCCATTGCAGGTTAAGTTAGACACTTCGTTTTGCAAACGATGCATCGTTCGAAAACCGAATGGAGATCAGAACACAGTTACTTCGTACTTTCGACAAACGGCAGTCGCTTGTTAAACTTGGGGCCAAAATTACACGTCAGTTCCAGAACTGAGGCCTGGAATTCATTCTGGAACGTGAATTCGATCGGATGTTCGTGACTTCGTTTAGACATTCCCTTTAATAATTAGGCAAGAGTAACGAGTGCCCTCTTCAATCGAAATCCTTACGATGTACCTCTCCGTTCTAGCGAGGGAAATTAAATTTTCCCGTCAAGCTTCGGATTAAAGGAATTAAGTGGTAACTTCACTTGTCGCACAATTTCGAGACAAAGTTTCGCGCAGTTTTCTAAGACGATTTTGCTATTATTTTCCAGAAAATAATACTTGAAATGGGACAAAAACCGGCGATAAACTTATTGTGAGTTTCTCTGTCGTCTCCCCGGGGAGGGGGGGGGGGAGGATAAAACAAGGACCCATCAGTTTAAATCAGGCGTCGATAGAGACAAGATTTACGATCGAAACTCATCGATAGAGATTTCCAATTATTAGTTATGATTGATTAGACGTCGTCCAATCAATTCCCTCTGCCTTGCGATAAAAGAAATCGCGCACGTGAAAGCCGCTTTCGCGAACTTTCAGGAAGGACTTTTGTCAGTCCGGGCCCCCCGGGGGAGGGAAATTTTTAATTAAAATCTCTCGAATCGACCGGTATTTAAGAATTTAATTAACCACTCGTTCGCCAGACACGAGAGAAAGAAAAGTAAAAAGAAACAGTGATTCGTGGAAAGTACGATTCGTGAAGTGAGCGAATGAACGTTTGCTGTCAATTTATCATGTAAAGCGTGCAATTTAATCGATACGACGGATATCACGCGACGTGATGGGTTCCCCTTCTGTTCCTGATGAAATAAATTCCATGTTGAAAATCGAGCGACAAATAATAAATCACCGCTCGACGCAGCTCGATAATTGAAATAGCAAAATGTAGTTTCACGAATCTCGATCGTGACAAATATATATCCGTTCTTTGATGAAACTCGTTCGTTTCTTCTAAACCTGTCTGTATCATTTTTAATCGAAGGTCTCTCGCAAAAAAAAGTCGAAAAAATCGAACGAATTCTCGCAAATTTCCTTCGAGCAGAATATACAGTGATACAATGATTGATGTACAGACGCACTAAATATTGAAACTGTTATAATTTTGCAAAGAAGAAATCCTATATATTAAATTTTGAAGCCTCTGCTGTCAAAATACATCGTTCGTTCTGTTCTAAGACGTTTCTACGCTATGTAGCAGATCTCTTTATAATGTGTAAATTTATCATTATTTTATTTAAAAATTCTCTTCACGAACATTGAATCTACAGAGTTGACTTCACAACAATTCCTCGAATTTCTTTTTCTTTGTCGATTTATTGAATTTTGAATGTCACTTGAGAATCGAATTATTATAACAAGAAGTATTCAAAGTTGAACAAGATGGCGAAAACAATATCGTATATCAAGTTGTAAAGTCGAATGTCGTTGTAAAATAAAAGCACCGATCTTCGAATCTACTGTAATTTCAGAAAAATTCAACGTTTTCAAATAACTATGACAATTTACAGTATATTTCCGAGGGAAAAAAGTGTCTCCACTTTCCCATCTATCATCAAATGTAAGAATATTTCAGAGCAAAATGAACGATGTATTTTGACAGTAGAGGCTTCGCGCTTTGAAACCAAGAGCCAAGTTTATCATCGTGTGATTTCTTTTTTCAAAATTACAATAGTCTCAATATTTATTGTTGTATATATGTATTGTTATATTAATGGCAGTCACTGTAGACAAGTCGAGAAAATTCAACGAGTTTCACACCAGAATTACATTACCAAAGCGATAAAAATGACCAATTTATAATATTTGCACGTGAAACAGTGTAAAATGCTTCAAAGATTTAGATAAATTTTCGTAAAATATATGAATGAAAGTTTGCATACTCCATCATGTATTATAAAGTTCCACTATTTTCTTTTTAAACTCAAGTGTCTCTGATGGAAAATTTTATGCTTTAATCGTCGGTATGGTCTAATGTTAATACTCCCCATGGCGTTGAATAAACCTGCGTTGAAATTCCAAGTGAAATTCGTTCCAACGTAAGGGAAGAAATTACTCGCAAAGAAATCATTCGCGCGATCTTCTGTGGAATTTTGAGCCAATGTTGCCATCTCGCCATCTTTTGGTTCGATTTGACCAGCGCAATCGTGTTATAATTGAACGATTGCGCGAACGTGCTATGCGTGAGATATCTGGAACAGGGAACCGAAGCACGTGTCCCGGATCGTTCGTGAAAATCCAGTAATTCGCGTCGAAATGTCAAGGAACTGCTCTCGAGGAATTTACGGACGTCAGCGGATATCCACGTGTGCACGCGAGTATGCTTTTACTTCCGTATCATTTCTATCTTCTTCCATGTAAAATTTTCTATCCTCGAATAGAAAGAGATTAAAATGAAGCAGCTTCAAAATAAAATTCATCGAAAAATAAAATTCCCCGTCAAAGATGAATTCCTCGTTAAAGACGATCGCGTATGCACACGAGTACGTGTTGTTTCTGGATCTTTTCTGTTCGATGAAGTAGTTTCACCGGGAATTAAACGTGAATTCTTCCTTGACTGGCAGAAAATATCACTCGTCTCGATCGTTGCGAAGAAAAAAACATGTTTCTTAACTGGCAAGAAATACGACAGTATCGACAATATAAAAAAAAAGTCTCGAAAAATATTGTAAAACCAAAGTAAAATTTTAGAATTTTAACATACGATGTTAAATACACTGTGTCTTCGCGCCTACAGGTACATTTCGAATTTTATTATTATATTATTTATATATATATATAAATAATATTATATATATTATAAATATTTATTATTTATTATATAATACTACATATATTATAAATATTTATTATTGTACTATATAATATATATAATATTATATATCTTTATTATTCTATTAGGTAATATTATATATAGTATATATATTTATTATTACATCATTTTAATATTATACTTTTACACAAATAAATATATCACAGAAACGAATTTAAATCCAACCTCATCCACATGTAAAAGATGAAAATTCCTCCGGATTAGCGAGCATCCGCAACGACTGATCTTCAAAGCAAACGAGCAACAAATTGAAACGATCGGATGCTACTAAATTGCCAAACGCGTGGAAAAGATGCGACCGTGGCAGAAGCGGAGAAACAGGGAAGGTAGGATGGTAGGAACAGGATGAGGGGACAGAGGGAGCGGGGAAATGGGATCGATTCAATTAGCGTTATTACCGTGTAAAACAGAGACAAGGTAGCCGATAGAAAAAAAAAAAGTACGTGCGGCGAACGCGGTAATTCGATGTCGACGTTTGTCCTGCCTTAATTCCCCTCGAGAATGGAAACGAATTTCTATCGCTTTCTCTGCTATCTCCCGATAGTTTCTCTCCTCTCTTCTCCCTTTTTTTCTCTTTTTTTCTTCTGTTCCGACGACCGATGTTTCCGGTTGTTATCTTACTGCAACGGCAACGAAACAAGGTCCACCGCGGTGGATCAGAAAGCGAAAAGAGCGAGCCACTCGATGCAACTTAATTGCCAGTTGGCAGCTATCGAAGCGATTGTATAATTAGAGGACAGAGAGCTGGATTGCTGGAACCTGGAGTGAAAAGGACTTGGAACGCAGTCGATGAAATCGGTCTGCGAGAGATTCCATCTCCCACGACCAGTCTCTGTGTCGATGTTTCAGGCGCGTCTTCAATCTGGCATACACGTTTTCAATCTCTTGCGTTTGCCCCAAAATTGCAATATTTTCTTTTCAGCTTGAAGTATATTTGAGTATAACCCAGGCGAAACAAATAATAAATTTATTACTTAGTAATTTCTATCCAGTGATATCATACCGACGAACTATCGTATACAGTTTGGTCACTCGTTACGGTCCGCAATCAGTTGCCAGCGCAACGTTAGTTAAACAGCGTTTTCGTGGAGCAGATATTTTGGAATATCAACGAGAGTACAGTACAAAACGTGGAAACGAGTTATCTTTATATTCGTTGGATATCGCTACAAATATCTTTGAGAAGTTTTTTTTTTTTTTTCAATATCGACGAACAAATTATCCGTCCGTCCGACAGAGAAATTTCCACTCTCACATTTCACAAGTTCCGCTCTGCCCGAAACGTTTATTTTCGGGAACATTTATTTATCCGTGTCTCGTCAACACTTGCAACGTGAGAACATTTCTCGAGAATGTTCTTACGATCCGCGTTTCGAACAGAACAAAGTTCCATAACTTCGTCGATCTTTGGTTACAAAAATTATTACGACATGAAAATTCATTGCAATGAACATCGTCGCTACAATGAAAAATCGCTTTCCTCTTTCAAATCGTCGATCAAAATCTTCAGAAAGAAAGAAAGAGAGAGAGAGAGAATGTGAACTGATAATAATCGCGTGTATTTACACGTGGCACAGTATCGTGTGTAATTTTATATTTTTCCAATGAAAACAGTCCAAAAGCTCCACGCGAAATTCCTCGCAACACCGAAAGCTGCTCCGCCATTGAAAACACCCCGTCTGTTTTTTCTCGCCGCGTTCGGCGCAGAGTTAGGTTTATATTTAACAACATACGCCCGCATACGCGTTAAAACGCATCGTGCTAACGAGTATGCAGCGCCGATCCCTGAAATTTAAATCCTTGCTCTATCGCTTTTCCATTAATTCGCGACGAGCGGCGTGCTCTCGAATGTTCGTCATTCGCGTTCACGGGCCCGTAAACAATATATCGCGGAAACATTTACAGCGACACGACCACCACCCCCTCCAGCAAACCCCGTCGCCCAGTAAGTATCAAAATTCGCGCTCGAAAATTGCTTTTTTCCGCTACATTGAAACTCTGTCCGATATTCGATTACGTTTTCGCGTAATTATTCGAGTATCGTTTAAATCCATTAGCGGCGAATTGTGCATCGTTCGAGAACGACTGACGAGAATTAATATTATCGCGCGACAATTGCGCAATAAGAATCGAGGCAGCGGATTACGGGGTATGATTAAACATAAAAGAACGTCAGAAACACTAGCCCGTGAAAATCGCGGGATTTTCGTTCGAAAACGAGTTGTCGATCCTTTGACGTTACGTAAAGGCGCTTTTAAAATTCGCTTTCGAGGTATTATCGGCGACCATAGGCGCCTAACTTGCTCCGGTCCTCGTTGAAGCGAGTGGCGCCTATTGTGGACGCCTTACTTCACGTTGCTCGAATCGAACTGAAGGCGTCTACGAACGGCAGACAACAACTGAAGCAAACCTCACTTGGATCAGAGGTTTTTCAGTGAATTTTAATTCAACAGTTACATATTTTCTGATAATCATATGTTATTTAAACGTGGTTACTTTACAGTTATTTCATGTATATTATATATCACGTATTATTATTTCATGTATAAATGTTATCGACAATAATTGCAGCAAACTTCGTACCGAATCAGATGTAAGTGAATTCTAATTCAACAATTACATCTTCTATCAGTCATATATTATTTAAACGTGATTAATATAATCCATGTTTCGAACTGTACCACACTTTCCTAGATTATTTGACACATCATGAAACAAAGCTTAAAGTTGCTGTTAAATTTTTAACATATCACTAACAATTCAATACAGAATACATATAAATAACTAATGTTGGCTCGACGCAGCGTAATTCAGTGTTTCGATTGTTTCAACGTACTTTCTGAAATAAATCACCATAAGATCGCGATTGAAATCCTACCGTGTGCGTACGTGCGGTACGTTAAACTGAAATTTTTCAAACGAAACATCGTACAGCGAACCATCCTCGATGGATACGGGCTGCGAACGTCTTTGTTTGAGAGAATTATGACCGTTTTGACGAAGACAACGTCAATGTCAATGCCAATGCAAAGCTCCTACGTGCAACGATGAGTGAATAGCCCAATTATTTAAAACGCGCGCGGACAACAGATGGTCTTTAACGATTCGAATAATCTGCTGAATAAAATACAAAAGAATCGCGCTCTCTTTCTACACGAGAAGATAATATATCGATATTTTAACAAAATATCGATATATTAGTTGCGTATGCGACATGAAAGTTACATGGGCCCATCATAGAGAAAGTTAAGAAAATCATTCGTTGAATTATTAATCTGCTGAATAAAATACAAAAGAATCGCGCTCTCTTTCTACACGAGAAATTGATCCATTCGGCGTATCATTATTAAAGTTAAATTAGAATTAAATCGTTTAACAAAATATCGATATATTAGTTGCGTATGCGACTTGAAAGTTACATGGGGCCCATCATAGAGAAAGTTAAGAAAATCATGCGTTGAATTATCAATCGGTTGAATAAGGTACAAAAGAATCGCGCGTTCTTTCGACACGAGAAGCTGACCCATTCGGTGGATCTACTTTTATACAAGAGGATTCGTGGTATTTATTATGGTGAGATTCGTGGTAATTTAAGATAAAAACGTAGATTAAAAACAGATTCGATCCTTGACTCTCGTTTTATTTTCATAGGGAATCAGTTATCCCTCGACCACTCCTCGTTCGTATCACGATTAGACGCGCAAAATTATTTCTGCATCGCATATAAATAGCGTTTTATCGAGCGCGTGTAATTTCCTCCTTCGTCCAATCGCGTTATTCACGGTGGGTGCGAAAAAGAAAAAAGAAAAAAAGAGAAGAAAATTCGAGTTAAATGGAAAGATTGGAAAAAAACGAAACGAAAAATGGAAAGAAAATGAGAAGGAACGTACGCTTGTAACAATTTCCAATATCCTGCGGCACGTATCGGATTCTCATATTGCTGACGCACTCTGGTTACCACCTCTGGTTAGCCAGCAACTGTGCAAGTCGGCTCGACCTTGGGCAATTATTAGATCATCCACGAATAAATCTACCGGATCGAAGAAGCCTCGAATATATCCGCTATTCCAGACGCGCGGTCGCGGCCGCTTTACCGCTCGCTTCTCATCCCTGATACATCTTGCATGGAAACGATGAAATCACTCGTTCATTGTTCTTCGAGGAACATCCTCCTCCGGATCGAATGTTTTATTAATGCACTCGAGCAACCGCCAGGAATCTGTATTTTTATTCGAGAATTATTCTTACTCTTACACGTGTTACCCTCGTTGTTCGTGGAGTTCTTTCAATTCATCTTTTTTTTTTTGGAGGGGGGGGGGGAGTAAGAGGTTCTCCTGATCGTTCAATCTCGAAGAATTTGAAAACGAGACTAATGAATCCGTCGATTCGTCTGACTCGCAAGACACGAGACGAAAGAAGGTTGGTCAATCTCGTCGACGGTGAATCAAAAAGACGGGTCGCGACACTGGCTTGACACGCCGACTCAATTTGACGACCAATTAACCACGCGCGGCCAATAAAGTCGTTGTTGACCGCAACTCGACGAATCGATATCCTCCAAGATCGTTTCAATTATCGTTGAGAGCAATAATGACTTCCAATCCGACGAATATCACGGTCCTTTAACTCTTTGACTCAACATTTTCTTTTATATTAACGAACATTAACGATACTAGTAAAAATACTAAACGAGTGTGATGCCTCACTTTTATTAAATATTCATATTTTTGAGATCTTTTCATTCATCTTTTGAGATCCGCTGCAATCTCTAACTTTCATCAAACTGTCAATTTTACATTTTGGAGTTTTCTTTTTTCTTTTTTCTTTCACTGTATTGCCTACTTTAATCACGTATCATTCGCTACGAAGGGTACACAGAGGATCCCTTGCAATCTCTAAATTTTCTCAAACTGTCAATTTTACATTTTGGAGTTTTCTTTTTTTCTTTTTTCTTTCACTGTATTGCCTACTTTGATCACGTATCACTCGCTACGAAGGATACAGAGGATTCACTGCAATCTCTAACTTTTCTCAAACTATAAATTTACATTTTGGAGTTTTCTTTTTTTCTTTTTTCTTTCACTGTATTGTCTACTTCGACCACGTATCACTCGCTGCGAAAGATGATTCACCGTGCAGATTTCCGTAGATTCAATTTAAAGTGTAGGGGCGACTGAATAAGAAACATTCGACTCGAGTGAAATCGAGCAACGTAGCCTCGTTTGCATAGAGGATCCATTTGCATAGGGACAGCAAGTGGTACATAGTATGTATGTACGTGGGAGGATAGAGCCGAGTGTCTTCTCAACGATACGATACGATACGACACGACGATAATCGTTCCTCTTCGGTGAAAAGATAATCAACGATACGTTTAGACACACACAGACACACAGTATCGATTCACGAGTAGTCTCTCAGCTGGACAGCGAACACGATACAGTCGGCAATGAACTGGCGCGAGCGGAGGCCGCGTATGAAAGTAAATATTAACGCTGCCTCCCTCGGTTACGCTCGCGAGCCACGCCGCGAGATCTTGCACACACGTCTCGCTGCACACGTGGGTGTTATCGGTGCTTTACTACTAAATAGAGCCATAGAAGAAATACACGAAACAACGCGATAAAGATACTAACGAACGATCTACTGAATCCTTCAGATTTTCCAAGCGGCAAACACGTAGAACATATTTTGCATAATTCTTTTTCTTGATTACCAATAAAAAAAACATCAAAGTGTGCCGAAAATGCTTCTTTTTACTTTCCATTTTCGATATGGACACCCCCCCCCCCAAAAAAAAAGAAACAACTGCACGAAAAAGATTTTTTTGTATCAAACAAATTATTATTTTTTGTTTTAAAGAAACTTTGAAACGTTGGCCATCAAAATGTATATACAATGACAAGATGGTTTAGAACGAAGTTGGCTGGTTAAAAATGCAACTGACGACACTCGCGGGGGGGAAAAACAGTAAAATTACTTTCCGAACAACCCAATACCTCGAGAGTCAGACACCTTTAAAATACGCCTCCTATCGGAGATATTTGTTGCGTCAGGGAATTTGTTCCGATTACGGTATCGTACGGTTCGCGTGAATTATTTCGAGGGCATAAATATCGGCGTCTCTTTACTCCTACCGAGTGAAACAGCCGGCGAGCCGGATTTTATTCTGACCGAACGATTGAGAAATCTGTTTCGCTCAGCGTAATTTACACAGGAGCCGTCTTTCTTTCTAGATTTTGTCATCTCTGCGACGCGGACGTTTACCGAACGTTTTTCCGACGTTCGATCAATCTCGAAGTTGCGCAACACCGGTCAATATATTGGGGAACATCCTTGTACAAACACATCGCGATTCAACTCTGTATGCAAACTGCCGCAAAAGTGCAACGCTGAATCCATCGAAATGTTGAAATCGAGCGGGCAACAGCTGTTGCGCAAACGTTTCTTACGCGCCAGCCATCTGTCAGATCTGTTTTTCCAACGAGGAGGAGGAGATTGAACATTCGAGTAACGCGAAACGCGTTCGTAGATCGTCGCCGTTCGAGATGGAGTGAATTCCATCAGCGGCGATCGGTATCAATCGCGGGCTCGTTCTCCTTTTCCTCGCGAGAGGTTTTCTTTTATGGGAAAGTAGACGCGCAGTTTTAACGAGCGTAGGCCCCGGCACGAGTTGCATACGAGTCACCTACACGTTTCTCGCGTGTCTTTATCCCACGCACGGCGCAGAGAGAAATCCTTCCTCGGCCGTGTAGAGACAACATCCACTAATAATCCGTGACGTTAATCGCGGTGATAACGATCCTTCCTCCACCGAAAGCAGTTACTTTGATTAAAAATCGAAAAATTTACTTGACCATCCTATAAAATATTACTTGACTTTAGCCCTCTGGAGACCGATCTTTCTTCATGACTATAAAAAGGCTTACGTTACGTCAACGATTCAAATGAATTCAACAGTTTCAATGATTTTATTACAACGAATAGTTTTCGTAACTTTGAAGTAACGACTGATGAAAGAATGATATGATAATTGCGCGAGATGGTCATTTTAGCTTCTACCTGCAGACAACTTGCAATTTACTTTGATATTTCAGGTTTTGATGTTTCAACAATCGTTATCAAAAATGTTGTTGATTACTGAGAAGAAGCAATATACATATATGCCACCTTGTGGAAGAAAAGATTAAATTATTTAATAAAATATCGATATAGTAGTGCGTATGTGAGTTACATGGACCCATAGAGAAAATTAAGAAAATTATTCGTGAAATTATCAATTTTTTCTTTTCTTTTTGTACTTTCGCGCTACACTTTCTGAAAGGAACGCAAACAGAATTTTCTCAGTTGCCTGCTGACGTTACATTACAATATACAGGCTAGGTCACCACATATTGCCATCTAGATTTACATTATTATTACGCGTAGCGAAAAATGTTTCCAATGAAGTCGAATGGTCTCGAGAGGGGTACATTTTGACGATACTAGTTTTCTTTTAGGTGGACGTGTAGACGACATATGAAGGTTATTAACGTTTTTTTTAAATGGAACCATATATTTTTTATTGCGTCAGTTGACGCGAACTTGATATTCTTTACAAAAATAGTACTAATCTATTTGTGTTAAAAAAATCATTAGTTTAGGAGATATTTTAATTTTAATTTTGCACAATCTATACGTGAAAGACAAAGACAGTATAAATATAAGAATACTATCCTTCTTCTTCCATGTCTTTCAAACGATAATTTTGCGAAATTAAAATTGAAATATCTCCTAAACTACTGATTTTTTTAACACAAACAGGTTAATACTATTTTTGTAAAGAATGCAAAGGTGCAATGAGAAATATATGATTCCACTTAGAAAAACGTTAAAGACCTCCATATGTCCTCCACAGGTCCACCTACAGGAAAACTAGTATCATTCAACTGCATCTGAAACATTTTTCGCAACATGTAATAATAATGACGTAAATCTAGATGGCAATATGTGGTGACCCATCCTGCATATACAGGGTATTTCGTAACTTGTGGGACCCACTTCGGGAACTGATTGTACGCCTGAAAACAATGAAAAAAAGTCATATAAATATATGTCCTGTCTGTCTTCGTTTATGAGATGCAATAAATTTTATAAACAGAAACTCTAGTAAGCTAATTTTACCAGGGATGGTATATACAATTTTCATAATAATCGTAATTGGGATGAAGAAAAGCCACATGTTATCGTGCATTCAAGACATCAACACCAGTTTAGTTTAAACGCATGAGCAGGAATAATTGATAAATTTTTCACTGGACCTTTTTTTCTTGATGGGAAACTAACAGGCACAAAGTACGTTGATTTTTTCCAGCACGCGTTTACACGTGCGAAATATCAGAGGAAGTTCCAGTCGATATTAGACTTCGTATGCGGTTTATGTATGAT
Source organism: Tetragonisca angustula (assembly GCA_036937485.2). Taxonomy (NCBI): domain Eukaryota; kingdom Metazoa; phylum Arthropoda; class Insecta; order Hymenoptera; family Apidae; genus Tetragonisca; species Tetragonisca angustula. Next base: position 411,459 of record JAWNGG020000058.1, on the reverse strand, counting down.
GGATTTTAGCCGCATTTTAGCCGAGTGGCTAGGCAATTTTTAAATCGACACTTTGCAAATAAATGGATTGGTCGTGGATGTCCTATTGCATGGCCTGCTTCGTTAGATTTTCATTTGTTGGGACATTCAAAATCTATTGTACACGCAACATGGATTGAAAATGCTGAAATACTACGAAATAGAATAGAGCAAGGCTTCCGACAAATTCGAGAAACACCAGGAACGACAGAGAGATAGCAACGAGATCAATGACAAGACGCGTGCAGGCTTGTCTTCAAATGCAAGCTGGTCATTTCGAGCGTCTTTTGTAAAAGTAATACAAAACAGAAAATTCACTGTATCTCATAAACGAAGACAGACAGAACATACATTTGTATGACCTTTTCTTCATTATTTTTAGGCATTTTACAATCAGCTCCCGAAGTGGGTGCCACAAGTTACGAAACAATTGTATATACATACATATGTACGTACAGCACGTACGCATCGAAGTAGGGGATCGCTTGTCAAATAAATTTCACGGCTACGCCTGTCACCGGCGTGCGATTAGCAATTCTACCTGAGTCGAGGTCGTCGTGGTCAGCTCCACGAAGGCAGGAGTGAAAACTGCGCGACAATCGTCGGCCACCAGGCGACGCGCCCTCCGTCGAGACGTTGTGCATCTTCGCGGCGGATGTTTCAACGCCCAGGGAACCGGAACCGCCTCTAACGAACGCCTCCACCGGCCAGTTTCCCGTCAGGTGGCACCGAGATGCGGGAGCGAGTGCCACGGCATTTTTTCGCGAGCCAGCGAGCAACACCAGCTGGGTTAATTAACGACTAATTAACGAGCAACTACGCGCGATATCCTGCCAGCGAGGCACAGGTGCCCGTCGTGGGCGTCGGTGTAGGTCGTGGCCAATCTCCTTCTCCTCTCTTCCGTTTCCCGCTCTAGTTCACACCTGCAAAGAAAATCAAACTCGTCGAGCGACGGTCGGTCAACGCACCGCTCGAGGAACGTTCTCCAAAACAGCGACACAGGCGACACTTTCCCGGTAACCACGTCCTCGCGAGTGTTCTTCTCGTCTTTCGTTGTCTTTCGCCGTTATTTTCTAACGTGGAAGAGGAAATTTTTCACCCGTCCAGTTCGACAATTTCAACAGTTCCGCGCTTCGTAAATATTCAACTTGTCAATTCAATCGAATCAAGATTATCAAGAAGTAAAAACTGTCACGGTATTTTCATGACTTGAAACATCGAGTCGCGCTCGTGGTACGAATTGCAGTCTCGGTCTGATAAGGGGAACAAGGAACTGGAGTTTTTGAAAAGGGAGAAAGGAATTTCGCATTTCATAAATATCCAACCTGTCAACTCAATGGAATCTCTCGCTAATAAACGAGATTACATCGAAGCAAAAACTGTCTTGACTTCAAATATCGAGTCACGCTCGTGGTCACGAATTACGGTGGTCACGGTTTGAAAAAGGAATTCGAAATTTGGAATTTTGCATTTAAATTCTCTGGTCTTAAAGGTTGGGACTTTTTTTCAATTATTTACAACTGTTGCAATCTAATGCGACATCGCAATTATAATTTATGGAAAATTTTAAAACAGTTGCACAAATTGTTGCAAAAAATATCCGAAGAAGAGTATTAATTGTAACTTCCACGTGGAAGAAAAACAATTTTCTATCTAGGTTCCATAAAAAATTTGAAAATGCATGAAAATCCGCCGGCTGATCGCGATGATCAACGTTTGGAAAATCATAAGGCAGTGGAGTTCAAAAATTCGCCAAAGATCCAACGAGATCAAAAAAGTAACATAAAATTTTCAGAAAATCGATCCATCCACGCTCGGTCGATAAAACAGAGAACCAATACGGCAATTACGCAATCAATCGAGTCAAACCGAGCCATCAATAAACAATCCATCACTCGCCGTTACGTAACCCTTTTCATTGTTCACGCTCCATCTTTTTCATTGTTTGATCGAACGTGCACCACTACCAGCTCTTCCTCGTTGATTTCGTCAAACATTAATCAAGATAGAGCCGTTGAGAAACGCCTCTACGTTTTCATTAAAGTTGCCTTGCCTTCATACGGTTTACAATCGAAAGCATAACTGTGAGACGAAGCTTTTCCTTCGTGGACACAGACGCACATAGAGGAATCATCGTGGAAGGCGAATCTGAGAGGAGGCCAACGAGAAATAAATCTTCAGCGTAGAGGTTAACCTTTCTAAAGATTTAAATGCCCCTTCGCTAGTGAACGCATTGAAATCGCCAGGCGAAGTTTAATTTTACATGTTTTCATGTAAATTAAAATTAATAATTATAAGTTAAAGTGCCAGCAATAGCGGTTAAAGTTATATCATAAGTTAATAATTAATAAACTTTATTAATATAAAATAATTTTCTATAAAAATTGATAATTATAGGTGAAATTTATATTATCGATATATTATAAATTCATATATTAAAACATATGAAAATTAAATATTAAACTAGGATTGGATACCCTATTATATTAATATAAAAAATAATTTTATAATTAAATGTTAAATCACTGACATAAAATCAATAATATAAATTATTGTAGTTCCTATATTTTCAAAGTTAATCAAATCAAATAAAGACTCAAGCTACTCAAAACAAGAAGAGAGAGAGACCGTCGATGTATCGGACATTCGGCTTTCTCAGATTTTATATAGGTGTCGATATATCGAACGTTGGTACTTAGAGGGTTAATTTAGGATTTGCGGGATATCTTGCAGAAACGGATTGCACAAACGAAGCTGCAAGACGATTCGCACGATCGTGATGAATGGACCAAGGGACGAATAAAGTGTGACATTTCAGCTTTTGTCGAAACAATCGAGTATTCTTCTCTCGGTAAATGTACATACTTGCTAGTTTTGTATAGTATATTGCTAGTACACCTAAAAGTCTCGCGCGCGTCTTTAACTTCAAATGTGTTTCCCTCTGCTGTGAGATGCTTCGAGCGTCTTCCGGATTTGTTAGTGACAATTTCATTTCTTCGACATTTTTCGACTTTTAAGGAAATTAAAACATATACAGATTATTACGTCTTTTACGTCCCCGAGTGTCTCTGTATTTTCAAGCTTTTTCAGCTTAAGAAAACATCGAATCGATAAAAGAAAAATTACATTTCCCAAAGTCCCTCCTAATGTGTCCTAATTTAAACATCATTCGAGAAATGATCTTATTCAACTAGCTCCCGCGTATCGCACTTTTAATTTTCGTACGGTTGCCGCGATACATACGTGTATTTTAATTATCCCGAGCCACTGCACCGTAGTTTCGCGAAACACGAAATGGATTTCGCCGCTTTTCAACGAAAAACTGAATTTTCACGCGGTGCCAGCGTCACTCCCCGAACGAGTTGCACATTGTTATTTAAAACTGAACGTATTTTTCCAACGAGAGATTTAATTGAAACACTTACGCAAGAACAGATCGTTCTTCCTTTTTTTTTCTTTGTTTCCTACACGGCGTCAAACTCTCGCAATTATTACATTTTGCAAGCGTTCGCGCGCGCGGCGATTCGCTAAACGTATAATTTATGCCTCGCTTGCCAGCGTGTGGGCTCTTCGTTTATGCACGCGGTGCAGAGGCTCGTAGGTGTGCGTGGGCGTGCGGCACTTTTTAAATAGGCCGCCAGGCTGGCTCGTAATTAAAGGCCGAAAGGGAGGAAGATAAGTTTCGATTTCAGCTCTCGAGGCATCGTCGCCGCGAGTGCGCGGCTGGCTTGCCCCATTCATCGCCGCCAGGATAAGTAGTTTCATGTAAAAATAAACTCTCTCGTAGAGAGTTGGCTCGAATAGGCTCCTTGAACTGGTATTTCAGGGCTTCTTCTACCTCACGGTCTCGGGCAGATTATTCGATATATTTAAAAGGGAGTGATGCACAACCTTTCGCGTATAAAGGCTCGCGTGCAACGTCGTGTATCTGTCGCGGGCCCGCGAACGTTTCTCTCTTCCCGAAATCTGCTACCTAGCGAGGAAACGAAAGAAAGAGAAATACGGGCTTTGCACCCACATTTTTGCAAATGGAATTCGCCTTATTGCAAAATTAGATTCAATTCATCTTATAGACAATACACTTTGTTGTTTCAACAAATAAATACTGCAACAAGAAACATTTTCACTGATCTTTCAAACCACGAACAATTATCACTCCTACAGATCGTCATAATTATTATATGAATGTGTATACAAAACTATTTCGCGCAGTGGCAGGCGAATCATTGTACGCGTATGTAAATACTTTAGTGTTAAATATTTTATGCCGTCTTATATTGTGTTTTGTTACTTGTAATATATCACTTTGAACAAAAAACATTTAAACCGCGGGGGAATTTGAAATATTACTGAAATGTTTAAAATATCAATCGAAAATTAGCGATTTCCTCCGCCTTTTCATCGTTCTCCCGAGGACAATTTCAATGTTCCTGCCTGAACGAATCCCAATGCGAAAGATCCTGGACCGGAGAGTCGCTCCGACCATCACACGCTGCAGAAATGATATCCTCGCGAACCACCTGTTGCTCGTAAACTTCAATTTCCATGAAACGCGCAACGTGGCGCAGCGGGGAGGCGCGAGGAACACGATTCGGTGCCCGTTAATTTCCTCCTGGCTAATTAACGGTCCAAGTAATTTACGGCAAGTGAAATATTAATCAGGCCCTGGCTCGCGGTGATCCATTAATAATTCCGGGGAAGGGAAACGCCACTGCGAACGGTGGTTAAAAATAACTTATTTGCCAAACACGGTTCATTGTGTCTATATAAAGCAGAGGTGGCGAACTGGCGCCCGCCCCCCCCCCATTCTATAGCTATCCCCTCCACTGCGGATCGATCTCCCCACTGCCAGTTGAGAGTGTCGCAGCCGCAATGTAAACTCGCGTTGTAAATTGCTTTCTTTACTGCGGCTGCTAAAGTTGAAGCAAGAACAGTCAGATTTAAAGTATCTTCTCTTCTTCCTCATTTTTGCACGATAGTAGGATACACAACACGCGCGTATATCTGGCACATCTCCTCCGGATTATCACTCTCACTCGGGGCGAACGTAAACATCACGCGTTCCCCTATTCATCGTTCCAACCCTATCAAACGCGTTATGCAAATTTCGGCCGCGAACGAAGCAGCAACAACACACTGCAATAGCGCATGCAATAGCGCACGGCGAAACCGCCTACTACCTATACCTACCTATATACCTAACCGTTGGGCGATAGAAGGCTCGGTTCAATGCACGCGCCATTAACCCCTCGTAAATCTCGCTCGCCCGAGGAACTGTTATTATATTTACCCAGCGAGCTTTTCGCCGTTTCCTCGCCTCCTTTCGTAAACTGGTTCGTTAATCATTCGCCGGGGAAACAAGAGCGCGGGATCGTTACGGCCGCTCATCGGAACAGGGCAATTATATTGAGCCCGGCGTTCCCAGCGATAGATTTACGATATCGGATCGGCAGTATCGGATATTAATGACGCTGCGCGAGCTTGCAGATTTCGTTCCATTCGCCGGTGTCGCGTCCCTCGAAACTGGACAGAGATCAACGCCCGTCGCGAAGGATAATAACCGACAAAGAATGGCAGGACTCGATATCGCGGGTTTTACTCTTGCTCTTCGTCGGGCTGAATCCCCGGGACAAACGATCGCGATAGATTTCGTGGAACTAATCAACACTGGCGCGATTGCAGGCAATTCGGAGTAGATATCGATGCCAGCTGTTTCTCTCTTCCTACCGGCGTTCCACTGCTCTTGTTCTGATCTTGTCTATTCCGCTCGGAGCTTTAAATCGCGACGGTGAAGATTTCGACGGAAGACGAAGTAGCTAGAGAACGACGTTAAATCTTTTGTTTCACGATCACGGAAACTGGTGTTTCTCGTTGTGAACGACCGCGAATAACGCGCTAGCGTTATCTCCGCGATCCTAAATTTGATCAGAAGCTTCTTGTCCGCGAGCCGCCGTAAATTTTCAGACGTAATTTTGTCATTTTATCATTAAGCCCAGCCTCTGGTGAATATTAACGACCGCGCGTACAAATAACACAATAAGGCCATTATTTCGTTGTTTTCTCACTTCTCGAATATCTTCAACCTCCCCGTTCGGCGCGGCGAAACGTTAATTAACTCAACAAAACAAAGAGTAATTGGTAATTAACATACGTATCTGCCTGATTATCCGTGGACGACGCCACAATAAATCAAGATCCAGAAGCAAATTCCATCGCGCCAGGCAAATTTGCAACCACTCATCCGCGCACGTTTACAAAGTTCATACCCGTTTCAGAAAAAATTCATTTCCTTTCCTTCCTCAATTATTATTTCGTGTACACGACACCCTCCCGTTTTAATTGGCAATTAGCCAATCGAACAGAATTGAAAGTAATTGTAAAAGAGCAAAGTTCCCTGGGAACGAGGCGGTTTTATCTTCACCCTTAAAAAAAGGCAAAAAAAGAAAAAAAGAAAAGACAAGGTTGGTAATTAAAGTTAAACAAAGTTCGAAACAGCTCTTGGAGATCGCATCAACGGCGAAAGAGCGGCCGCGAGAAATTCACAAATGGAATAGTTTAATTTCAGCTTAAGCGCTTCCCTCTTTTGGTCGGAGGAAGAGTCACACGCAGTCTGGTGAGTTTCGAGTTCAAAGGCCGGATTTGAGACTCTGCCGTGGGGATTAAAGGTTGCCTGGCCACGGACGACTATTCGCGTCTGCGTTTTGTAAAAGATACGGCGGCGCTTAAAATAGAGGAGGATCCGAGAGCGAGAGGCAGCAGCTCTCGACGATGAACCGATGATGCTGAGAAATCACCACCGTCGCCACAGTCGCGTGATTAAAGGCGGGAACAGAAGAAACGACTTGACACGTCTCGTGGATCGATTTGTACAACATTCGCGAAGAAAAGTTCATTTTCAAAATCGCAATGGATCCCGAAGAAATTATCCAAAGGGTCCAAGGTAAAGTTTTCAAAATGATCAATTTTTCAGTGTTCAGACTCTGAACGACCATTCTAGGATTTCTAATTACTCACGAGATCGTTTTCAGCCTATTCTGGTTAAACAACGCTCAACAAGTTTGAAATACTTGCTCGTTTTATGTATAAAATCAAATCGCTTGTAATAAAGAGCGTAACTGTTACAGTGACAAAAATGATCGATAATTTAGACTAACGTAACTCTGTAAAGAAAAATCACGTAATGAATGTCGTGTCAATAATTAATATATCTGACCTCAGTTGCAATTAAGATTTTAGTGTAAAGCAGAAGTGGTAAAATAAGCCTAATGCTCATTATTCTAACTTTAAAATATAATAATATAAATGTGACAAACGATAATAAATGACAAATATAATAATATAAAAATGTAGCATCGAAAAAAGTGGAATATAAAGAATATAAACAACATTTAAGGGCGATGTGGAAACTAACAGCGACACTGTGAAACATGCAATATATGTTTCACAGTTCACAATATTTGTTTCTCGTTCAACTTCCTTTGTAAAAATCAGAATGAAATTTTTTACTTTGTTAGTTCATTTTTCGATTAAACAAAGGCAAACAATTTTGTAAAAAATTGGCAAGCACATTTTCTTCCCATCTTGGCGATAGGAAATGTCAACGTTGCAATCTCGGCGTTAGGGTGATCATCAGCTTCTGCGATGCGGATCGTTCGTGAAAACGCAGAGAACGCGTGGAAACATTTTTTTCCATTAGAGCGGCGACACTTCCGGTGAAAAAAAAAAAAAAAAACGCGACCCGCGCGCAAGCTCGTAAAGTTGATTTACCGCGGCCAACGCGAACTTATCGCGAGGTCACGCGAGAACCTCGGGGCTTTTCATCCCTCGCTCGTTTGGGATTTATGCTCCGCACCGAAAACGGTGGTCGATCGGTTCGACGGATTTACGAGTGAAGCCAGCCTTCCCTCGGCTGCTGGAAAAAAAGCTTGGAAATGTTCGAACTATCGCTGTGTCGCGGCCATTCGCTAAACGTTCCATCAATAGCGAGGTATAGCTCTTCAGATGAAACGAACGATTTTCGCGAATAATTCTGCTTCGAAATAAATAGTATAAAATAACACGTTCCAAAGCGTTATTTTTAATTTTTATTTAACAACGACTAGATGATCGAAGATTTATTATTATTGTTGATTAACGTAGTTTCTAAATGAAGAAGAGAAAACTGTTCAGTTTTCAGTTTCAAAGGTGACACCACTTGATAATTATTGCTTTGTTATAATTTGTTGCTTCATTTAGCTCGAAAGTGTGCACGTGTTAAATTTAGGTGAAACAGTTTAAACGAAATGTTAAAATGGTTAAATTTCTTTGTAGCGAACAATACTAAAGTTGACGCTCATCCCCACTCTTTTGCAGAGTACCCCTCTTAAGCGTCCGCCGTGGAAGCTAAAGAGTGCACTACTGTATACGCAAACGTATTAATTAATTTCAATTATTATTATTATCATTGTCGAAAACCAATTTCCACCGGAAGCTCTCTGCTCAGGGATGAATTCGTTAATGTATAAAATAAAATATGCTCGCGAGCGCAGGTGCCATTGCGTAACAATCGCGCGCGCGTGCGTTACGTAACGTGAGATCAGAGATGCTGAAACAATCGGTGGAAAGTACCGGCAACAACAGAAAGGACGTGCACGCACTCCGCGATTAAGCGGCCGACGCGAAATTCCGTACAATGAAATTAACGCAGTTGGATAACAGTTTTCTCGGAACATTGCTCGCGGCTCCACCTTCAGCGCGCCGTTTCGCTACACGCGAGCCGAATGGGGAAAAATTTAAAAATTGTTCTTTTCGCGTTCGACAAAATTAAATAAATAAAATATTGGTCGTTAATTGGAAGTTCGTTCAGTTGCAAAATTGGATCGCATGGTTCGAAATACAATTGCTTGCAATTTTGTCTCGCAATCGCGATGACATAAAGTACGCTCTTGCTTGGAAGTTCGGAGCTTTTGGTTTTCAGATGAAAAAAATTTGTTTTGCGCATAAGCACATGTGATATAAGTTTATATAAGTTAATATGGTTTATATATAAATATAATATTTTTAATATAGTTTATAACGTAAATTTATATAACATAAGTTAATATATAGTTTAATACAGTTTATAATATAAATTTATGTAAGTTGATATATAGCTTAATATAGTTTATAATATAAATTTATATAAGTTGATATACAATTTAATATAGTTTATGATATAAGTTAATATACAGTTTAATATAATTTATAATATAAATAATATAAGTTTCAATTAACAATACAATCAACTACACTTTTCACCGACTTACTTGAAATAAAATATTCTCCAAGTGTCTCCGTTTCAGAGACGATTCACGACCAAGCGCCCGCGAGTTTTGCAGACCCGTAGATTCGACGTACGTACACACGTACATTTAATACAATATTTTATTCGATCGAAGCAATCTCTCGCAATTAGGCCGAATTAGCACCTCGCGATTCTTTCGTAACCGAACTCAATTACATCGGCCGCGTCTTCAACAGGTTCCCACAATGTGTTCCCATTTATTCGCATTTATTACTACACACCGCGACACGTAAATTTCTCCGAGCCGAGCTTATTCGCCACACGCGATCCATTGAATTTCAACGGTGATCCCCGCTCTCAAACGATTTTACACCCGTGTTCATTACGCCGCATCGCCAGCGTAATTAGCAACTCAACGGACGTCGATTAACGCGATCGGCATTCCTGATTGTCCGAGCGCGATCTTCTTCGCAGCGGCCCTCCCCCCTCTCGAGGTCGCGTTTCCACGTAGATTCTCGCGATGCTTCGAAAAGGTAAAGTATATATAGTGGGTGGGCCAAAAGTTTCCTCCCACCTATATTTTTTTTGTTTTCTTTAACCCATTTGCATCACGACTCTACCTATGCCACTACGTTGAGACTGATATATGAATGAAGATCGCCGATCGCGGAATAGTCCGCGGTGATGGACGCAAATGGGGTTAGGTTTGGGTTAGCTGTACTAATAAACCGTCAAAATACAAGGAAAAACTAATTTCACTGATCTTAAATCAAACATCAAGTTCAAACATGAACTTGAATTGGCGTACATCTGTGAAAGAGAAACAATTTTGAATAATTTGACAAAAGAATTGCGATTGAACATGAAATAAAATAACTATAATTAAACAATAATTGTATTGCAAAAAGTCACGGACTCGGCGGAAAGTAGACTTTAGCGGAAAGTGAGTTTTGACCCACCCTGTGTAATTCACGTACGAGCGGCAAACGATCGCGAGATTTATTCCGTCACGTCGTTAAGATTACAGACAAGTGAGCGAAGATTTGATAGACAGGTTTCCGCGTGAAACGATAGTAGCTTATTAGCGATACTTGTTTTTCTCGTCGCAAGAGAATTACTGAAAACCACCATGAGAGAGAAAGCGATATCATAAAATGATATCGCGTCAACGAGGAAGAACGCTGTCTTTAAACTATTAAAAATAGTTTGTTTCAGATACGTAAAACTGCAAAAAGGAAAACAACTCTCATGTGCCACTATCTTCTTGATTCTGGAATTTCTTCTCCTTTTGATTCTTTTTGCTTGTGTTATTGTACAACTCGTTACTGGAAATTGCTACTTATGGAAATTTTCGAACATTTCGCAAAGATATTGCGAGGATACATTTCTGATCCAGTGTATCCACAAAATTTTAAGAACTTGCAGTAAATTAGAAAGATTCGAATCAGAGAAATCAAACGAATCGCTTTAATCGAGCGCGAAATTGTTACATTCACGGGGCTGTTTTCTCGCAAATCTCGTCGAGAATCAATAATTCGCTTTTATCGTCTACGCAACTGGAATGCAAACTCGTTCCGTTGCCGCTCACTCGTGCCGTCTTAAATAAACAGCAACATTAACAAACGTTTACAAAGGCTCGCAAAGGGTTGGAAGGGTCAAGTTTAAAACATTTACAAAGGATCCAACGCAGCCCGTCTGATCCTCTTCCACGAGAGAATTAAAAGCGGCGAGAACCGTGAATGAAGGAACATCAGGCTCCGTGAAAGGTTCAACGACCCGTCCCAGATATTGTTATAAAATCTCCGCGTTACACACTTGATCACGTAGTGGCCGGCAGGCTGGTGGGCGGCCGACGAAAGAAGAACGCACGAACGAGAGGCAAAAGCGTTTTGCGAAAGCTTTGTACTTCGCTTGTACTCGACTCCTGCTCGTCTCGTGTTTTCAGAGTTAAAGCGGGCGAGGGTCGAGGCGAGATTAATTCGACTATCGCGAACGCGGTGAGGAAGACGAAAGGTTGTCACAAGGGAGACAAGAAACGGGACAGTTTACGAAACGTTTTACGCCCTGGCGGCGAACACGCGAGGAGTTCGACTAAATTAGACAAGTCCGTGAGAAATACGCGCCTCGTTTCTCACGCGGAGACGCGACGTGGATATAAACGAGAGGGGCGAGTGTCGAAAGGGACGTCGAAAGTCCTCTTTCTTTTTTCTTTTCTCTTTTTTTTCTTTTCTCTTTCGTTTTTCGACGACGAAATTTATTCGTCGAAGATTTAACGGATACGCAGAAGAAGAATCTATAAATACGGAGAACGCAACGCTCTGGCAGTGTGAAATTTACGACGAATAAAGCTGCGAAGACTCACGCAGACCAGAGGCTTTCGAGAAATATCGAACGCGCAGAGATTTTGGAATACGGGTCAGATTAGTCATAACTTTCGAGCGATCGTTTACTGCGACCAAAGGAAACGAAAGCAATCGAATCAAACACGCGAATTACTCCGTTATTGCGATACGCGTTGCGATGTTCGAAACAATTCAGGCTGGCTAATATAAATACGCTGAATCATACGGTAACTAAAGACCTCGGGAACTTCTGATTGTAGAAATTTCTCAACTATCTCAATTTCTCTTCGTTCCCTTAAATTTCCTGTCTTACGGAGCCGGGGAGTTACGCCTTCGATTTAATTAAATTTAAACAGAACTTTTAACCGAATTAATTTCCTCGAAATACCTTTTGCTACACCATCTCTGGAAAGTTCCCTGAATTTTTCAATTACGAGTGTGCCTGCGCGACTGCGATGTCGATATTGATTTTACATGATATTAATTAGTAACAAAGAAATAAACGCAAGTGTCAGGCAAGTGTTTCTTTTTTTTATTTAATCTTATCGACATTCAACTTTCCGACGCCATGAAAAAAAAAACGTTACAAGATCTTCTGCCTCCTCGCGTCTCCGCGCGAAGCCTATTTTCCCAGACAATATAAATCAAACTTGACCCATTTCCACGCCCCTCGATCACTTGTACAGAGCGTTCGAGAAGCACTTAATATCTCGCGCTTAAACTCAATCCAGAAACTCACCTACATTCCATTCTCTCCCTTCCATCTGCGGAAATATTCACTCGAAGAATCTATCTCCGTGGCGGTGTAAAAAAAGGAAAGAAAAGAAAAAAAAACTGGCACCTAGGTGATATCTGTAATCAATCACCTCGGTTCGTTCAACTTCACAACGTTCATTCAACGTTCGTTTTTCAACGACAACGCGTTCTCGCGACGAACTCGGAAAATCCCGAGGAAGAAAGGCCGCTCGAGGACAGGAAACGATCAAACTGGGTCAATTGGTCGAGACACGAGTTCCTCCAGGGAGAAGAGAGAGAGAGAAAGAGAGAAAATGTAAAAGGGAAGTGGGTGGTTGAATAACCGGGCAAAATCGTGCAGAAGTACGGTGGCGAAATCAGTTTTCACGCCGTACGAGGAAAGTGGAACGTCAGCTGAGTGATTCTACGTTATATACGAGAGAAGTTTGTTCTAGATGGTGGATAATGCATTTATGGAGGGTCTCCGCTCTGCACCTAATTTCCATCGAAAGTTTAACAACGACCTGGACGAGAGTTTCGTTGGGTGAATTTCGTAAATCGCTTCGAATAAGAAGAATAAACAGGCAAACAGACATCGAGCATCATTGTCTCTCGAAAATTGTACAATGCATGTACAATGCATATAGTATGTAGTTAGAAAATACGAACTACGAGTATATTTCCACATGCACTTTCTACTTCGCCACTCGTCGTGTAACATCCACTCGTTAAAAAGTTACGCAACAGACGATCGACAGCGCAACAAATATTTCCACGAGTAATTCATATATACGGAAATAACCTATATTAAAACAATATGGATATTCCTTTCAAACGCACTCGCTCGTTTTACAGGCGGTCCCCGACTTTCGTATCTAACTGGCACGAGATTCGAGAGCTGCTTGCACTTTAACCACCTGCGCCGGCAACTGATTGCGGACCATAACGAGTGACCAATTGCTGGCGATATCACCTGGAAGTGATAAACTTTATTATTCGTTTCGCCTGGGTTATACTTGACATGTACTTGAAACTGAGGAAATGTTGCAAATTCTGGGACAAAAAAATTCTCGACGTGCGACATTGGCAATTCCAGCGTTAAGAGGTTAAAGTAAACGATAGTTTGTAATACCTTTTCAACACGCTCGCTTATTTGCGAGTAACTTTGCTTGTTACTAAGCCTTGTTACTTTGAAAGCAAACGAGAGTTTCGAGTTTATGGCATACTATTGTACGAAGTGTGAAAAGTTGCTTTGAAGAAATACTCAATTTGTCTCGACGTCTGTGTTATATCGACACGTTCGTACATCCTCTGTCCCATTTGCCACGGGATTAGAAAGATCCCGCGGTTGTTCAGAGCTGACGAGAACGTCTCGTCGATGAGCACCGAGAAACAAGAGAGCGTCCTTTGCGCACGAAAAAAAAAGGAAAAAAAAAAAGAGAATCTGCTGCTTTCTACTACACGATGAAAGCAGCTATCCATTTCGTCGACACGAACGGAAGGATACCCTTTTGTTAGGCGTTATCCATACCGGATGTTGCGTCGCAGCTACCTGCCTGAAAGCCGCTTCCTGCGTGCTGCCCGACATATTCCCTCTTCCCCTTGCTTTCATCTTGCGTTTTACCGCGTTTTATGTAGAATATCTGATACCACACGCGAGAAAACACTTCCTTCCTCATCCACCTCCTCGTGATTCACTCGTACTTTTATTTCTTTTTCACTTTCCCTTTCGCGCTATATCATCGCACGTGAGGCTGTTACCTTCAGATTAGAGACAGTACGAGGAGAAACAACGTAGTGGAGCATGTATACATAAATATACTCTCTCGTTCAAAAGTTTGGAGCAACCTTTACCTCTTGGATCGAGAACTTGGATCTTTAGTCAATTGAACTTTTTGACGAAAGTACGTGAAATTACAGAGACCGAATCGGTATTACGGATACCGGTATTTTTTAGGTTGCTATTCGTACGATGCAATCAAAACGTTAAAAAAATGTTTGGTCGGTAGATGTATTTCGATATAATACTGGTAAATAAAGTATTAATATATTAGAAAAGAAAAAGGAGACAATGATTCAAATGTTTTCATAAAGCTGCCGATTGTAAATTTGATGACGCTTATCCTTTATTATTTCTAGTACTCATTCATCGTTGTATCTCCGTACAATATCAGCCACGATACTCTTGCTTAATTTTAAAAGATGACCGATTTCTCGATACGTTTTTCCTTTCTCTCGGTGAAAAATGACTAATTGTCGTACGTCGATAAATCGAAAGAGGAGCTGAAACAACGATTAATCGTAGAATGGAAGAATATTCCGCTAAATTACTTAAAAAAAATTATACTGGAAATATGCCTAAGCGTCTGCGATATATTATTGAAGTTGAGGGCTACCTAACAAAATATTAATTATCGTTTGTGTTAACAATTTTCAGGTTCAAATATTGTAGTTCTTCAAACGTCCCAATATTTTTGCCACGCTACACTTCGACATAGTTCAGTTTATTGCTTGATGTTGAGAAAAGTATGTGCAATAAATAAATAAAATTTATGTTACTACAAACTATAATGAATGTTCTATTATATTATTAAAAAATTGATCCAAATTTACTATTATAAGTAATCGAAATCCACAACAATATTTTGAATAGCACGAAGTCCGAATATTAATAAGGGTCGCTGTACGTAGAAAATGAAAAATGTGCTTTCGTCAGTAAAGCGGTACCGTACCGGTATATATTTCGGTGTTTTTACCGTTGTGGACATCAAATACCGATAAAATACGTATGAAAATACCGGTATGACCGTCTTATAACCGATTTCCCAAATAGCGGTTACATTACGATAATATGGAAGCAAATACCGGTATAATACTTAAACCTGACAATATTTTGGTTTCAGTCTCTGGGTATAATACCTAAACCTCAAAATATTTCGGTTTTCAGTCTCTGGTGAAATACACGCGAGTGTATCGGCACTAGAAATTTCCATCAAAGAGACATTAAAGTGAAAAAATAGAAAAACAATAACTTGTGCAAATTTTCGTCCACATATTTCATAAAAGAATCATTTGAATCTCCAAAAATGCACTGCTTCGTATCGACAGAAAATTATAAATGAATCATTTTTTGACCACTTTGGTAGTTCTAGAGTGTTAGGTGAAATATTGAAACCTCTGGCCCATCTATGCCGCCAACTATCGTTTGCTGACATTTGCAAAACTTTCAAACTTTGACATTTTCTTAACCAATTTAACTGCAATTTCCCATTACTCGGCCGGCGGTTTAATATCCGACAAGGGTTATTCACCGTGGAATCTAATTTCACAACACTGTCGCGCGTCTGATCTGTCGAAGCTTCGCGTGAAAAAAAATTTCATCATTCGCTAAACGAGCCACTCGAAGCCTTCCTCTGCCTGTTGCCTCTGACGCTCGCGAACCCAATATCGCCGGTTCGTACGTCTATTTTTATTAAGGTTAGTCCTCCGAGCACAGCGGACGCGTGCATACGTTGACGCGCAATCTCTCTTGACCCATATATCAAAAAATTTAATAAAACCGGCAGGCCTCGTTCTCATCTTTCGCGACAAGTTCGTGAAAATTAACCTGCCTGAACGCACTGGTATCTCGTTCCTCTCGCGACAGCTAAATTTCAGAGCATCCGCGCTTCTTTGGCACTCTCCTCCGATGAATCTACGATCTTTCTTGCGAACAGCAAACAAAGAGCCCCGATCTAGCGTTTCACGAGCTTCTGAATCTCGAAAAACTTCGTAATTGTCGGCTACATGTTTTAGTGCGGTCGCGATGTTCAGATTTCGCGTCGAACAGTGCCACGAAGCGTTGCTCAATGTACGTACAGGGTGGAAAGAAAAGTTTGTCGCAAGTTGGAAAGAAAAGTTTGTTCGTGGGTCGTAATAGATGAATTTTACACGTTTGATTCGATGAAAAGGAAATAGCATGTAAAGAACCTGCCGCAAAATTGACTTTGACCTGGAATTTCACACTTTTCTTATTTTGTTTTTTTTTTTTTTTTGCATCGTATTCTACTCGTTGCAAAGGTAAAACTTTTCCAAGGAAACCATAGGTCGCTAGGAACTGACAGTTTTCTTGAAGAATGACGAGAAAGTTTCTCAATCATTTGACACTGTGGACGCGTTCTAACAGCGACTTTACGGTTATGGCGTGGATGTAACGTTTATATTTCGAATAATGTTGACATAGTTTTATCATCCGATTACTTAAACTCGCGCTGACGAAAACCTACAACTATGAAAACCTAATGCGAAAACTTATGCAAGATAAACATTCGCGCGTCCAAAATCATAAAGTCGCTGTTAGGACGCACGCGTCCGCAGTGTTAACTTTTCAGATATTTTCCAAGAGAACCATCACGTCGCGATCTACGGTGTTCCTTGTGAAAAGTTTTGCCCTCGTGACGTAGAGTAGAATATAATGCTCTTGTTCCAGTGGGAATCTCAACCAGGCCAGGTCGAGAAATTTCTCTCGATTCGCAGTGAGCGAATAGGAAACGAAATTTCTTACGTTTTGCGCGCGAAACGTGTATAAAGGCCGAATTTTCGACCGAATAGCAAATTAGCAGGAGATTCACGTTGCGCCATTCCGTGAAAACACGTTATGTCAATGGAAATTTTAAATCCAGCCAGCTACCCGCCGCCGGTGGGATGCGCGGCGATGGTAAGCCGCTTAAATCGAGAGCTTTCGCGAAACACCGGGAGCTTTATACCCTCCGGCCGTCTTTCGTCGAATTTTCGCACGACCGAACAAACGTTCGTACACGGGGGCAAGTACCGTCCTGATGGAAATCCCGGTCCCCGGTATATTTTAATATCCAGCGTCGGGCGTTAATTCACACCTTTGATTCTCGCCCGTTTCGAAAACGGCTCTCAACGTTTGTCCCGACGCAGTTTTGCGGAAACACGGAACATTAGGGTTGACTGAATCAGGCGGCGAAATAGAATCTCGCGTCTTCGAGTAAAATTGCGAGTAAAAGATTTTTGTTATTAATTCCTCGTTCCCAGTTTCCGCGAAAAGGAAACGATCGATTCTTAAATATGCTACATTTTGATTTAAAGTATTATTTTATGAAATTTTCACCTATAATTGATTCTTCTTTATAAATTGTAATAACAATACATAAACATGTAAATTCAGGTATAACCTATGGTGGATTATCAAGTTGAATGACAAATTTCTCTAAGAAGATTAAAAGACCGACGTATCACTTTATTTTAATGATTCAACATTTAGTTATAAAAATTTTATTCTTAAATTAATGTAATAGGGTATCCAATCCTAGTTTATTATTCGACTTTAATATATTTAAATATGAAAATTTATGCTACTAATATTAATTTAAATTTCACCTAAAATTAATAAATTCAACATAACAATTATTTTTATTATAACTTACAATACAAGTTTGCTGGTTTTAATTTATCATTATTAATTTTAATTCCCCCCTGTTTAATTTTCATTAAATTATATAGAATCTTTTATTAATTTTATTATATATATATATATATAAATAAATATATTTAATAATAATAAATTATATATAAAACATTAATTTAATTAATAATTTAACCACGATTATATCTATCCTTCGATCAGAAATTGAAATTCCCCAATTGCATAATCAAGCTCCGATCGATTATTTTCACCACCACGCACGCTCGAGGACTGATGAACCCGGTCGATCGAGAGAATTCGAAGAAATTCGATCAAAGTCTGCGTTTCTTCGTGTGGACGATATTCACATCGGACAATCCAGTTCCTCCGGTTTCCACATAAATTTCCGCGAAATTGCCCCCGCGAGAAGAACTGGAACCGGGTGTGTTGCGTTCGTGTGTGTACCGATTACCTCGCCTCTCAATAACGAACGATCGTCCGTTACAGAAACGAGCGAGCGAAAAAAGAAAAACAGAAAAAAAAAAGGGATCGTACCATTGCAA
The DNA here is from genome assembly GCA_036937485.2 of Tetragonisca angustula. NCBI lineage: Eukaryota > Metazoa > Arthropoda > Insecta > Hymenoptera > Apidae > Tetragonisca > Tetragonisca angustula. Next base: position 393,129 of record JAWNGG020000058.1, on the reverse strand, counting down.
TTTCCAATAATTGCCAACGCGGTTAATCATAAGCAGCGAGAAAAGTCCGGGGGGGGGGGGGCTCCGACTCGACTCCAGTTGAGAAAATGGCGGATGATTGACGCGCTAATAACTCCCGGACGTTCCTGTAATTGTTGCCAGGCCGAATAGGCTCTCGGTTTCGAACGTGAGCCAACGCCTGTGCCGGGGATACGAAGGCGAGGGATGATGTGCCGCGCATACACGCGTGCAGTCAGTTTCTAGAGGCCGAGATTCCCAGAGGAAAACAGCTCGAGGGTGCAATTCGCGATCGTGATACGCCGTTGAACCAACGCCGCAACATTGTACCCGGACACGATTAACGACTCGCTCGTAATTGGCTGGCCGGTCGCTCGAAACGGCCACGATAATGCGCGAAACGAGTTTAATGGGGTAAGTGGATCACGGGCGCGCGGGATAAAGCCATTAACAATTAACCGAGTCCAGCTCGAGTGTCATCGTTCTAAACCGGCAAACGCGATGCCCGTAGACACCGGAGATTTCGTAAAATTTTCGACCGGTACTTTACGTTTCCCCTTGATAAATGTTCTTTTTTTTTTTTTCTTTCTCTTTTATAGTAGAGAAACGCTCATTTCATGGAAAGACTGTTCTTGATATTTCGAAAGAATTTGAAGTTCAGCTTTGGTATCAAAGCAATAATGATTAGTCGTTTCGTTCGTTGTCAATTTTGTAAAATTTCGCCTGATACTTTCGTCGAAGACATTCTGATGAACGTGACATTTTCTCTTGATCAATATTTGTTTTCCTTTTTCTTTTTGGCAGAGAAACGCTCATCTCGTGGAAAGACTGTTCTTGATATTTCGAAAGAATTTAAAGTTCAGCTTTGGTATCAAAGCAATAATGATTAGTCGTTTCGTTCGTTGTCAATTTTGTAAAATTTCGCCTGATACTTTCGTCGAAGACATTCTGATGAACGTGACATTTTCTCTTGATCAATATTTGTTTTCCTTTTTCTTTTTGGCAGAGAAACGCTCATCTCGTGGAAAGACTGTTCTTGATATTTTGAAAGAATTTAAAGTTCAGCTTTGGTATCAAAGCAATAATGATTAGTCGTTTCGTTCGTTGTCAATTTTGTAAAATTTCGCCTGATACTTTCGTCGAAGACATTCTGATGAACGTGACATTTTCTCTTGATCAATATTTGTTTTCCTTTTTCTTTTTGGCAGAGAAACGCTCATCTCGTGGAAAGACTGTTCTTGATATTTCGAAAGAATTTAAAGTTCAGCTTTGGTATCAAAGCAATAATTAATCGTTTCATTCGTTTTCGATTTCGTAAAATTAACACTTTCGTCAGAGACATTCGGACAGAAACGTTACATTTTCTCTCAACGAATGTTCTTCTTTTCTCTTGTATTTTTCTTTTAGCAGAGAAACGCTTATCTTGTGAAAAGAACCGAGTGTTCTTAATATTTCAGAAGAGTTTGAAGTGCACGGTTAGCTTTTATATCAAAGCAACGATTAGTCGTTCGACTCGTTGTTCAAAAATGTAAAATAATTTATACGACTGTAGAATCGTAAGATAACAAGTTGCATGTACACATCTCAAAAGAGATAAGAATCGTAAAAGGAAAGAAACTAATCGTCAATAATTTACGTGCTCTTTTCCGTGGTGTTCTTCGATGTTATTATCGTTGTATAAACACTTTTAAGTATAGTGTGTTATCTAGAGTGTCGATACAACGTTCGGTTCGCGAGCCAACGAGGAAATTATTGTCACAAAATCGTTGCAAAAGTAGGTCCTTTTTCTCTTTACCAATCGCTTAAATTGTTTCGCAATTAAAGTGAAAGAAAAACGGAGCGAGATGAAAAATTCTTTAAAAGAATCATGCCCGCGAGATTCTTTTTTCAACTTTTTTCATTTTTTAAGAACTCGTTAGAAAAAAAAGATTGATCCTCGCTACGACGAAAGGATGTGGTCACACGATGTACCATAAATTTTCCAAACGATCCGCTCCCATGGGACTCATAATAATTAATATTCCCCTTTGAGAAACTTCGATCGAGGTTTCTTTCGCTTGACTTTATGCCTCGAGCACGCATCGGACGTACGCACGAGGGAAGAAAGTTGGACGACGGTGAGCAAGTTCTCCAGTTGCTTACAGGTGAAATTTTCAACGAACAAAAAGAATTTTATTGCTTATCAAGTGCGTTTCGAGTTTCGAAATTTCATGATCCACTTTGTGCGCTTTAAACGAAAGTTTCAACGGTAAGAGACAACTTTCTAAGGCGATTGCTTCGTTTTAGGCATCTTCGTTTACACGTTGCGCTAATCTCTCTACTCTCTCGACAGATTTCCCGTGAAATGGCATATTTCAGTCAAGTCGCGTTTCCAGCAACGATCCTCGCAGCAAGCCACGTTCATTTGTTTAGTTTTACGTAGCCAAATGAAATTTTCGCCGCACAAACGCAGAGCGCGCTCGGCGTAATGTAACGTATAACGTGTACGCGTGTTGAAATAATTAATAATCCTTATCGTTATCAACGAACATCGAGCTATTTACTAATTACTGCACATCGCGGAGCATGGCGCGCGAATTAACGAGGGGAACGAGCGACTTGGGATAGTTTAATAAGCTGGGATGATTGTAGCAGTGTCGAAAATTAATTTTGACAATTAAACACCGAAGCAGCAGGTTTCAACGTTAATGAAATCACGGCTGTCTCAGTCAATTCAAATAACTGATCGACACTCGATGGTAAATTTTCATTTCGACGGGCCACGTTGCGCCGCAACGCAAGTTAATTCAGCACAAAAGCAAAGGTTAATTGCAAATCTATCACGCTTTTTCAATTCGACACGAAATTACGGCGGAAATTGCGGCCTGCCCGAAAGCTTCTCAAATGAATCTAATTTCAAACTTTCCTTCGAAGACAACGGGGATGTTGAAACGAACAGAATCGAATTTAAATCGTACAAAGATAATTGGTGATTGTATCGAATTCTGAAATACCTCTGAAATGTTTCCTTTACTTAATATCTCACTCTGTCCAATCAAATTTCTATTTCTGACGAAAGTAGCCGCGAGTTGTCGTACGCGCGACACACAAGGCTTGTAATCAGAGTGAAACAGATAGATCTCACACATTTCCTCTGAAAAATGCTCGAAGATCTCTGAACTAACTAATTTCTTCCCTTTTTCATCGAATTTATTCAACGCTAAGCCATCTCCAATGATTCCGTGAGGAACGTTAAATTAAGAAAAACATGTTTCTAACACGACACTGAAAGTGAAAATAAAAATATTTTCAACGCGATAAATCGCGCGAGCTGTTATTTACGCGCTTTTCGAAAAGTCGAATTTAAATGTTTTTGAAAATACATTGTCCTGCGCCTGTAAAATTTCAAATTTACAGAAACTACAAATCGACTATTTTTCGGTGTTGAAAAACTAGACTCGTATTTTTCCAGGCTGACGCAAATGGTTGGCACGACATCATCGCCACAGGTAAAATCGTTGTAGTCGCCGTGTCGCTTGGAGAAACGCCTCGCAATTAGAAAATGCAAAATTTACCTGACGGTGGGGAAGCAGCCCCGGCAGAGACGGTGTTTCCGAGTCAAGGATCCTCGCCGCTGGCGTTTTACGTCACAGGCCGCTATTTTTCGTCCCACCGAAGGCGCACCGGTCACCCACGGAATCCCCGAGAACGGTCCACGTCGCCACAAAGCCGTTCCACCGCTGAATGGAGCATGCTGCGAGGATCGCGCGCGCGGTGTTAATTTTAATGTGCGTTCGAAGGCAACCCCCTCCGACACCGGGTGACAAAAGGCTTCATTTACGCTCCTCCGCCGTGGGAGACTTTTCGTCGAAACCGAAAAAACTGCGCGTTTGATCGGTCAATCGATTGTTAACCTTCTAAGTAACAACGTATCGACATATAATATATAATGCATAATATCTGAGAGAAAGCCGAATGTTCGATACATCGACGAGTCTCTCTCTTCTTGTTTCTGAGTAGCTCGAGTCTTTATTTGACTTGATTGAACTTTGAAAATGTAGGAACTGCAATAATTGTATGATTACATAATTATATGAAAACATACAGAAAACTACGATAATTATACGACTGTATAATTATGTGAAAACACGTAAAATTGAAAAATTCGCCTGGCGATTTAAATCCGTCCACTAGCGAACGGGGATTTAAATACTCCGTCGTCCTTAGAAGGTTCAATCAAGCTTCGTCGTTCAAAAATTTGGAGATCAAGGAGAGTGGAACGTTTTTCTTTTATCGCTCTTCGGAGGGAAAACCGTCGATAACACTCGAAGAGTGAGAACAACTCGTTGACTCGATTCTCTGAAGAATGGAATCACTTTCTGGATTCGCTTGTTGCACCTGCTTTGTTTGAAATCCACCCAGAAAACACCTGCCGACGGTCGACCGACGAAAACCCGGTTAGAAAAGGCGCGCGGGACAACGCGGGGGTTTGTGAAAACGAAAAAGGGGAAAGAAAGGGAGGTGCAACGAAGTGCAAAACGGTACGATAGTAACGCGTGTTGCAATTTTGCTCGATGGATGTGCCTGCACTCTCGAGAACCCCTGGCGAGGGAGGGAATTTATTTTGGTGGCCTACACGAGACGGACGAAAATGAAAGTGGAATCGATGTGCAACGAATCGGCTCGATCGCGTCGATTCCATCGCCTTCGACTTGGCCTTTGACGAGATTGTTCGCCTCTCGACGTAGATTGATACTAGCGTTTCAGCGCGATACGCTCGTTTTTTTTCTTTTTTTCAAAGTTTGTAACTGACTTTTCTTTTTTTTTTTTTTTTTTTTTTTTTTATTAGAAACGGAATGAAGAAGATAAACGACGATGCCTCAAAATCGAACGAAGGAGTAGGATATGCCATCATATACAAGACAACCAGATGTATGAGACAGCTGCGAATGCAAATTTGTTTGAGTTTGAAACTGAAACTCGAGTTTCTTAATGGACACAAATCTATACTGCAAAATATGAATACCATACAAGTGCCTGCGTCGCTACCCTAATGTCGATGCGACTTTAAAAATCTGCACGAAAAAAAAAAAAAGAAAAAAAAGAAAGAAAAGATGTACGAGACAGCTGCAATTTGTTCGAGTTTGGAGCTGAAACTTGCGTTCGAAACGAATTGGAAGATGCAGGTGAAACTGTGGGAGTCATACCACCAGGATTTCTATTGTTCGAATTTTAAAACGTTACGCCACTAGTCACACACGTAAAGAGTAAACACGAACGACACGGGCATTTCAACATTCTGCGCACGTGCCGGCAGCGTTCTCCTCCCTCGCGGACAAATGTAAAACGCTTCTGCGGACTCTGTCTTAACTACCGTCATCCTGTAATCGAGTTTTCCACGCGCTTAATCACGCACGTTCAACGAGGCACACACACACCGGTGTAATTTGACTCTCGAAATGGAGCAACGAGATGCTTGCAACGCGAAACGAAGCTGCCTGTTCCTCGACAGCGTGACACAACGACGAGAACCACTTGGATAAAAACGAAACAAAGGTGGAAATTTAAGTCGGTGTAATGTGAAACGAGGTGCTCGATGAAAGTAAAAACTTTCTATTAAAATTTAACTTTATTCACACGTGCAGCTTTATGCATATCGAAAGAATTCTTCGCATTCTCGCGGAGGAAAAGAAGCGACATTCGGCGACATTCGACGATATTCCGATCCGTCAATCTACAATGGACATCGACGAATGATAAATTGCACGTGGGAGCGAGTCAGGCGAGTTCCGTGAACCGGAGAAAAAGAACAGAATCGCGATCTACGAAATGCTTCCTTTCGCTAAAACGCCTAATCATTCATGGTGCACGAACAGGTGCGACGTGCACGCCTTTATCTGTCCCGCAGGCCGATAAACTCGTCCCTGTTCCGACAGAAACCAGTTCATTTGTCCAGATACCTAGCCTAGCGAAAGACTTTCAGAAAGTGAACCGACTTTTTTTTTTTTGTCCCCCTTTTACGTTTAGAATTCGTTCACGCTTCTACGATTCCATTGCGCGAATACCTGCCTCCGAGGAGTAAATTGCCGACGCTTATTTTTCAAGCAGCACGATGGATTAAAATTCAAGTTTCTGTGTCCGAGCGACTGGGCCCATTCATTCGCGCGCGACTGAAAACCCGATAAACTAATTGCGCGAGGCTCTAAACCGAGTAACAGTAACAACGAGAGACAATACCGACTACGACTTTATCTTTCTGTTTCATCTTAATGGACATCGCTGTCGCATTAATCTGCGGTGCTGCTCCTGCGCCGCCATTTCCGTCATTATCGTCTGCTCGACGTAATTCACCGCGTAAATAATTCCCACCCTGGTTATAAAGTCGCTGATTGCTTCGAATCTCTCTCGCTGCTACGCGTACACTGTGATTCGTCCACTGTAACCTCGGAACAGGGGCAATCTACAAATAACAGGAAGTAACGAGAGCAACGTTGTCAAGAAAAAGAAACAAACTATTAACCTCGCAGCTGTGGTGCCGTTTCTTAAAAATGTGTATTTACTAGCGTGTCGCTAGAACGACGTTAGATGACGATTGTCAAGCACAGAGTGTGTTCGACTGCTAATTATACAAATTGAATTAAATTACAGGGAAACAATAACAGTTCTTTTGCTTTGTTTTCTAAATCAGTAATTTTATCGTTCAACTTGATAGTATTATTTAGTATTATTTATTATCTATTAAATATAATATTTAAAATATATTTATTTATTATTTATTAAATTATTATTTATTAAAAACTCAACTATTATAACAATATTATTTATTAAAAACTTGTACATTCATAATTTTCTTATTAAACAAAATGATCAGACATTTGGAAAAGATGAAGAGAAATGAGAAATTTAATTTATTCTTTCGCAATATTTCTTAAAGCAAGGTACGACACATAATGGCACCTCGCATGTCAAGCAAGAATATTTAGATTCTTTTTGTCTATTATTTTCTGATCATAGCAAGCAAATATTTAGAAAACAGAACATTAGATATAAACAGAAATCAGAAGTGACAAATTACCTTTCTCGCGCGACGAATATACTCGTCACAGAAAAAATTGCCATTTCTTCACGTATACGAGTATACTGGTCATTTACAGCGAAGAGGTTAAGGAGAGATAATAGCTCCGCGAATGTTCTTCTATAGAAAATCATATCGTTCCACGATAATGAAATTAACGCGGCACGTATAAAATGGTTAACGATCGATTCGATCGATCGATCGATCGAGACGAAACGCCCGGCGCGGCGTGTGCAAGAAACGACCAGCTGGGGACGGTAAAAATCGATCGAGCCCCTAAAACAGGCGTGCCAACACGATCTTATTCGGTGAGACCAAATACGGGAAGGGGGAGACGAAAACGATAGAGAATAACTGGTTTTCACTTTCATACGCGGCACGAAACGAACCGCTCGCAGACAGAAAATGTGGCCGGCCAGATACGCCGCCGCTGGAAAGATCGTCCCGAACAAAAAAGCCAAGGTTTCTTTGCGGTGTACGTGACTCGTGCACCGACTCGCGCAATTCTCCCGACTGCCCGCTAAATCGTTCGACCATCGATGCCGATATATCCCGTCTCGATCTCGAACTCGGATTAGAAGTCTGAAAGTTATTCTGCTTGCCTTACTTGCAAACTTCACGCTTTCCAACAGTGAACTTGAATCGATTTTCTCGTGAAAACTAACTTTGAATCGAACACTTTGGATCAGGAATTTTGAACGCCCAATTTCGAAATTTCTAACGTTTGAAAATTGAACCGCGAATTTTGAGATTACGAAAGAAATACCGTTGTGCAGAGGAAAGGGTAACATGTCCGATATCCCGTCTCGAACTCGAACTCGGATTAGAAGTCTGAAAATTATTCTGCTCACTTCACTTGCAAACTTCACGTTTTCCAACAGTGAACTTGAATCGATTTTCTCGTGAAAACTAACTTTGAATCGAACACTTTGGATCAGGAATTTTGAACGCCCAATTTCGAAATTTCTAACGTTCGAAAATTGAATCGCGAATTTTGAGGTTATGAGTTACATGTCCGATGTCCCGTCTCGAACTCGAACTCGGATTAGAAGTCTATCCGTCTGAAAATTATTCTTCTTGTTTTCCAGCTTTACGCTTTCCAACATCCATCTTGAATCGTGAAAATCGACTCTGGATTAAACACTTTGGATCGCGAATTGTTATTAAATCTTAAACGCCCAATTTCTAAATTTTTAACGCTTGAAAACTGACTCGCGTATTTTGAGGTTAGAAATACTGTCGTGAGGAGGAAAGAGTTACGCGTTCGATAGTCAGTCTCGATCTCGAACTCGAACTCGGATTAGATGTCGATCTGTCTGAAAATTATCCTGCTTGCATGCGAGCCTTACTATTTTATTAGTTTATTAGTTTTCTGAATGTTTGGAAATTAATAAATCGTGTTCTCTGAATTTATAAAAAAAAAAAACACTGTTGCGCGCATAATTTTCGGTTTTATATACATGCATGAGTAAAGCTACGATGAAAAACCTAACAACTTTGTCCGTTTGATAAAAATCTCGTAGTTTCGGTCGGCAACTGTGACTCATCCGAGTCGATTGTTTTCCCGTACACCGTCTCAATAGCACGAGCAACAATGACCACAAAACAACGAGGACAGATTAAATCGAAAGAACTACAAAAATTCCCCAAATTAGAAAGAGTTCGTAGAAACGAAAAATCGATGCGACGTGCCTCGTACGTAAACCGTGCAACAGATACAGACAAACAGTTCAAAGAAGTCCGAGCTGTAACGTCACGAGAGGCATGCAATCGTACTGAAACAACGTACACAAGAAAGTCTCGTTAAGTAACCTATAGTAATGGCACAGCCGTGTACATACGAAGCCTTGACAAAAACTATCGAGAACCCTACAGAGGCAAAACCGTGCCAACTTCTTTCTCTCTTTCTCCCTTACATTCCGACGTAAACCACGAAACGCCGATCAACGAACAACAATATCGAATACCTAGAACACAACAGTGTCGCCACGATCAAACAATGTCACGCAACGCATTGTTGCCCTCTTCTGTGTGTTTGCGTGTGTGCTTGTGTGTACGCGACAGGACAGACTTGATCTGGAAGAGCTTCGAAATGAATTCAATTTCGACGCTGGCGATCGTTGTATCAACGAGCTCGAGGCATTGTACCAAAAATCAAGCTCGATACAAACGTCTTCGTACATGTACAGACACACATACACACACACACACACACACACACACACACGCACTCTCTCGTTCTCGCTTTCATTCCATCTTCGTTCCACACAAACAGCAGGGCTCGTCGATCGTCGATCGTCGTACACACTGTATACACCGGTACCCACCGGTAAAATCTAATCTACGCCTCGGTATCTTTGACCGGGCCGTTCACACAGATAGGAGCGACGATGTTTCCTCCGAGATACCGATATACCGCGAGAACCCGATTGTCACCCGTTTCGATTTCGACAGACTTTCGGACTACATTACCGGTTTCTGTCGGTTCTCGTCTGGCGCGCGCACCGCTGGCCTCGCACACTGAAACTTCTCGTGCTGGCAAACACAACGAAACGAACAAACGCGCCAGCGAAAACGAACAACACACACTGGCCTGCGTTCGCGGCTAGCCACCGAAGGAGCACGTCGATCGTTTCGTACCGTCGCGAGGGAACATCGGAACCGGACTGCACGAAGGAATCCCTGCTTGGCGGACGTAGGAGGTGGAAACTAGTTCGCGTCGCCGCCGCTGCCGCCGTCGTGGCGCTGCGCGTCTGTCACACTATCGCCAACACGGATCAGCTGATTGTCGTGATCGTGGCGTTTTCACGGGACAACCGAATACGAAACTCGGAGTCTCGTTCTCGAGAGTCTGCAAGCTGCGCTCCGATCGTTTAAAAGATCAAAAGATTCGAAGGGACACTGCGAACGTTTAACGCTCTTGCGTTGGTAACTGGTTCGCGGACCATAACGAGTGACCGAACCGTATAAAACAATAATTCGTCTTCGTTTTGAACTCATCTCAGGGCTCAATGCGATCCCTTTCGTCGTTGGAAATTAACTTTAAATCTGCAAGATTATTCCTGTTAAACAAAGAGAAGAAAAGTTTCATTGTTCAAACGACTCAAAAAGTCCCTAATAAAAAGGGACGAGACATCAAAGTTATAAAATTTAATTTCAAATTTAATTTCGTTGCGTTTGCCGTTGCACAATTCTTTATATATATATATATATATATATATATATATATATATATATATATATTTCTTGTTAATTCTAGCAATTCTCTGGAGAAAAGCTTACGCGTATTACTCCATATATTTGGCTTTACATCCCGCGAGATCTAAACGATCTCGGTTCTCAAAGAAGATCGTATACACACGATTTATATAAAATCCGCTTTATCCGGCGTTAGCAAAACAACGTTGTGCATCAAAGAAACGGACATCAAAGACCAATTAAGAAATCCTGCGCGACCAACAGGCGACAAATGCGACGCAGCAGCAGATAGATTGCCCCGAATAGAGCCTTGGCACGCGTCCGAGCCATCCTGCACGCGCGGATTATCTGATCTTGACATCCTGGCCGATAATGCGGCGAATAAAACGATCGGGAAATTTACGCCAGTCATTTTCTCTCTCTCTCTCTCTCTCTCTCTCTCTCTCTCGCGTCCTCCGCTTGAAATTATAGCGTTATGCTAAGCAAACGACCGGTTGTCTCGTCTCCGTTTGCACGCAAAGGACCGGTGAAAGTGGAAACGTAGGCGAGCGAAACTCTCGAGGGTTTCGGAAAACCCATAGCTCCCCGAGGAACATAGAAGTGGCGCGCGCCAACCCGTCTGCCCGCGACGAGACAACCACGAGGAGCAAAGCCAAAAAAGACGAGCGCGACGAGTCGGAAAGAAGCACGGGCGTGACACGCGAGCAAAAAGGCATCGAGAAACAGAGAGAGAGAAAGAGAGAAACGAGCATGGTGCTTTGTCTCTCGGTTGGAGGTTTCCTTAGGTGACCCCATAGATCGTCAGGGAATGAGATCGAAAATTCGTTGCGGGACAAACGAGGTGAACTCGTTTCGATTCGAATTGAGCAAATGATCGTAAACGTAGCATCGAATCGAATTGGACTTTAATCGCAGTTTACAACGACCCATCGACAGTCTCGTTACGTTTAACACGTTGCTCGACTATGATGCTACACCGATTATCATGCCAGTCGATTTAATTATTTGAAAAATGTTGCAATTCCTTGCTCGATCAAATAGTGATAAATTCGTATCGGCAGATTTTACCTTGCTATTGTGAAAAAGTGTTGGCACAGTCGTGCGTCATCCAGTCGCAATCAAACCTTTCTCGATACTTGTGGGAATTTTATGAAAACGAAATGTTCCACGCAGTGGATGCTAATACTGTTAAAAGCGCTTAATGACACGTAGTCCTTTATGAAGTCCAATTACATTACTCTCGTTATACAGACGCACGCACCGCGTGTTCCATGATCCAAGTGTAGACGGAGCGTTTTATTAGTCCCGCAAAAAACATTCAAAACTTGTTTCGCGTAATCAAGCATAATACGTTGACTCGTACGTGTAATTACACATGCTTTGCATCCTCTTTCCAGACGAAACCTATTAGCTTGATATTTTACGTGCTAGTCGTTTTTATTTATTTCGTTCCTGTGTTTCAGTCAGCGTCAGAAGTTTTTCTTCTTCGGTTATCAGCATCTGTGATCGCACGCGAAACGTCGCGTGATATTAACGTGCGATGCGTCACAATTTCACATTATATTCGGCAAGACGATCGCGTAAACGAGAGGCAATTGCACAGCGAAAGATCCGAGACTGTTCGAGCTCGACGGCGTAAAAATGAAAGATATAAAATTTCATGGACTAAAAAAGAATTCAATGGGACAGCGTTCCGCCACTGCCAGTGTGGATAACGAGCACGTGTATACACAACAGATCGTAACCACAGAAGTTCATGTTGCTTTCAATTAGAAGAAACATCGCGTCGCGTCATTTGGCAACGAGGCCACGAGGAATAAAGAACGAACTCACAAAGGCAAAGAATCAGGCTTTAAAGTCGCTGGCGAGTAGGGATCGATATGTGTACTCGCAAATGCAACTCAGTTTCAATGCAAAAGTTTGGCAAACATAGTTTCCGTACTTACGTACGAAGGACGATATATATACGTGAATATACACTTTATGTATATATATATATAAATAAAATTGCTATTTTCTTACAAATAATCTGTCCTGTACAAAGTCTAGAAAGCAACTAAACAGTTAATGAAATACAATAGTGTAAGAATGGGAGCAATGTTTCACATTTGTTTACATTGTTGGCCTTGGAATAATGAAATAAATGAGTGTCCATTTATTTTTGTCCCTAGACAAACAGGTAACTTTCTCTTTGAGTATACCTTATTTCAATACCAATGTAAATATTAACTTCAATAATTTCGCTGAATAATCTATGTACCATAAAGATATATAACATATAAAACTTAAATACGTAAACCACGTTGACTAAATTTAATTCATATCTATTTTCATTACCTGTCCACTCAATTTTGTCCGTATGTATATGTATAAAGTAAAATATTTACTTCGTTTTATATATTACATTTTATACATTCGAAACAATATATTATAACGAAATATATTTTTCATTTTAATGTATATTTATTATTATTTATTCAGTATCAATTTAATATTATTATATATATGAATAAAAAAATAGAAATAGAAAAATAATAATTTACATTATTACAAACATATTTTATACATACAAAACGAAATAAATATATGTTTTATATATATATATATATATTTATAAAATATATATATACATAAGAACAAGGTATCGAGAGAAACGTTAAGCACGGCATTTTCGTCTGCGGCGTATTTACATTTGCGTTAATTCGACTTCGTTTCTCGCGCTGCCAGAAGGAACCGCGTGCAACGATCTCAAACCTAGCAGACGCCATTTATCTTTTCTCGCCGCGGTCTGCACTTTACCTACCAACCGACTTAACGTGTTTGCTTCCATGCATCTACCGTGGCCCTCTCTCTCTCTCTCTCTCTCTCTCTCTCCTTTTGCTCGTTTACACCGTTTCCCATGGCAGATGCACCACACGCGAGACCACCGGTCTCTGCGCTGCGTTTATAGCCGTACGACGATATTTATTTTTAGCGACGGGTGCAACGAGCGCAATGGCTGTCTCGGCCTGTGTGTTTCGCTCGCCAGCCGCTACGAGCGCTAACAATAAGATGGATCTTATCGTTAGTCGTGTGCAAAATCAAACGCTAATCGATGGTAAATTGTTATTTCTTCCTTCGCGCGAAACATCAGGTCCAACGATTACATCCTTTTCAGCCGCGGGTTGATTCGCCGCGCAATTTGAGCACCAGTTTTTTCTCCTCAGATTCCTGGCGAATCAACGGTCCTTCTTCTTTTGGTTCGAAGGTAAATCGTCGCGAATGAAGTTTGATCCCCGTTGTTTTATTACTTGTAATCGCGCTGTTAGCCTGAAAGGTGTTGGTTAACACGGAGAGATCTACTCGGAATCTGTTTTTAAAAGTGTTCTTGGAAATTGGAACAGTTCTTGATGATACAATAATTGATCGAAAAGTAAAAATAGGATTGTCCCCCCCCCCCAACCGTCCATTCGAATGAACATCACGAACAATCCGTGTAACTCGTTCGTGAAAATTCCTATTATTTCCGAACTCGCTCGCTCGGGAATACAAAATCGACGGAATAATAAAAAAGTATCCTCGGTATCCGCGGTAGAAACTGGTTGGAAAACTGTGCGCGCTTGGGTCTCTCTGCTTCCATTCTCTCTCTCTCTCTCTCTCTTGGCAAGAAACTTCGTAAAAACAAAGCACGAAACGGCGCGGAGATCGATTCGTGCTCGGTAGAGCAAAACGAAACAGCGAAGTTCGACGAATCGCGTGGATTCGCTTGATAAATGGTGCGGAGCAAACAACGGGGGAACAATCTTCGTTCCCCAAGTTACGTAATTCCCAAAGATTGCTCTTCGATCCGATCCGGATTCGCGTCGAAATCGACCACGATGACGTCAGCTACGCGCCATACGTGTCATCAAATCGCCACACTTCTCTTCATTCGACAAACTCGTGCAACAAGCAACCGAAGCAGTACCTTTTTTGTTTTTTTTTTTTTTTAATTAAACTAAGCTTTTCGGCATTTTATGTACAGGGTGGATTTGTCCTTGATTTCAAGATCAACATTTTTCTTTTTACGAAGGAACAAGAAAGTTGCAATCTAACAGTTCTCTTGAAAAGTGGCAAAAAAGTTTAATCATTTAACATTGCTTCACCGTTCTGGACGCATGGATGTCTATATCATCACAATGTTTATATTTCGAACAACGTCAGCAATTAGTTTTATCATTTGATTATTTAGATTTACACTGATGCTACAATTAGAACAAGTCAAACGTTAATGAAACCTAATACAAAAAATAGAACTATAAAGTCGCTGTTAACACGCACGCGTCCGCAGTATCAAAGGATTAAGAAATTTTTTCCATTTTTGAAGAGAACTTTTGGACTGCGACTTGTGGTTCCTTACTAATCAAGAGGAGAGGAACTCATGTAATTGTCAATGTAAGAAACAATGCACCAAATAACTTTTTGATAATTAGAAAAAAAAAAAAGAAAATTAGACTTTTTCATTTCTTCTTAAACAAGAGTTAAATAAACGACAGAGAGTGCAGAATTTTAAATGAAATTTTTAAACCGGTCATTAGACGTACCGATTTAGTGTTAAAATGAATTGTGAAATAGTCACTGCACTGCAAAGTTTCGTATATTTATAGAGAATTGAAAGATGCTAGCAACACAATACAAAAACTTTATAAATTAACCGCGACTTCTCGCACGATTAGGCAACATTTTCACCCAACTGAGAGTTCGTCGTTGCCGTAACGAAGTTCCTTATTATTTCACTCGAAGTGCTCTCCTTCGTGCTTCGGCACTTGACCCGTTGACACCTACGTACCTAAAATTACCTTCGCAATTCGAACCTCGGTTGTCTTCACCAAGAAGGAACTGAGATTTAGACTAGAACCGCCAACGAACTCACGGAAGAGGAAGGAAACGTTGAGAACACGAGGCAGCCGTGCAATGTATTTAACGTTTCGAAAGTTTTAATCGGAGGTGGTGCTTCTCTGTTTTCCTAAAGGTAATAAGATTCAACTTACTCTTTCTTTGAGGCACGGGCAACGTTCAAGTTGGACGAAGCTTCGCCTTTGTGCAAATTGCGCCACGAATCTTTGGCCGGCAGACGGCGGATTTAATAAACGATTTACGATAATGAGAAACGCGAGTAACGCGACCTGTGCGCTATTTCGCCGGGGCTACGAAAATTTTCCACGTAACGAGATTGACTTTTTTTTTTTTGTCTTTCTGGCTTTCGTAAAATTGATCAAAAATATGGAGAGTAATAATAATTGTAATTAAATTTAGAACCACGGGTTAATAGTGACGGCAGGATTTATAGGACAGGTATGACTATAATAAACGGTATGATCCTATGTCTTTCAAAAATTCCAAGGCTTTTCTCCCCAGGATCTTCTTTCTGCAATACTCTGAGCGAGTTCGTAAGGTTCTGCTGTCTCCTTTCATCTTCGTGTTTGGAACAAGCGATTAATATACATTCAATGGAGTTAGGTAGATTGCATGTATCTACAGATATTTGGTTCTATATTTGTGATTAGACAGAAATGTGTCCCTGTTTGTGCGAACTGTTCTTATTCTTGTTAGTGACATTTCTCTTTCTCTGTTTCACTTCAGCTGTGAATATACACTGTTACGAATTTTCCATTTTTCTTGTCCCACTGATTTTACCGTCGCGTCGATAAAAATACTTTTGGAGATCTGGAGCAAATCTTTGGAGCCTCACTTCACCATCGAAACAAAACTGCCGCGTCAACTCAAAATTACCTCCGTAATACTGTAATAAATGTGCTGCAAACCGTTTCTCGTTACTGAAATAAATCTTCCTCTCGCGAAACTCGCGATCCATCGTCAAACGTGTACACGCACACAGCCATTTCGTGTGAGAACGGTCGGTTTTGCGTGGCGACCTACATACGACACGTACAACGTGCCATCGGCCCCGATGCACTTCCAGGAGCGGCCCGCATCCACGACGAGCGACGACCAGCGCACACCAGCCACGTAACTTTGGCGCATTAACCTGGCTCCTGGCCATACCGCGTCATAAATACGGGTTAACAATGGTCAGCCGGTGGCGTGGCACGCCCGTGGCAATAACGTGCCAGACACTCGGAGAACTCGCGCTAGAGGGGTGTTACGTGAGTTGTTCGCGCAGTTGTTCGAGGATTGAACAGCAAACGAGCGTGCAGAGAGTTATTTTTGCGAGGCGAGCTATTGCTGTCTACTAACGAGAGACGAAACGTGCGGGGGAGAGCAATTTCAAGAATGATGTTAGACGGACAGGTGATCCTTCGCCCCTTTACGTCCTTGCGTCGTACCTCGGGTGATTAGGTCATTTTTTACATCAATTTACATCAGTGGACAGCAAAAGGATTGATTGATAAATAAAGTAGCTGAGAAGTGAATTTTCAAGCTGTGAGGTGAATGAGTTTTTCAGTAGCAATTTATTTATTGAAATTGTCTCGTACTTTAGCTAAAGAATTTGGGAAGTTCTACAAATATAAATTAATTGACAAAGTTTGAGAGCTATATTTAATGTAATATAATTAGTATATTAAATTATAATTTATATGATGATAATGTTAGTATTATATTATTACAAAAATATTTATATAACATTACATTTATATTTATTTATATGTTATATAATATCAATATATTATTATAATAATATAATAATAATATTAACTCATTAAATTATTATTTATATAATAATTTTTATATATTTTTATATTTTTTATATATTTATATAACAATTTAATTTAATATAATTTGCGAAAAAAAAGTTGTTTAAAGCAAGTGCCAGTCAAGGAGCTGTCCTTCGAAATTGTAAATTTCAAAATATTCGACAACAAAATTGAAGAATAATTAAGAGTGCAAATGTGGTTAACAATACAATCTTCGTCGAGTCAAACTTTTCGTGCAATTCGCACCCTCTGCGGAAATCGAAACGGGGGATGTGTTGAAGGCAATCTTTGCTCGCACGAGTATCTCGTCCCGCCTGATCTTAATTTTGCAAATTACACTGCTTCGGTTCTCCAAAGCGTGCAGCACGTCGCCGCGCGGCTGGCGCTTTACGAAAGTTACGCTGGAAAGAGGAAAGCAGGTCGGTTGTCGAAGTTTCGAGAAACGTCGCGGCTTTGTCGCGATAACCTTTGCCTGCATGGAAACTAGCTGGTTGGCATCGGTCCCGCGCGACGATTTCATTCATGTAACTTCGCGCGAAGAAGTTGAAGCGCCTCGACGAACCGTTTACGGGGTTTCAAGTAAAAGGCAACGCGAACAATAGAACCGTATTTGCGTTTCGCTAACATTATTGTTACTCGAGTTTGATACGATATAATTATAACACAATTGCCAAAAATGACACTAGAACTGCAAAAGCAGTGATAATTTGTGATCTCTGTTAGAAATTTCGTAGATATGTGAACAGTGTGTTTGAAATGATTGTTTTCTTTTTTTTTCTTTTTGTAAAATGTATAGATAAAAGTTTGTGCCAGTTATCGTTCTAGTTTTTCACTCTAACGTTTATGTTCCAGTCGTCGGTAGTTCTAGCGTTAGAAGGTGGAAAAATATATTCGATACGAAGTCGCTAAATGTGATTCGAGCAGCGTCGAAGACGAGCTTTGTCGAAGGTAATCGACGAATTACCGTGAATCAATACAGTCTTCTCGGTACGTGTTCGAAGCTCCTTGGGTCATCGGCGCGATCGATTGCATTCCGCCGGCCCATTTCCCGGCGAAATTGCTCGGAATTCATGGAGTCCAAGCATTGTCCGTGGCTCAGACAATACTCGAGATCTGGGGCAAGTTTAACGAGTGCCGCGAAAAAGCGAAGTTGCCCGTTTTCGTGGCAAAAGCCGGGTCGAGTAGCACTCGAGTCGTGTGGCTTTCCATCGCCAAGCGGACACGCGAGTTCACACGTGTTTGAACCTACTTAACGAGCGACTCGCGCCAACTGAAATGAATCCAAGGTTTTCGAAGGTTTGTCCAAACCTTTTTTTTAACTGACGACTTGGAAGATATTTTATACTAACAATAAGCGAGTCACAGACCCAAAGGATTTTAAATGCTACGTAAAAACCAACGTCAAGGATCAATCGTTTACGAACGAAAATCTATCAACATGATAAATAATTTCTATCAAGAAATTCCTTCCAATCGAAAAGAAAGAATTATACTGGCTCTATTAGGGACACACTAAAATGTTCCATGAACATCTAATTAGGAAGAATGACCCTTTCTACTGATATCCTAATCCTATCCTAACAAATATCATAAATCTGTCACACTCTATACGAATGCACAAACTTTGGGTAGAGAAGATTGTATAGGATTAATCTACCCTTACTTCCCAAAAGTATCTGAAGAAAACACGATATCTGATGGACACAAATTTGTAAAATCTGTAAAATATGTGTCATACAAGTGACTAATGACCACGACGCCGATGCAACTTTAAACCTACAGAAAAGATTTTATTTTTTTAAATTTCTACTGGCACCGAATCAACACATTCTATGTGAATACACAAAATTTGAGTAACAGAGAAGATTCTATAGAATTAATCCCTCTTATTTTCCAAAATTTAAAGAGAACACGTCGATACACGTTGATGGACACAAATTTATAAAATCTGTAAAACATAAGTATCATACAAGTGACTAATGACCACGATGTCGATGCAACTTTAAACCTACAGAAAAGATTTTTTGTTTTTAAATTTCTACCGGTACCGAATCACATTCTATAGAATTAATCCCACCTCGTATTTCCCAAAATCATTTGAAATGAACACTTGATGGACACAAATCTATACTGTAAAGTATAAATATCATATAGTGACTAAATAGTCGATGTCAATGCACGAAAAAAACAAAAAAAAAAAAAAGAAAAAGAAAGAAATTTCTTTCAACGACTACAATTCTACCGAATGATAGCGAGCGTGAATTTATCGTGATGGATCCCCATCGTGCCCGCCCATGCCCGCTTCCCGTTTTATTTAACATTCCGAGCGGCACCGTGCTCTCTGTGTTGGAATCTTTGCACCACAATTCCGGACGACATCGTGCAACCGCAGCTCGTCGAGTGGACGATGGATCAGGGAATTCGAAATACGGCCTAACGAGCCACGATCTCTCGTTTGCCTCAGGAAGAAGATAATCTCGCGAAGGTTAATCCCCAACGCGAGCGAAATTTGCATCGGGATCAATGACGAAATCATTCTCGACGATTCTGCGATTCTGCCTTCCTGCAATTTCTGATCCTTCGTTCAATGGGACCTCGACCTTGTGTTCGTGTAGGATGATTTCGTTGATTTCGTTGTTTCGTTGATTCTCGGCTAAATTTAGAGTTGCTGCAGCTTCCCACGGTTTTGATGGCACATTGACACATTGTTTGTTTCTCTCTGACAGATGGACGTACACGTGTATCTCGAAATGTAATTAACTTCATTTCAAACCGCAAATTCATTGCGTTGTCTGATGGCTGATCCGAAACGGGACAGCAGCTGTTTCGAATAATCAAAATCGAAAAACACTGTGCAAGCTTGTAAAAATCTGTCTGAAACGTAGAAGCCTTGAAACTGTGTCAGAATTAGTTTGCTGAACTTCACTGTTGACTTGAGAACATCAAATCGTCTTTCGTCGAAAAAGATAAGAAACTTTTTGCCTGAAAGATGGCAGAGAAAAAAAGGAAATGCACGAGCTCGTTAACAACTGTTCGTTTTCGAAATGAAACAATCAAAGAGGAATAATTTCGTCATATTTTTCTGCACCATCTTCGAAAAATGGAAAAACACTGTGTAAGCTCGTCAAAAAATTATCCGACACGTACGACGAAGAACCATTTACCGTCCCTAAAGCTCCAGAATGCTCGATATTTGGCTAAAACAAATCCAACACGCGCTGTATCTCAATGCGTTGAAAGGCATATAACACTATCAGCAGAGGTCCAGACATCTTAGAATAAAAGTGCAAAAGGAATTATATGTTTAGCTTTCTTTGTTTTGTTGATATCTTATTTTCTTTGAAGAGGTACACTTAGATAGCTCTGACATCGAAAATACCCAGCTTAAAAACGCGATTATTGCGGTCGTGCTATGGTATTTAAAAAAGGTGAGCGAGTTAAAACTGTGTCAGAATTGATTTGCTAAATTTCACCGTTGACTCTCAGAATATCAAATCGTTCTTGGAATTGTCTTCTTTTTTTTTTTTTTATCGAAAAAGGTACGAACATTTTTGTCTGAAAGATGAAAAATTTTCGCCTTTCGTTCGCACGCAGTTACTTTATAGCCAACGTAATGCATATAAAGATGACTCTCTCGGTGGTGTAACAACAAGGACAAAATGCCTCCAAGGAAGTTTCTCTCGACTTCGTATGCGCCAGCAAAACTTCACACATTCGCGAGGATACGCGTAATGTGAAGTTTATACGGCGAGAGGAAGTTTCGCGCTGGCCTCGCGCTCCAAAAACTCGATCCACAGATGGTACTCTGGGTTAGGTGAGGCTGATCTGTTAGTATATCGTGGATCGCGCGAAAGATCGCAGAACGCTCCTTCACCAGAGCGAAACCGGGGAGAAAGAAGTGTCGAGGAATGCTTCGACGCTCGTAAAGTGACGCGGAAATCGGGCGGGAAATCCTCGCGCGGATCGCGTGCAAATACTCGAGGAATGAGAACTGGCCTGATAACTTAATAATACCGTAGGCCACTGACAAAAAGGAAACTGGGAAAATCGTAAGAGCGTAGCTGCGTTGAACGCTCGCGGCGATTCGTCGAAAACGAGAGACACGAATTTCTATTCGTTGCGTGTGTGTCGAACGCGCCCGAACCGGAAACACGCTGGTCTGTTCATTTGCCTCGGCAAACAGCAGCTGCAGGCGGAATCACAGCCGCGTGTGCACCTATTTGAATAATTAAGCAACAGCCTTACGCAAATCAGTTGATCGCGAATGCGTTTCAGCCGGCGTGACGAGGAATATCGAGACTAATGGGAAAGAAATACTTTTTTTTTTTATTCTACTTCTGTTGGCTAAAGAAGTAGAAAATATTCGTAAGATCGTGGATTTTATTATACGTCGTTTAGAGGGTGGGTGTAAATCCAACCTTTTAAATCTTCTGGGCCAGCCATGTATTTAACCAGAATATAGGTTATGTTGTGATAAGTTAAATTATTGTCACTAGACGGCAATGTTTATTAAATTTGAGAAAAACGATATTACTTGCGGGTAATAAAAGAAAAAAGGTATGATTATTCATGGTGAAAGTTAAAAAAAAAAATTAAATTTAACAACAAGTACACTGAATATCGATATATTTAACTAGAATATAGGTTATGTTGTGATAAGTTAAATTATTGTCACTAGATGGCAATGTTTATTAAATTTGAGAAAAACGATATTACTTGCGGGTAATAAAAGAAAAAAGGTATGATTATTCATGGTGAAAGTTAAAAAAAAAAATTAAATTTAACAACAAGTACACTGAATATCGATATATTTAACTAGAGTATAGGTTATGTTGTGATAAGTTAAATTATTGTCACTAGATGGCAATGTTTATTAAATTTGAGAAAAACAATATTATTTGCGGGTAATAAAAAAAAAAGGTATGATTATTCATGGTGAAAGTTAAAAAAAAAGAGTTAAATTTAAAAACAAGTACACTGAACGTCGATATATTTAACCAGAATATAGGTTATGTTGTGTTAAGTTAAATTATTGTCAGTAAACGGCAATATTTATTAAATTTGAGAAAAACGATATTACTTGCGGGTAATAAAAATAAAAAGGTATGATTATTCACGGATAAAATCCTTACTCGAATATTCCAATCTTAGCTATACAGCACGAGCTGCATGAAGGGAGTTAGAGTTAGAGGCAAATCGTCGGAATAAAATATGAGTTCCCTTCTTCCTTCTCAACAGATCCCCAACCCGAGAGGGGAACGAAAATTCCCTCGCGCAAATTCTAGAACCAGTTTCATTCGTTTGTAACAATATACGAGACAGGTATACGCGTAGTTGAGATCGTCTCGCGTTTCAGAAACGAAAAGGGCCTCCATTATTTCGTAAACTCGGCGATCGCCATATCAAGAGTCGTAATCATTGGTCGTTAAAGCAAAATCGTAAGAATTTAAACGCGTGAACGTAAGCTCGTCATTGGTTCGCTCGCGAGATTTAACAAATTGCCACTTACGATACAGAAAAACTCGAGTTTCATTCTTCGACACGTTGCTCGATAAACTGCTAGCTAGTTGCACGTATTTATTGTTACTTTCACGTGATCATTAAAAATTCGTTGGAAATCCGATCAGCGAATAAATTGATAAATCTTTGCAGACACACACGTACACTGTCATACGCTGTGGATTGACCTTTCCTGACCTGAAATGGTCACGGCCTGAAGTTTTAACGCATAATTTGTTTTGCTAATTTGCCGTACAATCTGCACGACGCACGTACAGATCAATATCGAGGGCGATTCATTTGCAATGTCATTAAGCAATTACGCCGAAATATATGATAATTAATTGTAATTGATATTTCTCCTGATAATTGTAATTAATTCCGCGCCGATGTCTGCAATCTCGCAGATGAGACAGACAAAAGCTTCATCGTATGCAAATTTTTCCGTAGGAATAAATTCCCACGTAGCACGAAACAAACAAATTTTATGGTTATTAACTTCGAACGAATCCTCCAACGAGACAGCCGGTAATAACAACCACGCGTCGGCCGTGAAATTGCTCGAGATACTTTTAAATGTCTCACGAGCACGATACGAGGGAAAATCAGGTAAGACACGAACGAATTGCGCCCGTTCGATCGCAAAAACAAGTTTCAATCATCGTTTATTGCCAATAATATATTGTGTCGGCGAGAGTCTCGTCTATCGGCGACTTTCCATATAGTCGTAATTGCAAACGAACTTTCGATTTTTAAAGGATCTGCGAAAAAAGAGAGAGAGAAAAAAAAGGAAAGGCCTGTGTTGATAGTGCAGCGAAAGAAATGCCGATCGATTTGTCAATTAACCCCACCCCGGAAAATTGCCATATTTTGCAGATTAGTTGTCAAGGTTGACGCGTTTATAAACACAGTTATGGTATCTGAGCACACCCCAAGCTTCGAGGTATCGAAACCTTTGAGCCTAGTCGCAATTATCGAGGAAACGCGCGTACAATATTTATAGCTAAGGTTAAGGCTTGCTTGCAAATCTGCAAATCAGCAGCGATCGGGTGATTCGTTACGTTTTACCTTTGTCATCCTCCTTCACTGTCAACTCCGGCGGGAACCCCCGTGGCAAGGACAAGGACTTCAACTCACCTGCAACAGAGGAAAATGCAAGGTTGCGATTAATACTGTCTCCATTCCCTTCACAAGGTATTTCTCATGCGAATTTTAATTTTAATTGAGACACAGTCGATGACGAGTCCTACGTGTATTCTTGGTCAAACTTGGCCAAAATTGTAAAAACCTGGTCAAACTTGGTCAAAATTGTTACACGTTAAAAAGTATAAAAATTTGATGTACATTTCGAACACTACTACTGCATTCATATTCAATGACAAGTCACATAAGCTCAAACTTAATAATTGTTACATCAAATAATTAGAAATCGTTATATATCAAAAAATGTACTTGTACTTGCGCTAGTTCTTATATCGAATACTACTACCGCGACGTATGCTACTGGTATTATTATAAATGTAATACAACGTAACATGCACGAAAGAATTTGCTACGAGAGTAACGTCGATATTAACCAATTGCGTTGGCAGCTGATTGCGGACCATAACGAGTGACCGCCAAAAACCGTATACAATATAATTCGTCGATTATCGTTTCGTACTCGTCGGCGATGATGATCACTGGACAGAAGTTTATCGAGAAGTAATAAATTTATTACTTGCTTTGCCTATTTCGTTTTACTTAAAACTGAGGGGAGTATTACAATTTTGGAACAAAGAATTCTCGACGTGCGTGCGCAAGAGGTTATAAAACGTGTTCTTGCGTTCTGTCGTTCGAAACGATCTCTCTTCAACATCCGTTCGGCGATTACCAACGACAGTTTCTCTCGTGGTGTGTATTCGATCCCCTCGAGCAACGCGACAGTCGAAAGAGCGGGGCCGAAAATTAACGAAAGCGTTTCCATCGAGTCCTACTCGACTCAAGTACGCGATACGCCATCGAGCGACCGTCCGAGTGAGGGCAATCCTCTCTGTTAAACTAATTTCGGCACCCCTCCAACGTGATTCAGGTACAGAATCCAAGTAGCGAGTCAGTTTCAGACATAAACTATCGAATGGACGTGACAAATAATAATTTATAAATGTGTGGGATAAATCGACCGATTTATTTTTTGAAATAAAATTTAATTTTAACCGTTACGAGCGCCGGATATATACGTCATCTACTGATATACTGGAGCAATCACATATTAAACTTTGGTCATCGAGACGAGTTTTTTTTTCTCTTTCTTCTATTCGACGGTGGAGTATTTATATACGATAATAAGAAATTATTGTAATAAAAAATTTTTCGGTAACGACCGGCCACAGGTACAATTGTTAGTCTCTGAAAAATTTAAGGTTAGGCGTGAAAATTTAGATTTGGGTTAGGTTTACTATTTATTAAATATATTCTAAGGCCTTGGTCAAAATCTTACCAGGAAATTCAAAAGAAGACTCAGAATTTCAAAACTGATTAACGGACTTGAAAAATGATTCGATCAACGGCGTGCGGTTCAGTCTGCTCCGAGCAGACCTTTATCGTAGCGAAAAAGGTTAAAAATGCGCGTTATGTCCGATATGTTTCGTTGGCTGAAGAACTCTGAATGAAATAAAAATTTCACGACAGTAATCGTGTCGACGGCAATTCGTTCGAAACACGGGCACAGCGAGCAGTTCGTGTGAACAACGAGGCAAGCACGGGATCACGTGAAACAATTAAGCCGCTTCGACGGCCCCGATCTTTATCAGGTTGATCGCATAATTCGCGGTTTTCGTCGTTAACAATTAAGCAGCCATCGCTTGGAAACGCGAGCCTGGAGGACACTAGCAGCTAATTAACACGACCGCCGTTATTCTCTCGTTAACGATCGCGCGAAGAGAGGAAGAAAGAGGACACTCGTTGCATCATGGATTAATCGAACTGTTATCGCGCCGGAATATCGGGCAACTTTGCGCCATTATACACGGTGTTTCGTAACTTGTGGCACCCACTTCGGGAGCTGATTGTACGCCAAAAAATAATGAAAAAAAGTCATATAAATACACGTCCTATCTGTCTTCGTTTATGAGATATAATGAATTTTATAAACAAAGCGAACTCTGCAAGCTAGTTTTACCAAAGATGATAAATTTTCATAATGATCATAATTGGGATGAAGAAAAGCCACACGTTATTGTGCATTCATGACATCAACACCAGTTTAATTTAAACGTATGGGCAGGAATAATTGATAAATTTTTAATTGGACCTTTTTTCCTTGATGGGAAACTAACAGGCACAAAGTACGTTGATTTTTTCCAGTACGCGTTTACACGAAATATCAGAGGAAGTTCCAGTCGATATTAGACTTCGTATGCGGTTTATGTATGATGGATTTTAGCATTTCAGCCGAGTGGCTAGGCAATTTTTAAATCGACACTTTGCAAATAAATGGATTGGTCGTGGATGTCCTATTGCATGGCCTGCTCCATTAGATTTTCATTTGTTGGGACATTCAAAATCTATTGTATACGCAACATGGATTGAAAATGTTGAAATACTACGAAATAGAATAGAGCAAGGCTTCCGACAAATTCGAGAAACAGCAGGAACGATAGAGAGAGTAACCAGATGAATGACAAGACGCGTGCAGGCTCGTCTTCAAATGCAAGCATCTTTTGTAAAAGTAATTAAAACAGAAAAAGCATTATATCTTATAAACGAAGACAGATAGGACATATATTTATATGACTTTTTTTCATTATTTTTAGGCACTTTACAATCAGCTCCAGAAGTGGGTGCCACAAGTTACGAAACACCTTGTATAACGACTATAATTCTGAAACACTCGTATCATTCCTCCGCGAAAGAGGATATTGCTGGTAAAAAAGAATTATTGTTTTTTAAATAATACACTCGCGAGTCACGACGAATCCGCGCTCTTTCGATGAAAGATGACCTCCTTTCTTTGGAGTAGTCTATTCGTGGATAGCATGGAACAGACGAAAGCTATCTTGGACATAATTTTATTAACCAGCATCCATTTTGGGTTGTCTAAATCCGAGAAAATGTACTTTCTCAGACAAAATGGACGAGGCTTGTTTTCATAAAGTTGCTTGTTGGTTGTTCGTCGGCAGTCGCGTGAAATTTGATCAGTCATGCTCACACCCGATCGATTAATTAATTCACCTTTGACTTTTGCTGACGATTCGTTGTTAGCCAAATTGTCGTCTGTGACTCTCAAGCTTTTGCAAATTTAAACAGGCTTTCGGTCAAGTTAAGAAATTGCCATTATCTGTGAGGAAAACGAACGCAAAACCTTTTCACTGAAGAAATCAAAGAGTTTTTTTGTTCAAATGCAACAATCTGAAGTTTCTGAATCAGAAAGATACTACAAATTTACGTACACTTTTTTAATTACAGTTACTCTCCGCACGACGCGGATAGATAATTAACTAGGGTGAAATTTATTTAGCTTTGTGTTTTTGTTAACGTTGCTCTTTCTCAAAGAACGCGTGAGTCGAGTATTAATGTACTCGTTGCGTTAGCGAAACTGCGTACGAAGGTGTTTGCGAGTCAACTCGTGTTACGAAACAAATGCAGGTCGGTGCGTACGACCAGCCGGGCAAAAGAATTCAAAAGCTTGTAAGAGAAGAATAATACATTTAACATATATACAGAGTGGGCCAAAAATCATTTCCCACTAAAATAAATTAATTAATAATTTTCTCGGTCAACATTCGAAAGAAATAATTTTTAAAACACGAATGATAAAGTCAGTGTTTGCATTTAAATTTAATATAAAATTACTTTTGTCTTATATTTTGATGTTTCGTTAAAAATAGGCGGGACAAAACTTTTGGCTCACTCTATATAATGGCAACGTTGAAGCGAGACAACATTGACAAAAACCACGACTCCTCGGCTGGAGGTAAAAACACGAGAAGAAAACTCGCGATTATTTTCCACGGCAAAGCGAGTGAGACGAGTTTTCTCGGATGAGAAAAGCCAGTTTCTCGTCGCGGCTAGATCGGGTATTAGCATCGCTCGGCTCGGTTATTGTTACAGCTCAGCATTTTTGCGTAACTCGGTGAAAGCCGTGTACAACTCCTCCAATTTCCACGCGGTCGCTCCACTTCCTTCGACCCGCGCGTTCACGCACAATATTTCTAGCCCGTCGCGCTTTCCCAAATGTCAGCTCGCCTTGATATTTAGAAACAATGAATCCCGCTCCGACGAACACCAATGCCAAGCCAACGATCGACAATCTTTCAACGAGAGCTGTTGATTCAACGCGCCGATTTTTGTCAATTATTTCAACGATATGGCTATTGCAATAAAACTAGTTTCAATGAAGTGGCAGTTTGAAGAGGAAGAGGAAGATCTGCTCGAAATGGAAACCGACTATCGGCTGGTAAATAATTTTTATCAGTGTCTTCGCGCGTTATATATATAGTACATAATAGAAGATATGAAAATGGGTCGATGATAAATATTAATGACACGGTGTTTCCAATTATGCTTAAAGCCAAGTTCTTCCTCTAGATTGCGAAAATATTGGAACATAACGTTCGTAAAGTAACGTTTTAACCCTTTGGCTATTGTGCCTAAAGACGTCTTTAAAATTTGCTTTCGAGGCACTGTTGGCACCCATAGGCGCTTAACTCACTTCGGTCCCCTGAAATCCCCGTGAGAGGCGCCTATGGACGCCTCACTTCACGTTGCTCGAATCAAACTGAAGGCGTCTACAGTTCTCACTTGGATCAGACGCAAGTGAGTTCTAATTCAACAGTTACATCTTCTATTCGTCATATATTATTTAAACGCAATTATTTCACAGTTATTTCATGCATTGTTATCTACATTATTTTGCGTAAATGTTATTGACAATAATTGTAAGCAAACTTCATGTTGGATCGGACGTGAGTGAATTCTAATTCAACAATTACACTTTCTGTTAGTCATATATTATTGAAACGTTTATGACCGATTAATTTACAGCTATTTCATTTAATGAAATGGACCTTAAAATAAATTAATCACAAAACAAAACGCAAATGCGTAGTGTGTAGGAAACATAACAGAAGAAGGGAGACGCATTACGAATGCAAGAAATGTGACGTAGGATTGACCCATGTTTCGAATTGTACCATACTTTAGTCGATTATTAAATATATTAGGAAATGAGGCGTAAAATTACTGTTTTCAATATGTTCGCTTATTTTAAATTCACTATATATTTTTAACACGCTAAAAATCCAAACGAGAATACGAGTGAATAAATAACATTTGTTTAGTGCACTGCAATTCAATGTCTCGATCATTTCAATATACTTCAATATACCAAAAAATTCATTTCATCGTTCTCAATGGTAAATCATGATGGTGTGTCACAGTCTGTCATCTGAGAAAGTAGCAAAAGGGTTAACTGAAGAACGGATCTCGTTGTTCTTATGTTTCGAAAAATACTCTATGCTATTTCTAAAATATTCTGTACCATGTCATTTTTAAGAAGAAACGTACTCGCGAGAATCTTCCTCTGAATCCCTCAAACGCACCCACACGATGTTTAATACGTAACACGACTTTCTTGCAATTTATTGCAACACGTTAATTCAACGAGGATCAAATTGACCGTTGGTTACCGTCTTTTCCTGTCCAAGACAGATTATCCGAATCCGTCAGGAACCAGGCCAACGGCGAGCTCGGTCAGAAAAAAGAAAAAAAGAAAAAGAGTACCTACCCGCGGAAAAGTTGTCCCGGGTATTACGCCGAGAGGAACGTCAGGGAGAAGCAAGGTTGCGCCGAAACGACCGGGGGAATATGGGTCAGTCGTCGACGTTCAACGACTGGAATACGAATTCGCGGGGATTCTTTTTCACCGGGTCGCGTGAAAATCCCACATTCCCGGGGAAGCTTCTCGGACCGTATTGCGGTTCCGTTGCGCCAGTTTCCGCCAATCGGCGATCGCGCAAAAATATCGCTGGCCCGTTTCCAAACGCGCCACCTTCTCGCGTAAACAGCCGAAAAACTGCGCGCGGACCAAGAAAATCGGGGAAGACACCGAGAGAAAAAGAGAGAGGACTCACTTCTGTCTCTTTCGTTCGAAGGTTCTTTCTCGAGTCGAAACTTTCGACGAGACGAAATTAGGTGGTCACGCGTGGGCAGAGAGTCGGAATTTCGGCTCTACCATTTCTGTTTCTGGGTTCTAGGAGTTGTTGCTTTTTTTTTTTTTTTTTCTCTTGTTTGCTCGGTTTGAAAACACGATGTAGAACAGGCGAGAAAGTGGGTCGAGACGTTGTTTGTCGATTTCGGGAAGAAGTCGCTTTTGGAGTTTTGATTAGGAGTGAGGGAAATCAAGGACACGCTTCGGTTCTCCAAACAGATTACCGGGGAGTGCGGTAAATTCTCTGTCATGTGACCAGCGTGTCCTTTCGAGTCGGAACTGGATTGCCCACTAATTTCAATTTTTCTACGTTTGAAAAGTGTAACAATCACGGAACAGACGTACATCCTCAACTACATTTTGCATGCTTTTCGTTAACAACTCAACGTCTCACGACTCGTTACGCAATCAGCCAACTTACACTTGCACTGTGAAGGAATTAAGAAATGCACTATAGGGAGAGAGAACAGGGCGAATGGTACTTGAGTCGTGTCGTAATTTAAATGAATTGCAATCTCATTATCGGATCAGTACAAGACTATACAGAGTGGAAGGATTGGATACCCTAGTGTCGTACTTATAATTAAAAAAAAAAAGAAAAGAAAAGAAAAGATAAAGAAAAAGAGAAACTAGTGTTCTTAATGTCCCACTTACACTCCACGACAAGACGATTGGGATCGTGTTCGCTTAACGAGGACAATTCGGGATCCAAAGTATGTCTCTGATGCAACCCTCTTCTTGGAAGGGTGGAAACCCTTCTTAGCAACGGCGCTATACAAACATCACAATCATTTCAACAAGGTTACCCTGTGCGGCGCAATTAGAGCGATTAAATCAAGTAAAAATCGCCAGCCAGTGGCAACCCGAGGAAACGCAGAAAACGTTTACTCGAGCGAAAACGCGAGATGAAAGGAAGTACATACACGGACACTATACACTATGTATAGTGTGAAAAGAAAAAGCTGCGGCGAAACATTGGCGTGACATTCTTGAAACAAAACTGGGGCAGGGAGATAGAATCAAAGCCAAAAATTGCAAGCAAAAATTATATACAATTGCTCAATGTTACACATAAGTAACAAACCAATAATAATTGCACAGTATATCGGCATTTGTAAATACAGTAATTCGTTTATTTTAACCAAACCATGTTTAAAACGCTGACAGAATGTGCAACTATTATTTTTTATTTATAAATAATCTTACGTAACTGTATGTTACACGTCATAATACACGTAATTTGTAAGATGATGTAAAAAACGATAAATATCGTAAATGCAAGGATTCGAGCAACAAACGACAGATGTAAAATTTTCGTGGCTGTTCATTTCGTTGCATCACGATGTATTTCGAAACATTTTCAGGCATCAGTTTTGTTCTCTTCTGCGATTGAAAAATAAGCAATTTATAACTTCCTGTGGAAATTTCACATATTCCTAACAACAGTATATTTTTTACATACTCGAACGAAATATTAATATCAATATCAATATTAATACAATGTTATAAAATTAATATTACATTATTAATAAAATTAATATTATATTTAATATTGTAAAATTAATATCAATATTAATATTAACATCAGTAGAAAGAAATATATTGACATTGATAGAAGCTTGCGTTCTTTATTCTATCATTAACTATTATAATTTCCTCGTATCTTGCACTATAATTTCTTTGCCACGAATATTATAGTTTACGGTCGTCGGTAGTGTCGATTTACACCGGGTCTCGTTCACGCGAACGAAACATCAGCGTTCGTTTGATGCGAGAGAGCGGCTGTTACCGCGGCAGATAAGGGAGCCGCGAAACATATCTGGGAAACGCGCACACATCTGGCTGGAGGAAGGGGAGGTGTGTGATTCGATTGAATTTCGTGCCCGTTCCCATCGCGCCACGAGAAACAGTTTCGACTTTGCATTGTCATTCGCGGATGGTGCCCTTTTGTTCGGTTCTCCCCCGTCCGAACGCGTTCGTCGCGGCGTTTAGAAAGCGCGCTCGCCTCTTATCGCTCATCTCGACGCATCGGTGTCGGAATTTTCTTACCGAGGCACTTGTCGCGGAGATAGTGGAAAAATAACAACAGCAATGCTCTGTTAAGCGTCCACGATTGGGACCGAAAGCTGACGCTCAACTCCTTGCGCTGGCAACCGGTTCGCGGACCATAACGAGTGACCAGACACCGTGTACAATAATTCGTCGCTTTCGTTTTCCTTTGAACTTTGAATGAATGATGAATCTCGCAACAGTCGAAGGCGGACCATTGTGTATTACAAGTCGGTTCCCACCATTTTTGGTTGACGTTGTCCCGAGGGTCGATTTCAGTTTCGGTGAATGGATCGATAACAAAATTGTCATTGCTACATCAAATATTAAAAATTTCAGACTTTTCTTCGTGCCATTATTGATCGATTTTTATTATCATTACCGATTATTAACATTTTATTCGTCTGTGGAATGATGTTACATCTACGTCGAAAATTATTGAATTAAATGCGAACGATTTCTTATTTGGATAGCTATTCTTAAGAAAACGATCAATTTAATTTTTGACTGTGATATAATTATTTTCTACATAAACTAGTGTTATATGTCACAGATTTATAAATTGGCATTTAGTATATCTCAACAATAATTATAAGTTAAAAACTAACCGTGCAAACGTAGGTTCACTATGTAGTAAAAAATACAGAAATTACAGTATTTATTGTTGCCTTAAATTAATGGAGCCAACGAAACAAAAAAAAACTGTAAAATTACTGATTACTGATTAGAGAAAGTGTTTTTGGGAGTATTGACAGAGACTACCACCTGCTGTGCATTACTGACTTTATCTGAGGGTCGAGCAGGAAAAACATCATTGTAAGTTGAACCTTCGTCGTGTGCACATTGATTAAACTGTCGAAGTAAATTTTTAAATAACATTTCCGAATATTCTAATTGATTAAACATTATCTAATGTTTCTGATAATTTACATGCAATAATTAAACAATAAATTCTCTTCTGCAATGTATCCAAGTGTTATTTAAAATTTTTGACTAATAATTTATAAGAATCTTGAACGATGTTCTTCAGAGAAATGACTTTGATTTGTTGAATGAAATGATTAGTTTAATTGTTTAATCGTAATGTGAAAGTTGTGAAAATTATTAAATAATGTCTAGAAATATTGTATAAATAATTTAATTGTTTCAAATGAATTATTCAAACTATAAAATAATGCATTTCGATGATATTTTTGTATATTAACAATTTTAACTATTTACTTAAAATTGAATCAGTGATTGAATTCCCAAGTATTATTTCATAGTTTCAATAACTCATTTACAATAATTAAATTATTTTATTTACAATAACGAAAAAGGTAGTTACATAATACGTATATTTTTTGCTGTCTGAAACAATAAACGAGCGAAAATTTTTATATATTGTGCTTATATGTTATTCTGAAGCGACGATCACTGCTCAACTCGATTTTTGACTACATAACTTTTCTCTAAATAAATTTCTATTTAATATACATCAATGCAGTTATAACTTTGAAATTAATATCATGAAAGTGTAAATTTAGTTTCAGCCAGTTACAGATCAAAAAATTGATAAATTATTACATTTGACATTGAATGAAAGTGTAACCTTGCGATAGAAATCTATAAACTATAATAGAAAAATACTGTTTTGAAAAACCAAAAAGAATTATCAAATGTTCTGGATCATTGACGACCAAAACATCGTGGCCACATCGACTAAATTTAGAAGTATGAAAAAAGTTGTCAACTGTTTTGGATCACTGACGACCGAAATATATATTAACCTTGAGCGAAGAATCATTAGCAATTAAACTTCCGTTGTGTGCACATCGACCAAATTTTAGAAGTTTGAAAAAAAATTATCAACTGTTCTGGATCACTGACGACCAAAACATATGATTAACCTTAAGCAGTATGGAGGCTCATTACCAATTGAACTTCCGTCGTGTGCACATCGACCACAATTTAGGAGTGAGTTTTAAATTATATTTCCGAATATTCTAATTGTTTAAACATTATCTAATATTTCTAATAATTTATTTGTAACAATTAAACAATAAATTCTCTTCTATAACATTTCTAAGTTCTATTTAAAATTTTTAATTAATCATTTGTAGTAGTCGAGTCACTAATAGAATTCTAAGAAATTTTCATTGTCTGTATCGCATCATTAACGACCGAAAGATCGGATTAATGTCGATCGATACGGAGACAAAAGCTCATTACGAATTGAATTTTTGTCGTGGCCACATCGACTAAATTTAGACGTATGAAAAAAGTTGTCAACTGTTTTGGATCACTGACGACCGAAATATATATTAACCTTGAGCGAAGAATCATTACCAATTAAACTTCCGTTGTGTGCACATCGACCAAATTTTAGAAGTTTGAAAAAAAATTATCAATTGTTCTGAATCACTGACGACCAAAACATATGATTAACCTTAAGCGGTGAGCAGGCTCATTACCAATTGAACTTCCGTCGTGTGCACATCGACCACAATTTAGGAGTGAGTTTTAAATTATATTTCCGAATATTCTAATTGTTTAAACATTATCTAATATTTCTAATAATTTATTTGTAACAATTAAACAATAAATTCTCTTCTATAACATTTCTAAGTTCTATTTAAAATTTTTAATTAATCATTTGTAGTAGTCGAGTCACTAATAGAATTCTAAGAAATTTTCATTGTCTGTATCGCATCATTAACGACCGAAAGATCGGATTAATGTCGATCGATACGGAGACAAAAGCTCATTACGAATTGAATTTTTGTCGTGGCCACATCGACTAAATTTAGACGTATGAAAAAAGTTGTCAACTGTTTTGGATCACTGACGACCGAAATATATATTAACCTTGAGCGAAGAATCATTACCAATTAAACTTCCGTTGTGTGCACATCGACCAAATTTTAGAAGTTTGAAAAAAAATTATCAATTGTTCTGAATCACTGACGACCAAAACATATGATTAACCTTAAGCGGTGAGAAGACTCATTACCAATTAAACTTCCGTCATATGCACATCGATCAAAATTTAGCAGAAAAATGTTAAATAATATGTCTGCAATTCTTAAATCTACAATTCTGACTTCAACGATTGGTAAGTTACATGATTTGGTTTTTTTGGTGTTGGGTTAATACTTGATCGTGATTATCTGAACCTGAATACGAGTTCAATTTCTATGACTTGTATCGTAGTCGTACAAGATATATTTTATTAGTTACCATTCTTTAACAGTTACCGTGATGTACGTTATATTTCTGTATATACATAGATAATATTAGTCTAACAATACTATTGCTATTTACATATTATTAGATACTTTCAAAATTTCTATTTGACTCTATAATTTGCAAAATAATTTAGTCCTTTGCTATTAATTAGTCAAACAAGAATATTTCTTCAATATCATAAATTAGTCATTAAATCGGTCAAACAATTATACCTTATTTTATGAATACCATTCCTCTTTCTAACAAATTACTTAAATTCAATACAAGTTGAGACCTGTGTGAGAAATATATGAAACAGTATTAATTTACAATACATTGCAATGAGACCCGTGCGTAGTCACCTCCACGTGGTGGGTCTTGGTAATTGATATCGTTTAACAAACATTAAAGTTTGTAAAACGTTATCAAGCTAAGTTGTAAAACGATAAACGATAAACTGTAATGTTTGTGAAACGACATCAAGCTAAGAACTACGCAACCTACAGTTCAGTTTAGATCGTGAAAATTTCGTTCCATTCCTTATTTCACGATCTAAACTGAACTGTAGGGACAATTAGTTGATAAGTAAACTATTGGGCCCCCGATGGACGACGAGGGATCTCGCAGGGACATCGGGGGATGCGTGCGTCTTAGATTTAAGTTGCGTGCGTTTAGTTTTAAATCGCGTGCGTTTAGTTTGTGTAAATTCGTTGTAAGCACATTCTGTACAAAGGCACGTTTATTTAACTTGGGACGAAATTAGGGATCCCTTTTCTCCGATCTTTTCCATTATTACTATTGTTACTGTCATTGCATTAGAGTAGATTTTCCAACTTTCGTTGTCAGTGTGTCAAGTTGGGGAACTGCAGCCTGGTCCGAAAGGACGAGGTAGGTTCTTGTAGTCTAGCGTCCTTTGTAATCCGACTCCAGTGGTTCTTTGGAACCCCACTGTGTCGTTGGGGGTAGCGCAGGGCTACTTGCCGTTAAGTGCTCGAACCTCGATTTGGCACACTGGCAAACCGCGATGTCAGGGTGTCAAGTCGGGGAACTGCAGCTTCGTCTGAAAAGACGAAGTTCGGTTCTTGTAGTCCAGCGTCCTTTGTAATTCGGCTCCAGTGGTTCCGAAGAACCCCACTGTGTCGTTGGGGGTAGCGCAAAACTACTTGCCACTAAATGCTCGAACCTCGATTTGGCACACTGACAAATCGCGGTTTTCATTCTTCATTTCGCGTTATATCTTTTACAAGGCACGATATTGAAGCGTGTCAGTAGTTTCGTTTCCCTAATTTCGTTCAAAGTTTAATAAACGTGTTTTTGATACAAAATGCGATGGTAGAGCTCAAAATTCTGTATAATTATTGTGTAACTTTAATGTTAGACGAGTGTGTGGTTAGTATGAAAGATTGTGAGTGATTACGACATATTGTATGGTTTGCATTCGTATGTAATGTATGATTGTATGTAATGGATGTAACGTATGATTGTAATGTACATAATGTATGATTGAATGCAATGTATGTACCGTATGATCGTATGTAATGTATGTAATGTATGATTGTACGATTGTATGTATTGTATGACTGTTAACGCGATCGTTGTTCAGGAGACAGAGTTCCATAGTTCAATCTCATACATGCGCTAGAGTTAAGATTTAGACTTAAGTTTGAGGTTGAACTATGAACTTTGTCTCCTGTGTTCCTAACCTCGGGCCAAGTAGAATAAATTCTCTGCAT
The DNA here is from genome assembly GCA_036937485.2 of Tetragonisca angustula. Taxonomy (NCBI): domain Eukaryota; kingdom Metazoa; phylum Arthropoda; class Insecta; order Hymenoptera; family Apidae; genus Tetragonisca; species Tetragonisca angustula. The sequence goes on along the minus strand of JAWNGG020000058.1, from coordinate 356,529 downwards.
TCCTTAAGAATGCCGAGTTATTTGTATGTAATGGAGGGTGGTTGGGATTAGGGCCCGGGGCGGGTCTCGTGCGTAGTCACCTCCTCGTGGTGAGACCTGGTAATTGATACCTTTTTACAAACATTAGAGTTTTACAAACTTTAATGCTTGTAAAACGATATCAAGCTAAGAACTACGCAACCTACAGTTCACTTTAGATCGTGAAAATTTCTTTCCGGTCCTTATTTCACGATCTAAACTGAACTGTAGGGACAATTAGTTGATAAGTAAATTATTGGGCCCCCAGCGGGCCACCGATGGACGACGAGGGATCTCGCAAGGACAACGTGGGATGCGTGCGTCTTAGTTTTAAGTTGCGTGCGTTTAGTTTTAGTTAATTATAAGATAGTTAACATCTGGGACGACGATGGATCTCGCACATCGTGGGATGCGTGCGTCTTAGCTTTAAGTTGCGTGCGTTTAGTTTTAGTTAAGTATAAGTTAGTTAGTATTTGTAAATCCACTGTTAACGCATTTTGTACAAAGACACGTTTATTTAACTTGAGACGAAATTACGGACACCTCCTCTATTCTCTTTTTTCGTTCCTTGTTACGATTGTTGCTATCATTGCACTAGAGTAGAGTTTCCAAATATCGTCGTCAGTGTGTCAAGTTGGAGAACTGCAGCCTCGTCCGAGAGGACGAGGTAGGTTCTTGTAGTCTAGCGTCCTTTGTAATCCGATTCAGTGGTTCTTCGGAACCCCACTGTGTCGTTGGGGGTAGCGCGAAACTGCTTGCCTCTAAATGCTCGGAATCCGACTTGGCACACTGACGAATCGCGGTTTCATTTCGCGTTACATCTCTTACAAGACACGATACTGAAGCGTGTCAATAGTTTCGTTTCCCTAATTTCGTTCAAAGTTTAATAAACGTGTTTTTGATACAAAATGCGATGGTAGAGCTCAAAATTCTGTATAATTATTGTGTAACTTTAATGTTAGACGAGTGTGTGGTTAGTATGAAAGATTGTGAGTGATTACGACATATTGTATGGTTTGCATTCGTATGTAATGTATGATTGTATGTAATGGATGTAACGTATGATTGTAATGTACATAATGTATGATTGAATGCAATGTATGTACCGTATGATCGTATGTAATGTATGTAATGTATGATTGTACGATTGTATGTATTGTATGATTGTTAACGCGATCGTTGTTCAGGAGACAAAGTTCCATAGTTCAATCTCATACATGCGCTAGAGTTAAGATTTAGACTTAAGTTTTGAGATTGAACTATTGAACGTCTGTCTCCTCTGTTCGTAACCCCGGGCCAAGTAGAATAAAATCTCGGCATTCGTTAAGAATACAGAGTTATTTGCATGTAATGGAGGGTGGTTGGGATTAGGGCCCGGGTGGGTCTCGTGCGTAGTCACCTCCTCGTGGTGAGACCTGGTAATTGATATCGTTTTACAAACATTACAGTTATTCGAACTAGTGTTTGTAAAACGATGTCAAGCTAAGAACTACGCAACCTACAGTTCAATTTAGATCGTGAAAATTTTTTCCTTATTTCTCGATCTAAACTGAACTGTAGGGACAATTAGTTGATAAGTAAATTATTGGGCCTCCAGCGGGCCATCGATGGACGACGATGGATCTCGCAGGGACATCGTGGGATGCGTGCGTCTTAGATTTAAGTTGCGTGCGTTTAGCTTTAGTTAATTATAAGATGGTTAATATCTGGGACGACGATGGATCTCGCAGGGACATCGTGGGATGCGTGCGTCTTAGATTTAAGTTGCGTGCGTTTAGCTTTAGTTAATTATAAGATAGTTATTCTTTGTAAATTCACTGTGAACGCATTCTGTACAAGGATACGTTTATTTAACTGAAGACGAAATACACCTCCTCTCTTCTCTTTTTCCGATCGTTGTTACTATTGTTATTGTCACTGCACTAAAGTAGAGATACATTTGCTACTGTCATTGCACTAGAGTAGAGTTACTTTGGTTACTGTCATTGCACTAGAGTAGAGTTACATTTGTTACTGTCATTGCACTAGAGTAGAGTTACTCTGGTTACTGTTATTGCACTAGTGTAGAGTTTCCACCTTTCGCTGTCAGTGTGTGAGATCGGGGGACTGCAGCTTCGTCCGAAAGGACGAGGTAAGTTCTTGTAGTCTAGCGTCCTTTGTAATACGATTCAGTGGTTCTTCGGAACCCCACTGTGTCGTTGGGGGTAGCGCTAGGCTACTTGCCTCGAACTTCGATTTGATACACTGACAGCGAAAGCTGGAAACTACACTAGTGCAATGACAGTAACCAAAGTAACTCTACTCTAGTACAATGGCAGTTTCAACAAACGCGGTTTCATTTCGCAAAACACGATACTGAAGCGTGTTAATAGTTTCGTTCTCCTAATTTCGTTCAAAGTTCGATAAACGTGTTTTTGATACAGAATGCGCTGTTAGGGCTGCGAATTATTGTAAAATTATTATGTAACTTTCATGATAGATGAGTGTGTCGTTGGTATGAAAGGCTGTGAGTGATTGTGACATATTGTATGATTTGCAATCGTGTGTAATGTATAAATGTATGTAATGTATGTAATTTACGATTGTATATAATGGATGTAATGTACGATTGTATGTAATGTATGTAATGTATGCAATATGATTGTACGCAATGTAATTTACGATTGTATGTAATGTATGTAACTTACGATTGCACGTAATGGATGTAATGTATGATTGTATTATTTTATGTACTGTATGTATTGTATGACTGTGCGGGATGTGAACTTATTATTAACGCGATCGTTATTTGGGAGACAGAGTTCCATAGAGTTAGATTTACATTTGAGCTTGAGAGTGAACTATGGAACGTTTGTCTTTTTTTTACGCAACCCCGGGCCAAGTAGTATAAAACCCTCGGTATTCATTAAGTTGAATACCGAGTTGCTTGAATGTAATGGAGAGTGGTTGGGATTAGGGCCAGGGCGGGTCTCGTGCATAGTCACTTCCTCGTGGTGAGACCTGGTAATTGATATCGTTTTACAAGCATTACAATTTGTAAAACGTTATCAAGCTGAATTGTGAAACGATAAACGAGAAACTTTAATGTTTGTGAAACGATATCAAGCTAAGAACTACGCAACCTACAGTTCAGTTTAGATCGTGAAAATTTCTTTCCATTCCTTATTTCACGATCTAAACTGAACTGTAGGGACAATTAGTTGATAAGTAAACTATTGGGCCTCGAGTGGGCCACCGATGGAGGACGAGGGATCTTGCAGGGACATCGTGGAATGCGTGCGTCCTAGCTCTAAGTTCGGTGTGTTAGCTTTCAGTTGTTTAGTTTCCATAAGACAGTTGATATTTGTAAATTCTCTGTGAGGGCATTCTGTAGAATGATACGCTTTAGAGTTTAATGAATATTTCAAAATATATGATTTGGTAAAATGCAGTAGACCTATTCCACATCTCCTTTTGGTTAAATATCTGGTTACTCTAAATATATTTCGTCCCTAAGTATACAGGGTGTAATACAGTCAAATATCTCGGAATGTGTTGAAGCTACCAAAAAAATGTTTATACAAAAGCTGTTCAGTATAAAAAGGAGTCTTACGTAGTATTAACAATTTTTTCATTCGTTCAATGGTGAAGAATATTTCAAGGTCAACTTGATTCTTTTAAGACCATGCATATTCTTATTCATATTACGACAGTTGGTTTCAATATGAATCCAATGGCATTTCTTCCAGTGAAGACCTAAATTGAGGATGATGAAATGAGCGTATTGCGTATCGTGCATCAGGTCGCGTCGCGTCTGCATAGGATGAGAGCGTTGAATGTCACGTAACCTAACGCAAACTTCATCGTTCTTAATTTAGGACTAACTAGAGGAAAACAACATTCGATTCGTATTGGAACCAGCTGTCGTAATACGAATAAGAAAATGTATGATTTGATTTAAAAAAATCAAGTTGACCTTGAAACATCCTCCACCATTAAATGAATGAAAAAATTGTTAATACTACACCTTTTTATACTGTATAAACATTTTTTTCGTAGCTTCAACGCATTCCGAAATATTTCACTGTACTCAGTTAGACGAAACAGCCTGTATATTTGATATAAATAATATAAAATTTGCCCAACTTTGATCGATGTGTGTCCGAAACAACCATAATGCGCCGAAATATCGGTATCATACGTCGCTTGTTTTGTGCTGTAGCGTAGAGTGGGGATTAATTCCAATTCCAAGAATTGGTGGGGATAGCGACGGACGCTTAAGTGGGCGCTACTGTACTACGAAACGTCGAAACATCGAGATCTGAACGTGCTTCGAATTATTATCGTTTGATCGAAAAGCATGCGGGCGAATTAAACTGAAAGAACGTGTTGGAACAGAACCATCGAAATTCCGTGTCTATCCCGAAACCTGTTTCATTGAACGCACGATTCGAGTCCAATTACAATTACCAGCTTATTTATTTATTCATTTCTCACGTGTAAAGAAAAATCGCCATTAGTACAAAAGTGATAAAATTATAAAAACTTTTTTAAATGTAACGAGGTGTGAGAGTGAAAAATTACAAGGAGATGCCAAGTAATGAGCGTTTAAAAGATGGTAATGAATGGTTGAAAACGTCGATCGAACAACGTGCATTATTAGCGTTGATAAATGTACGATTATACGGGTTACAATATGTTCGATTGTGTTCAATGTGAAGCAATTGAGAATGACGTAGTGATCTGGAAGGAACACTAAGTTTAAACATTTCAATGATATTCGGGCGCGAGATCAGGGGCCATTGAATATCCTATTGACAAAAGGCCAAGTCAGCTATTTTCCTCGGCGATGTTCAAGTCATTGGTCAAATTTAATTTGTTTAGAACGTACTCGTAATTATGAGAATATCTAGGCATAGGATCACCACTGTGATAAGCTGCCAGCCGTAGAAATTTGTGTTGCGGTCTTTCAAGACCGTCAATGTAGGTATTGTAGCAGGGTGACCAGATTAGCGAGCCGTATTCCAACATAGGTCTGACCAATGTGCAGTAAAGTAATCTCAGTGCGTTCGTATCATTGAATATCAAGCCTAAACGAATATTTCCCACGCGCGGAGGGAGTCTTTCCTGAAATTCGACGAGCGCGTGAACCGAGAATGTCACACGCTAAACACCCTCTCAGACACCTGACACAACCCCCCGAGCGAGCTAACTCGAGATATTACATTTCCGTGCGCTCCTCTGCCGGACGACGAAACTTTCATCCGCGATCCGGTTCTCGTTTATTCCATCAACTTTTGACAGTTCAGAACTAACAGCCGCGTGTTCCGGAGACCGGATGCCAGGCAGGAAGAGGAAGACACTCAAGACGCGCCGATTAATGAAACTTCGTCGGCTCCTTTCACGGTTCGAGCTACGAGTAGCTCGCAAATGGTAATTAATAAACTTCGTTAAGATATGAACTTTGTTGGGATATAGTTGGCAAGCTTCTTGGAAGTTTGAGATATGTATATTTACGAGTGATCACAGTCGATAGATGTTCCAGCTTGTAGGTACAACAACTAATACAAAAGCTCGACGTTTCAGTCTGACGAATAGCTGGGAGGGAAGAGGAGGAAGGAGGAAAGGCGTGGCACGTGTGACGAGGAAAGAAGACCACGATGCATGCATTTCCTGTGTGGAGCGTTAGCGTTATTTCTCGCTGACCGTACAAGGAGGTTGAGTCATGCGACTCAACGTAGGAAGAGCAAAGGATGGACCTAGCCCCAGTGTCCGATAAGACACTGCGCTCTCTATTCGTGTAACGCAATGTCCGGTTCGCTTTCCTTAACTGAGATCAATGACATTGTCAGAAGTACAGATCGGGGCTGTTCTCGAACTTTTTCCCCTTTTCCCCTAGCAAATATCGTCGCGACCCTTGTATGTAAACTAGGAATACGAATTGATAACGAATTTGATAATAAATTGTAAAGAAAATTTATTCTTCGGTGCCGAATTGGTTTTGAATTAATTTCCGGGAACTTTTTTAGCTTTGCTAAAAAATTTCTGAGTGAAAAGCTAAAAAGTGGAAAAAAATTGGAGGGGAATAAAATGGTAATTATTAATGGTAATATATTAGAAATATCGTTATACGTAAATGAAATAAATAATAGTTGTTTGATATTAAACTTTGTAATATTTATTAATTAAAAGGGGTGAACCTCGACAGATCCTGTGACCTCGTGTTTTTTGAGAGATAGTAAATGTCACAGTACATCTTGGCAAAAGTACCAATAGTTGTTAATCCTGTGGTTAAAAGAAAGCTTGGCATCATTTTTACATTCTCATTGAAATTTTGTTTCTGGATTGACGTTGGAACTGGAGTCTCCATCTGCGACATCTTCCATCTCTGTTCATCTTTGCGGAATACGTCAGACTCTTCGAGGTCATTGTCATTCATAAGTAAATCTAACCACTCTATCTTCGTTATCTTCTGTGACTTGGTTGAGGTTCGTCGAAGAAGGGCTCAATTTCACTCGTTTCGTTAAAAAAGATTAGACCTAATTAGGAAGATCTGCTAACACGATTGTAGCGCAGTCTTACACACAACAGAAACGACGCTTGTACGGCATTTGTCCGACAAGTTTGCACGCGACAGCAAAAACCTGTGTCGCTGTCACCGGACGACACAGTGTTAAATTGCACGGCCGAAACTCTGGCAGAACGAGAGAAGACAGCGCGAAACAGAACGAACGAGACAGGCAAGCGAAACGTTCACCAGCTCTGAAAGTAGCTCCGTCCTCGGTATAGTTTCCTCGATCGCGGTGCTCATCCGCGGAGCAATTACACCGGCCCGGTTCAACCGGACATGGTTGAAACCCGCGGCGGGGGCTAATCGAGTTCGAGGCGAGCGAGCCACGTTACGGCATTGCAGTCGCAATTAAGCAACAGCGTACGTGCCCCCGATGGTTAAGTTTATACCCCGTGTAACCAAAGTACGGCAGCGTCGGATCGCGTTACGGCCCGGCATTGTCTCCTTGGATTACCAAAGCGGCAACCACCGCTAGTTTCTAGCTTCTAGTCCTTTTGTCCCGGCTCTCCTTCCCTTCTTTCGACCTTCGCACAAAAGCGCTCGGCAACTCGATCCTCCGACACTGTCAACGGGAGTTCGAGAAATCGATGGACGACGCACTTCCAGTCGGAGAGGCGCCTCGACGATTATAAGTTGACCCTTTTGCACGCAGGCAGCGTTTAGCGTTGCACTTCGACGCGATGTTAATCCCTTGCGCTGGAATGACGTGCCACGCGCGTCGGCAACATTTTCGGCCAAAAATTGCAATATTTTCTCAGTTTCAAGTATATTTAAATGTAACCGTGGCAAAACAAATGATCAGTTTATTACTTCTTAATCATTTCTATCCAGTGATATCGTACCGACGAGTTCGAAAGAAAACGAAAGCGACGATTTTATTGTGTACGGTTCGGTCACTCGTTATGGTCCGCAATCAGTTGCCAGCGCAAACAGTTAACCTCTAAAATTGCAATATTTTCTCAGTTTTAAGTATATCTAAATATAACCCAGGCGAAACAAATAAATTTATTACTTCTCAATAATTTCTAACGAGTGACATCATACCGGCTTTTTTGATACAAAAAGAGAACGACGAATTATTATATACGGTTTGTGGTCACTCGTTATGGTCCGCAATCAGTTGTCAGCGCAAGCAGTTAACCTCCAAAATTGTAATATTTTCTCAGTTTTAAGTATATCTAAATGTAACCCAGGCGAAACAAATAAATTTATTACTTCTCAATAATTTCTATCCAGTGACATCATACCGGCTTTTTTAATACAAAAAGAAAACGACGAATTATCGTATACGGTTTGTGGTCACTCGTTATGGTCCGCAACCAGTTGCCAGCGCAAGCAGTTAACCTCCAAAATTGTAATATTTTCTCAGTTTTAAGTATATCTAAATGTAACCCAGGCGAAACAAATAAATTTATTACTTCTCAATAATTTCTATCCAGTGACATCATACCGGCTTTTTTTTGTAATATTTTCTGAGTTTTAAGTATATCTAAATGTAACCCAGGCGAAACAAATAAATTTATTACTTCTCAATAATTTCTATCCAGTGACATCATACCGGCTTTTTTGATACAAAAAGAAAACGACGAATTATCGTATACAGTTTGTGGTCACTCGTTATGGTCCGCAATCAGTTGCCAGCGCAAGCAGTTAACCTCTTGTGCTTGAATGACGTGCCACGCACGTCGAGAATTGTTTTGTCCCAGAAATTGCAATATTTTCTCAGTTTTAAGTACATGTAGGTATAACCCAGGCAAAGCAAATAATAAATTTATTACTTCTCAATAATTTCTAGCCAGCGATATCATACCGGCGAGTTCAAAAGAAAAAGAAAGCGACGAATTATTGTATACGGTTCGGTCACTCGTTATGGTCCGCGAACTAGTTACTAGCCGCAAGAGGTTAAATTCCTCCCAAGACACGGACAATATTTCAGTAGGAGGAAAAATAAAAACATTGTCGATAAATTCTATTTAATCGCACCTGCTCTATTGTACAATCATCGTGTCGTACATCGTGCCAAAAAGTACAAGAAAAAGCGAGCTGTTTGAATACAGTAGCGACGATGAATTTCTTTAGTTTTCGATCGATATATAAAATTTAATTTAAACAGCGATCGTTTCGAGACATCTCGAGCGATTGATCGAGTCTGACGACACGACGACATTATCATTCGTTCACTTATTTCAGAATCCTGTCACGGTTCCCCGAAATTTCTTTCCGATCTGCGAGCGCCGATTCAGAATTCATCGGCCAAGTGCGTTCGCGCCCGATCGGTCGCGTCAATCCCCGGAAGGCTGGCCCGATCGCCAGGGTTGGACACCGACGATTTTCACCCGGCGGAATCGCAGCCGACAGTGATTTTTAATTAAATGTACGGACGTTTCAATTAAAATCCTCCGGTGTCGGCGTTTCTCGCGTCGCTTCCCACCGCCACCCCCTGCCCCACACCATCCCATCTGCTCCCTGTCCCGTCATTTCTCGTCTCCGTTCGTTCACCAGCACGCCCTTTGATTACTGTTTCTCGCGATCCATCCCGTCGTGCACGATGTCCCGGCAGATGTCGCCGGGCCTCGGCTTCGCCCTTCAGCTTTCGGCGTCCCTCCAGTAAAAACCGCGCCCGGGAAAATGGAAATTTCACGCGCGGCCGGAGGAAGCAAGGTCGGGAAGCTGGTGCTCTCGCGGAGAATTACCCGCCAGGTTATGGCTGCAGTCGTAAAGGGAGGGAAATGGGAAGTTACAGAACAGGCAGAATTTAGGCGAGGCGAGGTTTTCTTTTTTTTTAATTTCCTGGAGAGAGAGAGAGAGAGAGAGAGAAGGGAGCTGTCCTCTTGCTTCGTGCTCTTGGAGTGGACATTAATGTAAATGTAGACACAGTCGTCTACCTAAAAGATTGCACGGTCTTTTCCCCGTTAAGGTTAGGTTAACGAAGTCTCTAGATGCGCGTTATTCTTTTTCCGCTTTTGTTTGCAACCTTCCTTGACACGTTTTTCTTTCTTTCTTTTTCTTTTTTTCTTTTTTTTTTCGAAACAGACAAGTCAAAGAAACAATTTTAACCGTCGCGTAGTTTAAACGTTTCGCTACAAAACCGCGGTTTGGTCAAATTACCAAGTGAAATCATGCATGTGAAAACACGCGCGTGCTGTGTATAGTGGGGGGTGAAAAAAGCCCGGCGGCATTTAATGACGCGAGACCGACTATTGCGGTTCTCATTTCCGCAAAAGTACCGAACGGCTGGCAATTTACGCGTCTTTGCCGGCTCGTTCCTATTTTGCCGATTGTCAACCGATCGCGCGACAGAAACGCTGCTGCACGAAACACCGAAGCGAAGAATGGAAGCTTACTAACTAAAAACGGGACAAGTGAAATGCAAAAGGAACGACGCGCGGTGAAACGTCGATAAACGACGCTGGAACTTTAGCTTTCTACAAATTTCTATCCGCTGCGCGCGCTGATAAACTACGCAGCCACTCACGACGATCAACGCGATTTCGAGTGAAAGTTTATTGTCTCGAGAGATTACGGAACGCGAGTTTAACGTTTCTGTGTATCCTGTGAGACTGCACGATGCGTCAACGCAGAACCGCTCACGCGGAAACGTGATTCACTTTGGTTTCTATCAGCGAGACCGCAACAACGCCGAGACTGATTTATTATTCGCTCCATCGTGGTTTAATCGTGCGAAATTTCGTTCTGAATCATTCTTCGAGATGCAAGGCTGGCTTGTTATTTGTTGCAGCGTAGTTCGAAAGAAATTATGAAACTGAGTGCACGAGAAGCATGAAAGGTTTGGAATGGCGAGCGAGCGACAGTAAGAGAAACGAGGAAGGCTCGATCAGACTTAAGGGAGTCTAACTTACAAAAGCTATCAGAGTAGGCCTCCTCCCTGCCACTGAGGTCCAAGTGATTCTTCCTCTTTCGACGCACTATGGAATTCCACACCTTCTTACGACTCATCGCGAACATCGATTACGAATCGACTCGCCCACGCAACGGCACAAACGCGACTCTTCCTGACCGATTTTCCAACGGGGGATTACCCAGCGTCGCCAGGAGAACTAGGTTAATGGACGCTTCCTGCCGACAGCGAGTCATCCGTTATCGACGCGTCGTTACTGCATTAACAGATTAGCAACGACACCGGCCGGTTTGACTTCAAGTACCAAGCGAGAAGAGGAAACGCGTCTGCGATCGTTCCACGCCGATGCACACCAATTGACGTTCACTCTGACGTTCTTCTCGGCGAGCACGAGGTCCTTGGAGAACGTCGAACCACTCAGAACCGCTTCGATCACACGATTCTGGCGAATCGAATTCAAACTACGCGCGCGCGCACTCGTTCGTCAATAACAACAAAATGTACGAATCCGATAGAATTGCCATCGAAGGGATGATCGTCGGCCAGCGGTGGATCGCGAGTGGATCGCCATCGGAGTTGAACGTTGTTAGGAGAACTCGTGGACTCGTGGACAGCTCCGTAATTAGTTGGCGGTTCGCCTTGGACCACCGTTTCGATCAGCTCGAACTGCGACGATTGCACGCCAACATGCAGCGCGAGTCGCACGCGAGACAAAACTCGAAGAGCGGAGAGCGGCCGCGAGGAAAGTCGAGGGAATTTTATCCGAGGCGAGGCGCGATTTCGCGAATGAACGAGCGACGATTCGTATCGTCGCGAGGCAGACGCACGAGGACGGGAGCGGCGGCACTTTTATCGCATCCGCCGGCGAGAACTATTTCCGCGCGTTAACCTTCCGCCGCCAATCGGCTGCTGCGGAATCGAGGACGGTGGGGACACCGGTCTAGGAAAATCGAGTGAAACGTCGGCCCCCGACGCGACGATTTTACTCGCGCGCTGGGAAAAACCGCGTTCGCTGCTCCGCTTTTCTGCCCGGAAGCTGTCAACCCCCTTCACTTGTAATATCGAGCGGTGCTCGCGGCACAAGTGACGGTCTCGATTCAAGAAAAAGTAAATTGTCAACTTGCGAGATTTCAAATCTACGATTTTAAATTCGATTTCATTAAACCGAACATTTATAAATAATGTTAATATATATGATGTTTTGATATCGTTGAATTGACCCTAAATTATTAATTTTACAGCTTCGATAAGCGACGCTTACTACTGATTGAAAAGAAAATCCGTGAGGCAGGAGGTTAATATACCACGTAGTTAATAAAAAATTTTGAGTTAAATAAACTATTAATCTTCAAAATTAAAAAAATATTATTACGAATATAAATTTTATTAATATAAATTATTTTAATTATTAAATCTATTAATTTTATATTAATTAATGAAACATAAATTATAAATTTAAATTAATAAATGATTTATATCTACAAATCATAAAAATATTGGAATTTTATATATAATATCGTTAATTCTGGATCAGTGTCGGCGATTCAGATTGAATTTTTCAGACAATCTTGAAAGCAGTCTCGAAAGTTGTTTAACCCTTTAAACTCGCGTGTCAGGCTGGAAGCGACGATACGAATTCACTGGAAAATTCTGTTCGAGATCTCACGACGATAATAGTCGTTTGATAAATTTAGTAAATTTATTGGCACAGATAATAAATGATGTGACCTCTGTGCAGTCTCTTCCACTTGGTCTACATTCCATCTTAAAATGGATGATAAGAATGTGCGTGATCGAGTGAACTTGAATTTTAAAAGTTATCGCGCCTGATCAAGCCTAAACCTAACCTAAAGTGAATAGTGACTTCGAATTTTAAGTCATCGCATTTAACCTAACCTAAACCTAAACCTAACCTACAATGAATAGTGAATTTGAATTTTGAAAGTTATCGCGCTTGACCTAAACTGAATCTAACCTGCAATGAGCAGCGAATTTGAATTTTAAAAATTATCGCGCCTGATCAAACCTAAACCTAACCTGAAGTGAATAGTGACTTCGAATTTTAAGTCATCGCATTTAACCTAACCTAAACCTAACCTACAATGAATAGTGAATTTGAATTTTGAAAGTTATCGCATTTAACCTAACCTAAACCTAACCTACAATGAATAGTGAGTTTGAATTTTAAACGTTATCGTACTTGACCTAACCTGAATCTAACCTACAATGAATTGTGAATTTGAATTTCAAAAGTTATCGCGCTTCACCTAAATTGAATCTAACCTACAATGAGCAGCGAATTTGAATTTTAAAAATTATCGCGCCTGATCAAACCTAAACCTAACCTGAAGTGAACAGTGACTTTGAATTTTAAGTCATCGCATTTAACCTAACCTAAATCTAATCTACAATGAATAGTGAATTTGAATTTTGAAAGTTATCGCATTTAACCTAACCCAAACCTAACCTACAATGAGTAGCGAATTTGAATTTTAAAAGTTATCGCACTTAACCTAATCTGAACCTAACCTACAATGAATAGCGAATTTTAAAAGTTATCGTATTTTAAGGAATTACAAAAAGTAAATTACAATTATAACAATAAAAGAAAAAAACATTGAATTGTACATTAATTTAGCCAATTGACCTTAAAATAAGTGAACGCGCGGCAACACTGAAAACAAATCGAGTTGAAAGGGTTAATGTATCGCGAGTCACGTGGCTATTGTTCAACGATAGCATTTTGGAGGTTGAATATCGCCTCGACAAGAACAAGTTAATCACGTTTAATCTTTCTATTACCGTCGTTGAACGAAGAGTATTTAAACGCAATTTATCATAATTGCTCGGAATCACTCGGAATAACCGTCAAACCACACCAATAAAACGAACCTCGCAGGAAGTAATAAACTTTCTCGCGCTCAAGTTCTCCAAGGCTGTTCGATCTTACTCGACAACAGCCAACACTTCTAATAAAACTCCCGTGGCAGTCGTGTCTTATTGTTAGATAGAACGTCACATTGGCCAGTTTACACTTTCACGGCGGGCATCACACACTTTACTATACATCACTTTGATTGATTAACAGAAAACATATCGATATAAATAAATAAACGACAGTGGAACATCATCGTGTATCGAGATACGTTCAAATGACAATTAAAATAAATAGGTCTGTGTAATTATGCTTCTGTCCAAGTGGAAATTGACATTAAATCTTTCGAGTGCTTGTAAAAAAAAAAAACGAAAGTCTGAAGTCAGGCATATTTAATTAGACAGATTTAATTATTATAGCAATTATTATATTATATTATTATAACAGATATAATTATTATATAGTTGAAACAATAAAGCTACAGTTATTTTCCAAAGCTTCTACAATGATAGTTCCAATAAATAATTAAACGTCTGTTGCAACAGGCGACTGTCGTTTCAAAGACACCGCCGGGAAAGTGTTAAACGCGGAGGACGGCTGGAGGCGGACTGTCTACGTTAGCGAATTTGCGTCTTGGGACAACCGGAGGATACGCGATGGTCGGTGTGACGATAAAAGTGCCCCGCCTTAGAGGAAGTTGTTTTTCTAAAATAAACAAGTGGATTAAACTGAGCGTGAAGCGACGATTGCGAATCATCGCGTCGGTCGATCGTTGCCGTGTGAACTTGTCGGGCGGAACGAAATACGTCGTACAACGCTATTAATAATCCTTATTAGTATATTATTATATTCGGTAATATAATAATATAACATTATTATGTTCGGTAATATAATAATATAACATTATTATATTCGGTAATATAATAATATTACATTATTATATTAGGACATTTAAATACCACTGCCGTAATTTATATTTTACAAGAAAAAAATCGTACAGCGTTGAACTTGGCGTCGTTTTAAAGCTTGAAACCTCTACCTTTCAAATGCATCGTTCTTGTATTTTATTTTAAAATATTTTTACATCGCGCAGTAGGTGGATAAGTAAAATATACTTTTCCCGGAAATTGTAGAAAATTTTTCTCACGAATCTACGATGGATTTGAAGAACGAACCTCCACGATTCTTTCTCGTCCTTTCTTTTTCAGTGAACTTCAAATGACGAAAATCCAAGAAATTGCAACATTTTTCGTCCGGCATTCAGAGTTCAATAAATTGGCGAAAAAAAGAAGATTGTACAGCAAGCTTCAATCTTTAAATTCAATGCTCAATCGTGAAAGAAATTTTACAACGTTTCTACACACTATGACAATTTATAGAATTTTTGAGAAAAAAAAAGAAATGCCTTCACTTTGCTATCACAGTGTCACACGGTAAAACATTTTAAAGTAAAATGAACGATTGCGTTTCGAAAAGTACAGACTTCAAGTTTCGAAATAAGCTTTTACTACTGATTTCACTTTTCCACGGTAAATTATAACCGCACGAAGGTATTTCATACACGAATGTTTAAATATCCGAATGCTAATCGGATATTTACGTTTAAACGTTTAAATCTACATCTACTCGTTCGCACCAATAAACAGAACGTGTTTGTTTTAATTTGGCAACAGACGACGCGATGATTTTAGATATTATCGTCACTTTCCACCTTAAAGTCGCATCTCTGCGAAATTCCACTCGTATTTGCCACGAACATCCTCGGATCGTGTTGTCGTGTGTCAACAGCATTTGCATAAAGATGACTAACAAGCGTTACGTTCGTACGAAGGCAGCGAGATTGGACATTTGCAAAATCAAACGTCGTTTCCGCGTTTTCGGGATTCCGCGTGAAAATTCAATCGGACACGCGTACGTACGTATGTAGGTGCCGGTTATCGGTAAGTGTTACGGTTAGCTGGCCTCAACGATTAAACAGAGTTTACACACAAAGGCCCGGGCGAGGTGGTTTAATTGCCGGCGATACTTCACACGGACGAGCACGATCCGCGATCTTTTTCCACGTTACGGCGAAGAACAACGGCGGCTAACGAGTCTCGGTACAAGCATAAAATTGCGCCTGGCGAACAATAGGGAAATTAGGGTCGGCCGGTGTAAACGAGGCGAAGCAACGCCGCCGCCGGTCGGCAACTTCATTTCTACGACGTATCAAGAGCAAATTAGAAAGCACTTTCCAATGTTGCCTCGCGTTACGTAAATGTGTTCTTAAACGTTTAGAGAAGAGGGTATTATTTTTTTTTCTTCTCTTTCATTTTGTGTTTTTTTGTTTTTTTTTTTTTTTTTTTTCGTTGCTTCACACCGAAAGAGGAAGGTACACCCTTTGGAGATTAGGTTTGTGGATAAATAGCAGTCGATAAACCAACGTTGCAAAACAAACATTATTGCACTACACATGTGTGCTCATTGTATCAATCAATCTCTTCTATGTTATCTCATATGTTTCTGTCTTCATTATATTTATAAATTCATATTAATATTATTCTTAACATTACGAATAATATTTAAAACTACAATAAATTACAGTAATTTGTGAATTAATATTACGTACTTTTATTTTATATTTTATATTTATTACTCTATTTATTACTCTATTTTATATTTATTTATTTTATTTTATATTTTATATATTTTATTTTATCTTACATTTATTTATTTTATTTTATATTTATTTACTCATTTTATATTTTATATTTTATATATTTTTTTACTAGCGTCCTAATTACGCTTTCGTTTCGAGCGAAAATCGACACACAGGGTTCTCACATCGCGTCAAAAAAAGAAACATTCGAACCAACTGGAAAAATCTCACAGCGCGCGATATCATCTCACTTTCAAGTCGCGCGACTATCAAACTGTGTCTGTGGGATAGTTTCTCAAGACATCGAAGAGTGAAAGAGCATTGAGGTGGAAAAAAAAAGCGTCGAGTAGACTGCAGTCACCTTCGGCCAGTATCATTCTCTCCTCAATTCCAGCCATTAGAGATTCAAGGAAGCGTTCTTGGTCGTCTTGCTCCGCTCTGTACACGACCAGCATGCGAATCGCTCGATTAGCTGACAAAGGAACGCCTAATCGCTGTTCCTTCCACTTAACGGTTCTCGATCGCGTTGCACGCGATCTTCCATGATAAATCGTAGCAACTCCTGTGGAATCTTGTAAAAATCGTGGCACTAGCCTGGTGTCTTTGTTAATTGCCGCGCAATTGCTAGAAACTTGCCGTCGCAGTACGGAACGATCTTATTTTTTTCCGCTCTGACGAAGTCAAGAGTTGAGATTCTTCCTTTGTTGCGGTACAAACATAAGTTTGTGGATCAGACGAAATTTATTTCGAGTAACAATTTCGCGAATCGATTTTCGAAACAACGTTCTTTGGTATTTGGCACGATGATGGATTTCAATCAACGTGGTATGTTAGCTCGTTTGGTCAATGAAAGGAATTCGAAACTAGGCGAATAATTGAGAAAATAATAAATTGAGAAGAGAACTGACTAGTTGAGAAAATAATAAATTGAAAAGAAGAACCGATTATTTTGAGGAAATAATTTTTACTCGACAGTTGAAAATAACAGTCTTTAAAATAACATTCAAAAATAAATATCAATCAAACTAAAATACTCAAGTGGAAAAGAAGGAACGACCAACGAAAGTCGAAATGAAAATCAAAATAATTTATGACAGCGTGTGTTATCACGGTAGAAATTTATCCAACGAACAACATTTGGGGGCATCTGTTAAAGTTGCAAATGAGAATATGACGAGCACGGGAGGAGTGTATTATACTTTACAGATACTTGTTTTATTAATATATGATCACGAAGCGTACCCAAATTTCTGTAATCGTCGTTAAAAGAATCGAGCGACATTTCAACTTGTGTCTGTGGATAAGCGTAACTATACCACTGTCGCAGAAATATAAACATTGAACGTTATTGAGAAATCGGTTATTTATAAAGATACTAAGTTACAAATAAAGATCCATAGCAAATAGTGAACAATTTATTTCGCAAAGTAACAAACTGGAAATAAATTAATTTAATTCTTGCATGAAAATACTTGATAATATGTTATTTTACTTACTGACTATTATTATCATAATAAATAAAATTAAAAATATCGAAATTTTTATTCGATAGTTGAGAATTTGTCTTCAAAATAACATTCGAAAATAAATACCGATGAAACTAAAATACTCAAATGGAAAAAGAGGAATGATCAATGAAAATCAAAATAGTTTATGATAGCGTGTGTTATCAAGATAGAAATTTATCCAACGAAAAAAATTTGGAGGCATCTGTTAAAGTTGCAAATGAGAATAGTCTCTCTGCCGATGACGAAGACGGGAGGAGAGTATTGTACTTTACAGATACTTGTTTTATTAACACATACGGTCATCTATATCTAAATTTTTTCCATCGTCATCAAAAAATCGAGCGATATCCATTTCAATTTGTGTTTTTAGATAAACGTAACTATACCATAGTCGCAGAATGAAAAATACAAACACTGAGAAACCAGTTATTTCTACCAAATCAAGTGACAAGTAAAGATCCTGGCAAATAGTGAACAATTTACTTCACGAGGTAACAAACGAATCATTTAATTGGAAATGAATTAATTCAATTCTCACATGAAATACTTTACACTACAATTTCAATGTTATTTTACAAATAGATGATTTGGAAATAATGTTATCTCGATTTAACAAACGAATCATTAATTTGGAAATAATGCTACTTTGAAAGTTTTTCAAAACACTCAGATCTGGCATGGATAAAACCAAAATAAATTATTTGGAAATAATGTTATCTCGATTTAACAAACGAATCATTAATTTGGAAATAATGTTATTTTGAAAGTTTTTCAAAACACTCGAGTCTGGCATGGATAGTAAAAAAAAAAAAAAAAGAAAAAAGAACATGGACAAGTTAGACAAGTTGTGTACAATTTAATATCTTTCGAATGTCGAGGAAGATATGAGAAAAGTTAGAAATGTTATTCGCGGCTATATCTGTTTCTTCAGTTCGGTCGCATCGGCAGTTATTTAATTCAGATAAATTCTCGAGATTCCCTCCCGGAAATCTGTCGTTCGCTCGCGAATCCGAATGATTCGAGATTGAAAACGCGTTGAATCGTTGTGAAAACGTCGGGTGTACTTTCGTTGCGTAACCGAACGAGCCTGGACGACGAAGAGAATGTTATAATCGCCGGCATTCGTGAAGATTCGTCCGCGACGCGCGATGCATTCGCGTGGGTGGAAAAGGCGCGTGCATTCATGCGTGCAACGCGGACGCGCCTCGGACCAGCGCGCTGACACGAGCCAACCTAACCGTACAGAGGCTACACGCAGCTATAGAATGGTCCTTCCGGCGCGAGGGCATATCCGGTGGCTCGGACAATGCTCGAACGACGATCGAGACACGACAGAGTCTCCCGAGTGATTCTCAACTTATCCATCGCGTCGAGAATTTGTCAGCCTCTGATTATTTCCGCGTTTTTCTTTCCGCGAACAGACTTGTCCCTCTTCCTCCTCGGTTAAACGATTTTCGCATTTCGACAGGTATTCACCTCTTGCCACGCACGTCGTGAATCTTTTATTCCAAAATTGCAACATTTTCCACAGTTTTTAAGCAAAACAGTTTTAAGCAAATAATAAATTCATTACTTATCAATGATTTCTATGACAGTGATGTCGTACCGACCGGTTCGACAAAGAGAAACGAATTATATTGTGTACGGTGTTCCGTCTTACGCACTATGACACACCATCATCCACGACTCACTACCACGCTCGCCTTGCTTACATCTCACACACACGCACGCATCCACTTACATCCACTCCAAGAAAAAAGACAGTCGACAGCGTTTGGAAGATTCGAGACAGTCAGTCGAAAAAGGGAATCAATCGAGACAACAACGTCACGATTAATGTACAAATCTAACACATAATAAAGGAAATATAATAATATAGACAATAGTGTAATAGTGTAAATAAAAGGGCAATCCTCCTAAGACAAGACGGTAACATTGAACTAGTTAGTATTCGTAAAGGGATACTGACACCGTGCTCGGAAAATTCCGTTTTTTTTTTTTATTGGAATTCTGGTACGGAACATACGGTTCGATCGCTCGTTACGGTCCGCGAATCAGTCGCCAGCGCAGGTCAACGCATTCAAATCAAACGATTTAACAATTAAATTCGCCATTAACCATCGAGTAGAAATTTATTTGCAACCTTAGCCAGAGTTGCAGGCTAGCCAGAAGTGTCGATGATGGAAGAACGAGAGATCAATAAATGACGACAAACTTTCGCGAACAGAGGCGAAACGATGCGAAAACCAGCGTTTTCCAGCGGGGAGCATTCGTGTAATTAAAAAGACGTGTATTAAATTCGTTAATTTAATTTGTTGCGCAATTATTTGCAAAACCGCTCGAATGCGATTCTCTCTCACTCTGCTTTGTTTTATTTTATTTTTTTTTTTTTTTTATTGAAAACGGACGAGTTTCCATAGAAGCGGACCACATGGGCAAAACACACCATCGTGCGCTCACGCGTTTATCCAGGCAGCAATCTCAGCGTGGTATTACGTTTAAATTAATAATCGCCGCTTGCGTCGCGTGATCGCAGTCACTCGGAAACAGCGTCTGTTACACGCGTGTTATTACCGCCGGCGTGCAATTTCAATAATAATTATAATCACGCGCGTGGTTGCGAAGCCGGACGAAGAGGAGAAACGGGACGCGGTTGCCCAAAGATGTTTCCAACCCCCCTGGAGCTCTCTTGCCCCTTCAATACCGGCTTTCGACGCTGAAATTCTTGTTTCCCTCAATTACGTTTGACGTGTGACTTTCGCGAAGACACGGGGAGAGAGAGAGAGAGAGAGAGAGAGAGAGAGAGAGAGAGAGAGAGAGAGAGAGAGAGAGAGAGAGAGTGGTTCACGCGAAATCTGACTTACGTCAGCGTGGAAACAATTTGAGAATCTCCAACACGACGAATCCGCACGTAACTCGAGAAATCATAGAATTCTTCCGTGTTAATCCTTCGACGACAACCTCAATATTCTCTTAGAATGTCGGATGTTTTTCACGTGTCAGTGTTGGATAAAATTTTTCTCCGCGCAATATTTTGTTTTGAAGAACAGAGACTTGAAAAAGATTTGAACCTTTTACGCAGATAACAGAATTATATTTCTTCCTCTTTTTTTTTTTTTGTTAATCTTTAAGTGATTTCTAAGACTTTGAATTTTAGTTTAATAACTGGAGTTTACGTTCAATTTATATGAGACATTAGATAATTACATAAATAATAAGACAGTAGATAATTATGTAAATCTTCAAACAGTACAGCGTACAATCATTAATTTAATCGATAGTTCATTTGACAGTCCGTCCAAGGATTAAAAAACGAGTTCTCAGAGTGAAAACATTTGCCAAAGAAATCTTGACTTTTAACATTCTCAGGCTACACAACGCTGACTTCAGATCATTGAATAAATATTCATTCACAGAGTCTCGCGCTCGCAGAATTTACAAGCTCCTAAAGACACGGTTCAGAGTTCTAAAGCCTGGCTTTCATAAATCCAAACCGTTGTAAGTTTTCAACTCGCGAGCCAGCCCAGAATCCCAAGCTTACAACCTCGTAATCTCAAAGAATTTAATACAGTTTGCAAAATTCACGGCGAAGATTAAACCGAGGAAACTTACGAGCAAGTTTCCCATACATTTACTTTACACCGTGTTTCAAACTGAAAGGACGATATCCAAGTTGTGTATCGTTTCGAATTTAATCATTTCATCACCGGTTCATGCGTCATTACAGAAAGTTTGAAGTCACTAAAATTTTGAAGACGATACATTTTAAATATGACACGCTATTTTCCCAATCATTTAATATTTCTATTAAATCTATCAAATTTTTCAAGTATAAAATACACTTGAAGGATTCTTTGCACCGAGAAAAGACTAGAATCTTAGCTATGGTGCATTTATCAGGAAGTTTAAAGTATCTAAAGTAAAAGTGTCTGAAGTAAACTATATAGAAAGTTAAAATTTTGAAAATAATACATTTTGAAAACAAAGAGTTATTCCCACAATCATTTACGTAGGAGCGATTCTAAGTTTGCTATCTCTGTTAAATCTTGTGAGTATATTTTACACTTGAAAGATTCTATGTATTTCATTCCTGTGCCTCTTTTGAATATTTATCCAATTGTTCGTTGATTTTTCACAAAAGTGAAAACCTTGTTCCATCTTTGCCTTTCTCCAAAGAGAAGGAGAACATGGAGAATCAACCGTTTCCAGGTATATCGCGTCGCGAGATCGACGGATATCTCGACTTTTGTTTCCCCTTTTTGCCTCGAGAGAGAAAGAAAGAGAAAGAGAGAGAAAGACTACGCGTCGAAGAGGCAAGTTCACGGGAAATCCTCCCGTTGAACGGGCAGAATTCGCCGGAAGATGAGAAATCCTCTCCGCGAGGGAGGGACGGATTTGAATTGATGAGAAAATGTTCCTCGCGTGGCAAAGGTCGATTGTCCTCGGGCGCGTTCGTGTGAACTTGATTTTCTGGCTGACTGCGCCGACACGGGGACAAAAGGACCTTTTTTTTCTGCCCGCTCCTGGAAAGAAAGGATCTGCAGCGGATAGAATGATAAATGGCGCAAAAATCGCCATGCCGTGAAACCGTCTCGCCATTGATACTCAAAGCTTTTCCAAGAAGACGAGAAAAAGAAAGAAGAGTGACGAGCCACTCTTTCAAATTGGAAGATGCAAAACTTTTTAATTGGCCATCTTATTTCTTGGTTATTTCTTGGTTGCTCGAGCCATGACAAAACTCAGAGTTTGTCGATGAGTGCGTGTTGTAATTTTCAGATGAATACTTGTGGCTCGAGAAGAGAATACTGTTGGACCAAGGGCAAAATGTCGGACCGATTCATCGTTTGATTTATGGCTTAATGATCTTTTTAATGACTCCAATAAGAAAAAAAATTCTGCAACGAAAAACAATTGCATGACGAAAAATAATTACATCATGTGAGATCCATCTTAGATTTCATCAAGATTTACATTACAAGTTGAAAATTAAATCGATAAAACGCCAATTTTATGTAAATTCATAGCCCTGGTCCTGTATAAAAACGTCACGTCTGATAATTGCCAGCAACTAATCGAATAAATAAAAATTCATGCTCAAACCTGTGCTCAAATCCCCATATACGTTTAATTAAACTTTGCAAGTAATTTTAACGCAAATTTCGAACATTGTTTGCAAGAAATTAAATATTCATTAAACGAAGGTTTCGATCTATCGAGGAAAAATTGGTAAATCTTTATACATGCATTTTATAAGTCAAATGCTATATAGAAGAAAAGCTGGCACTCTCATTTGAAAGACGGAGTTACAAAAGTTTACAAACTGATTCGCTTAATTAATTTTTTTTTTTTTTTTTGCAAATGGAACTTTGCTCGATTCATGGACACTGAAATGCTAGTGTCGCGTAGCGGTGGAACAATAGAACTAAAATCTATCGCTGTCCTTGTCCTTCACGTTACATAAGTTTATCCTCGTTGCACATTAGCGCTCTTCTCGTCTACGATGATGCTGCCATCTAAGCATCTCGCGATTTTAACTGGAACTAAATGGAAAAATAGGGAAACTGCGATAGATGGCAGCATCTATCGAAGTCTATCGGTAATGGACTTTCGTTCCAAGAACCTCCGATAGATGACAGAACGCCACTTTCTTATTCTTAAAAAAAAAAACATTTAATTTACAAAAAAAAATTTCTCCAATCTTATAATCGCGTCTTTCAAATCAGATTGTCAATTGTCCATGTTTCGTTCGGCTGTGAGTATGAATGTTTAAAAATTTTTGTTCAATAGATCGAAATGAATAACATTTAATTTCGTGCAAATTACGCTCGAAATTTGAATGAAAATAGTTTGTGTAGATAGATCAAAGTGTGAGCAACAAGTTTATAACATAATTTTGGACGTGAATCTTTGAATTGATTTATTTATACAATTACTCTTGTGGAACTGAAATGTTCTGCCATCTGTTGGATACTTCCATTATATCTTTTTAATTGCAGTTTCAACCGAGATGGGCACAGATGGCAGCACGTAGGAAATGCTTTTTACGATTGAAGGTAAAATAAAACGATATGATAGATGGCAACATCTGCCTTGTCCTCTGTAGACAAGAAGCGCAATAGTGTGAGTCAACGATAGATAGACGTGGCGAAAAAACAAGGAGAGCATCTGTGTGCAACGAAGACAGTAGTAGATTTTAGTTCCATCACTCAGCCGCTACGCGACGCTAGCATTTCAGCGTCTATGAATCGATTAAATTTTCATTTATGAAAAAAAAAGAAATAATTAAAAGGATTAGTTTGTTAATTTTTACGATTGTGTCGTGCTAATTATACTCCCGACTTTTTTTCTATGCTCCATTTGATCTGTAAAATGCATATATGGAAATTAAAATACTATTTTTCACGGTGTATCGAAGCACTGGATGGAACATTTAATTTCTTTCTTATTTCGAGAGTCCTGAAACTTCTTTTCGTCAAAGATATCTTTACATTGTGCAGCTCGCGAAAAGACAAAAAAAAAAAAAAAAAAAAAAAGAAAGGATTATTGTTAGAACTCAAACGTCTCTAAAAGCATTGAGAATTTCCTTTCCACGACTAAATTCATCACCCCTTTACAAAATTGGATTTTAGATATTTTGTTAGATCTTCGAACATTATATATAAATATCAGACGACCGAGCGTCAGGATTTATCGAACTCTCGACAACGACAAGTTTTAACAACAAGTTAAACTCCAGCTTGTCCCGCGTACAAACAAAGCAGAACAGACAGAGCCACGTGCTATCGGCAAACATATAATCGTGCCTTCCCATCAAAGAGAAAACACTCGCGAAACAACTGCGAAAAATATCCCCATAAACAACACACACCCATCGATTCGAAAGCCGCCCTATTCGATTGCGTCCTGGCGAGCAGAATCCTCGCAACTTTCGTCGCGCTAATTGTCGGCGATTAAAAAATTGAACGCGAGAGGGGCGAGGCGAGTGACGAGAGGGCTGTTTGTCGGCGAGCACTTTCGACGGCACTTTCGACGGCGAATTGCACCTGTCGAACAATGTCCGCTCGTTACGGTGGTTCGACGCGCGGTGTCGGTCGCCAGTTTGTCAGCAACAGTCGACGACTGTTCGAGACAAAGCGCAATTAATACCTTGGGTGGTCTTGATCCCGCAGGCCCCGAGATGAAACATCGACGCGGTCACGCTTGCCGATTTGTCCGCCCCGAGGAAAAGAAACCCCCATCCGCCACTCTGACGCTTCCGTGTTCTCGTTACGGATCGCGGGACGCGACGGCCCTTTCTGCCCCGCGCGTTTATTTAGCGCGGCGTCGTTAAACACGGTCGAGCAAGATTCGCGTTGCTGCTGAATAATGAAGCGCCACGGGAAATTGCGTGGCAAATGAAGCGACTTTTAAGTAGCAACAAGTTCAACTCCTGCCAACGAACGAACAACGCCGAAAAATATTCATTCTCTCGCTTCCTTTTTCTTGATCGTTCGAGTGCCAGAGATCGAGTGGAGAAACGTAACGCGTGTCAATGTAACGAAAAAAAAAAAAAAGAAAAAAAAAGAAAAGGAAATTAATAAAAAATGGAAGGGAGGATCATCGACAGTCAGACTGCGAACGTCACAGATTTTCAATCTTCAAAATTGTCTCGACCAAGTATCGAGCCACCTTGCTCGCTTGAATTTTCACTTCCGTTCTTTTCCAGTCGAGGAGCCCATTTCGAAACGATTTATCTCGTTTCGACGAACGTACTAAAATCGCCGGTTAAGAGCGAGATTAATCCGCGAGCGTGCGTTTGACGGACTCACCTATCGGCGACGCGGTGTTGGCTTCTCGCAGGCTGACTGTCTCCGGCTCGATCGCCGCTTCGTCTTCTTCGATCAATGGCGGTGGCGGTGCCAGGGGTCGTGACTCGTAACCCCAATGCTGCCGGAAAGCACGTGCGCCGCCGTCCAATCGAACACGTGGCAGCTCGACGAACATCGCGTCCCCCAACTGGAAAGAAAAGATTGCCCGTGTCACAGCGACAAAATCTAAAATTACACTAATTACTGCTCGAAAGTCTTAAGACAGTTTTCGGTTTTGACAATGTCGATTAACTAAAATGGTCTTAAAATGACCAATTTAAATAACTTTCTGTGGAAATTGTATATATATATATATATATTAACTAAACGAATGTTAACTGTTACACTAAAACTAAACTAAACTAAAACTAAAAGTACGATATTAAAAAAAAAAATTAAAATAAACAAGTTGCAAGAAAAAGTTAATAAAGAACACAAGCTTCCATTAAAAATCATCCGAGTATCTATATATACATATATATTCGTAATTTTTAATGGAAGCTCGTGTTCTTTATTGTATTATTAACTTTTTATTGCAACTTGTTCATTTTTATTTTTTTTCTTAACATCACACTTTTAGTTTTAGTTTAGTTTAGTTTCAGTGTAACAGTTAACATTCGGTACTTGAGCCTCTGCACGAAAGAATGGTCAGAGAAGTTAATAATGCAATATACTTTGTAAAACCTCTAACAAAATGGTATACTTTTTTTAAAAATTCTTTGTCAAATTTAAACTCGAAGAAACTCGCGAATTGTTGGGCGCAGAAAGTGTTCGTACACTATCCAGACTCATTCTTAAACTTTTACTTTCGCAGCACCGAATTTCACGTTATTTCGAAGAAGTAACGTCTCGAGCAAAGACATTTTTTTCTCTCGGAAATTTTGCGCACGGCAAAATTATTTTCATAATTAAATCCGCCAGAATCTTGGAGATTAAAGTCTCCACTTTACGAAAATCCTTAAAAATTTATTGTGCAAAAATTGTAAGAGTTGCAAGTATCGACAATTTCTCATCAGTTCTACGAACAATTTCTGCGTCTAAAACTGACAGATTCTTTTTAGGTTGTACGAAGTATCGTTTAACTTTTGCCACATTTCAAGCAAATACAGTACTTGCCCCAAGACTTTTGAGCGTGGATATACGTGACGTCACTGTCATCGAACTAAAATTAAAAACTACACGACTACCAAAGTAACATCGATTAATTATCAAGATCGTTAATATCACTCACAGCTCGTTACACATCGACTATCGATTTCAAACAGGGACAGAGAAAGTTAAGCTTTTAAACAGATTCCATTTGAAACACGGATCGTTGAAGAACTTTCTCGAGAAACGTATAGAACTTGTGGAAGAAAATGCAAAAATAAAAATTTTTCTGCGGAATCAAATCGAAACGCTCGTTGACATTTGTAACGAACACCGAATTGAATTTAACGAATAATACTCGAACATTAAAATGGGGCATTCAACTAAAATATTCTAGAATAACGTCTAGTTTCCCAGTTCCACGAGAACACTGCTCAAACTTTGTGTTTCCCAATTACAAGCGTAACACAAAAATTCCACAGAAACGGACAATCGATTTTTTTTGTCAAAGACGAAGGGCAACCGGATTTCGTGCGATCAATCCACACAATCCGTGATTTCACACAAAAGAAGCAGGAAGAAGCGCGTTTCGGAGGGTTGTCACTCACGTAGCACCGAATCACGTCCATTTCGGCCGCGTTCTGATCGATCCTATCAGTGTCAACGTTCGCGAACCATAGTCTCTCTGGAGCTACTCTCTCTGGAGTCCAGAAGCGATGGCGATCGCGATCACGATCTCGATGTCTCGAAGGAGGACGGCGGCGCGGCTTCTTTCGGCTTCTTTCACGGCTGTCGCAAGAAACTGGACGCGGCAACGACCGGAGCCGTGTCGTCCAGTTTAAACTTCAAATACCGTAGATTGACCTGACGACACGCTGACGTCAGCAATTAGAGCTCGTTGAGCGGCTCGTGATATCCTACAGATCGTTTCTCTCTTTCTCGCGGTGTCCCGATTCCGTTTCTCGGTTTCGGAGCGAGCGGAATCGATATCGAGGGAGGCGAGAACACGATCGTCGAAATTATTAACTTTCGTTTGTCTCGCACGCGCCCGCCTGCCTGCCCGCATTCTACGCCATTATTTGCCAATTATCGCCCTCCCCCCACCCTCTGACGAATTTCTGCCCGCACGATTTCTCGTTCGACGAAATGAACGTTTCGCGACGATTAGACCGCTGTTTGACTTGGCAATCGGAGCGCTATGGTTTTGGAGTTTTTTTTTTTTTTTTTTGTACTGAAGAGCGGTGCAGATCGATGGAAATCATAACTTTCAGCCGGCTGAAAATACGAGGTCGGCCGGTTCGCTGGCTGTTACTTGTTGGAATGGGAATGGCAAGTGAAATGCCGTAAATGATAAACAATGTGGCGTCGTTGGTTGTTGGTTTTCGCGTGGTTTCAGGTTTGGTGATTTCCTGTTTTCAGAACAGAGCGTGCTCCGTTTGCGAGTATGGATTACTTTCGCGCGAAGAATTATGGTCCAGGTGGATGGTGAATAAGCGAAACTCGCGGCTATTTCATCTAGCGTCGCAACTCGCGCGAAACGAAACAGCACGACGATAAATTCGAAGCGCCAAGCCTCCACTTTCCATAGAACGATTATTTTACTTTAGCAGAGACGCTCCTCTTTTCGAAAATGGTCACACTGCGTGTGTACGTACGTAGAAAATTGTCACAGTACGCGACAACTTTTGAGAAATTTTGTTCACGACTGAATTTACTGTGAATTCAAAGACTGAAGCCTTGCCTTTACAATTTTTTAAAACTTGAAAATTTCACGCACGATTTTTTCATTTTCATTTAAACTTTGAATGTCTCGAACGACGAAAATTCAAGAAACTGTCATGTTGGTTTTCAAAACTCGATAAATTCGTACTGACTGAAATTTCACTGAAACGAGCAGAACTGTAACCTTCGAATCTATCGTTTCCAGCCGTGAAAAAAAAAAAAAAAAAGAAAAAGTGTAAAAAATTTTTACACTCGACAATTTCTAGCATTTGAAAGTGGAAAAGTTTTTAACAAACCCAGAACGAAAATGAACAAACGTATTTTGGAAGTGAAGGCATCGAAGCTCCAGAAAAAGCGAAAATCCAGGTTTGGGTTAGGTTTTCGTCGCACGATTTTATTTTACGAGATTGTTGCCGCCTTTGATCGGTACTGCCTTCTTCTCCCTGTCTTTGGCACTCTGATTCCAAACACACACGCGCGCATTCCAATTTCCACGCGACGCAAAAATTCTGCCAGAGCACTCGCGAATCTTTCGGACAAACGGGAGAACGAGAGGAGAACGCGACACGAGGCGATCGATGGACACGAGGCGTGAACGAACTGCCAGAGGCAGTCGCATCGTGTTAACTGTAATTACCAGGCGGGCGCGAACGAACCAACAAACGCGTCCAATTACACGAATCCCGTATTGGTTACGGGTATTGGCGTGCAACAATCCACCATCCCGTCAATTAGTATTCGCATTCTTCGCCGCCGACGATTTCTGCCCCGCCGCGAAGGAACACGCGACCCCGTTTCCCTATGCACGGCCCTTCCATTAGAGCAATCGCGCTCGACACTAATTCCAAGTGTCTCCTTGCGCTCGGTGAATTTTCGCCAATTTTTTCTCTCCTTTTTTCTGTTCTTTTTTTTTTTTTTTGGCGTGTAACCGCAAAAATCTTTCGTCGAAGATCGACTCTTTGTGAGGACTTTGAGTAATATAACAATACCTCGTGCGTCAGATGTCCGGCAAAGTTCTTTCACGCGAAATTAAATCTTGAAAATACGAACCTACGTATTTTTATATGCCCCAAAAAGTTTCTTCTTTCGGATCACTTTCGTTGTTGCAATTGTTTCACGTACGATTGTCGAAATTCAGAGACAAATACTATACAAGTTTTACTTGAGGATGAGTCATTGATTTGATGACATGAGATCGGGTATTGTCTCGAAGAAACAAATTTCTTCCCACTCGCCAGTGCTGAATTTCTTCGTAATTTTCTCTGAACCTTTTCTAACTTGCCACGGCAACAATAATTTTCCTCAACTTCTAAAAAGTGGATTTCGTTATCAAAAAAAATCCCTAGAAATCGACAAAAATCGATACGAACTTTTCTGAGCACCTAATGAGCAAATAGTCTATAAGTATCGTTTCTGGAGCAAGTCTGTCGCGTTAAATCCAAAGAATGTGTCCGTAACTTAACCTCTTGCGCTGAAATGACGTGCCACGCATTTGCAAATAATTTTCTCAGTTTTAAATATATTTAAACGTAACCCAGGCAAAACAAATGATAAGTTTATTATTTCTTAACAATTTTTTCATCCAGTGATATCGATATCGACGAGTTCAAAAGAAAGAGAAAGCGACGAATTATTGTATACGATTCGGTCACTCGTTACGGTCCGCGAATCAGTTGCCAGCGCAAGGGTCGTAATTCAAGCCATTAACGCCAAGTAGCACAAACACAGTTTATCTACGCGCTTATTATAAAAAGACACCGAAGAAAATATCGAAACTCAAGATATATGCACGTACGTGAAATCGATGGTAACCTAATCGTTACGTACCAAAATTGTTCAAAAATTACAAATTAAATTAATTACATAAAATAATCCAGAAGAAAGAAATCCATGTCTAATTATTATATAATATCTTCCATATAATTTTAATTTTGTTATTGATAATATTCTTATTAATATAATTCTTATATGAACAATTGAAGAAAGAGCAACAATTAATTTTATGTCTAATTGACATAAACGTATAATTCTTAAAAATATTATTCTGTATAAATTGATTATTATAAAATTTATTGAATATAAATCTTACTACATATATAATTCGTAATAATCCATATCTTCCTAATTTTAATATTACTGAAGCTAAAATTATTGAACTAAAAGAAGGAGCTTCAACGTGAGCTTTTAATAATCATCCATGAATCATATATATATATAGTGGAATTTTAATTGAAAAAGACAAAATTATACAAGTAAATTTAATATTTCTAGAATATAAAAATTTAATCTGTCAAACAAGTCGAAGCTTTCGATCCGAGTCAACAACGGCAGAAATAGGAAATCGATACGACAATTTTTCCGATTCTTCTTTCGAATTCAGGCTGCACGTTCGTTTTTCGTACACGCAGGCTCCACTTAAACTCTGCCCGCGTCAGCTTCCCGTGGAACGAAAAAGATGATTCCGCAAACAACGCGTGAAATGGCCGAGGCAAATGCCACGGACGAATCTAACAAACTACGTGCACGGAAAGCAAACAACAATGTTCCAAGCGACGAGTTTCGCAAGCGGGGACGCGTGACCCGCGACAGCCAACAGCAGCTTGCAGGACCGCGAGGAGGAACGAGGAGGATCGTCGCGGACGAAATTACATTAGGTGGAAATTCGGGGGAACTCAAAGGGGAACCAAGAGGTGGCCGGTCGTTTCGGTAAATTCGTAGCATCCTTCAACGAGAATGGGTGGGGAGAGCGAGCAAGACGAAAAGACGGCAAGTACAAGTGCAAGGGGAACGCCAGGGCAGGGTCCCCCTGGCTCGGCTAATTCGATTCTTCTGATTTCGTTCCTTCCTTTTTTCGCCTTGCTTTTCTCCTTCTCCTCTACGTGACACCGCGGCGCCGAGAAAACAATTAGTCGCTCGGTGCCTTTCCGCTCGTCCTCGATCCCAAAGCGAGGACGCGCCCGCTGAACTTCAGCTTCAAGAGGAATACGGAGACGGTCCAGCGAGACTAACGGCTAACAGAAACGTACAACTGTTTAATTTTGGACGTCTTTGCGTACACAGTAATTTTCAAACGGATCAGTTTCACTGCTTAGTTATACTTCACTCGCTCGACAATTATTAAAGGTGTGCTGTTTTTTTTTCTTTTTTTTTTTTAGATCAGTGCTCGATCATATACATATTCTTCACTCTCAGCTGACAACGTGATGCAAAGTTGCAGCCTCGACTGGCAAGCAGTGCGTTAACAGGGAGAAATGGCAAATACTCTGGTCTCTTCACTCTCGTCGCGTTTGACACCAAGCTGTTCTAAATTACGACAGAGCCTAGATGGAGGTTTTCGGTGTGCGAGACACGCAGCAAGAAAATGTGCAAACTACGTAAACACACGCGGTGAGAAAATGAAAAAAAGAAAAACGTGGCACGACACCGGTGCGAGGCTTGAAGCATATCAGAGAGGCAAACACAACGTTCGAAGGCACACTGACGTAGAACAAACCTTGTTGTGAGACTTGAACATACAGGCGGTCCCGGCAAACAGCTGCGTCCAAGGAAACAGACAAATTAGTTACTAATTACCCTTGTTTCGTTTCACGTCATTTAGCGAACAGATCCAGACAGATTTCACAATCGCCCTGGATTTCATAAATTCTGAGGAAAACATGAATATCGTCGTACCTATAGCAGCGTACGTGTTTCGTCGAGACTCTTTTTCTTTTCTTTCCATTTTCAAACAGACGGACAAATCTCTCCGTCGTCGCGATTTATTCCTAATTTTACAAATGTAAGAAAAATCTCATTACATTGGAAAGAGTGTGATATTTATTCTTTTAGAAACGTTTGACACCGTGGTTTTACGTTTTATGTTTGAACCTCTTGCGCTGGAATGACGTGCCACGCACGTCGAGAACTTTTTGTCTCAAATTGCAACTTTCTTAAAATCTCCGACTATTAACATCGTAATAAATAGAATTAAAAATATCGAAACTGTTTTATTCGATAGTTGAAAATTTGTCTTTAAAATAACATTCAATGACAGATATCAATGAAATTAAAATACTCGAATGGAAAAGAAGGAATGATCAATGAAAGTCGTAATGAAAATCAAAATAATTTACGACAGCGTGTGTTATCACGGTAGAAATTTATCCGACGAACAAAATTTGGGGACATGCTGTTAAAGTTGCAAATGAGAATAGTCTCTCTACTGATGACGAAGACGGAAGAAGAGTATTATACCTTACAGATACTTGTTTTATTAATATATGTTCACGAAGCGTACCTAAATTTCTTTAATCGTCGTTAAAAGACTCGAGCGACATTTCAATTTGTGTCTGTAGATAAGCTAATACCACAGTCGCAGAATAAGACATATAAACATGTGCTTGTTAAAAGAGACTCCTTTTCTTTTCTTTCCCTTTTCAAACAGACAGACAAATCTCTCCGTCGTCGCGATTTTTATTCTTAATTTTACAAATATAACAAAAATCTCATTACATTGCAAAGAGTATATATATTTAGTATATATATATATTTTAATATATATTTATCCTTTTTAAAACGTTTGATGACCGGTAACGTGGTATTTACGTCGTACTAATGACTTTTTGTCTCAAATTGCAACCTTCTTAATATCTCCGACTCTATTCTTCTTCTTCTTCCATTTTTCTGTAATGTCGCATCGACAGCGAGATCATTAGCGACGACGGTGCCGTTAAATATGTGTGTAGCAGTTTCTATTTTTGAGATATTTTAATACTCTTCGCATGTCATTTCGAGAAGTCATGTTTATATTTGCGTTGATTCCGTATTTTTGTCTTTGGATTTCTGTGGTGTAGCATTCGTGTAGTATGTGGGTTATTGTTAGTGTATGGTTATATGGCAATGAGTGCAGGTGGATGGTGTAGTTTCTTTTAATTTTGTGTTCATGCTTGGTATGACCGGTTCTTAAGCGTGTGATAATTATTCTTTCTTTTCTGTTGTTAAAGTTTTGGTGGTGTTTGCTGGTGAAAGTCTCGGATACTTTTGTGTAATTGGATGCTTTTCCATCTATTTTTTGCTACTTTTTTGCAATGGATTGTTTGGTCGTCGCAGGGGATTGGAAGATGGTTGCGATTGTTAGTAAGTGAGGGAACTGTGGCATCCTCCGACTATTATTATCACAATCAATGAAAATTATAAAAATTATAAAATTATCGAAACTTTGAAAGAAGTTAAACGTATCATTCTCAATACAGACGACAATTAAAAATCTATTTATCAATTTAGTCCACGGGAAGACACAACTAGAGATAAAAGTCTGGCGGTATTCACACGAGTGAATACGAGCAACGTTGAAACAAATTTGACGACACAACTTTTCTGCACCTTCAAGTTACTCTCTTCAACATCCGCCGATCGACAAATTCAAGATTTCCTGAAAACTCGAAAATCACTAGTACGGATACGCGTTAGATTCGGATGTTCTCTCGGAATTCTCTATCGGCAAGCGTCAATCATAAACTCACGCGCCGCGAGGAATCCGCTCCTGCGGCCGGTTTGCAATAAGGTTTGCCCTCCGTTCTCAGTCGATCAGAACTTGCGGCGCGGTGCGGCCACCAAATTCGATCCGCACGATCACCGCTGATCCCATCACGTAGCGTTCCTCCCGTCGGTGTAATCGATCTGTCAGTAACGCTGCGATCGATTCACGTTTCCCGGAAGTCAGTCATAACCTACAGCGTGCGTGTACACAAAGGGGCTTTCTGCACACGCGCGAACCTTCCTTCCTCGCGTTCCCTTATCCGTTCACCCCGTTCTCGCGGAATCGAGAAAGTTTCGCTCGTAGCGCGGGGGAGGGGGGAGGGGGCGGGGGAGACTCGCCTCCCGAGATTCGGTTTGAACTCTTTCATGATCGATACTGTGGCGAACGGCTGGTGGGAATGGCGGCGGAGTGATTGAAATAAAACGGACTATCGATTTAGAGTGTCGTCGTTTGAAATATGCCGCTCACAAGAAAATTGGGGGATGTTTGCATTGGATATTGCAAGAAGCATTTGATCCTTTTTTTTAAACAAGAACAGCAGAAAAGGGAAAACAATATCAAATGATTCTTTTTTTCTTTTTCTTTAATTTTTGTGAGCAGTGTATTAGGAAAGATTTTAACAATTTTGACACTTTGCGTTCGACGATTCAATCGTCTAAGGGGATATTGAGCCAACAGTTCAGACTTCCTTTTTTCTTATGATATAAATATAATTGTAACGAATTGTAGAAGTATATGTACGTTTAGCGTTGTACGATATAATAATGTAATAGTACAATAATTTTTTTTTTAAATGTTTTTCACATCGTGCAGTAAGTGGAAAAACATAAAGGATACGTTTCTTGTCGAAAACTGCGGAAATTTAAACGCCTTCAAAATCGCTAGAAAATTATTTTCACGGCTAGATCCATCGTAATCTTGAGGATCGAAGCCTCTCCTTTAAAACTTGCTTCACGATTTTATTGAACCTCGAGAAATTCAAGAAATCTCAATCATTTTGCCGTTCGACCCTAATTTCGTCAAAATTTAACGAAAAGAAAATCGTGCAACAAGTTCTAAAGAGTCGTTGCAAAGAGAAGAATTCAATCCTCAAGACGATGGTAGATTCAGCCAAGGAAACAATTGCTTTCACATTTTCGAAATTTTACATTTTTCAAGGACATTTACTGCACGATGTATAATCATCCTCAGAAAGAGAAAAAGACTAACATAGATTTGTCAAAGAGGAGGTTTCACACTTTAAAACAAGACCAACTGTATCGTCACGCACAACGCACTTTGAAGCGCACAGAACAATCTTTTATCGAGCGTGCTCGAATACTTCTTTCGTCCATCTTTGAACGTTGTTACGTCCTTGCAATTGTTATCTGCGATATCGAAACGAAAGTCCAGCGAAACCAAAGTCACATCGATCCTACCGCGCGAGTCGAGGAGACTCGGTTTTCATACAGACTTGTAATAACGCGGTGGCGACGCGTTCGACAACTTTTGACGCGACAGTTTACATGGAAATCTGCAATCTCGTCACGCGGTATCAAAGGGCAACACACAGATACGTTACTCGTATCGGTTTGACATGATCCGCGGAATGCCGGTTCTTTTTTCTCCTTTTTTTTCCCCTTTTTTTCTCATAGAGGAAACATCAAAGGATGCTCAATGAAATTGCACGCTGTATGGACTGTATCTGCCTCGAATCGATACGTGCGAGCAATATCGCGCGAGGTTTCTGCCCCGTGCCAAGATGCTACACGTACGAGACACGTACGTGCACAGAGCAGAGAAAAATTCAGCGAATGCTCGATACGAACGTGCCGATGAATGGCGAAATAAAAACGCAACCTTAAGTGAGATGAATTTGAAAGCTTGTCGACGCTGCGCTCGTAAAAACGTCACAACGACCGAGATAAATCACTGGGAAAAATGTACACACAGTGCATTTAATATGGCACCGTAGCTATCAAACACTGTGTTATCACTCGTGACATGTATGAATGTTTCAATAGATATTTCAATTAAGAGAATTCAATTATCGACGATTCAGATGATATTATACACACCAGGATCCGTGAATCAACTGCTGTCTGTTATGTATCGCAGATTATGCTAGTGAAATATTTTATATTTTATATTTTTGTATTTTTATATTTATATTTTCATATCTATATTTTATATTTTATTTTTATTTCTTTATATTTATATTTTATATTTTATTTTTATATTTTTACATTTAATATTTCAGTCGATGAAAAAACTGTTTGTTGAACGAAAAACGTATGAAACAACTCCAACTGATGAAGGATAAGAATTGAAGTTTAAGAAAGTAATACTGATAGTCAGAAATCGTCAATAATCGTTCCTCGTCGTTGTCTCGAGAGGAATTTTCCCGACAGAAGAAATCGTTCTGGTTCTTCAACCTGCGTGCTTTAACTTTTATTTTCCACAGAAAGAGTGCAGGGATTATTAATTCGAGGATCATTTCAACGCGCCGGTAATGATATCAACCGTGATGGATAACCATAACTGTTGACCATACATTTTGCAGAAATCCATTCAGCGTTTCCTGATTTATTAGCAGTCATATATCAAAAGGCAATCTCTTCTCTGTTTTTTTGGCGAGTGAATCGCCCGTTCCGTGTTCCATCACGAGCTCGAAAGATTTATTAACACGCCTCACGTACAAACGAAACCTGGTTCACCTCCTTCGCTAGAAAACTAGATCCATTTCCTTCCGATCTCCCAACAAAGATTGGAGAAAATTGAAAAAAAAGCTTAATTATTCAGTTTATAGATCGACTTTGGATTCGTGCATCCAACTAATGTATTTAACTAAAATATTTGTACACTTTCTCTTGCAAAAGAACAACCGGATGATCGTTCGTTTCCACTTACTGTTCGAAAAAGAACAGCACAAAACGAAGAGTTTGAAGCGATCTTTTTTTTTTTTTTTTTTTTTAAGAGAATGAAACCCCGGCGACAAACAAACTGGCCGCAGCGGGGCAAAATAACGCTTCAGTAAAGAACATTTATGCGACTGCCACCGTACGTGACCTCGTCCACGAGAATTAAAGTCCAACTTAACTGGACAGCCACTCTACAAAACTGTCCTATAACCGTAAACTGCGATTGCTCTCTCGTACTCGCGATCCTTCTGTCACGGATCCCTTTTCTCCCGTTTCAGGTCACCGTGATTCGCGTATCTATGTACAGCGCAAAGCGGAATCTCTGTCGTAATTTTCGTTGATAGGGCGGCCAACGAGCGTGTCATTAAACTAACTATGGAGGAGGGTCCTTTCTTACCACTATACGGACAATTCAAATGCTTTGGATACTCGAAGGATTATTAGCTCCCTCGTACACGACGACGAAAAATTACTGATCATTCGAACTGATGTAACTTTGTAAGAAAAAAAAATGATATCACACGACGATCCACTTGATCACGTTTTAAAGCGTGGAGTCTCTGCTTTCGACGATTGCGAATCCTTTTTCTTTTTGATCATTCTGCGATATTTCTCGAAAATTGTTGAAATTCCAACGTGTGTAAAAATGTTTCCGATCGAATCCGATAATTGTGGTTTCGAAGGTTAAAATTCTCTTTTGGAAACTACTTTCTTCATTTTATTTGAAATATTAGGGTTGGTTAGAATTTCCATTTCGTTAACTTGGAATGTCACGGTTAGTTGGAATTTCTTGACATTTAACGTTCAATAAAATGATCTAGCAAACTAGATCAGGTTTTGTAAAAACGAGACTTCAATCTTCAAAATGATTTTAATGCTTTTACACGCGACATTCGAGAGAAAGAATACATCCTCGCTGCATGATACCCTGTCTAAAAGTCATCTTCGAGAGAAGCAAACTGTCACAGTGAAACAACACCAACTACCATCTTTCTTTACTCACGCTACATATTACGAAAAATATCAAGTACACGACGATGATAAAAGAACTTCACGGAGGAATAATCCCATTTTCCATAGTCTGCGTTGAGAGGAACTTCGACGAAATTCATTAGCCTTGTAACGTCGTTCTGAACCAATCAATTTCGAGGCTCGAACGTCTTAAAATAAACGTCTACCGCGGATGGTAGGTAAGGAGGCCATCAAGCTTGAAATATACCCCGCCATTCGTTTGTCAGAGCGCGCGCGGACAAAGTGAAAATTTCCAGCAGAGTTGCTTCGCGTGTTTACAGGAAGCTGGCGGCGAGCGCGTCGTGGATAGGTTCATTGAAAAGAGAGCTTTCGAGAGCTTGCGATACGGGCTGAAGTGGCGAGGCGCGAGAATGGGGGGAGAGAGAGGGGCGAAAGCATGAATTTCTAACGAGGGTCCACTACTCGAGGAGTTCCTCGGGGAATCCGGAGGAGGAGCAGCAACTGGTGAATTTCTAGCTCGTGTCGTCCCGCAAATGAAGCCAATAACGTCGCGATTGTATCGGATTATGTGATAAAGGCGCAAACTTCGACAGGGAATCTCGGCTATGTGGCTCTCCGAGCTTTCTACGAACGACGAATTCTCCGTCAACTGGCTCCG
Organism: Tetragonisca angustula; assembly: GCA_036937485.2. NCBI lineage: Eukaryota > Metazoa > Arthropoda > Insecta > Hymenoptera > Apidae > Tetragonisca > Tetragonisca angustula. The sequence continues at coordinate 318,375 of JAWNGG020000058.1, read as the reverse complement.
GGGATCGATAAACATCCACTGGAGCAGACGAAATTTATCTCGAGTGATAATTTCGCGAATAGATTTTCGAAACAACGTTCTTTTGGTATTTGGCAAGATGATGGATTTCAATCAACGTGGTATGTTAGCTCGTTTGGTCAATGAAAGGAATTCGAAACTAGGCGAATAATTGAGAAAATAATAAATTGAGAAGAGAACTGACTAGTTGAGAAAATAATAAATTGAAAAGAAGAACCGATCATTTTGAGGAAATAATTTTTACTCGACAGTTGAAAATAACAGTCTTTAAAATAACATTCAAAAATAAATATCAATCAAACTAAAATACTCAAGTGGAAAAGAAGGAACGACCAACGAAAGTCGAAATGAAAATCAAAATAATTTATGACAGCGTGTGTTATCACGGTAGAAATTTATCCAACGAACAACATTTGGGGGCATCTGTTAAAGTTGCAAATGAGAACATGACGAGGACGGGAGGAGTGTATTATACTTTACAGATACTTGTTTTATTAATATATGATCACGAAGCGTACCCAAATTTCTGTAATCGTCGTTAAAAGAATCGAGCGACATTTCAACTTGTGTCTGTAGAGAAGCGTAACTATACCACTGTCGCAGAATAAGAAATATAAACATTGAACGTTATTGAGAAATCGGTTATTTGTAAAGATCCTAAGTTACAAATAAAGATCCTAGCAAATAGCGAACAATTTATTTCGCGAAGTAACAAACTGAAAAGAAATTTATTTAATTCTTGTATGAAAACACTTGATAATATAATTTCAATGTTACAAATAGATTCTTTCTGAAATAACTTTGAAAACTAATTCAAAAGCAATGTTATTTGAAAATTTCTCCAACTTTGCTACGGCGTCTAAAAGTAAACGACTCCGAAGCGAGATGAGCTCGAGTGAAATAATTGAAACGAACAACATCTGTTAGCGTTATTAAAATACTGAAAGATGATGTTGAAACTGCTATTAAATTAATAAGGACGTATCAAGTTTTTGTAGCAATAGAGGCTCATCGAAGACGAGTTTAATGGAGAAACGTCATTCAGCCACATTTTATAATCAAAGGCAAAGTACGATCATCAGTGTATCGTGCAACTGTGCGAAATACGTAGTGTTTACGCAGTACGTATCGATGTTGAAGGAAATTGCAAATAAATGGAAACAAATGAAACGAGCGAAACGAGTTTAATGGAAATGAGTGTTTTATAATCACGTGAAACACGAACGTGGGAATCTCGTAAACGAGCATGCTGAAAAACGTCGCTTCGCGTTAATTTCCCTTATCAATTTGCAGATTGTTAAGTCAAGAATATGACGAGCACGGACGTTAACGCGCTGTAACCGAACGATAGTTTTCAACGTGTAGAATGAATTTAACAACGCCGTTTGATGTAAGATGTACTCGCGAGGGCACAGTATGTGCAAACGCGCAGGCATACGAAAGCGTTTGCCTTACGATCTTTGAATTAACCGTGTACTTTGAATCCCATCATGTCGTAAACACTCCTTCGAACAATGTCACGGCGCGTTTAATCTCGCGTGTTATTTACTCTGCAATAATAAAAATTCCCCCCCCTCTCTCTCTCTCGCTGGGTACACGAAAGAAAGAAAAGAAAAAGCGTGGTCCGAGGCATTCGAAGAAACCTTACGCGTTAACGATCGATAAATCCCTCGATTCCCATTGGCAAACAACTGTCGCTCGGATGGGAATTTCTAGCGTTTTCTAGCGCCTTGAGATACGACGTCGTTAAACTTGTTTCCTACAATTACGTTTTAATGCCGCGGCGATCGTCGCGTTTCCCCGGCGGACCGCCGGCGTGTCCTTAATAATAAACGGGGCAAAAAGGAGGACGATTCAGTGAGGGAGGTTAAGCAACGCGTTGAACGAACAATGAATTTCAATTTCACGTTGTTACGGACTTTGTCCGCGTTGCCCTTTTTCTCTTTTTTCTTCTTCTGCCTTCTCCTCCTCCTCTTTTTCCTCTTCGTTCTCGTCGTCGTCGAATAAACGAACGAACGAGCGAACTCTCGGGGTCAAGAGGCTCGTTCGCCGCTGGGCATTTACTGAAATCCGCGCCGACCGAAATTAGTTCGGTTAAAAGAAGCGCTTTCTTCGACGGGTCGACACAATCCACGAGACGAGACGCGCTTTCAACGCGGGGAAAAGGAGCAAAACGCAACGATGGACGCCTCTTTCGCTCTTTGTCCGTGCCGCGGATTCATCGGAATGATTAACGACGAACGCGAAAATAATTTACTCGCTCGTTCGTTGAACGAGGGAACGCTTTTCCAAAAGAGAGCTACACGATTCTCTTTTCCTTTTCTTTTTCTTTTTTCGTTGATTTAATGGATCGCGACGTTTCATCTTCAAGGTAGCAGATTTGAATCTGGAACGTTCCACGACGCCCACCAAGCAGATTTCTTTGAATCGTAAAATTTCTCAACTTAATTTCTCTCCTCGAACATCCGTCTCCTCTGTTTCAATCTCGTCTCGACCACGGTTTCTCGGAACCACCGCATTAATGACGCGGTTCTTAAAAAAAAAAAAAAAAAAATGTGTCAAGAGAGTTGAGAAGAGAGTAAAACGAAGAGGGAACGGTGCAGAGTGCAATATTTTCGAGATTAATCCCGTGTAAAAGGTAGCGTATCAAGATATCAATACGAGCGAGCCGTTCGTTTCAATAATCAGGTTACACGAAACCAGTGGCTGGTCTAGTCTCATACACGCTGAAGGAGGAGACCTGATGTTTCCATTTCGCCAGGAGAAGCATCGGAGACCCGAGAGAAATGAAAAGAAGGAAGAAATGGAAGAAGAAGCTTATTGAAAAGGATAATGGAACGTTGCGCCGTTTCACCGATTGTGAGTCGGTAATGCAGGTCCCCCTCATTTTTATCAGTCACGGTCGTTGCCTGTCGAAGCAGCCTTCCGGTCTAAATGCACCCTTCCGATCCAATTATCTGCCAATGATAGCGATACTCGAGCAACGAACGTGGCGAAACGCCACGACCTTCTGAACTCTCGCGATCGTTAAGGAGTTTGGCTCCCGTTGGATACGGGATTAGGCTCCGCGAGATCGTTCTCGCTGATGAAACCAGACTGGCAGGAGTTGCTGAATGGTATATATTGGACGCTGGCTAGTAATTTCGCCAATAGTTTGAACTCCGCCCGAACGAATACAGGGGCCGGAGTTGAAGGAGAAGTTTGCCAGATCTTGAGGGAGGCACGCTTTAATTTATATTTCATCCTCCACCTTTTTCGTTCTCTCCTCCCTAGCGAGCGACGAAATACATATTGCGAATCTACGATGGTAATATATTCGCAAAGCGAATATACCATGCTAAAGTGAATAAACTATCTGCTAAGTGGTTAAACAGCCAGCCGTGTTTCATGTAAACATAGAGACCCAAGTCTGTAGAATCTGTAGAACATTAACCACTTGCGCTGGCAATTGATTGGCGGACCATAACGAGCGACCAAACCGTGTACAATAATTCGTCGCGTTCTTCCTGAACTCGTCTGTATGATGTCACTGGATAGAAATTATTGAGAATAAATTCATTACTTGTTTGGTTCACTTAAATATATAACTTTGCTTGTTATAACACGTTATGCTATAATAATGTTATAACATAACCTATGTTATGACTAATATAACCTATATTCTAGTTAAATTGCATTGACATTTAGTGCGTTTATTGTTAAGTTATATTACAGATTAAAGCTGTATTAACTTTTAACGAAAATAAAATTTTCTACAGTGTCAGAAAACGACATTACTTATAGGTATCCTTAACCACATGCACTGGTAACTGATTGCGGACCATAACGAGCGACCAAACCGTATACAATAATTCGTCGCTTTCTTTCTAAACTCGTCGGTACGATGTCACTGGATAGAAATGATTGAGAATAAATATATTACTTGTTTTGTCTATTTTGGTTTACCTAAATATATAGCTTTGCTTGTTATAACATTTTATGCTATAATATATAATATGTTATAACATAACCTATGTTATGCCTAATATAACCTATATTCTAGTTAAATTGCATTGACATTTAGTGCGTTTATTGTTAAGTTATATTACAGATTAAAGCTGTATTAACTTTTAAATCAAATAAAAATTTTCTACAGTGTCAGAAAACGACATTACTTATAGGTATCCTTAACCACATGCGCTGGTAACTGATTGCGGACCATAACGAGCGACCAAACCGTATACAATAATTCGTCGCTCTCTTTCTCTCTTTCTCGTTGGTATGACGCCGCTGGATAGAAATTAATGAGAAGTAATAAATTTATTAAATTATCTGTTTTGCCTGGGTTATACCTAAATATACTTGAGACTGAGAAAATATTGCAATTTTGGGACAAAGAATTCTTGACGTGCGTGGCACGTCATTCCAGCACAAGAGGTTAATGAATTTCAATTGAAAAGAGAAGAAAAAAAAATATAACAAGAATTTCCATACGAGCACGAGATTAAAGATCTGCATAAATACGATTTCGAGAGAGTTCCTTCGTCTCCACCTTCGTCTGGTTGCGAAACGACGCGGCGGCAAGAAATTAGCGTTGTATATATAAATTCATGCATTACGACCGCTCATGAATAATAGATATCCTCGTATTTCCTTTCGCTGTCTGTGCCAGAATTATCCTGCAGACTGCGTCGGATTCAGTTCGCAACGTATCTTCTTCGGCAGACGCGAAGCAGCCCAAACCTATGTACGTTACAAAGCAATTCGATCGAACGCAGAAACGCCAGAACTACCAATGTTGTACCAAAATTATCGTCTTCAAAATCACTTTCTCTGGAAATTGTCCAGATTCGTAAGAAACCTAGAAAGTATATTTCAGAGTTTCGAATTTCGATTTATCGCGTTCTTTTCATCTTTCCTCCTCCTTGCACTTGAACTTCGACCGATGCAAGTTCTATAGTTACGTATTCCATAGTACTAATCTTGGAACATCTTGATTTGAAACGTTGAGGTCTAACAAAGAGGGCGGTAGAAAGGGCAAGGGGGGAGGGAGAGGAGAAAAAATTGGAAAACGCGCAAACACGGTGGATTCCGGACGTCTGCAAACATTTACATTGACAGAGTGTTGAAGGGAATTCTGGAATCCGCGGAGTGGCCTCCTTCCTAGCGCTCCTCGAGAGAGAGAGAGTGATTCGAGTGGGAAAGGGGGTTGAAAGGTTCACGAAAAGGCGGAGCCGATTTATCCGGCTGGCCCAGACCAGCTTCTCTCCCGGAATCCTCGCAGGATTTCCTTCACGACCAACCGAGAAGAAGGATGGATCCTATCTCTAGCACCTCGAGTCGCCACGAAGGAAAAGTCTCTTCTTCTTCTTCTTCTTCTTCTTCGCGTGTGTGTCCTACGCTCTGAATCCTCGTCATGCTTGTCCTCACCTTCCGAAAAAGGGGATATCGAAAGATCCGGGATAAGGGTCGGCAGGGAGGCAGATGAACAGACACTTGAGCTGCTTAAGATGGATGAACTAAATGGACTAACTCGACCGAATTTAGAAATCCTCCTCTCTGTGAGGATCGATCCCAGGGATCGATAATAAGATCTTCGATGAGCAAGAAGCGCGCGTGATAAGCGGAATGAGAGAAGTCCCTTGGTCAGACGTCTGACGGAAGCAAAAAGCGGGATTTCGTGGCGAAATCGTGGCAAAGTTGGAAGAACGGTGTCCATCTTCTCTCTAGGACCGTTCTTTCTTCGAAACTTTTGCCGTTTACGAAGTTTCACTAGGCACGCAAGCTTTTAGCAAGACTTGTTTCTCTCTCTTTTTTTTTTTTTTTGTTGTTCGTAGCAGCCAGTGAGTGAGGCTCACAATCAGAGCTCACGCGCTTTCTACAAGTGCAACAATTTGTATCAGCGACGTTGGAAATGTACGAGTTGCAGCTAATAGATCGCTTTCGTCGTTTTATTTTCTAACAGACAAATTTCTAAACTGAAGACACGAATTATTGATCAGTTATACTGAAAATTTACGAGTTGGCAGACTGATATAATTGTACAAAGTTTTTATCGTATTGAATAGACAAATTTTATAAAACTCAAGGCACGAATTATTGATACCAGTCACACTGAAAATTTGCAAATTGCTACTAATAAACTTGTACAAACAGTTTTTATTTTCTAATAGACAAATTTCTAAACTGAAGACACGAATTATTAATCAGTTATACTGAAAATTTACGAGTTAGCAGACTGATAGACTGATAGAATTGTACAAAGTTTTCATCGTTTTATTTTTGAATAGAAATTTTATAAAACTCAAGGCACGAATTATTGATACCAGTCACACTGAAAATTTGCAAGTTGCTACTAATAAATTTGTACAAACAGTTTTTTAATTTTCTAATAGACAAATTTCTAAACTGAAGACACGAATTATTAATCAGTTATACTGAAAATTTACGAGTTAGCAGACTGATAGACTGATAGAATTGTACAAAGTTTTCATCGTTTTATTTTTTGAATAGAAATTTTATAAAACTCAAGGCACGAATTATTGATACCAGTCACACTGAAAATTTGCAAGTTGCTACTAATAAACTTGTACAAACAGTTTTTTTATTTTCTAATAGACAAATTTCTAAACTGAAGACACGAATTATTAATCAGCTATGCTGAAAATTTACGAGTTAGCAGACTTGTACAAACAGTTTCCTTTCCAAACAGACAAATTTTACTAAATTTAAGACGTAAATTATCGACCAATCTCACACTGAAAATTTGCAAGTCGCGGCTAACAGACTTGCGCAAACAATTTTTGCCATTCAACTTCCGAATAAAGAAATTTCGCGAATCCGAAGACACGAATGTACCAACAATCACAGTGAAAATTTACAAGTTCACAGATTAATGGACTGACAAACTTGTACAAATAGATTTTCATCGTTTCACCTCCGACTAGACAAATCTCGCCAAACTCAAGACACGAATCATAGGATAGAATTAGAACGAATAGAAACCATAAGATAAGATCTCGCGGTTAGGCAATCTTTTCAGGAACTTGCCTCTCCGTCAAATTGCCCGTCAAAGATCCAACGATACCTCCTTTAACCAAACAACGAAGCCGACTATTCGAAGCGTCCTCACACACGGAGAGAAAAAAAAAAGAGAGTGAAGACAGAGAGCGAGAGAGAGAGAGATAAAGAGATAGGAATCAAAGGGATTCGTACAAAGACGGATCGGGAGCAAACTACGAGGGAGGAAGAGGGAGAGATAGCTAGATTTAATCACACCTACCCTATTCCTCTCACGTCTCGAAAGGGAGAGACTTCCATAAAGCCAGACGGGAAGAGGAGAGATGGCAAGAAAACGAGAGAGGAAACTCGGGGCAGGATGGGGGGATACGATTTAATACAGAGACCCATTCGTTCACCCCCGGGGGACGATTCCAATGGAGGAGGTTGCATTTTTTGCTCGCGTGCCGTTTGTCTTGTACGTGACGAGTATGAACGCATCGAATCCAAAGAATTCAGACCCGGAAAGGAGAAGCACGCGCGTACTCTCTCTCGCTTGGCTGCGAGAAGAAATATTGCGACGCGCGTGTGTCGATATCGCGGCAGCTTTTAGCACCTCTCTCTCTCTCTCTCTTTTTCTCCCTCGCCGTTTCGCGGGAAATTTTCGACGATTTCTTATCACCGCGCGCTCAGATCAAACGAACGAATTCGTGCTCGTTCGTTACTCTCGTTTACAAATTAGCCTAAAAAAAAACATAGACAGTGACCGAGCGTTCGTTCTTTATTCTGCCGAGATGTTTTCAAAAGAGAAAAGAAGAAAAATGTCAGTTGGTCGTTTAAAAAGATTTAAGCAAAGTAAAAGAGTTAAGTATTTCAATTTTAAAAAGTTTAAAAAAACCGTGGAAGGTTGATGTACGCGTGCACGTTTATACAAAATCTGGATATTCAGAAAGAAAATGTTTAAGGAAAAATATTTCGAACGTTTTATTGCCAATTCATTTGAACATTTAGACGCCAATTGAATTGTCAATTAAAGTTATATAAATTTTGAAAAAATGATGCTCTCGTTAGATCTGTTTGGATATTGGAAAGTGATCGCGAAATCCTTTCGCAATTGTCACGAATTTCTGTCAAGAAATTAAGAAACATGCTCTTACTTGAACGACTTTTCCTTTATTTCCCTCGCTTCGTTAACTCTTCGCAATTCTCTCCAATCTCTATAATCCACGTCCTGATCAAGTATATTCCGAAGCTATCGCTTGCTATTTCGTTTCTCGGAAACGACTCACATCGGAATAAACGCGTCAGAGGTCGTCTTTGATCCGGCAACGAGGAGCTCCGCCAGCTAATGGACCGAGGCAAGAAAATCCCCCGTACGAAACGTTATCAGGCCTCGCAACGCGTAAGGCCGTAATAAAAATAAAATCCCTAAGAACTACTAAGAAATCCCATGGCGCGCTTCGTTGTTTGCTCGGGAGCTGCCTCGACTCTTCAAGCCTCGCCGATTATTATCGTTGAATACACATGAAACACACGAGAGTGTAAGAAAGGATCATCCTGACGCTCGTCAGGGAACAACAAAATGGCGCGGATGCCGAGTGTTTTCGTTCAGGGGCATGAAATATGTCGTGCTAGGGAATTGGTAGAAAGAAATCAGCAATGATATTGAAAACAGACGAAGCTACCCCTTTAACTACTGTTGGATTAACCCTTTAACTACTGTTGGATCTGAATTAGCTAAAGGCTCTTTTAAAATATGCTGTCGAGTTAACGTTGCCGCTCATAGGCGCATAACTTACTTCGGTCCCCGTGAAGAGGCGCCTATGGGCGCTCACTTCACGTTGCTCGAATCAAGCTGAAGGCGTTTACAAGTGCCCGACGATAACTTCACTTGGATCAAAGTAAGTAAATTCTAATTCAACATCTTCTATTAGCCATATATTATTTAAACTGACTACTTTACAGTTACTTCATATATTATTATTTACATTATTACTCTTTAGCTACTGTTGGCTCTGAATCAGCTGAAGCCTCTTTCAAAATTTGCTATCGAGTTAACGTTGGCGCTCATAGGCGGATAACTTACTTCGGTCCCCTGAAATCCCCGTGAAGAGGCGCCTATGGGCGCTCACTTCACGTTGCTCGAATCAAGCTGAAGGCGTTTACAAGTGCCCGACGATAACTTCGTTTGGATCGAGGTAAATAAATTCTAATTCAACAATTACATCTTCTATTAGCTATCTATTACATTATTCAAACTGATTACTTTACAGTTACTTCGTGTATTATTATTTTATGTAAATGTTACTGTAAATATGTACCATACTTTACCAGATTATTCTATTATGAAATAAAGCTTAAAGTTACTGTTAAATTTTTCACGTACATACACTAGCAAATTCAACACATAACACGAGTAAATAAATAATATCAATGTAGCGCGATTCAGAGTTTCGGCTGCCTCGATATACATACTTTTACGAATACTTTCCGAGAAATGCACGTTGACGAAAAATTTCGTTGTTCTCGGTATGGACCTCAGCTATTGAACCACCGTATGCCACCTATCAAAGTCTACCCTAGTGAAAGGATTAACATACGACTATTGCGAAAATCTCGAGTCACGACGCAATCCACGGAAAACGAAACGACCACGTTCCAAGCGCACGGCTGATCGTGCACAGGCTTTCTCTACTTGCTGAACTAAATTCTACCCAGCGGCACGACGAGGGTGGCGTTTTTTAGGGGTCCAAGGAACTGGAGGAAGAAAAAGAAAAGAAAAAAAACGCAGGCACGTATACACGCGTAGTAAAAGCCGTTAGCCGTGTTCCTTGAGGGCGAGTTGAGTAACGAAGGGGTCTCGCGTTCCTAGACCCCTCGAATGTGATTACACGGAAGGAGAAAAGGACGCGAGGCTGAGGGACAGAGGGCGAAAGAGGGTCTCCGCGCCGGTCTTGATTTAGTAATAACAAGGGCTCGGTCATAGAGAGTGCGAGCTGTTTTGTTGGCAGCGCGAGACGTTCGAGAAATCAGCGGAGGAAACCGAAGGGAGAAGGGACTAACGATAACGTGACAGCGACGATGGAAAAAAATTTGTTCGACACGTATGCCTCGTGAGTGTAAAAAACCACATCGCGTCGGACATCCGTAACGATTAGAGTGCAGTGTTACTTCTGCAAAGGCACGCTTGAAATAATCGCGTTTCCAACACACACACACACACACACACACACACACACACACACACACACACACACACACACACACACACACACACACACACACACACGACTTCAGGTAACTTCAGCGTTACACGCGTAATTTAGAATTTTGCAAGAGAAACCGTGGATTGCAATTTTATGTAAACCCTGCCGTTCGTTTTAACGTAATTGCGACAAAGTTGCGTTAATCTCTGGGCCTGCTAAAAGTAAAACACGACGGCTAATATGTCCACTCGGGTATAAATTATTCAATGTACGAACGTTCGACGATTGACATTATACGAAAATAAATTAAACGGCATCCAACGGCGGCTTGTATCGTTACCGAGAATTAAGCATTAAATTATTCATATCTATTAACGCTCTCAAGACTATTGACACAAGGTGATGTGTCCAATAATTCGTGTGCAAGAGGAATGAATTTATTCGTTTCTCGGGTATAGGTCGTTTAACGGGTATTTAAATCACGGTGGTATTTTTCTTCTGTAAACATACGAGTGTATTAAACTTTAATAACGAATAATACGAAATATGAATTTTGTGCGCTTGTTGTAATATAATTTATATAAATATAAATTATATTTTAGCGACAACGTTGAAAATAAATAGAGCCAGACGTTACTAACCATGTATTTCTAAACCTGTTCTACAGTTTTGAAGACGATGGTAAAGCAGAAAGCGAATCGAAAGTCACATTCACGTCCGATATTTGTCTCGTGGTACGATTCCATTCCCGGTGGTGTCGAGTAAACCGAACTTGCCCGCTGTCGTCGGCCGCTTTGTGAGATTAAAATCAACTAATCCGATACGCGTATCGCGCAGTTGCTCACGGAGACTTGATCACGGATTCGTTTATTGTTAGTTCCAGAGGATCGCTTGAGAACCAACCACAAAGCAAGTGGGACATTAAGCTGTTACTTTCGTTTTGCGTCTGCAACGATTTCGCTTTTTCAAGCAACATCCTCTCTCCTTCGCTTTGAGATACGATAAAATTATAACAAACGAAACTTAGATTGAATCCTCCAAGAAACAAAATAAGTAAAATTCTTCGGTTAAAATTTCCATTGAACTGAGGCTCGATACACGTTCGTATTTACCTTTAATTTCAGAGTCCATTCATCAATTTTGCCCCCGGTCGCGGTTAAGATTGGTTTCTTTAAGCCATCCAGGCCTGTACGACTGGTCTTTTGCCCGAAGGAGAACGGTCCTTTATCCTCGGAAAAATTGGCGAGTGGACGAGAGATCCGTCGTCGAACCGTCGCTGATACCGCGTAACGAGGGAAATTTTTCTTTGAGCAGCGAGGGAAAAAAAAAAAAGGAAACACTTGAATCGGTCCGCGGTCGGTTATTATACGCGCAGAGGGTATATACGAACAAATTCTACGAGTTCTCCCTTGCTGCGGACGTCCCGTGGGATTTACTGAAACGAGTAATGGCTACCACTTGCATACGTCTAGGGACCGAGTCGATACAGATCGATATAGACTGCACTTACTTCGGGAATTTTCCCAATAGCCCACGCAAGAACGCAATTTCTTACGTACTTTCAATTTACACGTTTTCAACTTTCTCTCTGCCTGAAGGAAAGCGAGTGGTGGCGTGACTTTTTAGTTTCAGAATTTAAAACGTTCGCACGACGAAGAAAAAAAAAAATCTAATTCGCACGATAACGTTCGCACCCCACTCTTCCATCGGGACAAAGAACACTTTGAACGGTGAAACCTCTTCTCACACCGAGGATAATTGCTCCGGGGTGGACTCGCCTTTTAAAATTAGCTAATCCCGAAGGGGACGTTTGCGTTTGAAGCAATGTAACAAGTAGAACTCTCGGCCTCGGTACTTTCGGAGACAGAGAAAAAGAAACGGACGGCGCGGTGTATTTGAGGGACGACGAAAATGGCTCCGGAACCTCGTCGTTCCCGAGCCACTACTATCGCTCGTTCTAAGAGCAACTAATTGGCACTGAACGAAAACCGACGAATGAAATTCCACGTGTCGAAACTCGAGAGACGCGGTTCGCGCATATTCGATTACGGGCGAAAAGAGATAGACTGTTTAAGTGTGTTTAGTGCCTGACTTTATTGATTCGCGGTAATTATCGATTATCGATTAATTGTCGCTAGAAGAAAAGAAAAAAGAAAGAAAGGAGAAAGGAAAGTAAGAACGCGGTAACTTGACAATTTACAGAGAGAAGAAAAGAAAGAGAAAATGGAAGAAAGGAGAAAGGAAGAAAGTAAAAAACGCAGGAACTTGACAATTTGCAAAGAAAAAAGAAAAAGAGAAAGTAAAAACGCAGAAACTTGACAATTGGCAAAAAGAAGATAGAAAGAAAAAAAACAGAAAAGAAAGTAAAAACATAGAAACTTGATAATTCGCAAAAAAAAAAGAAAAAGAAAAAAAGTAAAAAACGCAGGAACGCAACAATTTGCAAAGAAAAAGAAAAAAAGAAAGTAAAAACGTAGGAACTTGACAATTGGCAAAGAAAAAGAAGAAAAAAAGAAAAAAAAGAGTAAAGAAAGCAAAAACACAGAAACTTGACAATTCGCAAAGAAAAAAGTAAAAACGCAGAAACTTGCCAATTCGCAAAAAAAAAGAAGAAAAAAAGAGAAAAAAAAAGTAAAAACATAGGAACTTGATAATTCGCAAAAAAAAAAGAAAGAAAGAAAGTAAAAACGTAGGAACTTGACAATTGGCAAAGAAAAAGAAGAAAAAAAGAAAAAAAAGAGTAAAGAAAGCAAAAACACAGAAACTTGACAATTCACAAAGAAAAAAGTAAAAACGCAGAAACTTGCAAATTGTCAATTTGCAAAAAAAAAGAAGAAAAAAGAGAGAAAAGAAAGTAAAAACACAGAAACTTGACAATTCGCAAAGAAAAAAGTAAAAACGCAGAAACTTGCCAATTCGCAAAAAAAGAAGAAAAAAGAGAGAAAAGAAAGTAAAAACACAGGAACTTGACAATTCGCAAAGAAAGAAAAAAGAAAGAGAGGAGAAGAGAATGTAAAAACGATGAAACTTGACAATTTGCAAAGAAAGAAAGAAAAGAGAAAAGAAAGTAAAAACACAGAAACTTGACAACTCGCAAAGAAAAAAGTAAAAACGCAGAAACTTGCCAATTTGCAAAAAAAAAAAGAAGAAAAAAGAGAGAAAAGAAAGTAAAAACACAGGAACTTGACAATTCGCAAAGAAAGAAAAAAGAAAGAGAGGAGAAGAGAATGTAAAAACGATGAAACTTGACAATTCGCAAAGAAAGAAAGAAAACGAAAGAAAGTAAAAAACGCAGCAACGTAACAATTCGCAAAGAAAAAGGGAAAAACGAAAGTGAAAGCGCAGGAACTTGACAACTGGCGAAGAAAAAGAGAATGAAGAAAAGAAAGTAAAAACGCGACGCTGACGTGCGAGAATACGCGTGGAGAGTAACCTAACGATCGAAGTGACTCCGGCAGAAAGTTATTAGCTTGAAGAAGCTTCGAGCGTTCGCGTGCCAGCTCGGAGAACAGACAGCGGTTTGTACGGTGAAAGTTTTCGCGGGGAAACTTCGATTGGGTTTCTTTTTCTCGGGCGCAACGTTGCACTGGCTGTAATAACGCGGACGTCTACTGCGGGGTCGTTCTCTCCCGAGCGTGCGAACGCAAGTGGAAATATCGACGGTTGAATATAAATACACGTATCCACGTCGGGTTGATCAAAAGCAAATTGCGTTTTTTTTTTTTTTTTTTTTTATAATGAATACACACGTGTATATTGAGGTGTAACTAACATCAAATTTCAAATCAATTGCAATTTCATTCTGTAATCTGACAGCTAATTTGCTGATGTTCAAGAAAAGATTGTTTCAGAAAAGAAGAAAATGCAGGATCTCGTTGACAATTGTTCGTTTGGCGTCGATATCAAAATGGTAAATCGAAAAGGGACATTTTCGTAACTACTAATACTTTACTGTTTGTTATTTTTAGTTTCGAAAACGAAAAAAACTGTGCAAGCTCGTAAAATATTATTATTATATAGTGTCAGAATTGCTGAATTTCCTAAATTTACACTTTACTTACTGACGAGGATATCAAACTGTTCCTTTTCTTTCCTTTTCTTCTTTTCTTTTTTTTTTTTTTTTTTTGTGTTGACAAAAACGAGAGCTTTGACGTTGACCGAGAGATGGCAAAGTAACAACGGAAGAGAACTAGACAAAGCTTTCGTCTCCCATGGAAAAATTCCACTTTCATTCGCACGTGGAAAGAGGCAGTTACTTATCGGTCAACTCGACGCGTCAGACATCAAGAGAAATATCTCGTTTCCATATTCCCTCTATTCCCGATCGATCGAGATGTTGCAAACGTTGAGAGACAGAGGATTCGCAGCAAGCGAGTGGTTTTGCAGAGAAGTCGAAAGTCTTCAAAGCGGCTGGCTGCGCAAACATCAGACGAAGGGGTATAAACTTTCTAATCGAATTAGAGGCTGGCCACCCCTTTGCCATTCCGAGCGTGCGATCAAACACAACTGGAGGGGCTGCCCTTTGTGGCGCGTGAACGCGATAAAACGAAGCGACGCTTCCGCGAATGAACAACTGCGTCGATATCGACGCAAACTTTCAATGGCCACGCGTTTTCCTAAATACGTATGTACGTGTAATTTCCGTGCCACGAGTGCCAATGTCCCGTGTCGTTGTTCGAACAACTCGCACACGGGCCCGAGTCTACCAACAGTTACCGCGAGTTCAGCGAATTGAGTTTCAACGAGGTTAAACGCAATTTCAATTAGTCTTCTGCTTAATAGAACGATTAACCCCCTTGACGTCGTACGAGTCGAGTGAAATTCGATACGAAGCGAAAGGTGATATTTCGTCTATCAGTTTTGACATTCGCGTAAATTTGACAAAGATCATTTTTTATACTCCTGCGAGTATGAACATCGAATATGTAGGAAAATATTTTTTTCATATCAGGGTGGTCTGTTTAAGTGAGGTCATATATATCTCTTCGAATTGTGATGATGGGAACAATAGTTTTTGCCTGTCGTGAATGGTGAGAATAATATCTTTTCTAAAGTCATTCTTTTTTGTCAAGGTCGTTAATGTTTGATCGCGAAAAGTTATATTTCCAAGATCATGTTTTCTACATATCTGAATTTCTTTTTACACGATACAATAAAACAGAAAAGAAAACACCGACAATGTTGAAAAATCTTCGAAAAGGATATTTTTATTTTTAAGTTATTGGCCTTTGCGAAGGCAAAAAATATGTTTCGTACCTTTACAATTCGAAAGATATTTCGGCAACTAAAGCATGACGTCTACCAAACGTCATCGTCCGTCAAGGATTATATTTAATAACCCCCGAAACAGATGAAAATACAAATTAAATGATCTCCGAATTTTCCAACTTCGAAACGAAGTTCAAGTTCGTTGATATTCTGATTATTGGACCGGCGATGACGTAATCCGCTTGCACGTCGTTCCTCAGGGATCGTGATAAAGCAAAGGGAGGCCGGCTAATCCGGTCGAATTGGGGAAGCTCCTCGCGATCGAAAGAAAGTGGCTAGGTAGAGGGAGGGAGGGGGAGAAAGAATACAAAAAAACAGAGAGAGAAAGAGAGAGAGAGAGAGAATTTACTCACGGCCATATCCTCGCTCCTGTAAGCCGTGAGGGTCTGTTCATCCTGGAGGAGAACGCAGTAACAAGGTTCCCAGCACGCTTCGCCAGCGGCTTCACCGACGCAGCATTCGGCCTCTGGAAAAGAAAAAAAAGAAAAAAAAAAATAGATAATGGAGGCCAGATAGTGGATGAGCAAGATCAAACATTGGACGACGCGTCTCGAGAACAAAAGTCGACCAGCGACGATAAGAACAACGGGAGCCGTGTCAATTATTCTGCGAAAAGGACGCAACAGGAAACGCGACGCGATCAACGATTCGAGACTCATTTCCTCTAAAAAGGAATATGCCATTTTCTACACGTCGCGTTCGCGAATTGTTCGAATTTTTTTTCTTGCAGCAAGTTTCCTTCGTACAGACTTGTCTGTAATTTTCTAGCATAATTTTTCAGCGTAAAAGGGCACGTTATCTGCATCTGTTGAAGACACGTGTTATGTATATGAACGTACGGTCTGGAATTCTATAAAGTGTGGGCAGACGACGTGGCAGAGTATGTGACAATTCGCATACAATATTCATGGGCAGTGTGTGCAAACAATGTCTGTAAATCGGTACACGCCTCGAGTCTACACTTTGGCTCTGTCGTCGTATCAGATACATTTTATGTTTATATAATATATTTGTTTATATTTATTGTACATATTATATAATATTTATATATATATAAATTTATAATTAACTTATAAAAATATAATATATTCATTCTTTTAGTAATATGCCTGAAAAAGGTATATTTTGATAAAATATTTATATATAATTTATTTATATTGTTACTTGGATTACAGTTTAATAAAAACAATTAGCTTGCAATTCACAGATGTTATTGTAATTAAATCTAATCATTAGAAATAATATTTACTATTATATTTTAATTTAAAAAATTAATTCTTTCATCAGACATCTAATGTTGTATAATAAGCTAAATATAAGCGATGGTGCAGGGTGGAAAGAATAGTTTTTCCGTGACTATCATAGATGGATTCTACACTTTCGATTTGATGGAAATACCTGCTGTAAAATTGATCTTCACTTTGAATTTTAAGGTAAAAAAATTTTTTTTTTACAGTGTATTTTATGCTGATCTATTCGAGTGCCAATAAAAAAAAAACGGGTCAAATATTTTTCTGAAAACTACATTTATGGCAGATTTCATCAAAATCGGTGATTCACACTTTATACTTATGTTCCCTTGTAAACGTAATTAGTATTGAGTCGATAGACTCGTTGACACTATCCTCCCTTATTTCGAAACTTATATTTTTCTATAGACGGAATGAGTCGAGTGAGATGAAATCGAAATAATAACCGTTTAAAAGTGTAGTGGTCACTTTCAGATATAAAGGTATACTTCCGTGTGATTCTGATCACACAGCAATAAATTTTACGATGAGCTATGAACCTATGAAAACTTTTCTTTCCAGAATTGCAAGAAATACGAAAAATGACATTCAACGTCCTCGGTAAATTATTGCTCAAAGTTATCCTCCAAACTATCGTATAAAATAAAATACAACAGTCGGGAAATGTTAAACTGTTTCATGACAAGGAATATTTCACGATATCCTCGAAATAATAAAAATGCAGTATAGTTTGCATAGTTTTGAAATGGTGAATGAAATTTAGCAAAGTACGGGAATTAAACTAAATTCAACTAGCTAGGAAATTAGTTTTATTACCGTAAAGAAATGCAATTACACAATTCGACAATTTATTCAAAAATACTGCAGCACGTTCGTCTTCGCTTCCAAGCGTCGTTTATAGTCTTCAGGTAGGCACCCTTGTTCCTTCTCGTAATTACTAGAAGTTTCGAGGATCCTTTCTGTCTGTTTTATGCTTCTCCTTCAACGTGAATTTTACAATCGATTTTCTTTGCGTTACTGTCTCCCGTTTTATTTTTATTCCTTGTTATTGCTCAACGTCTATTTCCGGCTCAGAATTTACTAATGACGGAGTCAATCACGAGAGTAATAAACGAGTTGGATCGATGCAACTAATATCCTGATCACGTGAATGTGCTGACCGTACGCCCACGTTTATTACACCGAGCAGATCGCTTTCTCGATAAACCTGTTAATCCGTCAGAATCACGAGAAAACAACAGCTGGGATACTCGATTCTCACGTTCGTTAACGAGAGAATAAAGATATTCGTCGATATCGCAACCTGTTCGATATCGACTGATCATTGGAAGAAAAAAAGAAAAGAAGAAAAAAAATTGGTAATGCAATTTCCTTCGCACAAAGGATCATTACACACTGTGTGGGTTTTTACGCGTTTATAATCTTAAAGTGTAAAATTACGTAGAATATCTGACATACGTACTTTGCGTAACGACACACTCTTAAACACACTCAAACTCATTATCCTCGTCGCTTGAAATGTTTGCAAGTTCGACTCCATTTTCATCGTTAATGTTGATCTTCAATTATCTCGGACAATTTGCTCTCATTTTGTAAATTTTCACAAATTTGCTGATATTCGCTGCAATTTCATATTCGTTGAAATTTCAATGCTCGTTGTACAATGTTTGGAATGTCTGATAATATATTTCTCTGTGCTTTTCTTTTTTAATTCGGATCGCGTGGATTGATAAAATGTACCCCGTAAATGGAGGGACGAGTGTATTTTCAAATGTTTCAAAATTGAAATGAAACTGTCTCGAGAAAGTGGCGCGCTGCGCAAGCTGCGAAATAGAAACACGATCGAACAACGCGTGTTCGACGCTAATCCAGTGGCGAAAGAGTAACACCAAGTGCACCGTGAACGCCACTGGTTCGTCGTGTCGGGACTGAAAGAGGCTGAATAAATATCAATTCGACGTTCCAGACACGGGGAAACGGTTTCTTCGCGCGGAATGCTCGCAAACCGCAGCCGCACGTGCACGTCTGGCACGAACGCAATAATAAACGACGCTCGAGTTTCAGTTTCGCGTCTGCGAAAATCGTTTTTGCCTCGATTTATTCTCGTCTGATTATCTTGTCAAGAGCGATCTCGCTGCTCGACTTTCGAACAAGGATGGGAGAAAGAATCCACTAACTGCGGTTTGACTTGTTTGAAAATGTTTGAGCATGTTCGTCGGAGTGTGGCAGATGTATTTCAACGTCGTTCGTTCGATAAATAAGCGAAGCTCGTTATTAATTAACGAAATTAACTGAGAAACATCATTTGACAAAAATTTACAGCCAGGTGAGGTGAATGTTCTTTTTTTTCGAAGAGTATGTAGTTTTTCGCGGGCATGCGTCTAGACTCGCTATCGATCCAAGTTCGAGACTCACTTTAAAAACTTATATATTTATTATATTTAAAGCTTATATTTATTATTACTTGTAATTAAAACTTATATTTTTATATATATATTTCTCGACTTTCGTTTTCCTGTTTACGCGCGAATCGGAAATCAATTTTCACCGAGCTTTCCATACCTATCGCTCGAAAACTTGCGAGCAAGTATGATTCGCGAGGACGACATAAGTTCCAATCTTTCTACATGCATTAACTCGTTATATTCATTACTTAAAAAAAAAAAAAAAAGTACTACGTCTAAAAAGAAATTCGTGAAATTTCCACCTCGATCTATCGATCTGTCGATCTCAGTTACAAATACATTTTTCCTTTTCGCTTTCAAACTCGCTGGAAGACGTGTGTGTACCACGTCCAATTTCACCCGATATCGTTTACACAAGGTTCGTACCCCATAAACTCGCGCGCCTGCCATAAACTTCTCCACCTTCATCGTCCCACATTCTTACACACGTTCTTACTTGACTCCGGTGCTCCCGTTATTTTCAAGCGACATTTCCATTTTCTTTGTGAATACGTTTTCGAATGCGTTTCGTTTTCACCTTGCACCCGCGACCCTACATTCACCCCACCTGGTTTATAACGAACGTTCCAATTCAGGTACCCTGGGTCATTTGAAAACGCCCGGGTCGTGTTTTCTCGCTCTTTCTGCGGGATTCAGTGCCGTTGCTGTCGAACTGCATCCTATGGGAATCGACGACGGAGAATATAACTGCGAGAACGAGACGTGTAAGAGTCGAGAAAAGTGGAAATTCAAAGATCTCTCTCCTCTTCCAGTTTCTTCTAAAATACAGTGGCCGTATGTTTCTACGGTAGGAGATGTCCTTCCAGATTACGTGCTCACCGTTCATATCAAACTGCGAACTCTCGTCATTTTTCAACGTGTCTGGACCAGATTCGTTCTCTTTCCTTCGGTCGCCATCCCCTCTCAAACATTTTGCAACGGAGCGGAATATTCACTGCGTGATTCCCTCCACAAATTTTCCACATCGCACACTCTTCCCTTTAGAACTACCAAAGTTGTCAAAACGATCGATTTATATAATTCTTTTTTTTTTTTTTTTGGAGTAATTTTGCAACGTTGCGTTCTTTTTTTTTTTTTAGAGAGAGAGAGATTCGAATGATTTTTGCAAAATATACGAACAAAACTTCACGTTCGTATATTATACGTTATTATACACATAAATTATAAACGTTACTTCAGTTGTTGCAAGTTACGTGAATCACTTTGTATTATAAGCCTTTTCTCACGGTAATTCTTTGACTCAACTTTCATATTTCAGTTCTCGATACTAGTTCTATTGTTAACCTTCTCCCTTCCTCCGTGGAACACTTTTGAAACGTCGAAATTCTCGATTTGTCGACGAAGCGAATTCCCAACTCCCAAGAGACGAAATTCTGTTTCTCTCCGTTCTTTTTTTTTTTCTGCAGCGTCTTTCATTCTGTCATAGCTCGACGAGCTTGTCAATTCCGCTCGGATCGAGCATGGAAAAGCTCGACACTCGAGTCCATGTGCATCCATATGCATGGCGAAGGCCTCGAATACACGCGGCTGCAAACAATGAACAATGCTCGGGCGATATTGTGGAAGATGAGCGATCGCGATGACGAGCGGGGGCGCAAGGCCTCTCGGATATCCCTGGCCGACCGCCAGCGAACCTCTTCCGCCCAAATTCCACCGGCGATGCTCGCCTGGAACATCCCTAATCCGGCTAAACCCCCCTTTTAATCATCGACTTGGCGAAAAATCGGCCGAGACGCGGAAACTTTGCGTCAGTAATTTGGTACACCAGTGGACAAAATATACGAGACACCTTGTGTCGAAGTGTACGGGGAAAACTGAACAGAGCAATGTAGTACGAAGGTAGAAATTTTAATTCAAGAATTAAAATCTCGTATGCCTGGAGGAACTTGGATCTAAGCAGTGTAAAAAAATTATTCAAAAAAGAATTGTACGACAAGTTATTTTATCGCAAACTAAAGGAGGATATTAAAATTGAAAAAGATTTGAACAGTTTGCATAAACAAATATTCAAGAAAATTTATTAACATTTGCTTGGAGAAACTTATAAAAAATACGATTTTTTCAATACACTATTTAAACAAAAGATTTCTCTGCAAAATGGTATACACCATTAAATTCGAAAGTTGTTAAGAAAACACTGATTTCATCAATTTATACGAAAACGGTATCTTCAATAATTTTCCAAATATTTAACGAAATATGTTTCCCAACTGTTAGTCTTAGTTTTCATCCCTTCAACATCGACGACTGCCAATAAAAAACAAAGAAATGTTACGATTGCACGGAATCGTCTATTTCAAATTTGGAGCCACCATGTTGCTCCCCCGATCCAACTATCCAAGTTTTCCACGTGATGCAGATGTTGTATTAGTGGTGGAGTATCGTGTAACGATGTAAAATATAGCGTAATGTGGGCACATGGTAGTCGTAAAGACAGTGAGATATTTCTGTGCAGACGTTATGTACAAGAGACCGCAACGCGAAATATTACACATTTCTGTGTTATCGGTAAACGGTAACAGCGATTGCAGCACACGTTGCAGACCGCTTTTGCATATGAAAGTTACAGCCTTAAATCGACGCGTTACTCTTGCTCGCGTTCCGAGTTGGAGTTTGCTCCTCCTGCATTATACGAAACGAGCTTAAAAACGATTTTGGTAACTCTCAAACGCGACTGATTACACCAGGGAACAATCTATCTGTTAAGAAAGATTTATGAGTCGATTTCGAATAATTTAAATGATCATACCCTCATTACAAATAATAAATATAAATATAACATAATAATATAATAATAAAATATTATAATATAATAAATATAATACAAATATAAAAATATATTAATTTAAACGTCATTTCAGTAAAAGTGAATGTATAATACGAAATAAGGACCCTCAGATATCATATATAAACTTACAAATAATAAATATAATAAATATAAATGTAATAATATAATAATAAAGTATTATAATATAATAAATATAATATAATATAAATATAAAAATATATTAATTTAAACGTCATTTCAGCAAAAGTATAAAATAATAATACGAAATAAGGACCCTCGAATATTATATATAAACTGATCTTAAATCTTTGGCAAGATGAAGAAAAATTGTTTTTTCACTCGATAAAAATTGTTTGAAACGTGAAATTTCGCTTGCTAGTTGAACAGAGACGCAGGTAAAGGAATTGAAATATTCTTTCGAAACGCCTACAACGTCAAACACGGGGAGGCGCACGATTTGTTCTACGTGGCTGAGGGAAAAACACGGTCCGAGGTCTTCTGCGAAGGGAAATTCCGTGCAAAGATATCCGTGATACTCTCCGAAATATCACGCAAGACGTCACGTACACTCCGACCCGACGTACGTACATACGTACGTGTTTCTTCCCGCAGAATCCGACTATTTCAATGCATTTTTATCATCACGCATAACCCGTGCACGTGCTACGACGCGGTATTCCTGCGGGGCTTTTAGAGGCCCCCCCCTCGCCAAATAAATTCCAATTTCACCCGCCTTCCATTCGTATCTACCTCTTCTCAGCCCGATATATAAATTCGTACTTTCGACGCTTTTCCGGCCGTTTCGAGATGTATTCGCGATTCGTTGCCAATCCTTCGTTTCGCCAGTCTTTGCATAAATGTTCCTTCAAGTTCAATAAATTCGCCCTTAAGTTTCGCATAAATGCCTGTACTTCGTAAAAATATTAATATTTTAATATTTTAATATTTTAGTTTGACATTTTTAAAAATCTGTATAGAAATGACACAACTGATATAAAATAATTGGTCATTCTTTCCTTGACTCGTCAGTCCTCTATACCCTCCCAAAATTTCGACGCTTAAACTCGTGACACGTTTCTGATATCTCAAAAATTTATATTAGAGTAATACAATTGATATAAAATGATTGGTCAGTTTTTTTCCCCAACACGCTCCCGAAGTTTCGACATTTAAACTTGGGATACGCCATATGGATATTATATAATTTAGATTATATTTAGATTATATAATCTTCCATTTCATTTAGTTCAGATAGTTTTTAATCTTCGCGGAGACAAGTCAACGCAGCATCCAAGAATCTAATCCGGCAATTAACCGCTTGCGTTCGCGGCAACTGGTTCGCGGACCATAACGAGTGACCGAACCGTACACAATAATCGTCGCTTTCTTTTTCCTTTTGAACTCGTCCGTATGATATCACTGGATAGACTATTAAGAACTGTTCCATTAATTGTCACTGTTCCGACAATCAAAATTCATCTCAAATTTGCAAAGTCCTTCTCCTAACGTTGCCTAGATAAATCTAGAATCCCCCGATTCTCGTCTGCTTCGTTCAACCACTCGCGCTGGCAACCGATTGCGGACCATAACGAGTGACCAAACTTCGTATGCCTTTTAGCACTGCCTCTTGCCAGTTGCTTTCTTTTTGAACTCGTCGGTATGACTAGTATCACTGGATAGAAATGATTGAGAAGTAATAAACTTATCATTTCGTTTCGCCTGGGTTACAAATTGCATAAAACTGAGAAAATGTTGCAATTTTGGGACAAACAATTCTCGACGTCATTCCAGCGCAAGAGGTTAATCATACTGGACTAACTTCCTTCGGCACATGATTCAACGAACACTGAACAAGGCTCGCGAGCAATAGCGGAGGGAAAGAGAGAGAGAGAGAGAGAGAGAATCAAGTGGACGAGAGCAGGATGAAAAGCGGCGGACAGGTGAGAGGTCCTTCATGCTTCTTCGTTCTCTCGAGACCGCGCGTTCGTGTCGAAACCCGCGAAACGGAGCAGACCTCGTGAAGAGCGGCCTCGCTCGTGTTTCTTCCCGTCACCGAGATTGCCTCAGCGCTTGCCTCATTAGAAGAAGCTCGCTGGACCCGGCTAGTTCATTACCGGCGATCTTATCTGCGACTCGTTCTTTCACGAGGCTCCTTGGCCCGGCTTTCCTCGCCGCGGTCCGCGGCCACCATCTTTCCCACGTCCTCCCCTACTCCCTCTCCATTAATTAACAATCGTCCCGAAACTTTACAATCGGGCAAAAAGAATCGTGTAATTTGGTCTCTGTAATCTGGACGTCGGGGGGTATTATCGGAGGCGATTCGTTTAGACTTGGACAAGTTGGGTAAAACCGGGTACCATTTTGTTTTTCTAAGGTAACAGCTTCGATGCGTGATGGAAGAAACCTAGGTAATTGCTCGCAACTTTTTACTTTGGGGCAATTGTCGCCTGTTCTTAGGCCGATGTGATTGTCTTGCGACTAGGTTTGTCTAGTCATCCAAATTTTAAGTATTGAAATATTAGGTTTTCTGTGTGTGTGTGTGTGTGTGTGTGTGTGTGTGTGTGTGTGTGTGTGTGTGTGTGTAAGTGTAATTTACATTTAATGTTTAGTAAATTAATGCATTTGGGAGTAATTGACTATGGGGGATTACAATGTACAGATGGGCACATGTGATATGTACAAGCATTGAAGAATATTTTATTTGCGATTTTTGTTCTATTAATTGAAAGAGATATACGTAAATATCTTTAAAATAATTCAAACATTTTATACAATACGGCGAAAGTTCCTAAACTAGTAATTAACATAATTTTTTATAAGACAGACTAGATAGGATAACTCTATATTAAATAAATATATAATATTACAAATATAATTGTAATATACAATGCAATATCGTGTAAATATATTGTAATATATTAAATAAATATATTATATCATATCAAATAAATTGTATTTACTAAAATTGTTAGCAATTGTATTATTTCTCAACTAATATCTCCAGAAAATTTCATTTTCTCGCGAGCCAAACAATTTTTTCCAAAAATTTTAGTCACTTTCTCGTTCTACGAGGTTCAATTGAGCCTTGTGCGAATATTTTTTTCCCCGTCACCTAATTTCTCGTCGCGAAGCTAAATACATTAGGCCAGTTTTTACCCTACTTTCCCCTACTTGTAAACGTACGTAGTAAAAAGCGATCCGAAAGCGTCTCTAACTCGAAATTGTTCTAGGTTAATTGCACGTTCAGTAGGTGGCAACTAAAAGTCCGGAGAAAGTCTAGCGCGGTTGCACTTTGATAGTAACGCGACAACGCGTGTTTAACAACGATGACGACGCGAAACAACATCGCTGTCGAATGTAAAAGCATCTGTATGTAAAAGCATCGTACGGCAAGAAGAAAAGGCCGATTCGTTCAATTTAAACAGATTGCACGCGTACGCGTAATTAATCGGTAGCATAGATTAGTGCATGGAGAAACGACACAGGACGTAGAAAGGACAACTGTCAATGTTCCAGGCGAGATCACAGTGAAATTACCTCGATAAATTTACTTTCCTATCCAAGTAATTATCCGTCATTCCCGGATAATTAAATTCCACTTCA
Organism: Tetragonisca angustula; assembly: GCA_036937485.2. Taxonomy (NCBI): domain Eukaryota; kingdom Metazoa; phylum Arthropoda; class Insecta; order Hymenoptera; family Apidae; genus Tetragonisca; species Tetragonisca angustula. The sequence continues at coordinate 292,799 of JAWNGG020000058.1, read as the reverse complement.
CGGTTCGTTGCCGCGAAACACAAATACGCCATGCAGACTCGCGGCACACGCGAGCGCGACGTTGTTGTTTGATCGCGAAGTGAAAATTCCACTTACACTTTTCCGTGTCGCGAGCTGCCACCGTGTAATTGTTATTTTCAACGTGTAATTTGTTATTTTCAGCCGTCCAACAGTCTAGTTCTCTACGTCATCAACCGACACTCATTCGTCATTCTCAATTTGTCGTCAGAATTGTGACTACGCCTCTGTTGAATACACGCTCGACGTGTATCAGTGATACTCTCGAAATTCGAAGCTGCGAAATTACTTTATACAGAGTGTTCCCGACGTACTATGTCTGCAGTACAAGCGGTACATATAATTTCCACAACTTTCATTAATTTCGTTAAAAAAATAGACAAATTGTAGATACTCTTTAAGTGTGAATAAATCTGTGTGCGAAAACTGCGTAGCAAAATGTATCACGTTCCTTAGAAAAAAGTCCCAAAGAAATCGATTTTTACAAGCAGGATTACCAAAATTTATTAGCCCCCTTAATTCAATTTAACCTGACTGATGTTTCACGTTTTTCAGGGCAACTTTCTTGTGACTCTTCTGAATTCGAACGACAGTTCGAACTACGAATCGCTGAAAATGAAAGAATAAAGTTGCGCAGTGCAATCGTATCGAACAACGATAGCAAGAAAGTATAATTGCACGCAGGAGGAAGGGACCTAACCTGGCTAACGGATCGCTGGTTATATTCGTGCAACGACGTTGCGCAACGTCGACGATCCGGCCACAGATTCATTCGAGGGATAAGAAACGAACGATGCTTTGAGATATAATTTATGGACTGTTACACGCTGTCAATTATGCCAGTGAATCGTGACAGATGTACGTACTCTAGGGACGGTGCGAAGCACTCGGCGTTTTACCGACTCGCCGATTCGTTGGAAACGGCGAAACGGTCGAAATATACCCACCGTGAAACGAGAGACGTTAAGCCCGGACAATTTCCTGCTTTTAATGGAACCAGCGCCATCGACGAGCGCCGTTCATTTCGAATAATTAATTCTCGGCGTGACTTCGTTCCCGCCGGGTCCGTCCTTCCGATTCTCGCTCGGAAAATTTGTATTCGGATCCACGCGCTCCCGTCGAATTTCCGTGGTCTTCGTAAAAAGTATCTGTCAACTCTCTTGAAAACAGTCTCGTAGATGGTGATTGAATTTTCCCCGACATCTCGACATTTTCCATGGTAGATTCTCTTCTCCGGGAGCTTGACTCGCGCGACGCTTTCGTCGAGAATACTGACGTAGAAGTATTCGTAATCGCGATAGACTGTTGAGAGAGGATGCAATTTTAAGAAAGTGAAAAATTTTCTTACGCGTTTCTCAATGTACTCTTGCACTCTTTGTTCCGTGGAGTACGGGTAATTCGCGCACGCTCGATCGAGCATGCGCGTGATAATAACAAAACTTTCTTTTCGGTAATTTGAATCATTTGTATTTTTCTTTTCTTTTTCACAAAGCCAGCACTTTCTAGATGGAAAATAAAACTTTTTACTTTTACAAATGAAATTTTATAATTTCTCGTTCGAATTCGCTAACTGTGAGCTGTAAATCGTTTAATCTTTTAGGTGTTCTGGGCCTCGTTGGCCAATAAAAGTTTGTCGTACATAGTTTATATATATATATATATAATTTTTATTAGTAATGTAACCTATATTATGTCGTTTTTCAACGCTGTACAAAATTTCGTTTTATTTAAGAATTAATACAGTTTTAATCTATAGAATATAGGTTATTCGTTTTCATTGTATTTTCTGCAACGTTCACGATTAAAATTATCCAAAACACGTGATTAACCTTACTATTTAATTAAATTATTCAAAATAATTAAGTAACCAACTCAAAATTAATTAACCGAGTCAAGCTAATTAATTTTGGGTTTGTTACTTAATTATTGCAGTGAAAACAAATAACCCATATTCTATAGATTAAAACTGTATTAATTCTTAAATTTCAGTTTACTAGTGCAAGTAACCGGAATACAGAATAAAGTGTGCTCATACGTAGAACAAAATTCTCATTCAATTATTCGAATTTTGGTTATACAATACCGCCACTGTTAATGACGCCACTGTATAATTAAATAATTAAACGAAGAAGTGCAACCAGCCAGAGTTAATGACGCCACTGTATAATTAAATAATTAAACGAAGAAGTGCAACCGAACGGAGCCGCAGCTGCAGTTGACATTTCCATTAAGACGTGTTCCTGTTGCAGTTACAACGACAGTTCGATTCTCATCACTCGAAACGAGATCGAACGAGGATATTTCCGCTTATCGGATAGTCGAGCAAATAATCTTACGATCATTCGTCATTGTCGAAAAGCATGAACATTATGGCCGTTGAAATAATTTCGTACGTGCGCGTATATTTCATTGTAGAAAACGAGAAACGAATACGTCGCTTTCGACGAGGTATTCGATAATCGTTGCTGTTCGATATTACGAGATGTTTCAGCTTCGCGTGTCGAGCCAGAAATACCAGGCTGGTTCTAGCAAATTTAACTTAATAATTGCACGTGACGAGAACGTTCCATTATTTAAACCGAATTGTACGCGATTCAGGAGCCAGTCGCCAAACACGAAATACACTTGAATGTAAATGAACCCTCCGCTTTGTTAACTTTTCGCGAGAGCGTGACGCGATGATTTCGAAGAACCAGATGCGCAACCGTAGGATCTTTAAAAACCTAAATTCTTACACCGTATATCTCGTGTTATAATATATAAATATATATTATTATGTATTATGTATGTTATAAAATATATTATATTATAATATATATAAATATATAATATATTATTATATACTATGTATATATATTATAATATTATTATAATAATAATATTATATAAATAAATATTATGTATATTATATATTTCAATATACATAAATTATATCTTACAATATATAATGTACAACTTTAATAAAATCGTAAAACATAACTTTAATAAAATCCAACGACCCATGACTCCGACGAAGAAACGGGAATTTACATGCCAAGTTTTCTAGCCACACGAAGCCGAATTGGAAAGCTCGTGGAAAATTCATGGGAGAGCTGCTAAATCGGAGAATTTGGGTCAGTCGCATCTGCCTCTGGGTATTGTTAGATCGCGAGTAACGCGATATCCGATATCTGCCACGGGGAGAGAAAGAGCAAGAGCCGCGGCTACTCTTCCGATCTGAAAATACAGAGTCGCGAAGTGAAAAGTTAAATAAGTCACGCGAGCTCGCGATAACGTGTTTGCCCGTGTCGGTGCCGCTTCATACTGGTTCGCCGACGTATCGCGTAAGGCATAATTCAAAATTCCGCGTGTCACAAGACCGCGGTGTCTAACGATGTCTCACACTCGACACGAACGTACGTATATAGTGTATACGTACAGTTATCGCGAACGAAACGTTCTAATTTTGCGTCTAGGGTTCGCGCTAACTGCGGCCCGATTATTATATTACATTCTCGATTTACAAGTATAGAACGTGTAGAACGTGACACGTAAGCCGAGACAGATTTATCTGCGAAAGCTCGGCGATCACGTTGAAAACACTTTCAAACGCCTCTAATTTTCTTCTACCGGAAATAAAACTTTCAATTCGTGATTAAAATAGAAATCACCCTCTAATCTATCAGGATTTCAACCGACGTTTCGTTTCATCTCCATTTCGTCACGTTCGATTTCAATTGAAATTACAAAAATACTTTATTGCTCGCGAGCGTGAACCGAACGATGGCATCGATAATCATTTATTCACAAATGGCGAGGAAAAATATTGGTAATATGTCCGTGAGCGTAATTTCACCGCTGTGTCACCGAAGTCAGTCGGAAGTTCTAGTTTGAAATCGCTAACTCGCTAATTATTCCAGGAGACAATCGACAATGGACGATGGTTCAGATCGATTCCTCCCACTTGCGAAGACAAATTGCAATCACTCGACAACGGACGTTATAATTATCGGCCACCGACGTTTTTAATTACCCGCACGACTGAGCTCGACGCTCGATCTTCCCGTACCGAGCGAAGCCGAACTCACAACTCACAGCTCTCTATCGCGTTAGAAATGAAGTTTGCAAATTTATCTCTGGAATTCGCTCGCGTTCTCCAATTTCCGTTCTCTTTTTACGATTCTTTCTCCCCCCCCCCCTTCTTTCTTTCACACAACGTTCGATTCAACGCGGAAAAATGAAATAATATCCACCCTGGTATGAGACTTGAAAAATTTCGTGTCGTGAGATATTAGTAGCTCAGTGATATTACTTGCAATTTTCGTAAACATACATAATTGAATCTAAAATTGAAGTGCGAAATTAAATGTAAAAATTGATGCATTTTTTAATCAAACATCTATCACAATCGTTTTTATAAGATTTAGTTTATTACAATACCTTTAAAATTGCTGATAAGATTTAACATAACAATGACGAATTTCTTGAATTATTTCTATGTAATTTCTATCAATTTCGAAATGAGCTTTAAAAAAAAAAGTATCGTGCCTTTTTCTACACTAGTTCTAGATACACTGAATTTTACATTCCAAGTCAGACCAACTTTGTCTGTTCCTGTTAAAAAATATTTATTCGAAACTATAAAAACTTATTTTTGTAATCTAAAAAAGATCCATTAACGTGTGACCAAATAATGAGTTCTTTTACGAAAATTTCCATTCCGATAGAAGAGGTACTTTTCTTCTGCGCATCTGTATCGACCAAAGAAATATCGAGAAAGCGTCTGTCCTCGTTAAAAAAATATTTATTCACATAGAAACTTATTTCGTAATGTAAGAAACAAGACCCATCAACGCGAGACCGAGTGATAAATAAATTCCTTTTAAAAATAAATTTCCATTCCGAGAAAAGTCACCACTTTTTTGCCATTTTCTTCTGCCCGCGTCGAGAGAGTTTCCAATTCTCGCCCACCAACGTGAAAACAGGGTTTTTCCCATCGAGCAGGTTCCGCGAAGTAGCGAAACGCCTCGATTAAGAGGCACTCGCCCGTAGAGAGAAACGACTCGATTAGCCAGCGACTGTGATTACCGCCGTATACCTCGTCCGACTCTGACGGACATGAAAATCAGCCTCAGGGTGACCTATCCTCGTTTTTCCTTCCCGAACCGCCTCATCAGCGAAACAACCGTGCACGTACTGAATCTGCTCACTCTGCTTCAGAGTGGAATCGGTCGGTCTGCAACCGGGTAAACGAAAGGAGAAAGGAGGACGCGATAGAGCCACGATAGAAAGGACACGGTTCATTTACCTACATCGATTTATTGCGATCGGCGAGATTGTATCTGCTGGCGTAGCATCTGCACGCCGTATCACGATTTAATTGGTCCCCGCCGCGGATCGATCACCGGCGTTTTCTCTCTGCGCTCGGCGATCGTGCGGATCTCTCTCGCGATCCTCTTCGCGCGCGCGCGCGCCTTTTTCCTTTTTTTTTTTCTTTTTTTTTGTTTTTCCCTCTCGCGATCGTGCCGGCATGCGGCAGCCCAGGTGACGACGGTGAACGCGCCAATTACGGCTAATGCGAAAGAATTATCTCGCCGGTACGGAACGGCGGAGTCGGTGGGCCAGAGTTGTGTGTTCGAGGAAGATCCGTATCGAGATATCCTTGTTAACAATCGCGATACTCCGAAGGAGAATCGCTCTGTCTTAACCTCTCGCGCTGGCAAACTGGCTCGCTGACCGTAACGAGTGACCCCGAACCGTACGTACGATAATTCGTCGCCTTTCTTTTTCATTTCAAAATCGCCGGTACGATATCACTGGATCAAAATTATTAAGATAATTTAATATTAAATAAAAGTTGTAGTAATATTTCTGAAAGTATAATTTACATATTTCTAATCTATAATGGTAATATTAAATAAAAGTTATAGTAACATTTCTGAAAGTATAATCTACATATTTCTAATCTATAATGGTAATATTTAATTGTAATATTAATTATAATATTGAATAAAAGCTATGGTAATGAAAGTATAATCTATATATTTCTAATCTATAATGGTAATATTAAATAAAAGTTATGGCAATATTTCTGAAAGTATAATCTACACATTTCTGATCTACAAAGGTAACATTAAATAAAAGTTATAGTAATATTTCTGAAAGTATAATCTATATATTTCTAATCTATAATAGTAATATTAAATAAAAATTATAGTGACATTTCTGAAAGTATAATCTATATATTTCTAATCTATAATGGTAATATTAAATAAAAGTTATAGCAATATTTCTGAAAGTATAATCTATATATTTCTATATATTTTTAATCTATAATGGTAATATTAAAATTTATAATAATAAAAATATTTAAAAAATTTATAATATTGAAAGTTATGGTAATAAGTAATATTTAATATTAAATAAAGTGACAAACTTATCATTTGTTTCTGCCTGGGTTACATCTAAATACACTTAAAACTGAGAAAATGTTGCAATTTGGAACAAAAAAAAAATTGTCGACGTGCGTGCCACGTCATTTCGACGCAAGAAATAAAAAAAAATGTCCTCTTCGTCATCGCGTTTAGGTTCAACGCGATATCTCTCGAAAAGAAGTTGGAGAACGAGGAGAGCACACGCCTTCGAAGCCAAGTGTCCGCGCTATTATTTTGAAGCCGCGGGCCAATTACCATTAACCAGCGTGTACAATGCCGGCCGCGGCTCCGACACGCTCGCAGACGAGCATCCACCGCCAGCGTGATTTACCGGCGCGAATTAATCTGCCGTGTTAAATGAAAAGCCAAAGGAGGAGAGCGTCGTGTACGCGCGGCTGCGCCACGCAGGGGCTGAAACGCATCTGCAAGATGGGGATGATGCCGCGACTCTCTCGCAACTTTCTCGGGATTACGTCGGGATTAAGAGACGAATAATAGACAGACGATATCTCGTTCGCAGAGACCATCCTGTCTCGCAGCTGTTCAGTTGGTTTTCTTCCAACTGGCGATAGTTCGTAGGAGAAATCGATCTTTCGCCGAAAACCGAAAGATTCCGATAACTTGTACTACGTTATATTGTGTACTATTATAATTGTTACAACTTGTACTGTTTCTATAACTTTTCCAGGCAAAACAAATGACAAGTTGATTACTTGTTAATAATCTCTATCCAAGTGACGTGAAAAGGAAAAGAAAAGCGACGAAATTATTGTGTACGGTTCGGTCACTCGTTATGGTCCGCAATCAGTTGCCAGCGCAAGGGGTTAACCTCCAAAATTGTAATATTTTCTCAGGTTTAAGTATATATTTAAATGTAACCCAGGCGAAACAAATAAGTTACTTCTTAATCATTTCTATTCAAGTGATATCGACACCGACGAGTCCAAAAGAAACAGAAAGCGACGATTTTATCGTGTACGGTTCGGTCACTCGTTATGGTCCCCGCGAGCGCCAGTTTGCCAGCGCAGTCGTTTAATTTATCCAAGAGTTTCGACGTTCAAATTCGTAATACCCGCGCGACACAACGACAGAAACAAACTTCACGTGACACTCCCGCCATATGGGAGAACAGAACGTTCAAACGTTCGCGATCAACTTGATTCTTCGCGAACAGAACGAACGGAATTGACTTCGGCCAAAGTTGCCAGAATTACGAATTCGGGGCTCGCAGTGTCGAAAGAAATATCGTCAGAGCTTACCGCAGTAATGGACGAGGATGTGAAGGGTGCCAGCGTGTATCCGTGAGTCGCACCAGGAAGTGGTGTCGACCTGGGGCTCGAACAGAGAGAGATCGAGACCCTCCATGTCGCTCTCGCCGCAGGAGTCGCTCAGGGGCTCCAAATTGCCGGCGTTCGCCACCTCGTCTTCGTCCTTCGTCACGTCCTTCGAAAGGTTCTCGTTTCCTCCCGCACGACATCGTCCTGGTGTCAACGCCATTTCTCGCCGAAAGCGAGTTCAACTCGGCAAGCAGCAAGTTTAAGCGCCACTTACTGCCCCGATTTGGCTATCGCCGTGGTTCCCAAGTGGTTCTGACACTTTTCAGCGAATGTTACACCTTCAGCGATCGACTCGACTCATCGTTCGTCGACGATCGACTGCTCGGCCGCTTTCGATTTAGAAACTGAAAGCACACGTGGATCGCGAACTGACTCGCAGACGCTGAAGCGGAAAGTACCAGAGGCATATCGAAAAATCCGTTTTTGCACGAACATAGTTGCCGGTAGATCGCGGAGTTGCTTGATCATTGGCGTAAATCAGTTCCGTGTCTACCTAATGTTAACCTACGTATGTGCGTCATTAGCGTATATATGAAAAATGGCCACCTAAATAAGTTTTCGAATCGTGAAAAATATTCTTTGCTTAATACGAATGGCATCCAAAAGGCTACATAACTGGTGAGAATATTTTTTTTCAAAGACTTTTCAAGGTCTTTCTTTTTTTATTGTGTCGCGTAATTGGTATGAAAAAAAAAATACGTTCAGATATGTAAAGAACAGGACCTTGAAAATTTAAGTTTCACGTATAAATTTACCTGTGTGCGATATTTAGGTTTGTTAGATGAACAAATTGGCTCGATTTTTCTGACATTTATATTTCTGGTCTGAGCAGTTGGATTATTTTCGAAAAGACGGAGCACTTCACCACTTCCACCAAAACTTAGCTGAAGAAATTATTGAAGATAATGTAAAAAGAACAAGGAAACACGAAAAAATTACAAAATGCCCATTATTGCCATCAAGATTTATTGGAACGAACGTTTTCCAATAGTGAAACACACTTCGTCAAGGAAAAGCTTCGCGTCGTTTGCATATCTCCAAAGAAACAAAGAAAAACAATTTATCAGTGCGATAACTGCAAAAGTAGCTTTACCCGTCGACCACCTCAGACACTGAACAAAACAATTAGTCTACATTCGTTATAGTCATTGTTTCAATAAAATTTTTTTATAAACGTATCGACGTAGGATATACGTACAAAATTACCGAAATACGAATTTTTGTTCACTTCTCGAGAATTTTCCACTCTACTAATATAATAAAAAATAAAATTGGTGATATTATTATTCACTCTTCCTTACAATGGTTGCTAGAACTCCTACGATTCACAGTATTTCGAATTAGACCCATGAGACTTTTCCTACACAGAGACCTTGGAGGAAACAATCATTATGAACAAAACGATCCTCAAGTTGGCGACAGTTCGTGGAAAGACGTGGAAGTGGATCAAAGTTACGTCTGTGGCTTGTACGAGCGTAGAAGCGAGTGTACTCGCGGCCTGAAAGGGAGGCCCTCGTGTCGCGAAACGCAAAGGCCCTCTTTAATTAAGCGAGCTTGTAATTAATTGCCTGTTCTTGGTCAATCCCCCGCGCGCGACACGTCGACGAGAGTTACGACCTATCCAACAACACCGAGCACTCCTGGCCGGCCACTAGCTAAACCTTGCGTCCAACGTTTTGCTTTCTCTCGCGATCGAAGAGAAGAGAGAATCCGCGAGAGCCGCATCCTAAGTTCGTGACGAGTGTATTTCGTCTTTCGACAACGTGACATTCCAGCGACAATCGAACGAGCGTTCATTAACTTTCGAGTCAAGTCGCAATTCCTCGTCCACGACTTTTATTTCACTGGCTACCGCGAAAAGCGAAACAACTACGGGTTCGAGCCTTAACTCGCGTAACAGACTTGAAGCAGGCATCGGGAAAAACGAAGAATGAAATTTCGTAATAGAGTCCGCGCTACTCGAGAAACTCGAGGGAACAAATAACGACACGCAACGTGAATGAAACGAATTAAAACGAATGTACCGTTTGCAGAACTTATACAGCGACCTCGTTTCAACGTTATAGAAATACACTTTCCTTCCAAGAATTCGCTCGGTAAACTGAGCTATTATAGTCTCTGCATATATTGTGCCTTGCTTGGTACTTCTGTTTTCTGTTATTTTTTTTTCTTTTTTTTTTTTCTACTTGAGACAAAGGTCTTTTGTACCAAGTTATACCGCGTCTGCTCTCTCAACTATTTTGCCTATTTTTCAAACTTTGCTCCCTCACAGTTTATAAGACATACAGCGACGAGCAAGATCACACACACGCGTGGAATTTCAACATAGGTATAATAAAAATAAAATAGGTAGAATGTTTTGGTTTACCCAAGAAAATTCTACTACCACCGTGTTACAATTGCTATACAGTTTTCGTACAGTTACTGTACAAAAAAATTCTACTACCACCGTGTTACAATTATTATACAGTTTTCATACAGTTTACAATTACTATCAGTTTCGTATCACGATTAATTCAAATGAAAAATTGTCGATATTTCAAACTATCGTAACAGTGAAAGTCATATATAGTGAAGAGCATAATTGTAATAGGAATGTGAAAAATTGTGAATCACTTAAACTGATGTAAGTTTGTGAGAAAAAGGATTACGTGTATCGTTATTACATTGAAGAGCATAACTGTAACAACGACAGTGAGAAATTGTCCATAACTTAAACTGATACAACTTCGTAAAAAGAGATCATACAACGATCCACAGAGTTCTTAAAATTCGTTGCACGACTTTTATTTCCCGTCATTTTACTGAACTTTGAAGAAAAATCCCAGAGATCCAAGTATTTCGTCATTTTATTGAACTTTGAACAAAAATCCCAGAGATCCAAGTATTTCGTCATTTTATTGGACTTTGAATCAAAATCCCAGAAATCCAAGTATTTCGTCATTTTATTGAACTTTGAACAAAAATCCCAGAGATCCAAGTATTTCGTCATTTTATTAAACTTTGAAGAAAAATCCTAGAAATCCAAGTATTTCATCATTTTATTGGACTTTGAATCAAAATCCCAGAAATCCAAGTATTTCGTCATTTTATTGAACTTTGAACAAAAATCCCAGAGATCCAAGTATTTCGTCATTTTATTAAACTTTGAAGAAAAATCCTAGAAATCCAAGCATTTCGCCATTTTATTGGACTTTGAATCAAAATCTCAGAAATCCAAGTATTTCGTCATTTTATTGAACTTTGAACAAAAATCCCAGAGATCCAAGTATTTCGTCATTTTATTAAACTTTGAAGAAAAATCCTAGAAATCCAAGCATTTCGTCATTTTATTGGACTTTGAATCAAAATCCCAGAAATCCAAGTATTTCGTCATTTTATTGAACTTTGAACAAAAATGCCAGAGCTCCAACTATTTCGTCATCTAACTCTATAATGTTCAAATTGTTCAGTCGCGCTCTTGAGCTGTAAATCTCCTGTTGATCTATGCCATGTTCCTCGTAACGTAACGCAGCGAGACTGAAGTTTGACCGCGACCCGACAAAGTAAGGCTTGCGCGGCCTGGCAAGACATTAATTACTCGATGTGCCCGTGAACGAGATATATCGCGGCGCGCGGCAACGTGGCGTGCTCTCGTGTCGATAAATTATTTACACATATTTACATGGGCCGCTTCCTGTGCCATGGGCCGAGCTCGCCACTGCGGATGCGAAAGCGAAAAAACCAGTTTCATTGAAAAAGGATAACGGTGCGCTCGAGGAACTCGCATGCCGGAGCAGCTCCACCCGATGAAAATCTATTACCGCGTGCACGCGGCATCGCGACGTCGCATCTCGTCGAGAAGAAAAGATCGCGATTTTCTATATACGCCCTCGGACATTCTTTGACAAATGAACTACTTGCCAAACAGTTACTTGCCTCGTTTTGATTTGCGTTTGTGGAAAATTTAGAGATCGCACGAAATACTCGAGGACGAAGCATTTGAAGTACAACAAAGCGATATTCTACCGAGAGGTTCTGTTTTTTCTTAAATCTAACGTGTTGGCGCTAAATTAAGAACGCTAAACATTCGACGAGACTAGTCGACGAGACAGAAAGAAAAGTTTAAAGTTGGTCTGTGGCTATCATATATGATGAATTCTACACCTTCGATTTGATGGAAATACGTGTAAAGAATCTGCCGCAAAATTGATCCTCACTTAGAATTTCAGGGTCGAAAAATTTTCTTTTCTTAGCTCGTCACGAAGGTAAAACTTTTCCAAGGAACTGTAGGTTGCAAACAGTTCTCTTGCAAGGTGGCAAAAAAGTTTCTTGATCATTTGATCATTTGATGTGCGTTCTAACAGCGGCTTTATGGACGTGATGTTATCTTTTAATAATGTTAACAGTCAGTTTCTATCATTTGATTATTGACATATATCTTTAATATTGACACTGATGTCACAACTATGATGTTAGTGAAACCTGCTACGAGAATTAGACATCCACACGTCCAGAATCATAAAGTCGCTGTTAGAACGCACGCGTCCGCAGTTTATTAGGTTGTGACCTATAGTTCCTCGGAAAAGTTTTACCCTCGTGGCGAGTACAATACAGTGCAAAAGGAAACAAAAACTTTTTTTTCACCACGAAATTCAAGGCCAAGACAGATTCTTTCCGTGTATGTATCTCCATCGAATCTATGATAGACACCCTGTACGTATATACGGTACGTAGGTAGAAATCGATCGGCCGAAAACGATTAGCACGGACGCGCGAACACCGTGAACAGAGATGAAGATCGCGATTCGCCCAACATCACCGGCGAAGATCACGGCACGTGAACTGGTTTCGCGAATACCGAACGAGCGTGACGTGTGCGTGGTGGTCGCGTGTGGCAGAGCTGGCAAACGAACGACGAAACGAAGAAGCGGAAGAAAGAGAGAAAGGGAAAGGAGAAGGAAAAGCAGCAGGGTCCAGGTCGTTCGCATCGCGAGTTCGAAGTTTCTGGCGTCGGAGCCGCCGTAATCGTTTCGTGACCACCGAGCAGAATTCCCTGCCCTTCCTTCTCCTTTTTCGGCCTCCATCTTTCAGGGTATTTTTCCAGCCGGCGAGCACCATCGAAAAACAACGATTCCGCGAGAGAAAGAGATTGGCCGTCGGCACGCACGCCGAAATTTTCGGCGGAAAGGGAGCGGAGTAACTGCCCGATTCGAGAAACGAGAGAAGACTACTCGGCGATATTTTTGCACGCTCGAGACCACCACTACTTTGTGCACACTTGGATTTTTCTCCTTCTGACCAGAGACTTGGACCAGCGAATTGAAGAAAAAGAAAAAGAAAGAATGCCAGCGACCAAGGATTTTTCGTCAAAGTTTCGCTGAAGAGATTTAACCCTCTTGCGCTGGAATGGCGTGCCACGCACGTCGAGAATTTTTTTGTCCCAAAAATTGTAATATTTTTCTCAGTTTCGAGTATATATAAGTAAAACAAAATAGGCAAAGCAAATAATAAATTTATTACTTTTCAATAATCTCTGTGTAGTGATATCATACCGACGAGTTCAAAGAGAAAGCGACGAATTATTATATACGGTTCGGTCACTCGTTATGGTCCGCAATCGCAAGTGGTTAACCTCTTGCGCTGGAATGACGTGCCACGCACGTCGAGAACTTTTTGTCCCAAAATTGCAATATTTTTCTCTAATAGTTTCTATAATATTTCTATAATAATTCTATAATACTTTTCTATAATAGTTTTGAGTATATTTAAGTAAAACAAAATAGGCAAAGCGAATAATAAATTTATTACTTTTCAACAATTTCTATCCAGTGATATACTGACGAAAAAGAAAAGCGACGAATTATTGTATACGATTCGGTCTCTCGTTATGGTCCGCAATCAGTTGCCAGCGCAATTGGTTGATAAAGATCGACCACGGTAATGTATACCGCATCGTTTCTGTGATATCGAGTCTTTGAATTGCAAGTTACACTGATGGTTTCGATCTGAAAGAAGGACAGCAGATTGTAGCTTCAATACTTCAAACTGGAGATTGATAAATGTATGTAATGCGTGTAAATTGTTTCAATGGTTTACATCTGATGCGACGTCACACGATTTTAATAATGAATGTTTCTCGAAGAAAGCAAGAAACAAGACTCTCAAATTATGGTTGCGATTTGAAGTAAAAAAAAAAAAAATCAGATTGTCGTCTCACTTTCAACTTCAATTGTACAAACTGAAGATTGACAAATACAAATTACACGTATGTAATACTTTCAACGATGTCACACGATTATAAGAACTAATGTTCCTTGAAGAAGGCAAGAAATTAACATAAGACTCTCAAATTATGGTTACGATTTGAAAGAAGAAAGAATCAGATTATTGCTCCATTTTCAATTTTAATTCTTCAAACTGAAGATTATATGTATTTAACAAAGCTTTCAATGCTTTACGCCTGACACAATGTCAGACATGTCACGCGATTGTAATATCTCGTAATAACTTAATATGTGCAACTTAATAACTTAATGTTGTAATAACTCAAAATGTGTGAGAGACATAACAATGCCGCCATGTAACATAGATACTCGATTGTTTTCAATAGAACCATTAATAAACCACGTGCAGATCCATCCTTATTAATATCAAGATACATCAAAAACAAATATAACAAAAAGTTTTACAAAAATGTTTCCCGAAGAAGGCAAGGAAATTAATACTCGTAAGATTCTAAAATTCTGCTGCTGTCGCTCCTCGCTCTCCAATATCACGAGAAGACACAACAGCAAAAACCGGAAAGAACTAATTGCTCCATTTAGGCTCGCGCGCCGCGTTTCACTTCCTGGCCGAGCCCTGGTCAGCTCGGCATTCGTCACCGGCAAATCGAGTCGCGCAGCAGGTGCGACTCCGAAGACCACCGACCGAGTTGATGCCCGAGAGACTCGTTTCCGCGCGGCAGGAGAAGGAAGAGGCTTTACACGAACGCTGCGTACGCGCGTGCTTGTGTCTACACGACGATTCGGAGGCAGTGTCGCGTGCTTTTTGCACGGCCAAGGTTCAAGCCGGTGAAAAGGATCCTCGAGGAAGGATCTGTTCCGGTCGAGCCACGAGGCCAGACGGAAGCCAGTCCAGCGGAAGCATGAGAGGCAAGAGGGTCGGCCGAGTACCTACTTACGACAACCGCGATCCCTCGTAAACATCGGAGAACGGAGAACGGCATTCCCTCCTGGGAATCCGCGGCAAGGAACGAGGATAGCTGGCGCACTCGTCCTGATAACGAGCGAGCAAGTGCACATGAAGATCACATTCCGCCAGTTTTTTTTTTTTTTTTGCCCCGATGGCAGATTTACGAGCGGCGGGTGATTCAAATTCAACGCCCTCGGATCCTTCGCGAACTCTACTCGCAGCCATAGATAAGAAATACGCACATGCCCGATACAGTAGAGTGGCTACGAGAGATTACGCGTTGACTCGCCAGATGGGAAAACTCAGAATTTACTCGATTCGCTTGGCGTCTTTGCTTGGATTAATTAGGATTGGACTCTGGTGCCGCTTTTACCTCTCTTTGCACCTCGGGAACGGTTCTCGTGTATTAATTGTCGCCTACCGGCAATTTATGTTTACGAAACGGCGAGCGAAGTACTCACTTTGAATAAAATCGACGCGACATCGGGAGTGATCTGTTTAAATGGTATTTAACGATGAAATCGGTACGCAGAGGTCTTCGTTTAAAGCAACCACAGTAATACAGAAGTAATACAATTTCAATTTTCTGAAAAATTTCCTTCACCGTTTCGAGTAAACTTTTAAACTAAGAAGCAATAAGAAGTATAGTTTGTCCCGAATTATTCGAATGATAATTCAATGAACGTCAACTGACAAATTTTTTCTTTTGAAATTTTATTATTCCTCTTACGTCGTTACGTTATATTATATTGTACAACACCGTATCTACGTTCGTTATAATTATCAGCAATTTTTTAGCTAAATTTAAGTATAACTTTCCCTTACAGGGAGTGCAAAGGATTAAAAAACGTGTATCTACACTGTGTCGTTAGAATGACGCTAGATGACGATTATACTCGTCGAGAGCACGTGCAACTGCTAATTGTAAAATTGAATTAAATCATAATGATATGATTTTTCTTTTTTTCTTTTTTTTTGAAAAATCAATAATTTTATCGTTTAACTTAGTTAATATCATTTACAAGACTTGAACATTCATAATTTTCTTATTGAACAAAAGAATCAAATATATGGAAAAGATGAAAAGATTGAAAATTTATTTTATTCTTTCGGAATAGTTACATAGACATTTCTTAAGGCAAGGCACTTCCCATATCGAGCACCGATATTTAGATTCTTTTTGTACATTATTTTCTGATCACAGCAATAGAAAGAAACTAATGTAGCCAAGTCTAGTCTCAAGATTTATAAATATATTTCCCTTAGCACAAAAACTTTAATTCAAGTTACAAATCGTGATTACTTCGAGCGTACTCGTCATTATACAATAAAATATTGCCATTTCTTCGTGACGAAGAATGACAATCGTCGTTTACAACCAAGGAGTTTCATTACAATTTCCAACACATATTTACTTTATCGAATCGTTCACGATCGCTCCTTATTATCGTTCGAAATTTCCAATCTTCCTGATCGGTGCACGAACGCCCACCAGAAAATCGAACACGATCGCTCACCAGTCGAGTGCGCGAAAACCTTCCAACAACTTTCGTTCGCGTAATCAAATGAGAGGAGAGTAAGTAATTGCCTGGCAAGTTATCGATAGAATCGAAACGGAGAGCAAAAGGACGGAACAAGGGATTGCATACGAGCAGCCCGGCATCCTGCTGAAAGTTTCAGCAAGCTGCAGAAGAAAACGCGGAAGGAGATGGAAGCGGTTACCTAATTGCTCCGATCGGCCGGGTGTATCGCTCCGGAGCGTGACGCGAGTGAACTCGCGCGAAACCCGCGGCCCTGTTTGACCGTGCAACCTTACGCGATTATGCAGACGAAGGTGAGCGACGTAACGAGCGAAAGAAAGAGAGAGCGACAAGGGTAGGAAGGAAAAAGAAAAAAGACGAACGAAAAGGAGATACCATAAAAGAACGAGATTGGAATCAGCTGAAAGAGAAAGAGACAGAATGCTTCTTTAACCTCTTGTGCTGGAGTGACATGCCACGCACGTCGACAATTCTTTGTTCCAAAATTTTCTTTTAAATATATATAAGTATTTTAAGTATTTTATTTTTTAAGTATATATAAGTATTTTAAGTATTTTATTTTTTAAGTATATATAAGTATTTTAAGTATTTTATTTTTTAAATGTATATAAGTACTTTAAGTATTTTATTTTAAGAATATATATATATATATATATATAAATAATTTTAAGCATATATAAATGTGACCCAGGCAAAACGAACGATGAGTTGATTGCTTCTTAATAATTTCTCTCCGGCGATATCGTACGGAAGGTGTTCGAAAGAAAAAGAACGCGACAAATTATTGTATACGGTTCCAGTTGCCAGAGCGAGGGGTTTAATCAGAGATACAGCCGAGATTTGTCAACGGCGGAGCGCACGAGGTCGAGCAATTTGTCGCGCAAAGACGATCGCCACGTTTCTTCTACACGACCCATTGATTTTTCATCGTCACTGGTACAATTACACTCCTCGCTTAATCTCTCGCGCTGGCAACTGATTCACGGACCATAACGAGTGACTGGATAGACATCACTAGTGGGTCACATTTAAATATACTTAATTGCAACCTTGGGATACAAAATTCTCGATGTAAGGAAATTTCATTATCGAGCAAATTTGTGATCGAAATCGAAAGTCCAAAGGACAAAGGCCGTTTGATCTCTCGAGTTCGTATACACGGATCTGATCCGAAATCGGATATTGCTCCGATAACAAAACCTTCCCTCCGGCCGCTAGACGACGAATTACAAACTTCCTGGACGACATATGCCCAGGCAAATACAGATCCAACAGGCTACAGCCGGGGCTCCCTAATAACTTAACACCCGCGGAATCGAAACTAAACAGAAACACGAAAGGGCGGGGGGGGGCGGGGGTGGCTGGGGCATCGTCCGGAATCAACCGCAAACTAGTAGCCGTGGCCGTAGCCGTGTAATCTGTCCTCGGATGTTCGAAAACGCGCGCCAGTCACAGGGAAACAGAAACTTATCTCTCGTCCCTCGTCGCCGGCACGAATTTCCCCGGAAGCAGACGGTCGCGGTTTCGCCGGTGCCCGAAGCCGCTCGGCCTGGTGGTTAAAGAGGATTTCAGCTGGAAATTCAGCACAACTCGACGACGGATCAAACGCGGCGAACGGCGAGCAAGATTACGCCGGACGACGGATCAAAAGTCGCGAAACGCCAGAGTCGTGTCCCGTGTCCCTACCGCGCTTCATTTCGCGAGTCTTTCGCAGAGTCTTTTCCCCCTCGTCTTATAAATTATTGATGCTCCCCGAAGGTTTCCCGCCGGCGAGTAAACGTTGCTCTCGCCGACTCGCGTCTTTTCCTCCCTTCTGCTTTTCTTCATCCCTTCGTTTCCTCTTCTGTCTCTGCCGCGTTTCCCAACGCGCAGTTTGGATGCAGCGCGAAGAATGGGAACACGAAGTGGCGACTCGAACGAGTAAACGTTGAAACGAGACGACTAACGCTATATATATATATATATATATATTCAGTCGTTAGAGCGTTAGTCGTCTCGTTTCAATGTTTCCGCGTTCAAGTCGCCTTTATATATATATATATATATATATATACAAAGGCTTAACAATTGTAACACGCGAGTCCGTGGGTTTCTTCTGCAACATCGATCTCGAGGGCACGGCCAGCGCCCGGAGCTTCGAGGGGGCTTATTACGATCTGTCTTACCTTGAAAACCCATTACGCGCAACTAGAAACTTCTTTCGCGGTCATAAACTTTCCGTTTCCCAAGAGCGACGAACCGCGCCGAGTCTGTGCCGGGTCTCTGACGATCCATCGGTGAAAGCATCTGTTTTCGCGATATCAAAAGTCAGACAAAAAAGAAGAAAAAAGAAAATTTCAAGTGTAATAAATATATAGGTGTGACAAATTAAAAATGAAGGAAAAAAACATTCGACGAGGATACGAGCGAAATAAATATTCAAAAAGCAAAGGGCGGAGAAGTGGAAACACGGCAGAGCATCAATCAAAACGAATTTCAATAAAACACATTATACCCTACGGTCGATGAGAACATCCGGCATTTGCATTTCAACTTCCTCATTGATGATGCGTTTTTACGCGCGGCAATTTCGCCGAAAGGTCGAACGATTATTTTTAAAAGCGATTGGAACGCTTTGACCAGGACAGTAATCGTCTTGATTTGCGTTTATTTAATTTTCGTCGCGTTATTTCACCAGATGATCGGATCGTTGATACACGTTTATCGATCAATCTTTCCCACGCGCTGCGCAGTCACGACTTTCATTTCATCAGTCGAAATAGAAGGTAATTTAAAAACTGGAGAAGAACGGAACAATAACCGCCGCTGTTCCAAATTGATATTACTTCTAATGGAGCAATGCCCCAACGGCAATATATCGCAGAATGTAATCCCGATTCAATTTTGTCGTTCAATTTCAAACAAAACGCGCGCAACCTCGTCGAGGCTTCACAAACAGAAATCCGTTTAATTGTAAAACGGGGGGGGGGGGGGATTGAAAAATCGATGCAACTTTTGGCCTGAAAATTTGAACGGAGATTACGTGTATCGTTTGAATTAAAAAAAAAAAAAAAAAAAAAAAAAAAAAAAGTATTTAAATCTTTTCACGTAACAGAGCTTCTTCTGAGTCATCTGCAACGACGTCGACGACGGATTTAAATTTGAAAATGGCTGATAAACACGCGGGACGAGATAAATCCCGTTTGCGCAAAGAACAGGACACTTAGTTACTCAATCACCGCCGGCTGCGTTCAATTATGCAGAATCTCGCGAAATCCATTCGCTCGACAGATAGAGACGCGCCAATTTTATTCGACGTCCCCCCACCTCCCTTATCTTGTATCACTTCTCTGCCAGCCGCTGGCATAGTCGTATTAACCTTTTGCGCACGTCGAGAACTACTTGTCCCAAAATTGCAACATTTTCTCAATTTTAAGTATATTTAAATATAACCCAGGTAAAACAAATGATAAGCTTATTGCTTTGTTTAATATTAAATATTACTTATTACTATAACTTTCAATTATTATACATTCTCTTAATATTTTTAATGTTATAAATTTTAATATTACTATTATAGATTAGAAATATATAGAAATGTATAGATTATATTTTTAGAAATATTACTTTATTTAATATTAAATATTACTTATCACTGTAACTTTCAATATTATAAATTTTTTCAATATTTTTAATATTACTATTATAGATTAGAAATATATAGAAACATATAGATGATATTTTTAGAAATATTAATTTATTTAATGTTAAATATTACTCATTACTATAACTTTCAATATTATAAATTTTTTCAATATTTTTAATATTACTATTATAGATTAGAAATATATAGAAATATATAGATGATACTTTTAGAAATATTATTTTATTTAATATTAAATATTACTCATTACTGTAACTTTCAATATTATAAATTTTTTTCAATATTTTTAATATTACTATTATAGATTAGAAATATATGGAAATATATAGATTATACTTTTCGAAATATTACTATTATAACTTTTATTTAATACTGAATCATCTTAATAATTTCTACCCAGCGATATCACACCGACGAGTTCGAAACAAGAAGAAAACGACGAATTATTGTATACGGTCCGGTCACTCGTTACGGTCCGCGAACCAGTTGCCAGCGCAAGCGGTTAATCTCCTTTGCATTAATGGGCGACGGTATTTACCATCGTCGGACTCGTTGTAACGAAAACTCCGGTTCCGAGTGTAAACACGTTCCGTCTTAATCTCCGTATTTACAAATGCGTGGACGGGCTTCCCTTTCCTTTCTCGGGAAAACGAAAGAGGAAGGACACGAGGCACGTGTACGCGGAAGCAAGTACACGGGAATTGTGTCGCAGAAAGGAGCGCAGAAGGAGCGAGGCAATATGAAATCGATCGATTCATTTGCAATTCCAAGTTGCGCTCGATTCGATGAAACGGATACTGCAACGGTGTTGTCTGCCCACCGGTAATACCTGAGGAGGAGGAAGGAGGAGGAGGAACTCGAGCAAATTCTCGACGTGACTGATCCATCGTTGCGAATTCGTGTTTCGAAGGCTGTAGTAAGCGTCGAGAGCTGGGAAGTACGTGGAAAATTGCGCAAATCGATAAAGGAGAACGGAACTTTGGATGCATTGAATTGCAAATTGCACTCGGCGAACGCAATCTCCGACGTTATAACGATACGTTTATCGGCTAATTTCCGAACCTGTGCACGCGACGCCAGGTTCCGTTCTCGAACACTTTGCGATCGATTTTGCCACCGCGGCGACGAGAACCGTGCAGCGTGGTTTTCGATATGCCTCGAGGAGAATCGACGTCCTGTTGACAGTTACCTGTGCCTAAGTTACGTATGCGGGGGGCACGCGTCTTTCTTCACCCTTTCTTCACGTCGTTCGCCGCGACACGATCAAGACAGACGCCCGAAAAACTCGGGGCTGAAGGACTGTCAACGTGCGCCAAGGCATACCTTGGGCCAAGCCTCTGTGTCGCTCTATCGAGTTATTCCAATCGAGAAGATCTTTTTGATCGAGTAGATCTCACACACCGGCAGGTCGTTGCCGATCCACGACCGATGGAAATTATCCGGGAACACCAAACTGTCACACCATCGCGAGTCACAACACTCGAATCGCTGTGCAGAGGAACTCTGTGGCACTCTCGAACGAGAATCTTCAGGTTCGAGCAGCGTTTCGAACGGTCACATTTTCCCGCTTGGTCGCGCTGCTCGCTTGACCCCGAGGAACGAAGACACGAGACGATACGAACGCGATGCTTGCTTGCCGCAAACTGACAACGCGGGACAATGCTGGCCGGCCGAGTCGGGCCGACCGCGCACGGAAACGGCCGAGGCTCGCTCGCAAGTGTTACGTGCGTCGACCGATTGACGACCGCCGGGCTCTCTATTGATATTTCCATGCTTCTGCTAATCCTTTCTGTCGGCGGTCAAACCGCCGCGAATTTTCCCGTCCCTTGGAAAATTTCCCTCGTAGAAAATCAAGAATTTCGAGGATCTTGCGAATTTTTTCCAACTTTGTCGGGACACTCGTGACACGTTCGACTCGAA
Source organism: Tetragonisca angustula (assembly GCA_036937485.2). Classification (NCBI taxonomy): domain Eukaryota; kingdom Metazoa; phylum Arthropoda; class Insecta; order Hymenoptera; family Apidae; genus Tetragonisca; species Tetragonisca angustula. The sequence goes on along the minus strand of JAWNGG020000058.1, from coordinate 270,754 downwards.
GACGTGTCGTTTCGCGCGCGAAAACAAACAAACGAGTATATCAAGGATAAGTAACGTTTTCTTGATACTGTACAAAATTTCATTTTATTTGAATTATCGTGACGTAATTATTGTAGATGGCAATGTTCATTAAGTTTGAAAAAAATTTTACTTATAGATGCCACGTTCTAAAATCACAAGCTTGCAAAGTGAACTATAGACAGGTGGTAATTTCCATTAATTTACTAGACGACAGTGAGTTTCTTGCGGATTTTTGACCATTTTTGAACGCCACTCGAACGCCACTTGGGATTTGACTAGAAAACGCGTCGTTTGCGCGAAAAAACAAACAGGCAAATATATCACGAGTAATGTCGCGTTTTTGATACTGTACAAAATTTCATTTAAATTATCGTAACATAATTATTGTAAATGGCAATGTTCACTAAGTTTGAAAAATATTTTACTTATAGATGCCCCTAACACGTTCTAAAATCACAAGCTTGCAAAGTGAACTATAGACAGGTGGTAATTTTCATTAATTTACTAGACGACAGTGAGTTTCTTGCGGATTTTTGACCATTTTTGAACGCCACTCGAACGCCACTTGGGATTTGACTAGAAAACGCGTCGTTTGCGCGAAAAAACAAACAGGCAAATATATCACGAGTAATGTCGCGTTTTTGATACTGTACAAAATTTCATTTAAATTATCGTAACATAATTATTGTAAATGGCAATGTTCACTAAGTTTGAAAAATATTTTACTTATAGATGCCCCTAACACGTTCTAAAATCACAAGCTTGCAAAGTGAACTATAGACAGGTGGTAATTTTCATTAATTTACTAGACGACAGTGAGTTTCTTGCGGATTTTTGACCATTTTTGAACGCCACTCGAACGCCACTTGGGATTTGACTAGAAAACGCGTCGTTTGCGCGAAAAAACAAACAGGCAAATATATCACGAGTAATGTCGCGTTTTTGATACTGTACAAAATTTCATTTAAATTATCGTAACATAATTATTGTAAATGGCAATGTTCATTAAGTTTGAAAAAAATTTTACTTATAGATGCCCCTAATACGTTCTAAAATCACAAGCTTGCAAAGTGAACTATAGACAGGTGGTAATTTCCATTAATTTACTAGACGACAGTGAGTTTCTTGCGGATTTTTGACCATTTTTGAACGCCACTCGGGGTTTGATTAGAAAACGCGTTGTTTGCGCGAAAAAACAAACAGGCGAGTATATCACGAATACTCACGAGTAACGTCGTGTTTTTGATACTGTACAAAATTTTATTTTATTTAAATTATCGTAACGTAATTATTGTAAATGGCAATGTTCATTAAGTTTGAAAAAAATTTTACTTATAGATGCCCCTAATACGTTCTAAAATCACAAACTAAATTTGCAGACAGGTGGTAATTTTTATTGCAATTTATTAGACGACAGAGATACGTTTCGATTGGAGTTTCCAACTTGGACGAGCTTTGGTACTTCGAATTTTCGATACGCGGGATTTCAGCGTTTTACACGTTGTTGAACCATCGTTGCTGTCTCGTGGCTAGCTCCTCTTTCCCTTTGCCGTCGCGGACGTCACGGTGACAAATGGCGCGAGGTATACTCGAGGTTAATGACAAACTTTCCTCGCTGTATCCCATATAGTGGAGGGAGAGGAGAAAGAGAGGTAAATTTTATTTGTCTCGAGGTGGCACTGCTGCGCGCGAAACAGCCACTCTATTGCCAACCGTTAGATCAAAACGTATAAAAGGAAATATTTCGTGTAGGAGAATGACCAAAAGCGAGACAATAACCTACTGGAACGAAACAAACGCAGCGATGGCTAACCTCTTAACTGCGATACCGTTTTTAAAAGCGTGTGTCTATACTAGATGACGATTGTATTCGTCAGACAAACTGCTGTAAAATTGAAATAAATTAGTAGGAAATGACACTAGTTTTTCTTTGAAAAAAATCAATAATTTTGTCGTTCAACTGAAAATGACGCGAAAAGTCCAGTCTCAAAATGTCCATTCTAAAACGTCCAAGATTTACAAATACGTTTCATTTCCCGCAAACAATTTAATTCAATGTAACAAACATTGCAGTTACTTTTCTCGCACGGCGAGTATATCCGCCGTTACCCCAAAAAAAAGAAAAATTACCATTTCTTCGCGACGAGTGTACTCGTCATTCACAGCTAGGAAATTAAATCCTAATCGCAAGCCGAATTTTAAAAGCCTCTTTAATCTTTCTGTTTCTCCTCTCGTCTTTCCAATGAGTACAAGCTTCCAGTTTGTATCGCGTACGCTCTCCCACGACTAGGTTCGACGAGAACACTTTCCTCCGTCGTTGCACTCGTGCGTTTCCCCCGGACAGCTCTTCAAACGATATCCAACGATATCAATTTGTTCGCGCGCGTGCGTATAGCACGCAAGGCGATTGGTTTTGTTGGACGTTTTGACGGGACGCATCTGAAACTGCATTATGCCCGGCAACAAGATCCGAGCTGCGCGCAAAGGTATTACAATCAGCGATTTCATCGGCGTAAGGTGCCCGTGGCGTGCGCCTCAGTGGAGATAGAGACGTATCGGCCACTCCTAAGTTAAGTTACCATTGCCACAGTTAGCGGCGGCAGTCGATGCCGCTTGTAAACCGGTCGTGAAAATAAAGCATTTGAAATTAGCCAGGGCGAGCGAGCGAGCGAGTCCCTCTTCCCTTTCGTGCCTGCGCGCCAAACGAAACGAAACGAAACGAAACGAGCGGGCCGTGTGGCCGCCTGGGATTTGGAGGAAGCGGAGGAAGGGACCTTTGAAGTCGAAAATAGCCAAAAATCCAGCAGCCTCCGGGGGGAAAGACGCGGCGAGCGTCGCGTCGCGTCTCCTCTCTCCTCCAGACGCGCTAGAAAAGTAACGGTGTCCAACGATCGTTGAACTTCTGCTACGATGTGACGGCCGCGGGGACCATTGAAGAGGGGCCAAAACAGTGTACGGGATTCTCATTGTCAGCGCGGGAACGATCGTTCCGACTCGGCTGACTCGGTGAACGCCCGCGGGAAGCGTAATTTATCGAAGTGTAAAGCCTGCGAATTATCGACGCAGCGCAACGCAGCAACGATTCCACCGTCCGAGGCTACGATGGTGCCGAGATTAGGGGCGACGCGTCTAGCCTTCGGTTATTGGCAGAGTTTATCTCGACCCGCGAGAACGATCCGAGTGGCAACTCGATCGAGCGGAAAGGGTCCTCGCGGATCAGCCTCCGATGATATTCGAGATAGCCGCACGAGAGTTACCAGTTGCGTAATACGTGTTGGCGACCTGGCATTGGACGTAAGACCATGTGATACGGACGCGCTTCGAGTTCGAGTGGTTCGATCGGTTGATTACTGGCCTGGAGGATCGAGTGATTTTTGTTTTTCTTTTTTTTTTTCAACGACTGGCAGCCTTACATCTCTTTTTTTTTTCTTTGCTCCAGTACTCGACGGACCGAGCACAACGATCTTTTTCTTTTGGATTTCTTAACAGCGCTTAGCCAGGGCGTACTGCGTCTTCGAGATGGAAAAATACGGTCGATGGAAATAGTATGTAATCTGCGTGTCCTATATAATCCCGCGATCGTTCGATTGTTGCCTTTTGAATCCATCGTTCGGTAATCCGTTCAGACATTGAATAAATATCGACGTGGCCATTGTGTAAACCAGTAGTAAATATTTAGCCATCCTGAATTAATACACCACTGAATACATTTCGATACAAACGAGCATATCCTCCCCGATATAGCCAAACCTGTTAATATTTATGAACGTCTCTAACGAAAATAACGTGGAAATCCTGGCCGAGCGAACGTCGCGTTCAAGCTCTCCTTCAGTCTTCTCTCTCAGCTTGGTCAAGTTGAAAGAAAATTCGACTTTGATTTAATCGCCGTCGACAAAGGACTTATTGTTTCGTCTTGCTCGTCCGGAACAATTGCCGCGCGTACCGTTGCCATATTATCGAAACAAAACTCTCGCAGGTCATGTTCGTCGCAACTTCCACGACATCTGAGGTATTACGCAAAGTCTCTCTCTCTCTCTTTCTCTCGTGAATATTTATGCACGTACCATCGGACTGTAGGTCACTACCTGCCTTAATAACAGACATGAACGAAAATGACTGACAATAACGTCTCGTTGTTCTTGCAACACGACCACAGTTCACAACTGGCTAAACTAACAGCCGCTAAAAGTTCTGTCTGTGAAAGTGGTCGCTCCACTTTTTAATTTCTAAAACGAATAACACCCAGCGAGACCAGGCTTTTGCAAATTCTATTGTTCGCGAGCGGTTTGCAGCAAGGCGCGAAAGACGGAGAAGCACGCGGCGATTGGTAAAAATTACCTAATTCAGAGCGGACGATGTGCACGCCGAGGACAAGTACACGGTGTCCATAAAGTCCTTTTACAATTTCAAAAATTTATTACACAGGCAAATGAAAAGACAGATAAGTGGAAATTATTACAGAATGAGACGTATATATTTAAGTTTCTTTCGCCTTATTTAATACACTGCTATATGAGCAACAAGACGATACTCGATTTCTTGCCATGTAGCATAGCCCCATCAATGGCATCAGTGATCGTCTGCTTTAGATTAGTGATGTCTCGTACCTTTGTTCGATATCTTTAACATAACCCCACGTGGGTGTTCATAAAGTCCCTTTACAATTTCGAAAATTTATTACAAAGGCAATTGATGAGATCTGTTCGTCAGATTTGTTCCATGTACTCGCTGGTTATCAAGGTTTCTATCACATTGCATTTCAGGTACCCTGTTGATGAATAAGATACTGTTAAACGAACCCCTTACAAAATGGCTACACCTGAAGAGAAGGCACAGTGTGTATCATGGTTTATTGAAACGAAATCGAATCTGCAGACTCAGCGAAACTTCAAAACCAAGTATGGAAGAAATTCATCGTCACGTCCGTCAATTCGTGCATGGGACAAGAAATTTATGGAGACATTTATGGAGAAATTTATGGGACAGTGTTCGATAAAGGGAGAACCACGAAGAACATCTGGGGGAAACATCGATCGTGTAAGAAATCGAGTACCATCTCGATGTGCTTCGTACAACTAATGGCGCCCATATAGAAATGTATTAAATGAAACAAAAAAAAAAAAAAAAACTGAAATATATACGTCTCATTTTGCAATAATTTCCACTTATCTGTCTTTCGATTTGCCTCTGTGATAAATTTTTGATATTGTAAAGAGACTTTATGGACACCCTGTATCATTGTCGCAACGAGACGCTTCTTCGCGCTTGTAAAGTTATTCGCGTTAAACAAATGGCGGGAAGCAATCGCGTGTCGTTCGAGGCGATCGTTCTCCGCGATAACAGACCCCCAACGTCCGTTTTATCGAGCGAGCTGCGAGTTCTTTCGTGCCTCTTAAAAGCCTCTTTATCGATTTGTAACATCGACAGTACACGGTTTGCTTCTTGCTACAATCTTCTGCAAACCCTTTTCCTTTTCTTCACCGTCTTCGTGCCGAGTATTCAATCTCGCGTATCGGATCATTGAAACGTGTCGAAACGTGTGAGCTTGTTCCAGGAGATATTGTGATATTGCAAATTAGCAGTGAACGTAGAGAGATCAATTTCAAATTGATTCTTTCTGTAATTATTGTTTGCCGAGTTTTTGTATTTTTGTTTTTGTACAAAGTATGAATCTGTACGTATTTACATATCTGCAGGTTTTTCTAGAACGATCCAATTTTCACTGATATTTTACCCGTAATTTGTGTCATTTGAGTATAAATAGTTTGAATGAAATTGAATATTCGAGGAAATTTATTAATATTTACTTGGAAAAATCTATAAATTAATTGTAAAAAAAAAATTTCTTAGAAACTGTTTTAAAAAATGGTATACATTATTAAATACACTATTATATTACACTATTGTAATATAATAGTGTATAATAGTGTAGTGTAATATAATAGTATAATGGTATAGTGTATAGCATTAAATACACTACTATATTACACTACTATACACTATTACGTACCATTATATTACACTATTATATTTTACCATTATTAGTGTATGGTATACACTATTAAATTCGCCGCTAAGAGATACTAATTTCACCAATTTACGCAAAAACGATATATTTTCAGTGATTCCCGAGATACTTGACAAAATGTGTCTCCAACTTTCACGCTAATTTTAGTTTTCATCCCTTCAACATCGACGATTGCCGATAAAAACAAATACGGATCAAATATTTTTGTGAAAATTGTACATTTATGTCAAAATCGGTCATTGACACTTCGAAAATTACTGTGTTCCCTTGCAAGACATTTGCCACTGATTTGCTTCGAGCAAGCACAGTCGAGCAGCGTGATCGATTTGATCCCATCGGCATGTTCCATTCGTCGATGAACCGAGTAGAGAAAATCCTAGAATACACCAACAGCAAACAACAATTTTCTGCCGCTGGCTGAGTATCGAACAGTGTCATCGATAAGTGTGCCTGCCGTTTGCTCTCCGCATTGACCAGCAGCCTGATTCTACTTACGGATGCCACTTACACCCGGACCTAGATATTTTACTGTTGTTCCACTCTCTGCGCGCTGTTGTTCTACTTGGATTTATTTCAATCTGAAGTAGGTTTCGTTAACGAGCAGCGTGGATTTATAAATTTGAACGGACAACGTACGAATATTTATATTTGGTATCGTACACACGCGAAAGTGTGCTACTTTCCGGAATATCTTCGTTACATCTTCGTTAGCTGGAACAGCGAACGTTAAATGCAACGCACACCGTACGTACAATAACTATGTCGCGTAACTATGTCGTAATAACAAACAGAGACTATTTCAGTTGGATTGTATAATTTATTTTTTTATCTAAAGGTATATTTTGGTAATCTATTTAGTAAAAATTAATTGTTTTACATTTTCTCAAAGTATATGCTTTCGAAAATGTCTGTGTAAAAGGATTTGCTTGAATTCGTAAAACTAGCAAAGTTACAGATATTTAAAGGAAGCGGTGTACTGCTCGCAACGTATATAAGTATGAATATTTTTGTACAACGAGTAACAAAAACTTCAAGTGTGTTTTTCTAAAAAAATATTGTTTTATAATATTATTATTATTTTATAATATTTTATTTTTTGTACAGCTCGATTAATTGTAGGTATGAATATTTTTGTACAACGGGTAACAGAAACTTCAAATGTGTTTTTCTCAAATTCATATTTTTCAAATTGGTTGACGGGATATCTCGCGTTTTAGTTGACCGATTGACTTGAAATTTGGAGGAGATCTTCACCGAATGTACCTTTATCGCATGAACCGCGGATTTCAAAATCTGATGTTTTTTTTCTATTTTTGTTTACCACCCAAAAGACGAAAGGCGCAAGAAAAATCGATACTTAAGCTTCAAAATGCTGCCATTTCTTTAATTTTCGAAATTACGCTGTTTCATGCGATAGCTATATTTATGCTAATTAAGATGCATTTTGGTCTTTTAGTTTCAACTAACCAGATGGACTGGAATCACGCCAGCCATTCGAACCCGTTTTTAAAAACATGCTTTACCTAAGGCTACACAATTTCTACAACTTTCAACTATTAATTTCGTTAAAAAAAGAAAATTGTAAATACTCTTCAAGTATGAATAAATTTTGTGCGCGAGAACTGCGTACCAAAAAAGTATCATGGTTTCCTGAGAAAAAAAATCCCCGAAAAGTCGATTTTTACAAGTCGAATTACCAGAATATCCCCTTAACAGAGAACGACCAACGTCTCTCATCTCTCCCCCTCCCCCCTCCGCCCCGTCTCCGTCTCCGTCTTCGCCAGGAGTTCACACTTCCGTCCGCCATTAAACATTCGACATTCCACGCGCGTGAGAAGACGAAAACCTTTTCACACCCAGCCAGAAGCTTTCGACGGAACATGGAAATCTCATTCATGCCTGGTGAAGGGAAGAGGAAGAGAAAGAGGGAACGTGCAACAAGCGCAAGCACAGTGGCACGCTGTCGATCGTATATGACCCAGATTATTCGAGGCACGTAGCCCGACAGTGGCGGGATACGAGCGCGGTTCGCCGGATGTCCAAGCGGAGGCATCGCGGCGAAAAATATCGATGGCTGACAGAACAATGCTGAAACTCCGACAGGCTGAGAATATCCAGCCGCGCTGCCTTTTCCAACACGTCCGACACAGCCGCGAGAACGCGAGGAAAGAAAGGGAGGGACGAGAAGTTGTTTCGCGGAAGGAGCAGGAGGACAGCTCGGGTAGGCATCCTCGAGGGCCCACAATTCATCCTCTCGATCGTGTTCCGCCAACGCTCGCGGCGTTCGTATTTCATTCCGTGCATGCGCGGCAGATGCACACCGAAGAGAGTGGAGCGAAAGAGGATGAAAGACGACGAAAGAGAGAGAGAGAGAGAGAGAGAGAGAGAAAGAGGGAGGACGGGAGAAGGCGAACGGAACGGACGGGACGCGACCAACGGGAAAATAGAGGAGGCATCTCGAATCACTCGGCAGATCCGCGGCGTTTGAATAAATCTAACGGTGAACACATCCGCGAGGAGACGCGGAACCGAGCAGCCGCCGAGCGAACGTCGAAAATCGCCGATCCATGACCTGAATAACATCCAACCTGTGCGTGTCCGTCGCCAGAAACGTTACGAGGTATTAATTTCGCTGACAAGTACAACAGCGCCTTTTTCTTTTTATCGTGCAATTTTGAATATTCTGGCAATCGCTCCTATTTAGCTGCAACAAGATCTACGTTCGTACTTTCTCTTCTTCTGGTTTGGTAGAGTGGATCGGCGAGATTCATCGTGTCGGAGGGAGAAACGAGGGTGAAAATGATGGATTTCGTGGGAGAATTATCGAGCACAGGCCGATCGAGTTAATCTGATTAATCGTGTACCAAGAGCTCGAGCCGATCCTGCGATTAATTAGACTGTGTAAATTAATGGAGATATTTGTCACGATCTTTCTTCCCTTTGCCAGCAATATCTTCTCCGTGATAGGTCGATATAGTGGCACGTGCAACGGATGTTCCCGTCTCGTAAAAGCAGTGCCGATATCACAGAAATCGAATAAAAGTACAGAGAGGCAACGAGGAAACCCGAGGAAGGGGTCGTAAACTTTCTCCCGATATGAACTTTCGAGACGAAACAAAGTGAGAAAATCTGAGAAAATTCAACAGAGAAGAGACGCGAAGTAAGGTGAGTGGAGCTCAAAAGAAGTGGAATTCGCTCGCGCGCGTGTTCGCGATACCAAACGAAAGCGCGTTAATTGCGGATGCGTTAACTGGCGCGCGGTATGTTACGATTCTTTCATTAGCCCCGTTTACACGGCCAGCGAACCGCGACGAGCGTCGATTTGATTAGATTTTCGCCTTTGTCGTAATATCCCGTTACATTACTATCTTTCGCTGAAAAATTTCAACGTATACCGAGGTGTACATCTGTCGTTGTTTAAGTGGACGTAGACGTTCGTTGAGTTTGAAATAAAAATAAAAATAATAAAAAACAAATATAATATAAAATAACGTAACAATAATGTAACATAAAAATAATATAACAAATGTAACAAAAATAAAAATAATATAATACAATTATAATAAACTTCGATTGAAATGACAAATGAAATAACGATTTAGCAATAACGACGAATCAATTAAAAAATCATTGCATGTCATTGTGTATCATGGTACTGTAATACAACACTAATCACACACGTAACATTTCCTTCGTAACGGCACGAAGTCCAGACATACCAACAATATCTACGTTTATGTATCTTTGCAATGCAGAAAAGTTCCTTTTTTACACTAAATCCACTACGTTTGTACATTACACTATGTTCTCAGAGGATTTAGTTTGATTAAATTGGCAAACAACCACATCGTACGTTTATCGTGCGTTTCGTATTTATTTAAAAAATAGAAAAAGTTTTTTCGATGACAACAAAGGTCACTGTAACACATTCCGTAGAAGACAGGCGCTTGTACACTTTCTCAATGTTCCCCTAATTGACGCGCGTGCACAATTACCAGCGAACGTGTATTTATTAGAGCGGAGCAAATGCTGTGTGTGTACAACGCCAACTTTGTGCGATTCAAATCAAATGCAAATAAATCGAAATAAAATAACTTGGACGTCAGAGTATTTCGTAAGGACGAAAATGATTTATGACCATCTGGAAGTAACTGACGTGCCAGTTAATACTTCATTTCGATTTGTAAACGATTTTAAATGACTAACTTTTTGAAAAAAAAAAAAATCGGCGAAAAATCGCCAAATTAACCACTTGCGCTGGCAACTGATCGCGGACCACAACGAGTGACCAAACCACTGAGTGCACAACAATTCGTCGCTATCTTTTTGAACTCGTCGGCACGATATCACCGGACAGAAATTATTGAGGAGTAATAAATATTTATTAGTCGGTCAGATCTTTTTACAAAAGTATTATAGAAAGTAATTTTTAGTTCAATACACAAAATAACTCTCGAACATAAATAAGAAAAACGAAACATTGGATCTTTTCATTCATTTTAACAAAAGAATACATTTAATGTTAACCACTTGCGCTGGCAAATTAACTGCGGACCATAACGAGTGACCAAACCGTACACGATAATTCGTCGCTCTCCTTCTGAACTCGTCGGTGTGACATTACTGGATAGAAATTATCGACAAGCAATAAATTTGCTATTTGCTTTGCCTATTTTGTTTCACTTAAATATTTTCCTCAAACTGAGGAAAATATTACAATTTTAGAACAAGAGATTCTCGACGTGCGCGACATGTCATTCCAGCGCAAGAAGTTAAGACGATATATTCGACGCACATCTGAATATGGCCATGATTAATTAACGCTGAAATCAATCTGCATTATGAATCATCTTGCTCGTGGTTCCTACGCCTGACTCGAATGCTTGCTACGAGTTTTCACTCGATGTTACAGGTGTAACGTTACAATCAGCTCGATGAAGTTCCACGAGATGGAAACTATACCTGCCGTTACGTTTCATCGTTTCGTCAACTCGCTTTCTCGAACGTAAGCGGCACGACGATGAATTTATCTCCTTTATTTCAAATCTTCTCTCGCGTCACTCGCTGCAACTCGCACGCTTGCCGAACGAGATCTATCGACGAAAGTAAAAAGGTCATCAGGTCGGATGAATAATCCAATAAGCTACGCTTACTAAGCGACCACGGAGTGTCGGTGGAAAAATATCACGGAAAAAATGACGAATTCGAATCATTAACGCGAGCACCAATCTCTGACGGGTACACAGGCGCGAATCTCGCTCGTTGGTGGAAGCAAGCCAGAGAGTGGAAACACGCGAGCTATAACGGAGGACAAGGACGGCACGACTCTCTAGTCCAGTCGGCCTCGAAAACCTCCGTATGCCGTTATTATTCCCGGCACCCGTTACTCGACTACGCCAGGGAAAAATAAAAAGAAGAGCGCGCCGCGAGGAGTCACTGGGTTTATGCCGCGCTCCCGATGTTTCTCGGTCTGGTTGGCCGCTCACTCGCTCGCTGCTTTTTGTCGATGATCGCGTGATCCGCTCGAATCTTTTTTTTTTTTTTTTTTCTTTTTTTTGGCAGCGGACGAGTCGAATCTGTCAGTGCACGTTTGCAAAATCGTTCTCTTTCGAAAATCATTCCGACATTTGCGATTCACTCGCGTTAACATTCGGACGATAAATATCGAGACGGAACTGTTTCGTGATTTTGTGAACAAAGAAAAAAAAAAAAAAAGGAATCGTACGACGATGAACTACGGGGCTCGGTTGAATGTTTCGAGCCTCTGCTTTCAGACCTCGCTTCTCGAAAATGCTACAGAAACGTTGAAAAAGTTTTGTCGAAATTTGAGTGAACCGAGTTCGAAGATCGAAGCTTCCTCTTTATAATGATGTATTAAATAACTTATATATATAATAATAATAATATTATTATATATATTATTACATAATTTATATATATAATAACAATAATATAATTTAAATTAAATTAAATAATATATATATAATATTATTATTATTATATATATAAATACATATAATGACTCCCTGAAACTTTCTTCCCTCCGCTTTAGTGAATTTTGAATGTCAAGCAAATATCGTCTGAACTTAATGTTCAAAGTTCAACAAAATGGCGGGAAACGATCAAGTCTTCTGGGGGAAGATCCAAGATTTTTCAGTAATAAATTTAGAGTGGAAAATCCGAGACGACATACAAATATTGTACGATGAGATACAAATATTGGTGAAAATAAGCGAAAGTTGTCTCCCTCGGAACGATTCTCGAGTATATGAAACGCGCTGTCTGTCAAACCAACACCTCCAACCTCACCCCCGTTTGCATTCCATCCCCGTTCGCGGTACAATCATCCCCCATTTACGCTCGCCACGTTGCTGTTACCAGCGCCAACGACGAATATCTCACCGCGAACGGGAAAAGTCGACGCGCGATCGCAATTGCGAAGTTTTTCTTCCCTTCTCCCTTCCCTTTCACGCGAACTCCCCTAACCACGGTCATGTCGCCGCCGTCTGCGAGAGTAGCGGCTGGTATCGCTTTTCATTCTCTCTCTTTCCTCCTCGACGTTTTCTTCTTCCCGGTCGCGGAGGTGCCGGGACGAAAATTATTGAATGCCGCGGGTGCGACGTTGGATAAAGAAGTTCGAAAGGGCCGCGGGATCATTTAAGATGGAGGGAACGCGTCGTGAACTAACTTTCCTTTCCATCCTTCTGAGGCGACACCCCGTCGAACTTTCTTTATCTTCCTCTCGCCAACTACCAGTAAAGTTACACGATATTCGAAACGAGGCGATCTCACAGATACTCGATGTTTCGTAGAACATTGTCGTTTCGAACGTGACTGCTCGCGGCGCTTGTCTACTCGTTGCCAAAGTGGGTCGTAAGTTTCACTTCTTTCGTCGATTATTCGAAACTTGCACGATCTCTGGAACTTGCACCCAGTTCCGTTTTTTTTCATTGAAAATCTGTCTCGAAGAAGACATAAATCACGTCTCGAACGAAACGAAAAGAAGAAGAAAAAAAGAAGGAAGAAAACAAGAAAAACCGCCGCGAAAGGAGAGAGAGAGAGAGAGAGAGAGAGATGAAAAAGAAAGCCCGAGTCGTGGTGGCATGCGTAAGCGGCTTTCGCCGACCGATTTAATCGGCGCTACATCGGACTTAATGTAGGTGGCTAGAAGAAGCAGAAGTGTGTGTACGTGTGTTTCGAGGCGGATTTACAGGAACTCGCGACACACGTGACACACACACACACACACAGAGTACGAACGACGGGAAAAACGAAAGAAGAGAAAGAAAAGAAAAAACGAATAAATCCTACCGGTTGGCCTTCGGATATCGAATTCGACCTATCGATCGTTACCTTTCCACACGAGACGTATTACGTACGGCATACGTACTCGAGAGCCACCGAGGTGCAATCGATATCGGTGTGGTGGCGCATGTTGCAACCGCTGTTTCGGTTTACGAAGGGCTGCCAGAGTTTACGGCGCGGCCGAATGAATTTTTATTTCAGGGCAACGGGGTTCAGACTCGCCGAGGGAATTGAGCTTGTCGCGAAGACAATCGATTCCAACAGCCTGTACGTGTAGAGTTGCTCTGCTCTTGCTCGGCTGAGAGTAGACCGTCGGGACCACTTCGCAGTTTCGATTAGAATTCGATGCGGAAAAAGTAAAACGTCTTCCCCCTGATCTTGAGATTTGATCTTGGATTTATCTACGTACGACCGCGAGGGGCGTGGAATTGATTCGAGATTAAAGATATCTCAGAAAGATCGAAAAGCCAATCGATTTTCTTGAAACTGTGCCGAGCAATGTATAAATAAAGAAAAAAATCGATCGATTTCCTTAAAACTGCCCTGAACAATATACGCGCGAAGGGAAGTCCGTAACACGAAACGTTAGAAAATAAAATAATACAGCGAGAGAAGACGAAAGAAATTCTGATTTGCAAATAACGACGAATCGAAACGCCAACGGAGGGAAAAATAAAGGAAAGGGAGCCGAAGGATAGGGGCGAAGAAAGAGATCGGAAGATTTATTTTCACAGAAGCATCGTCGAATTACTTTTATTTTTATCGTTCCATGGGAGACAGCTTAACCATCGAGCTTTTCAGCACTCGAGCTTTTTCGGAGCATCGTGCTTGAAAAATCATTCACCCCACGTTGATTACATAATCTTCCTACACACTCTTGCTTCGTCGAAGGTTCGTGGTCCTCTTTATCGACGGCGCAATTTCATCGCCGATAAGAGACATCCTCTGCTTTATCGGCTACGATATTCCAAGAAAATGCATCAACCCGTTCACCAGGTGTCGTACGTCATCAGCGTGGTCTTTGCACCCCACTTTGAACTTTTAAACGAAAAATTTGGTCAAAGTGAAATGGGAGAGGAGAAAAGGAAAAAGATTGTATTCAAAGGGAATATAATAGTTTCAAAATTGCTTTGACCCACGGAGCAGAGTGCGTCTAAAATTTTGATTCGAACTTTTTTAGGTTTCGCAGCGAATGGAAAAAAAGAAAAAAAAGTATGCGACTTTTTCGTTCACCCGTGGTCCGCTGTGTTTTTCAAAAGTATCACCCAAATCGACAGGCTCTCACGCCGACAGTCGGCGCGTCGAAACAATCGATAAAATATATATATATATATATTCTTTTTTTCCATGCTTCTCCTCGACGAAGAGGAAACGGTGTTTCCCATTTTTCGCCAGACCCCGATAGGATTTCATGGCGCCCGCTCAAAGCGACACGGGCCTTCCCGTTCGATGAATAAAAATCGCGTACCGACGCGTGAACGCCGAAACAGAGAAGAAAATTATCCGTTTATGCGCGCAGACAATACGGTCGCGCAAATCACAATTCGTCAAAGATGGATCGAAGTCAAAGATCTTGGAAGTCTGCTTTCAACGAGAGGAGACTACCTATCAATCGGTTCAATCGGGTGACTTTTAACTCGTTTTTATTAATTAATTCAATTCACTCCTGCATTTGTAAAATAATTCATCTTCTTTCGCAATATAATTTTTTTTTTTCTTTCATTTTCTTGCGAATGGTAAAAGTTTCAGCAGCCTTTTCCATCCGACAGGTTTAAATTTTCAACGTCGAACGTTTCGTCTCTCGCCGATGCGAATTGAATAATCATAAGAATTGAATTCTCGCGGGCTTTGACGGCGATTCACTGATCAGAATCCCTATGAAATGCGCGTTTTAAGAACCGGGAGGTAAATATCAGTCAGGACACGTGAATTTAAATTTTCCACTCCAACATTTTGATAAGGCAAGGTCCTATCAAACTGGAACGTTTCTTAGATTCTAGGTTTAAAGATTAATTACAAGCATACGTAAATTACACTAGGTCTAAAAAATTTAAATTTTCCACTCCAACATTTTGACGAGGCAAGGTTCTATCAAACGTACTGGAACGTTTATTAGATTCTAGGTTTAGAGGTAAACTACAAGCATACGTAAAATTACACCAGGTCTGAAAAATTTAAATTTTCCACTCCAACTTTTTGATAAGGCAAGGTCCTATCAAACGTACTGGAACGTTTATTAGATTCTAGGTTTAGAGGTAAACTACAAGCATACGTAAAATTACACCAGGTCTGAAAAATTTAAATTTTCCACTCCAACTTTTTGATAAGGCAAGGTCCTATCAAACGTACTGGAACGTTTCTTAGATTCTAGATTTAGACGTTAATTACAAGCATACGTAAATTACACCAGCTGTAACGTCAACTTTGCCAACCCTATTACACGACAGGTCGATCCTCTCTAGAATGGGGAGAGAATGTGTTTAATCGTGAGTACGAAATACGTTTACAGGGATACGCGAAGAACAAACGAGTGAGATTGGATACAGACTGAGAGGCATCCTTTCACTGACAGTAAATACAGAGGGTGAAAAGGACGATCGCGGAGGGGCGAGCGGAAATGCGATCCTGCCACGGAAGCTTATTTAAGTCTGTCTCTGCTTCTCATCGATCGAATAATCGGGTAGCGCAGATTGGCCTGGTTATTGTTATTTACAGTCGTTTACACTCTAACCGGGGAAAACTGAAACCAAAAAGCTCTCTCGGTCCCTTAGCCTTTATTACATACTACTTTCTATAATTTACAACTCTCAACGATCGTTATCGTTCAAACGCAGCAAACTACAAGCTTCGTATGCACGTCCCTATTGACCCATGGCGAGCCATTTAGATACCGCGAGAGAGAAAGAGGAAAGCGTGGAACCATTTTATCGCGAGTCGTGGCGAAGGAAACGATCAAAGAATACTTTGTACGAAATAACCGACGCATCTGGAATATCAGACGGTGGTTTAAGCAAACTTTGCGGATCAATGTCGCGTTTCATTTTCACCAAGCGTCCAGACACACACACACACACACACGGCACATACGTTCATATTTTACCACGATACTGCGTTTTATCGTTTCCCGGATCGACGAACGTACGAAAGACGCGTCTAGAAATTTATGAGCTCGTTTCAATTCCCAGTGAGTGGATTGAACTCGCAGACGTGTAAGAACACGGACGGGGAGATAGTTAGGCAGAAATGCATTTCAATCGTGGAGAATGGATGGTATTAGCGCGATGAGGATATTGACGTTTCAACGTGCCTAAAATTCAATTCAATTACGAAGAACACGACGATAAGCCGTGATTAACTAAAGTTGGTAAGACATTTGTAAAATGAGTTGCGTTCATTTAAACGATTTGAACATCGTTCAAACTGGATTTATGTTTATTTTTTTTAACCCTCCGACTACTGAACCTCAGCGTCCTGTGCCGGGGTCATTTTGACCCACACGGATATCCCACTGATGCGTATTTAGGGTTGTCCGGATAGGCTCACCGGTACATGTAGGAGTATAAGGAACAAATAATAGTCACACGAGTAATAAAGTTATATATATTTACTATACATTTATGTCATTCACTGTCAGGAACGTCTTGTGCAGATTGAACAAAAGAAGACAAAGAGAGATTGCTCGTTGGCAATGAGGACGTTGCGCCAACAAATAGAAACAACGGAAAAAAGTAATAAAGGGAACAAAAATAATAATAAAAACAGTGAATTAATAATAAAAATAGTGAAATATTGAAATAGTGCTAAAAAAAACTAAAATCTAAATAGTAAATGGAAAAATAATACGAAAATACTAAATACTAAGTACAAAGATAGTATGAAATACTAGATACTAAAGAAAAATAATACAAACTATTAAATACTAAATACTAAAATACTAAAACAATAATAAAAACACGCTAAAATATAAAATGAATACTTTGAAATAAAAAATTGCTTCGATTTGCTGCATACGTTTTTCTTCCTCAGAACCAGAAACTGATTTTCTTTGTCTTTAGTCGTCGTCATTTCGGGCATTTTGGTACACAGCCGCATGATGCGTTAGTGCGATCACTAACGCGAGCAGCTCCCATCACTAACACAAGCAGATCCCAGCACAGGTGAAAACTTGTTAGTGGATCGAATAACAAACACACTGATTATTGATAGATTTAATATAAATTATGAAACACATATAATGTTTAACTCTCATTGATTCACTCTCGTATCAATTCACTCTTCCTTCTCATCTCTCATGCTTCGCGTCTGGGGATCTTCCCGATCACAACTGTTTTTCATCACCATGCTCTCTCTCTCAATTATTCTCGCATACAACATACCAAACACTCAGATCACACCCTTCCATGATGTTACAAACATTATGTATATTCATTCCACAATATATAATTATCTATGGTAACCACTACCACAAAACTGTGACCCCGGCACAGTAGGCGGGGGGTTAATATCACTCGATTAATCACAATGAGATTCAACTGTTTCCAAGATCAGTCCAACAGATACAAAACGGCCAGGTAAGAAACACGCTTGACCCGCAAGGGCGATCTTTCGTCAGGAAGGAAGAAAGTAAAAAACCTCGCGAGTAAATCATGGACTCGTGGGTCCAGCGAGGCCGCCGGAAGAAAAACTGAGCGATGGAAGAAAGAGCCGAGAGAGAATTCTCGCTTTATCGAATCGCGACGCTTCAGCGGCATCGAACGCTCCGTTTGATGCTCGCTCCGATGAGAATCGAAGTTAATGGAAGAGAGGAACCCGTGTTACACAGCGTGCACCACCTACACGGAGCGAGTCACGCTTTCAATCAACAGGGACAACGGGGGGCGATAAAAAAAATCCAGGTCGTCAGGGGTGAGATTCTATGAAGGGCGAGGGTACGAAGGACGCTGGAATCCCCTGGGCTGCCGACACCTGCGGTATTAAAACGTCAGTTTGCAGTTAACGCGGCCGACCTGTCCGACGCTGACGATATCGTCGACGTATCATAATAGAGGAACTCGACTTGACCAATCTCGTTCCTCTGACACTGCTCGCGTTTCCGCAAGCACCAACGAACGCTGTTGGAATTCTGGTCGGTATGATATACAGCAATGATGGCGAACCTATGACCCACGCAGGCTTTTTAAATGACCCTCTGATTTTTATAAACTTGTCATCGTATATATAAAAGAATTTTAATTATTTTTCGAATCTCTCTTTTCAGAAAATGCTAAGAAAATTACAAGTGTTCGGTTGGAGCTCAAACGTGAGAAATAAATGGATAATTGTGTTTCATATAGGTATTTTAAGTCTTAAATGTTATACAAGTTACTTGTGTCGAAAAAATTTTATATAGCGCTTACGATTAAACAGATGTAACAAACACTAAAAAAACACACTAGATCCCATTCTCAGAATGGGTAGCTTATGTAATAAAAGAGAGAACAGACAATAAAAAATATTAAGAAATAAAGTATATATATCTAATGTACAGTGCAGGGGTGACTGGGCACGATGTCACCCCTTTCATATCAATTTTTTAACGTCGACATTTATTTTCTGCTCTTCACTTGCAAAAAGTAAAAGTTGTGAAACAAAAAGGAAACGTAAACTTTTCAGAGGATTGTAAAAGTGAGAACCAAAGAAAAGTAGTTTTTAACCATTCTCCCCTCCCCCTTTCCAAGTGACCCCACTGACTCAGTGACCCACGAATTTATAAAAATATAATGAACAAAATTTGACCTACCTCTCAAAAAGGTTCATTGATATACAGTAAGATTGATATACACTTTCGCGAAAGATTTTTATATTTCGGACAACGACGCTGTGCGTAAGATTTAACATTCTTGAAGCTATCTTATTCAAAAGGCGAAAAGTTGGTCAGAAGTCGCTCGACGACTGATTGCGAGTTGAATTCTGCTTTGGCGTAACCTCATGCCCATCCTGCATCCATGAAATTATGGAAATTATGGAAATTGTGACAACTGCTAGAGATCCGGAATTGAGGGTGAATGAAGGGTGGCATTGAAGAGCACATAATAGAACATGGGAATGATTTGACGACAAAAGAACTTCAAGAACTCTTGAACTCAGCGAGATGTGTCTTCTTCTGAAAAGAGGACCAACGCCGAGGACATTTGCGAAAGATCTTTCAAAGAAGTGGGGGAATGTCAGAACAAATGTTTTAGAATGACACACAGACCAGATTGAGCGATCCCTGCAACGACAATTCCATCGATTACTTCCGAAAAATCCTGAGGAAGGAAGAAAAACAATCGACAGATTGTTTAATGAAAATGCAAGACTGTGTGCATATGTGCGTATGTATTATCGTTATCACATGTAAATAAACGTAGTAAGAAATTATTTTCAGAGTCTTCAGAACGAATTAATGAAATTAATGAATTCCCACAAGAATCTATGGTAAATCAATGATCGATGAACGAGCAATGGATCATGTATACCAAACCGATGACCCACTGTGTACTAAAAAGTGGATGTATATCTTACATGGTCACGTGGTAGGATTGAAAAAATTGGTAATTGAAACGCTGGTAATTTTTCCCAGAAACTTCCTAGATTTAGAAAACTGAGTTTCTAAATTTCTCGTGACTGAGAAGCTGTTTGCAAAATCGATAAAGACGCAGAGCAATATGTATGCTGTCAGCGTGCAATATGAATAATTCCTCCACTTCCACGAACAAGTAAGCTCCGTTTCACTGTGAAATTTCGCCGACTCTCGCCTAAACCCGACGAATTTCACTGATCGGATTGAACAAAGTTGCAGCAGCGAGTGAAAAACTTGGGAGGCGAAGAACGTTGTTGAAAAAAATTTGTTACTACTTGGAAAATCGCCTGTAAATTGCCTCTGCCGAACGCGCGATCTTGGCAAACTTGACGGGAGATTCTTCAATTTTCACGGGCCAGTTTCATTCGAATCTGGAAAGATTCCAGAGTCGCGTTCACCCTTCGCAACACGGACGTGACGTTTATTTACGAACTCCTTAAGCCCTCCGGCTCCGTCCGTTTTCCCTAAAACTGCCAGCTAGCTGAGTTACAATTCGATTGAAGCACTCCTCCCCATTTATTTCCATATTCAGTCAGTAGTCATTAATTAGTACTAAGGTACTGGCTGCGACTTTGATTAAACTTGCGCCAGTAACGAAGCGATGTGCCATCGATCAAAGAAAAACTACCCCTTGCTCAGCTGGGAATACGAACTGATTCAACTTGATTCGTCAAACTTTGATATTACTGTTGGGTACTTTGCAGTCGTTTAATTGTTAAATATAATATTGAGAACAGTTCGGAACAGTTCGGAAAACTATTGACAGAGTAAGTTGTAAGATATTTAAAAAAATACAGGTCGATTTGAAAATTAAAGCGAAATTAATCTCTTCTACAGAACAATTTGTTCGTTCCCTCGTTTTTGTCGAGCTAACTCTCGAGAATTTACGCGCGTTCGCCTAACAATAAAGATACAGTTTGTAGACAGTTTTAGTCTACAAAAGGCATTGCTCTCTCGAGACGGTCACCTATTAGAAATTCTGAACAATATGTCCACTTCGGGCCATGCTTGTCCCTCCTTGCAGACATTTCTCGCGGAGAGATTTACCAGTTACACGAGACACGGCGTTGCACTTACTTTCAACGCTACGCTCATTTACAAAGATGGACAACGCTGCTCATCCGGAAAGTTTTCCAGACAAACTTCGACAAATACTTTGGATACACTTTTCAATTTAGACGAGAGAGTTTCTTGTGCGCGGGTTTTTTTTTTTTTTTTTATACGTGTCGCTTTATCGAACGGTAGAGCGAGCAAACGATACTAAACCACGAGAGTAAAGCACATGGTAACATTCTCTTTGCATCGCTTCTTCTCACCACGGTTGACCCCGATTTTTTTCCCCGAGAATATTCCTTTTTTTTCAATCCATCTCGTTGCCGGCCTAATATTTATTTTTAATTTATCCTGTGTACGATCGACCTCGCTCACTCACCGAATATAATTCCTCCCCTCTTGTATTTTTTTTCTCTCTCTTTCTCTCTCTTGGCTTGTCGTTCGTACGAAGAATCTGCATGAAACGAAACAGTGGATCGATGGCTAAACGCTAATGAATCGAAACAAGAATCTAGGATCTACTTCAAGAAGCAGAAAAATATCCAAAACCAAAAACCGGAAGGGATGCGAGTGATGTACGAAGATACACGACATCTATCAATCGTGGCAATCAGTTACCAGAATTTTTAGGAGTCAGAGCCATCGATCAACGCGCGGCTTAGAATCTTAATAAGAACCAAGAGGCTTGGATAATACGTCAATCAACTTCGTCTGGAAACCAAGCAGCAATTAGATTAGTTAGACGCGTGCAAGAGCCTGAGATGCAGAGTAAGAGAAGCAATCATGCCTACGGTTGTTACCCGTGAGAATGAATTATCCTTCGTGGCCCGCTCTTCACTCGTTGCTTATCGTAATAAATAACTCCAAGACCGATTGATTTTCGTAATCCATCGAGGACACGACCAGCTATAAATTTGTTCAACCGCCACGACTAGTACTAGTTGTGTTGGATGACCAACCCAGACAATATTGGATCTATGCAAATACTGACGACGAGCTAGCAACAGTCCACATAAAAGTGGACTGTGAATAGTTAGTCATAAGGGCAAGATCCAATACTTGGTCATCCATGCTCCTTCCCCTTCCACTTGACGATGATAACCAAATATATATAAGGACATGTTTTACAGTTAGAGAGTTAGAATACTACAGTAGAGAGAGACAGACTAGAAGATCACAGAATAGCATAGTATAGCTGAGCCTAGCATAAAATATTCTATATCATTCTATATCATCCTACATCATACACGACCACGAACAAGGAATAAACTCTTCAAAATTATAAGCGTGTTGACTCCACTACACAGAATCCAACAATTGTACTACTGTAACATAAACTTTGTTTTTTTTTCTTTTTTTAAGTGGATTTTTATTCTCCTCTTCTCTTGTTACAATTCCATGTTAACGCTTTATTAATCGGAAGTCTATTAATCTTCCTTTTTTTTTTTATGTCAATGATTGTCGACCGCTAGTCGATTAATCGAACTTTCGGTGGTCAACGGTTATCGATCGGCTTATTAATTATTTTTTGGTTGTCGACGTTAAACCTGGTGATCGATCCCTTGCTTTTCTTATGGTAATTTCTATGGTGAAGGAATTCGTACTGTTCACTTGTTAGTATAATAATGTATAATAATCTTGAAAAAGTTTTCACCGTTTGAAATGGATCGGAGACAGTGGAGTCGAAGAATTTTATTTAGATAATTTGTCAGTAGTTTAGAAAAAGATAACGGTGATGATAGCGACATCTACGATCTTGGAAGCAACGAGTATTGCGATCTAGCGATTCAGGCAATAGTAATGCTGACGACACTCAAGTAGACATTGATTAGCTCATTTCGTGAAAAGTATTATTACGCGAAAGGTATTACACGAATTATTATTAGTTTATGAGTAGTTAAGTAAGTATTTAAGTAATTATATTAGTATTATATTAAATAATTATATTGGTAGAAAATATATAAGTATAATATTAATATATATAATATATAATACTATATAAGTATAATATTAATATTATATATAATATACTATATACTATATACTAGTGTATATAATATTACATGGTGTTATATATAATAGTATATAAGTATAATATTAAGTAATTATATTGATAGTTAATATATAAGTATAATATTAATATATATAATACTATATAAGTATATTATATTAAGTAATTGCATTGGTAGTTAATATATAAGTATAATATTAATATTGCACAGTGTTATATATAATATAAATATAATATTAATATATATAATATATATAATATATATAATACTATATAAGTATTATATTAAGTAATTATATTGCTAGTTACAATTATCTTGGTAATTTGATAAATAGGCGCATATGTACATTCTCGTACATTAGCCAAAACCTGTACTGGCGACGAATTCACGCAGGAACTGAATCAGTCATTAACTTCCATCACGAGCGACAGACAAAGTATCTTACGTTTTGTAAGAAAACTTGCTTTCACAAAAGCTATCTAGCCTTCGAACTAGATATTCGTGAACGACAATATCGTTCGCGCTGTCTAGGGAAAAACTGAGTTCAGAAAGACGAAGAGGAAGCTGAGAGAGACTTTCGTTAGCTCGAGACGCTCGTATGTATCGAAGGTATATTCTCGACGACGTGTTGCAGGATAGGACCGAAGAAAAGAAGAACGATGAACGCACGGTGGTACCGAGAACGCGTCGTCGGTGTCCACGGGAGAAACGTCGTGGTGATCGGCGACAAAGTCGGGAAACGTGGCTCGTCCCGCGCCGACGTTCCCTTTTAGCCTTAGCCGCCGGCTATACATAAACTATACAGGCCATGGCGGCAGAGGGTGGGAGCGACAACCCCGTGTGTCTCGTCTCCGCGTGCGAGGGGGGCTCGCTCGTTCGGGCATGAAAATTCCGCACCCCTCGTTGCACAGAATCATCCCCCATCGATCGACCTATTCCGTTCTCGTTGCTCTGCGGTGGGGTTGCGAGGCGAGAGCGGCACGCAGAATGGAAAAAAAGGGAGAGAGAGAGAGAGAGAGAGAGGGAAAAAGGGAGAAAATGGAAGCAAGAGTATAACGCAACGACGACGCGGATCCGTGGCGCGATGCAGACCGCTGCGTAAACAATTTAATATTCGCGAGATCGAGGGCGAGGGAAAGAGGGCTCAGAGAGAAGAAACACGTCTTGCATCGCGACGCTCTCGAGGTTAATGAAACGTGTTTTTAATTCGCGACGTACTCGCGGCCGCCGATGGGAAATCGCAATCCTCCGAGGATCCGTGAAACGAACGGTGGAAGCGTTGGAAAACGTGCGAGTGATTTCATTTTTCTTTTTCTACCGAGAGAGAAATATTAATGACAGAGATGCAGCGATAACAGTATCTTATCGTGTTTTATAATATTTCATTTGCACGTAGAATATAGACAAACGTTTCGGCTTTCCAAAAACATTTTATGACCTCCTTAGCACCACCATTCTTATATAGTGAGATATAAATTCTTTTTCATCGAGTCTGTTTTGAAAAACTGTCAACGCTTTGAACTGTTGCGACATTGTTGAAACAATCAACCTAGTCTGATTCTAAAACGTAAAGCTTCTGTCTTCACTACTCTTAATTCATGCAGATGTAGCAAATGGAAAAGTGTCTTTTCTTTTTTTGAAAATTCACACGTATGCGGAAACACTGAGAAATTTTATTTGTGACCAAATCCATCACAGTCTTACAGGTTAAAATTTCCCATTTATAACAACATTTTAAAACTCTCTGTACAATTTTTTTGTCATCATTTTATTGAACTTCAAACATTAGAGATGAAAATTCAAAAGATTCCAAAATTTCGTCATCTAAACTTAATGTTCAAAGTTTTCGATAAAATGGCAAGAGAAAAAAAAAATTACACGGCAAGTTTTAAGAGATCGTTAGTAAAGAGGAAATTTCAATTTTCAAGACCGCCATGAATCAAGTACACGGGAAAAATTTTTAATATTAAAGCTACATGACGTGAAAACAGTGTTCTGTGAAAGAAAAGAACTCGGGTAGACAAAAGTGAAAGTTTCACGCTTTGAAATGAAACTGAACCACATGATTTTCATGTCGACAATTTCAGTTATGCTTCTTATCGTACACTAGGATATGATTCAGAGTAGACTTAGATTTACAGTTTACACCAATATGATTTAGAGTAGAGTGAAACGCCGAGAATTCGCCAAAGGGATCATTCTGCGATTCGAACTGGCAATAAATTCCCGGGCGCACGTTTTCTGAACAATGGCGAAACAATTTTGCGACAGAGCGGAGAGGGCGGCGAAAACTCTTCTAACGGTGACCGGGGCGACCTTACGAGGGTACAAAACGCATTCCAGCCGTCGTATGATGCATTGCACAGCCTCCTCCAATTGTTAGAAACTCCCTTTTAACCATCCCTTTGGCTACCCTGGCCGTAACCACCCGCGTTACGAAATTCTCCGTACCAGAAATTCGCGACGATCTGAATCAAGTTGACCAACGGCTAATTGCCATAATGAAAATTCTGTACCTTCGAAATTTCTCGTTGGAAATATACCAGAACGTAGTTCTTTCGTATGGATAAAGCTTGATTTTAGAGAAAGCGATTCGTTTTCGCTTCTTTCTCGCGTTACACAGGGTGGTGACTGAGAGACTGAATGATATAAAATAAAAAATTTTTCCAAACTTTTTACAAACACGCGTTTTTTTTAATTTTTTGTTGGAAAATATATAATTAATCATGTGTGAAAAACGAAAAAAAAAGATTGAAAATGAACAAGTTATGGCTTTTTAAAACTCTTCAGTTTTTCAGTGGCCATCCAGTAAATTGGCTAGCAGAGTTAAGTATTGTACAATTTCCCCAATAAATGTTCAATCCATCGAGGAAACTTGGACGGTGCTCTACACTGGTACTCGTTCCTATCAAATTTAATAATAATTTCGCGACAAATTCGTAGAAGAGCAGTCAATGAATCAATCAATCAAAATCAACGAAACGAGAATTAAGAAACGATAATCCGTTTTAAAAGGGAAAAGAATTGCAAAGATTGAGAGATGATGCGGTTAAATATTAGTCGCCGATTCTTTCGAGATTCTCGGATTTCGAGAAAAAGGGAAGAGAAACGAGACGAGGGATTAGAAAGACCACGGACATTTCCGTAGAACACGCAGCGTACAAGAAGGAAACAGGGCTGCACTAAAACGAGATGAATTCGCTTCTTATTTTAAGCCGTATCCGCCGAATTTTTTTCTTTCGCGACGGCAGGAGCCGCACATCCGCTGGTTAAAAATTCACGAGATTGAAAAACTCTGCGTGCAGAATCGTAATTGACGCTTTAAACGTCAATTGCGATCGATTAAAGTCTAAATTGTTCGTCGTCAATTTCTCTGGATAAAATTATACATGTTTAAATTAAATATATAATATATGATATATTTAAATTAAATATATAATTTAACAAAATCATATATATTTAATAATTATATTGAATTATGCGCGATGCTAAATTTTGCACAACGAATGTTGATTTTATTTGACCAAATTGCTCTGAATAAAATTATGTTATGGTTAAATATTTCCTCAGAATGACTAGAAAGACACAACTCGCATGACGGTAAATTTTCCTAATTTTAATATATCTGGCTGACTTTTCTAACAGATTTAATACATCAGTAACTATGTAATTAAGTAACTATCGGAATTCTCTGGAAAAAGCTACATATTTTCCTGTACAAAAAAAAAAAAAAAAAAAAAATAGAAAATCGTTGCTCTAAAATAAAATTATGTTGCGATTGAACATTTCCTCGCGCTAACTAAAAGGACGCGAGACGAAAGACACGATGATCAATTTTCACAATAAATATGCACAATTTTTAATTTTAATATTTATAACTAATATGTACAATTTGAATTCTAATATATACTATACATATACATAGAGAGAGAGAGAGAGAGAGAGAAAGAGAAGAAAAATAATGAAATATGGCAAAAATGATAATTAAAGATAAAACTCTGGGTGAAACAAGTTCCCTCGGAACTTTTTCGAACTTTGCGAGTGCTCCAGACGGGCAAATCCCTCTCATCTTCTCATTTTAATATACCGGTGCACGGTTCCACCCCCTTGGCTTCCACGCTTTCTTCTTCCTCGCTCCTCTCGAATTAAGAATCGCCGGGTTCGAAACTACCGAAAGTCGCGTCGAATACGGCGATCTACCAGGGACCAGGGACCAGGGACGCGAGAATCTAGATGAGAAACGGCTGGATCTTGCTTTTCTTCGCGCCGTATCAAAGCGCCAATAGAATGGGAATGGGCTTCGCGAGGACGACGGCGGGGAAAGTTCTGAAAGCAGGCGGAGGCAAAACTTGCGAAACTCCCCGGAGCGAGGCTTTTTTCCCACCATCGACCGTGAAATTTTTGAATGGGCCACGAAACCTCTCCGTGTACTCTCTAGAGAGAGAGTTCCCTTACGCGACACACACTTACGTGAATAGAGAAAGGGCTTCGTAATTTCTAGATAGTACTCGCCGAAACGTGAAAGAAAAAGTCCCAATAAACGTGGGTAGAAAACTTCGTAGGTTCAAAGTTGTAAACGACTTTGTCGTAAACTGAATCCTCTTCACGCCCTTGGCCACATATGTGGACACAGAACCTTCATGAGTTGGAATGTACGTGTACGTCGAGGATCTTTTATCCCAAAATTGCAACATTTCCTCAGCTTTAAGTATATTCAAGTAAAACAAAGTAGACAAAACAAATAATAAATTTCATAATTCTCAATAATTTCTATCCAGCGATATCATATCGATGAGTTCAAAATGAAAGCGACGAATTATTGTGTACTCATTGGTTTGGTCACTTGTTGTGGTTGGCAATCAGTTGCCAGCGCAAGGGGATAACCTCCAAAATTGTAATATTTTTTCAGTTTTAAGTATATTTAAGTAAAATAGGCAAAACAAATAATAAATTTCATAATTGTCAATAATTTCTATCCAGCGACATCATATCATACCGAGGAGTTGAAAAAGAAAGCGACGAATTATTGTATACAATTTGGTCACTCGTTATGGTCCGCAATCAGTTGCCAGCTCAAGGGATTAACCTCCAAAATTGTAATATTTTTTCAGTTTTAAGTATATTTAAGTAAAATAGGCAAAACAAACAATAAATTTCATAATTGTCAATAATTTCTATCCAGCGATGTCATATCATACCGAGAAATTCAGAAAGAAAGCGACGAATTATTGTATACAATTTGGTCACTCGTTATGGTCCGCAATCAGTTGCCAGCGCAAGTGGTTAATTTCCGTCCTGTAAAAAAAGCTATTTCCATTCGCGAAAATAATTCTACAAAAATAGTCATTTTATAAACTTAATTCTTTTTTGGAAGCAAAGGTAAAACGAAATTAAATTAAAGTTCGTCTCTGAAGAGGTTAATTTCGCACAGACGCAAAATTACCATTTGAAATATGGATATTCCCCGTGATAATTAATGATCGATTCTAATTTATAACTTCTTAGAAAGAAGAATCTGTATTTATCTTTATCGTCTTTGATTTAGAAAGTTCTGTGTGTTCATTGATCATGATTATTATAATATAACGTATGTTATTACATTATTATTATCGGGGCTATTTTATCAATAGTACATATAAATTTCCTTCTAATCGTGAGTTCGTTAGAGCTTCTTACGATATCAAACATTTTCATCGCCAGTATTTCCTTCGAATTCGTCGCTTAGGAGAAACTGTCCGTCGATCATAGCCGATCGCCTCGTCGAAGATCCTTCGACGAAACGTCGTTCGCGTTCAATTACACGTATATATATTCACGAGCGACGATCGCGTTGATTTCACCGGGGCGTGTGTGTCCATCCGCGCCCAGCGGCGACAGTTTAATCATCGTCGTTGCCTCGTTCGTCCGATCGTTACACAATCGTATTACGCCTGTCGATAATCGTTGGTCGAGCCAGCAGCCGGCGGGATAGGAAAGACGCAAATTTGGGCCGACCAGTTAATCCGATCGGGACAAGTTCGAGAGCTCGCAATTAGCCAGTTCATTCATCCGACGTCGCTTTTCCATCGCTGTCTTGTCGTTGACACTCACAGGGTGTCTGAGCTACCGGTCCATTCTGTGCTCGTGCCCATTTTTCTCTTTATACCTAAATTCGTTTGGTCCGTAATTCGCTGGATAGCGCTAATGGCACAGTTGGATGTCAACTTGCCTTAGCTGTCGACGAAATCTCTCGCAATGTAAACATCGGAACGTCGCGAGCAGTCAGCTTTGTACATTCGTCCCTCCGTTTACGCGACGATTTTCATCAATCAACGCGATATCAATTTCTGAAGTATCAGAAAACATATTGTAGACGTGATTGATCGAGGCGATCGTTCGACGAGCCTTTTTGAAAATTTCAATGATTTAAAGGATTTAAAGAAACGCTGCAACGATTGTCGGCAAATTTATGAAAAGCTTAGCAAAGGATAAGTTTAATTTATCAATACTTGTATAAAGTTTGACAACACAATCATGTGAAAAAATTAACGTTAACAATGAAAATAAAGTCGAAGTGACAAATATTTCATCATGAGGATTCATGGCGAGGACAATGAGTTTATAATGAGTTATTGTCTATATTGTAGGTAATAAATTTGTAAATGTATCATTTTGTATTTATAAAAAAGATATTTTATTATAAGTAAGTATGGTTACAAATTTATTAAATATTTATATTGACGATCGATTAAATTTACGATATTTTGGTTGCTTTTCATAAAAAAATTTAATTTCTGTCTATATTGTAGGTAATAAATTTGTAAATATATCATTTTGTATTTATAAAAAGAATATTTTATTACGTGAGTGCCGATTAGAAAGGAAAGGTTGATTCTTTTGAATTACGATAGTAACACCGACTGAGATTTACTTTCATTTTCTGAAATGTCATTATTATTATTTTTCTTCCTGTTAACTTATGTGAAATAAGTATGTATTTCTATATAACTTGTACCAGGTTTTTTCCAATATTTTCTTCTCTTTTGTACCGACAGACTCCAAAACGAATTCATATCGCTTGCAACGCACTTATACTCTGCGTGAATGGAAGAGCAGGTGTACCTCAATTGATTAACAATCTTACAATCCTTTTTCCAATTCTCTTCCGAAATATATGCAACAAGTAGCATAAATTGTCGGTTTAAAGTTTAACTTTTGTTACAACTTTCTGCCTCTGTCGTAATTGTTGCAAATAAAACATTGCCAATCATAAAAATCCAAAATCGCTGCAAAATCGCTGCAAACTCAACACACTGCGACCACGATGTCACTTTCGATCCGAGCTCAACGTTGAAACTCGATGTATAAAATTCGAAGCGAACCAGTGGCTCGGATGTTGTTCTTGAAACACCTCCGATGAATCCAACGAGCGGGTCGATGCACGGTTAATCGATCGTATCGCGCGGGAGGATCGATGATTAAACGCGGCATGTAACACCCACGGCCAATTAATATCGCGGCTCGTGACCGACGGTTCGCGGCCCAGCCGTGGATCATTCCTAATGACAATGATTCACGACTATGGTCTGGGTAAGATCGTTCGATAGCTGCCGGATCAACCGGCCAGAACCGGAGGAACTCGCGTGCAACTCGACGATCGACGCGTCGAGAGATTCTATCGAAGAGAGAGAGAGAGAGAAGGTGGGTTGTTCCGCGTCCTCGATATCTCGCTGAGATTCATTTAATTAACTTGACGCCGCGTGACGAATACACGTTTGGTTCGCGAAGGTGCCGATATCGCTTGCTGAAAAGCACACGCGTATCGGATATCGAAAAGGTATCGAAATCCGATCGAATGGCATTCCTGCACACTACACGCAGATATCGCCTACCGCTTCTTTTCGTTCCTGCCCACTCTCTGATACTTTTCTCCGCGGCCTTGGATCTCTAGAGATCCTAGCGAAAAACTCTCGATATGGCCGGGACGCTTCCGGTTCCCAATACGTGTCACAAAATTCGAGAATTTTCGAGATTGTGAAAAATATCGGGATCGCCGTGTCGGTATTCTCGAAATCTTGGGGATTCCTGAGAATTATATAGGATTATAAAGAATAGAATGCGGGATGAAATTGCAAAGGCAGAACTGTATATGTTCGCAGTTCCTTTTCACTCTCTGAGAATTTTCTCCGCGGCCTTGGATCTAGAGATCTGAACAGAACCTCGATGGTTTCCGGTCCCCGAAAGTATCTCGGAAATTTCGAGAAAATTCTCAAGAAAGCCCGTATTCTCGAAATTCTTTCCGGGAATCTTGAGAATTGTGAAATTATAAAGAGATTCTACACGGGGTAAAATCTGAATAGAACTATATAAATGTGATAAACGCAATATTGTAAAATTATAAAGAGATGAATTGTAAAATTATAAAGAGATTCTATACCGAGTAAAATCTGGATAGAACTTTATAAATGTGATAAACGCAATATTGTAAAATTATAAAGAGATGAACAGTAAAATTACAAAGAAATTCTATACGAGGTAAAGTCTAAATAGAACTATGTAAATGTGATAAATTGCAATATTGTAGAATTGTAAAGAGATGAATAGTAAAATTATAAAGAGATTCTATACGGGGTAAAATCTGGATAGAACTATGTAAATGTGATAAAGGCAATATTGTAAAATTATAAAGAGATGAATAGTAAAATTATAAAGAAATTCTATAAGAGGTAAAGTCTAAATAGAATTGTGTAAATGTGATAAATTGCAATATTGTAGAATTGTAAAGAGATGAATAGTAAAATTATAAAGAGATTCTATACGGGGTAAAATCTGGATAAAACTATATAAATATGATCAATTTAATATTGTAAAATTATAGAGAGATTTGAGATGAATTGTAAAATTATAAAGAAATTCTATACGGGGTAAAATTTGAATAGAACTATATAAATGTGATAAACGCAATACTATCAAATTATAAAGAGATGAATAGTAAAGTTATAAAGAGATTCTATACGAAATAAAATCTGGATAGAACTATACAAATATTCAATATTGTAAAATTATAGAGAGATTTGAGATGAATTGTAAATTATTATATTATATTGTTACTATTACATTATTATATTAAAATTATATTATATTATATTATTAAAATTATTTTATTGTTAAATTATAAGAGATTCTATAGGAGGTAAACTCTAGATAGAACTGTATAAATGTGATAAATGCCGGCGTGGCAAACGGCTTTGCAATCTCGGGCCCGAGATCTCAAACTGCAACTATGGCTCGCGTCGATTCCTTTAAAATTCGAGTTCCGTTTATCCAGGAACGAGATAATCCGCTGGCCTGGTCGGTTCCAGGATGTCTCGCGGGAGTAAATAAATCCGTAAGTAAACGGATACCGTGAGAAACCGTGTGGCGCTGCAACGAGCGACGCGTGTGCTGCAAGGCTGGTTCTCGCGCGCAGCCACGCAACGTGCAACGTTTGCACCAGCGAACCGTGTCGAGGCCGAGAGAGACACCCGGTACATACTCGAGAGCTGCAACGCTCCGCACCCACTCGCGGCTCGCGCATTTAGACACAGATCGCTTCCACGCCAATTCCCTCGAGCGTGACCTCTCGCCAGCACGCGCACACGCGTCCATTCACTCACCCACGAGCCGATATCTCGTAGTAATTGCAATCGACGCGACGTCATCGGCTTGACATTTTCCACCTTCCTTTCTTTCCTCCGGGGGGAGGGGGGGGCGCGGCATTATTTTCCTTTTCATTATTTAAAGTTGAACAATCAAATTTAACCCATTTGCGCTGGCAAACTGATTGCGGACCATAACGAGTGACCCAAACCGTACACGATAATTCGTCGCTTTCATTTTGAACTCGCCGGTACGATACCACTGGATAGAAATTATAGGACAAGTGATAAATTTATCAGTTGCTTTGACTATTTAGTTTTATCTGAATCTTATCTTTATCTTGAAACTGGGCAAATTATTGGAAAATTATTTTAATATTGCAATTTTGGAACGAAAAATTCTTCGATATGCGTGGCTACGTCATTCCAGCGCAAGAGGTTGAACACATCTTGGTTTGTCGGTTATATAGCGAACTTGAAACTAAATGTAATAATTTGTTATGCAGATTAGACCATTTTAGGAGGTGTATTGGTTTTAGGACCGAGACTCTTTGTTCAGTGTTCAGTGCAACTTTGCACAAATCAGAAATTGGGTGATCTTTGTGAGTGACCCTTGTTATCCTTGAAATTACAACTTGATCGTGGATCTTGGTAGACTGGACAATTTGTTGCGAGTAACAATCGATCCAATTTCGTTGAACGTGAACAGTGGGATTGAGAATATACTATAATATAGTATATTGTTTCTTCTTCTCGAGTAATTTCTCCATTAACAATTTTTCAAATATATTTTTTCTCTCGCTTGAACTATGTATTTCTCTCTCCTATTCACGCACGTATCCCAGCTCTCTCCTCTTTACGCATTCGCGTCTTGTACTACGCGGCTTCTTATCGCGCTCGCGCTTTCTATCTCGCCTGCCGTAAACAACGTAACGCTATTTATCCAGCTAGCTCTGTAAAACAACAGTTTCTCGCATTACCATTTCTTACTCCACGCGTTTCATCAAATTCACGGACACTTTTAACATTTCGAAGTGACTATAAAGGATAAAATTAAAATGGCGCGCCAACATACGCAAAAAAAGAAAAAAAGGAAACAGAAAACCGAGCGAGTATCGTTCGTCGAAGAGACTCGAACAATCCCCCTTAAAAAGTGAATGGAAATCGGAAACAATCCGCCACGCGAAATAAAACGCGAAAGCAGGAAGCTTGCGTTTGGCGAGTACGCGTACCGCGAGTGATCGGTAGTCGCAATTAAAAGTGGAAATCTGGCTTCCGGTACAATTAATTTCCCCCCCTCTTCCAGAGTTCGACGGCATCCGGTTAAATTTTGTTTAATTACATCCCTCTGCTCGCTATCCTTCTTTGCCTCTCCTGAAAGTTCTGACACGAGGACGATCCCCTCGTTCCTTCCTTCCTTCCTTTCTTTCTTTCTTTCTTTCTTTCTTTCTTCCTTGCGGACAAAACCCGAAGAAATTAAGGACGCGAGTTTTCATCAGCGGCGACCGATTAAAAAACGTCGTTTTCGAAGGTTTCATTTTTATTCATGTCCCTTCTCTCTCTCTCTCTCTCTCTCTCTCTCTCTCTCTCTCTCGCGGAGGAACCACTCGACTACGATTCCGCCGCGCTGAACGTTCGTTATCGGGGGCCCTCTCCACGCGCGAGTATACATATTAATCAGCGAATTAGCGAAACTGGTTTACGAACCTCTTTTGTTACGAAGCCTGTCCATTGCACCGCGAACCGAGTGGAATATTCATGCGCGCGAACGTATGCGCGACTCGCGGCTCCCATTTCGTTTTCGTGGGAAAACTTTTACTTTCAGCCGCCAGCCGTCTCTCGTTCTTCGTTTGTTAGTCCAATTTCCGTTACCCGCGTCGAATAATTTTTGATTTATGACACTCGGTGAGGTTGTCTTTCCCCACCTTTTTCTTTTTTTCTTTTTCTTTCTCTTTTCTTCGAAAAAGTTCGAGCTCGCAGCTCGGTAAAAAGCGAAAACTGTCGCGCTAAAGTGGTTCAACAGCCTCTCACGAACTCTTCTAATTTGCCCGCTCGTAACGCCGATCGTACACTTCAGTTTGCCGCCGCGGCTGAACCCGATCGCTCAATAATTATCAACCGACCCGGCACGCAGAGTCTATAAATACGTCGCAGCTTTGATTCCATCCGTTCTCCTTGAATAACGCGCGGCGAGCGCCGCGTTTCCGTCACCAAGAGTAATGAAACTGGATCGCCGATACGTGGCCAACGCGAGGCACAAAATGGGGCGTCGTTAACGAGCCAGCAGCACGAGGAATAATCGTCTCGCCTCGTCGAATTCGAGAAAAGGTGACGACGCTCTTCGCTCTTGAACGATCGTTATTATTTTTTTTTTTTTTTTCATCACCACGCTGTCAATATTAACGCTAACTGCGTGAGAATCAAGATCGGAACGAACGTAAACGACCAGCCAAGCCGGAACCGAAACCGAAAGCCAGCCGGCGTGCTTTCCATCAAGCTTTCATCCGTGTCCTACATTTCGCCGGGACAAAAGCCGCCCTGGACTCGTTTTGCAAAAAACACAGGGGGATGAAGGGAAAAAAAAAGAAGAAGAAGAGAAGCAGGCGCACAAAACTTGCTTGCTTTCCACCCATCTCCTTTCCGACCCACGTTTCGCAGTTTGCTCAAGGGATGAAAAACGAAAGGGAAGAGGAAACGTGACCGTAAAAGAGTGGGGAGTGGGGGAAATAATTATTTAGAAAACGGGGGATTTCGACGATGTTTAAATATGTTGTAAAAATCAACATTTCGAACAATTTTTTCCTATGTATATAATAACCGTTGCTCGGCCTTAGTTTCCGAAATTTTTGCAAAAAATTGTTGCTACTACGACAATGAATATTGACTATAGCTATAGTTTCTGTGGCACCGTGTGTGTTAGCGTTGAGTCGTCGATTGTTTATGGTTTTTATAAATACATCGAGACGGCCGGCAATGGACGTGTATAACGAGTGTACTTCTAAACTCGGATTAAAATAACCTAACCCGAACCTTACTCAAACCCAACTATCCTACTTAACTAATTTAATGGATTAGGTTATTTTATTCGGGCCACCCGAATCAAGTTTTCAAGTACACCCGTTATACACGCGTCAATTGTCTGTTATTTCGATGTATCTACAGAAACCTTACTTAAACCCAACTATTCTACCTAACCAATTTAATGGATTAGGTTCAGGGTTGGGTTGTTTTATTCGAGCCACCCGAATCAAGTTTTCAAATACACCCGTTATACACGCGTCAATTGTCTGTTATTTCGATGTATCTACAGAAATCTTACTTAAACCCAACTATCCTACCTAACCAATTTAATGGATTAGGTTCAGGGTTGGGTTGTTTTATTCGAGCCATCCGAATCAAGTTTTCAAGTATACCCGTTATACGCGCGTCAATTGTCTGTTATTTCAATGTATCTACAGAAACCTTACTTAAACCCAACTATCCTACCTAACCAATTTAATGGATTAGGTTCAGGGTTGGGTTGTTTTATTCGAGCCATCCGAATCAAGTTTTCAAGTGTACCCGTTATACGCGCGTCAATTGTCTGTTATTTCAATGTATCTACAGAAACCTTACTTAAACCCAACTATCCTACCTAACCAATTTAATGGATTAGGTTCAGGGTTGGGTTGTTTTATTCGAGCCACCCGAATCAAGTTTTCAAATACACCCGTTATACACGCGTCAATTGTCTGTTATTTCGATGTATCTACAGAAATCTTACTTAAACCCAACTATCCTACCTAACCAATTTAATGGATTAGGTTCAGGGTTGGGTTGTTTTATTCGGGCCACCCGAATCAAGTTTTCAAGTACACCCGTTATACGCGCGTCCATTGCCGGCCACCTCGATGTATTTACAGAAACTATAAACAATCGGCGGCTCAACGCTTACACACACGCTGCCACAGAAACTACAGCATATTCATTGTAGTGGTAGCAATAGTTTTCTGCAAAAATCTCGGAAATTAAGGTCGGTGGTCATATGTGTAGGAAAAAGTTGTTCGAAAATCGTTGAGAACCCTATCTTTTCTAGATAATTCCCCCAGGGGGGGGGGGGAATCGACGGAAGTTGGATCGCGAGAATTCGCGGCTCGTTAAGATGATGGCAGTATCTAAACGACCTAGCACGCGAGGATTTCCTTTCACGAAACTGTTCTCGCGTACCGATAAATTTCCCTAATGCACGGTTGTTGGTAGGGGAGGGAAGAATTACGTACGCGCGCGAACGACCGGGTCGTACATACATAGCCCCTCTTTGACGGGCTTATCGATTTAATTACCCGTTCATTAAAACGTGACGCGGCTGATAAAGCGCGTCTTTTAAAATCGTTCGGCGCGTTCGTTAGTTTTAATCGAGTTTTTCGAGTCTCGCTCGCCATTAACGCTCGCGACCCCGCGAGTTTATTACATTTATTACGTTGCGAGATGAAACGCCGATCGCGCCGTTGTTAACATTTTTCGTGGGAGCCATGAACGGAGAATGATTATCAACGCCTAAGTAGGATAGTTTCCTCGTCCGTGGGATAGTTTCCGCAGAGTGGTTAGAGGGCGTTAGACGCGACTTCCTCGAGTATCCTCGGTTCGTAAATTCGCGGTTTTACGCCGGGTATTTCCAGCGTCGATCGGTTGATACAGTACATACGTTAACCCTCCAACGACCTCGCCGTTAATTAACAACAATTAATTTGTTTGCAATCGGCAACTCCTTCCCGACAGTCGCGCAGCTCTCAATGATCGAACAAATCAACCCCCTTGGTCTGTTTCTCGATTAATTAACCACTTGAAGCGAATGCGATCTACGAATTGTTCGTCCAACGTTCATTAGTAAATGAAACGTTATGACTGAGCGTAAGAAACATCGAAACATATACTGCACATACAGTAGAAAGTCTTCTCGATACTAATCGTGTATATTTATAACAGACTACAATACATTAATATATTAACATAGTCTCTGTTCTATAAAGTAGATTTACATTCATTGTATTCAATTTTATTATATGTATAACATATCTGTCAACAGAATCTTTATTGTATAAAGTATCTTTTATATTTGTTGTATTCAATCATACTGTACGTATCGTATTTAATTCAATTTTATTTGTAAAACAATAGTGCAATATATTAATATGCCAACAGAGTCTTTATTATAAAGTGTAATGGTATAATACTCATATTACAGTATAATATTTATAATACTTATATAACAGTATTATAAAGTATAATACTTTAGTATAAAGTTCGTTTTGTATTTAATTGTATTTAATTATACTGCGTGTATTGTACTTATTATAAATACGTTTTATATTTATTGTATTTAATTAATCTTGCGTGTATTTATTGTAAATACAATTTATATTGTACGTTGCGTATAATTTATACATTTATATTGCAAATATTACATTTACTGTGTATATCGTACTATTTTTATCGTATAAATATAGTACTTGTCCCAAGTACTACACGTTCATACGTACGTACATACGTACATATATGTAATTCGAATACTTGTGGCGCGTCTCGTTACATACCTGGGAACGGGGTACGATCAGCCCGTGCGCGCTAATATGCGTCCAACTGCTGGGGAAATTGCATCCCAAAACGCGTGGATAATTAATTATCGGCTCAATCGGTCGTTGATGGGGGCGGCGATAATTGAAATTGGCGTAGGTACAAACCGAGTGCGACGGACTTACCTGCAACAAGAGAAAGAAAAATATACGGTCAAGTGGTTGTCCGGATGCAAACATGGCGGCGATGTTACATTTAATTGATAACAGCCAATTAACGTTTACATGAAACGAGTAATTAAACGCAGGTGTTCGCATCTCTTTCTTTCGGCGCGATGAAAATCTAGAGCCTCGTGCAAATTCTTGTACCTTTATTACCAACTCGTTGGGTAAAACGACGCGCAAAACTCTGACACGCGTTTCTTGAAAGGAAAGCAAAGAAAAAGAAAGAGAGAAAAACTTCCCTCTCTCTCGCCCAACGTGAAAAATCCCGGTGCACTCCGAAATTCGTGTACTTGCAATCCGATCGTTAATTAAGCGCGATTAACCCGCCTCGTCACGAGCACCTCGTTGCGCCCCCTCGATTTCATCCCCGTGCAGCTCATTCCCTCTTTCTCCTCCTGGCGGTGCACGGCCACCCTTTTCGCCAGCTGGAAAATAATTCTTGTTAGATCACGCCAACTGACCGCGTCCCTGCTCCATTAACGGTAATGACGACGATATTGTTTCCATGACACCGGGGAGACGACGAGACGGCGGTCGTTGCGAGGCCAGACAACAAAAACTGTACTAATTACCATTCGACGAATTACCGCGGGCTGGATTAATTGGATTAATTAGAGCCGAGGCCGACGACGACTCGGTTCTCCAGCTTTTCCATCGTTCCATCGTTCCAGGTCGTTCCAAAATTTCCAGAAAAGTACGCCGGCGACGCGACGCTTTGAACGGGCGCGTGCTGCCAAACAGTGCCGAGCAGCGTGCAGTTCAAAGGCCAATTAGCCGGTCGCCAGCCGGTACATCGTTAATTAATCGTAGCCGTTACGAACAATAACCCCGCGCCCCGATTTATCGCCGTTTTATGCTCGCGTGCAGCTTGACTATGCACGGCGAAATTCAGCCTACCTCGATTCCCACGAAAGCAGTCGCACGAACCAGGCATGCACACTGGTGCGTATCTAGCTCTGCGACACACTTTTCGACCTGCGAGAAATTACGAAATCAATTTGTCAGGGTTCGTTTCAAATTCGACGTTACGATTAAAAAAAGAAGAAAAGAAAGAAAAAAAAGACTGATCGTCTCTTTTGCGAAAGAAGCAATTTTCACGCCTGACGAGAAATTCCCTTTCGTTCGAACTCCCAGAGTTTCTTGCCCTCTCGAACAACCAAATCGTGCAACTAGCCAGGAAATCAGCCAGACGATGGTGGAAAATCGAGCGTATGTCTCGTTTTCCGTAATTTCTTCTAAGACGAGTCACCGAGGCAAAGGAGGTAAACAAGCTCGCTCGCTCGTGGAACGCAAGCGCCCGTGGAATTGATTTTCTATCGATTTCCATGGTCCCTCGTGCAGAATCCGGCTCGAGGATCTCGTTGGCACCGGGAGAGAAGAGAAAAATGAACAAGCAGGTAAAGAGAAGGATGGATGACTGGAAAGAGAGCAACAGTGTCGGGGAAGAAAATGAGAAATCTCGGGAAGGAGCAAACCGTGAAAAGTAACCAAACGTTGCCGATCGTCAGATTGAAAGCAACGTGTTCAGCGGCAGAACGAGATGTAATACACGCGATATAACACCGCTTCGATCGATCGATCGATCGTTCCGGAGTCTCGGACTTATATCTGTTCTTCCTTATCGGCCGAAATCCCTCTGGCCACCGTTCGCCAAATAAAAACATACGCGACCACCGAAACCGAAGGGCTGGGAAAACAAACGAGCCGACGCGGCGACAGATTCTTCGTGGTGTTTACAGTGCGGCAGGTGCAGGGGAACGGGGAACACGGGAAGGGATCAAGCCCTCCGTTGATAATGGAGGATTTACACTTTACCCGCATCGTCCACCGGCGTTACAGCTGCTCTCGGCAACCATTTCCATCGATTCCTTTTTCGACGATCCGCTCGACGAAACGCAGAACGGACGGAAAGTGCAACCGAACACACAATCGGCGATTCGGTGATCGATGTAAGTTACGCTGGCGTAAACGTTTGTCTGGCAACCACCCAGCGTTCCGTTAACCCAGCTAACTGATTTAATGAATGCGGTGTATTCTGCGTCTTTGGAGCGATGGCACGGTTGAATTTCCGCTGGCCAGAACTTTCACGGCGAGAATGTAATTATTCTCGACCACAGTGGTCGGATAATTGATCGTTAACAGCGTGAAAATGCGCGTTGATCACGCTAGTGTCTGTACACGTGGGTGGTCTCTCAGACACTTGAAATCCCGTGTTATCGCGTTATCGTTACGAAAGTAATAGCAAATTCACTCCTTTGCAGATCGTATTCCACCTTGCGCGCGACTCAAAAGTAACGAAGTAGTACAATGTCATTTTAATTACGCGATTACTTGTAAAGTTGTTAAATTTTAAAAAAGCTGTATAGAAAATAAATATACAAGAAATACACAGAAAAAATAACATTCATTGATAAATAGAAACTTCTGCAATGAATATTCATTAAACGCTATATAATATTCATGGCACAAAGTAACTGCACGCTCGATTTTTTGCAAATTTCTGCGAGGATCAGTGAAGAAATTGAACGAAAACAAACTGGAGAAAGTGTGGTTGGTTTTGGATAATGTGAGCCTCAGAAATAACACGATCTCGTTGGTCAGACAAGGCACACTTTATTATTCAACCGCATTGAAGGAGTCTTTTCGAAAATTAAACTCTCTGCTAATCACTCTGTCGCAACTATCTCCTACGCCTGACAGATTGTCGTAATCATTACACGAACGTGTACATGAAACCATCTCAAACAGCGACAGACGAACTGTTACGTATACACGAAGGATAAACTCTCAACTAAATTTTCGTTTCGTTCATCTGTTCATCTGTTCGTGTTATTTCAACATTCCTCGCTCGGAACGGAACGCAAAAATTTGACGAACAGGTGCCATTAATCACGCGTACATTTCCAATAAATAAATCTCACGCGCGATAGATGGAGAGATAGTCGAGCCTGTGTTCCTTATCGATCACCGGTGTATCGGCATTTAGCTTTACTTTCACGCGATACCGCGCCGCGTTTCAAGCTGCGTTCTTAACGAGCGATACGGCTGCGTTTTCCACGGTGACACCTGTTTCGTGTAGGCCCCGCGGCCTCGTTCGTGCTTTCACGATTCGCGTCTGAGTCATTCGCGTTTCGCAGCGCCGCGACTGCGATTTGTGAATCATCGCCAGACCGATGACGACGAATCCTTGGACCGTTTGTCAAAGGTGAAGGCGAGCTGTATAAAACGGCAATCGGCTGGAACGTCTGCAACTCTCTACAGATCATTCTTTGGATCGTTGCGAGACGTCTCGACAGGGTCGTTTGATAATCCCTAGTCATACTTTGGTGCTTAGACGCGAAGGGTAGAAATTCAAATGCGCAGAAATCCAGAAATGGATATGTAAGGGGCGAAAAGTAACTGCTCAAAATTCTTTTTAAAAAATTCTATAAAACTCTCTAGAATTCTTTCGCGTGCAAATGACAGGCGAATTCTTCACGGGAAAAACGTAAATTTTATTCTTATGTTGACTGTTTTGTTCGATTTGTCATCTTTCAGGCAACTTTCTGGTCTCGAAAATATTCTCGTCTCCTTCGACCAAAATCAGTTCCGAGAACGACTTGATATCCCTATCAGTAGCGAATTCTGACACTCTTCCAGCCTGAAAACTTCTTCGCCACGTCTTGGATAATATTTTACGAGCTTGCACCTTTCGGAAGTAGTACAGAAAAATATGACTTCTGATTTTCCAAACAATTGTCAACGAGACGGTGCATTCTACTCAAAAATCAGCTCGTCAAGTTATAGAATGAACTTGAGATTTAAAGTGAAATTAGTTACATTATATGGACGTGTGTTCTACAACTTTTTTACAAATTACTTCTACAATTTTTCTACTTACAGTGGCAAGTAACGTGACGAAATGTCAAATGGAACAGTGGAACTAGCGAAAAAGTGATGGGATGGCTAATTGAGATAAATGAGTAGCAAAATGAGGAAGTAGAGAGGTCAAGGGTTATACATAAATGCATTGTAAACTTAAGATAGGATAAAAGTTTGAGAATCAATCGTTAAGATCGGTATAGAATGGGTGAGCGGTAAGTCGTATTGTAAACTAAATTCTATGACGGCGAACGGCCAAAGTAATGTCCAAAGACAAACAAACGATAGCCAGACCCTTGATTCCCAAGATTCCATTCATCCGTGAAACTGTGCGAGAGGTAACTCTTCAGCAAAAATCACGAACGAAATCGAACGCGGCACAACCGTGCCACGAGTGTCCGTTTTCACCTGCATAAATTTCCAGTTGAAAGCGCGGAGCTAACGGGTTTAGGAGTTTATCGCCAGGCGCGTAAAGACGTAACTCACGTCACGGAGACGAGACGGCGAGGGAACGATCGAGATGCCGATCCGCGAAGATTCAAACGCGAGTAATTGGTCTCTCGCGCGAGTTATTCATGGCCCGATTGCTCCTTGATCATTTCACGCGGCCTGCCCGACGAAATTTCATCGAGAAACGAGAAAAACGAGGACCGTCGCCCGCTTGCGAAACCGGCAGAGAGAGTTCGCGTTTACGACGCGAGCGGCCGTGTCGTAAATTAGGCGAATCGCGCCTAATTTACGCTCGACCGGCAAACTGTCCCGCGTTACGCAACCATCGAATTGAAACGGAGAAACTGCGAACACGCTCGTGAACACCCGGCCGCGGAGGGGAGGAACGAGCGTAAACGCTCGGAATTGAACTCCGGTTCCCACGGTTCGCGACGGATACGCGTTTTAACGTCGCATAAAAGTAAATAGACGTAGAAATCACCGTGTCGCGGCCACGATCTCCAGCAGCAAGAACGAAAGTTGGCTGGGAGATTTGAAAAACGGAGCGGACAAAACCGGCGAACGGACGGGGACGGATCGAATCGAAATCCGTTGATCCGTGAGATCTCGCGGAGGCATCGAAGGAAATTAGAACGTGAAATTATTTCGCTGCTGGGCAAGAAAGCTCGATGAAACACCGAGACGAGGATGGCATTGGTGAATCCTTGAAGCAACGTGTCGTTAATTACGCGAGCAGTTGAAGTTGAAGCTCCCAGTTCCAAGCCTGATGTTTGAGAAGACAAAAGTGTAAAAACCGTGTTCGTTGTTCGCTGAATTTTCGGTGAACTCGTGTCGCACTTGCTATTCTCTCGACCCGAGGAATTTTAAATTTAACTCGAATAGCGATATCGTTCGACGATGCGATCGATACGAATCGGAGTTAAAAAGTTGTAATACGCGAAATAATACTTTCAAATAATAATACTTGCAATAGTAACAATAATGTGATAATGATAATACTTTCAAATAATAATACTTGTAACAACAATGTAATAATAATATTATAAGTAATACTTTCAAATAATAATACTTGTAATAGTAATATACTTGTAATAATAATATAAATAATACTTTCAAATAATAATATTTGTAACTGTAATATAAAATATATATATACTATAATATAATATATATACTGTAAATATAAAATAATAATAATATAAATGATACTTTCAAATAATAATACTCGTAATAATAACACTTGTAACAATAACTTGTAATAACAATACATGTAACAATAATAATTATAGCAATAACACTTTATCAAAAAATTACACATACATATTTACACGAATCTATCATTTCACACGCTGGATGCAATATTTTATTTAATCGTTCAACTATTTCACCGCCAGTCGTGGCTAAGCCATTGCTGGGGCCACGGCTGGTCTTATCTATCATAGCCGAGCACATTAATAAACTGGCCGTCTGCTGGACAATAGACCGAGGCCGAGAATGATCGAAGACCCAACCTGCTACCGTAATAACGGGTTGGAAATAGTTGGCAGTTCTGGCGGCGTCACGAGCAACGCACACGGTGGCAAACGCGACGCCTCTGCTGTCGGATGGCGGGGCTATGTGTAACAATGGGCTCATTAAGACCGTTTACGCGGCGACTGTAAAACTGCGTACCGCGCGCAATTCCCGACGAAATTGTAATTTATTCGACGAGGAGATATCGTGCCCCGTTTCTCAGGGAATCGTTCGCCAATTTCGTATCGAGCGCCCGGTACGCTCTAATTTCCTTTTTCACCCGTGCTAAAGCGGATTTATTCTCGCTGCGAAGAACGAAGATTCGTCGAAATACCAAATTTAACGTTCATTCGTGCTTGTTGTTACCAGCATGCACACGTACTTCAAAGCTAACGCGGCTCTACGTCATTTCGAATTCTTTGGCTGAATGTCGGTAACGTAGTTTCGACGTCGCATTAAATTTGTTGACTGTAACGTCGGTAATGTAGTCTACGTCGTTTCAAAATTGGCGCGCTCTCGTACGTCACAGCAGATGGCTGTGAATACAATTTTCGTTTGTCGAATGTATGAGTTTGATAAATATGCGAACAATAATATTTCAGTTATCCAAACTGCAATAACATCGCTGAATGCAGCTGATATTGCAGAGTGAACGCAATAACACTCGTATGGTAAGAAATTGATTACTCATCACCCGTCTTTTATTTAAATTATCAGTATGTTCGTTCCAAAATT
The DNA here is from genome assembly GCA_036937485.2 of Tetragonisca angustula. NCBI lineage: Eukaryota > Metazoa > Arthropoda > Insecta > Hymenoptera > Apidae > Tetragonisca > Tetragonisca angustula. The sequence continues at coordinate 225,782 of JAWNGG020000058.1, read as the reverse complement.
TTTGTGTATCTTCTTTACACGTTCGTCATTTGTAAAAAAAAAAAAGAAAGAAAAACGCTTACTATAGAAGGAGGCAATTTTGTAAATAACAATTTTGCAAAGCAGATCCTTGCGATACTCAGCCATACACTTTCAGAAATTATTCAGCCAATGTGACAATTCAAAGTAAAGAACTCGAAAGTATCGGCCATGTTTACCACGCGCGAGCCCTGATGATGACTTTTGCAATTGAATCGAGAAAAATCGCGAGACAGCGGCATTTACGTGGAGTACAAAGGACTTTCGCCTTTCAGCGGAACGCAACGCGGACGTAGATTTTTGCCCAATCGTGCTAGCAATTTGCACGATACACCCCGATCGTGAGCGAGTAAGAACGGCCAGTTAGGCTCGATCAGAACGCATTTACCGCCATTTTCTTTATTACGTCGAATTTCCTGCTCGATTCATACACGCCGGAAGGATTGTTGACCTGATTTACACCGACGCTCGAGGAAGCGCTTAGGCTTCTATTCTCTTTGGTTCGCAACCTGTTGGATCGAAAAGAGCGTTCGACGCGCAATTAATCGCATAATCGTCGCGCTCTTGCGAAACACCAAACTGATCGATAATCTTCGTCGAGACAAGAAAGAAAAGAAAAAATATCTCCCAGTAGAGCAGAAATCAAATTGTTACCATCTGATACTCGTGCTGCTAAAAATTCTTGAAATTTCTGAGATCGATAGATCCACGAACGAAGTGGTAAAATAGCAATTTATTAATTACTTTGTCAAGCATAAGCTGTCCGAAGTTAGAGCACATTTTACTTTTTCGTCGGGATTAACCGTTTAGCTGGCATTAAAATTCCGTGACGCTGCCGCGGAAAATTTTATTTTTCCAACACGCCGGGAATTTCGATCGCGACGTTTTAATTTTCATTGGCCCGACAACGCGACGAGCCGGTTTCAAGCCGCGACAGCTGAATTCGCCGGGGATTCACCGCGCGAAATTGATTTTCGGAAATGCATCGTTTGAAGAGTTGCCAGAACACATCCCTCTCTTTCCCTCTGCTTCTCTTTTTGTCCCCCTTTTTTTTTCGACGTGTCGACAGCCCCGAATTCTGCGATATAACCCCTGCTGAATTCTCGCACTGTAGGAACAGAGGAAACGATAAATACGCGCGTATTCCTATTGAATTCAAAATGGCAAGAACCTCTCTCTCTCTTTCACATACACTCTCTTTTTACTCACGAAAGAAGTGAAAAAAATTTGTCATTGCTGAAATAAGGGTTTTCGTTTTTAAATATTTTTCAAGGCAAAGGTCAAGTGAGAGATATAAAGACCGCAAATTCCTACGCTTGGCAGCTGATCATAGTGGTGATCCTTTGCCAAGACATTCTCATAATTCACGAGTACGTTCTGACCAAATTAAATTTGACCAATGACTTGAACATCGGCGAGGAAAATAGCTGACTTGGCATCTGTCGATAGGATATTCAATGGCCTGATCTCGCGCCCGAATATCATTGAAATGTTCAAACTTAATGTTCCTTCCAGATCACTACGTCATTCTCGATTGCTTCACATTGAACACCATCGAACATATTCTGGCTTCTGTAACCCGTATAATCGTACATTTATCAACGCTAATAATGCACGTTGTTTGATCGATGCTTTTAACCATTCGTTTCCATCTTTCAAACGCTCATTACTCGGCATCTTCTTGTAATTTTTCACTCATTGTCAGTCTCATACCTCGTTACATTTAAAAAATGGTGTTTATAATTTTATCACCAATGGCTATTCCTTCAGCCGTGAGAAAATGAATAAATAAAACGTTAAGAGACAATTAAAAGAGAAAAAGTTCTCTCAAACAACCTCGTTCGTATTCGTTGCGACGGACGAAAAACACCATTGATGAAGGATCGAAACGTTTCTACTCATTGTCGGACGTGTGTGTGCGTGTCACACGCGCCAGAATGTCTCGGTATACAGAGCCACACATCCTAGGAACTTCCTTGTTCACTGTACAGACCGTCCGTGCCGGCATGCATGTGAATGAGCTTCGATTGTTTCGAGGGGATGAGTAACGTCGTCCATTTCGTATGCAAAACGGCGCGTCGCGCGTTAAACGATGCCAACCGCCGCGCGTTACCTCGCAAGATCGTCGAAAAGCAATAACACCCCGCAGGAAGACGCGAGGACTTTGAACATCTCTGGAAACGTACCTCGTACCAAAGGTACAAAACATTTTGCTCGCACAAATCGAGCGTGAAGAGTTGGCGACAGCGAGATCGAAGGGATCGTTTGATCTTCGATACGAGATAATTTCCTTGATACGTTGGATATCCTTGTTTGCGCAGGATAGCGTTCCTAAGCTTCGGCGCAGGCTAATTAGCACGGAGGTTCTAATTTGTAGACCAGCACGCGGCCAGTATAAATCATTCCGACTAGAAGCGGTCCTCTAATTGATAATTGGTAAAGAAAGGCGGAGTTTCGGGGGAGAAACGGGGCGAGGATGCTTTACAGCTGGTCCAAATGCCTCTTGATTAATGCCAGAACTAATTTCATAGTCGAAAAAATACTGCGCTTTTCGCCTTCGGGCAGAAAAAGTTTCTCGTGATTCAAGACTCTTTGACGGCGGCTGGTTTAATTTATCGAGAGCAAGAAGTTCAACGATACGCGAGATGTGAAATTCTTTGTAAAGTTTCTTAGCGGGATTGAGACAAAAAGAAATGAGAATCATCGTTTTTGTCGGAAATACGTGATAAACTCGTAGCAAGCAATCGTTGTGTTAATAGTGTGTACTTAGCAGAACGAGTTTTCGGATAGTAGATTATTTTCAAATTGAAAGGATTAAATTGTCAAGCAACGATGTAGCAGCAACATGGTAAATTGTTAAATTGTTTTGAAGAAGTCACAACTACTTTATTTACATAAAAACACATAATATCACAATAGCCGTTTCTGATATGTTACAAACAAAATTGTTTTAACTGAGATTTAGAGACCTCCAAAAGAGGTCTATAGACTTCTAAAAGTCTAAAACAAAAAATAAAATAAAAGACAAAGCGTAAAAACAGAAGAATAAAGAACAAAACCATGAAAGAGAACATAAAAACAACAGAATACGTAAGGAATAAACCTAGTTATTGCAGTAAATAGGAATTCGTGGCCTTGCTAGAAATCTACTCGATTTTGCATGTTAAAATCATTCGCTCGGTAAACGAAGGACTCTAGAGAAATGTTGGAAAATCTCCACTGCCGGTAACGTTTCACCGCTGGACGTCCAAGGAGAAACTCGTTTCAAAAAAACCTTTTCCTATTTCTACGGGGCACCATCCGTGGCCCTCGACGTTATCTATCTCCGTTTTTCTTCCCACCTGCGGCTCTGCATTTTCCTCGAGCTTTTGTTTCGAGGCGAGGCTGCCCGATAACGACCGTACCTGGCTCCAAGCCTGAGAAGACGAACGAGTCGAAGCGAAGAACCCGTCTCTCGCTAAATAACGTTATACTCGCGGCATTTTTAACGCTATCGTTATCCACTGGCTCGTTCGTCTTCGTCGATTTATTCACTCTTTTTTTTTTTTTTTTTTTTTTATTATCTCCGCTATCAAATCGAAAGATCGACGCATCGTTTCTAAAGAATAGAGGATGGAAGACAGAACCTGAATTCATACAAAGAAGTGAAAATAAACGCACGACGCGAGTACATCGTCGTGAATATCCCATTCTGTTTAAAAGCGTTCGTCGACATCCACGCGTAATCCACGAAATAAAAGGGTGGTGTCGCAGCGTGATTCAACAGCGAAGAAAATCCGCTGGCAAACGAGCAACCGCTCGAAGCTTACGCAAACGGTAATCGCAAGCGGCAAAAGTGATTCACTCGTCGTCCCTGGTCGACTTTCAAATCCCTAAGACGAACGCTAAGAGGTTACGCCAGCATTATCCTCCGCCGGCGGTGATCTTTCCCAAGTTCATTAACGCGTCCCACGTGGGTAAAACGAGTCAGCCGAAGGACGTGCACGTAGGCAGCCAGACGAATAGACGGCCGACCGTCTCGCGACAGCCAAAACCATCTTTTCACGTGGCATTTTTACAGTGGACAATAAATTAAGAAAAGATAAATTTCTGAAAAATCGTAGCGGTTGTGGCCAAGAGTCATATCAAGATTGCACGTTTAACCTCTTGCGTTGGAATGACGTGTCAATTTCTTCTCCCAAAATTGCAATATTACCTCGGTTTTAAATATATTTAAGTATAACTCAGGCAACTCAAACAATAAATTTATTATTACATCTCAATAGTTTCTATCCAACGATGTCATACCGACGAGTCTAAAAAGAAAGCGACGAATTATTTTATACGGTTCGGTCATTCGTTATGGTCCGCAATCAGTTGCCCTTATCGAACCGTACACAATAATTCGTCGCCTGCTTTTTCTTTTGAACCCGTCGGTATGATATCACCGGAATAGAAATGATTAACAAGTAACAAACTTATTTGTTTCGCCTGGATTACATTCAAATATACTTAAAACTGAGAAAATATTACAATTTTGGAGGTTAACCCCTTGCGCTGGCAACTGATTGCGGACCATAACGAGTGACCGAACAGTACACAATAAAATCGTCGCTCTTTTTTTCTTTTGAACTCGTCGTTATGATATCACTGGAATAGAAATGATTAAAAAGTAACAAACTTACTTGTTTCGCTTGAGTTACATTTAAATATACTTAAAACTGAGGAAAATGTTAACAATTTTGAGACAAAAGATTCTCGACGTGCGTGGTACGTCATTCCAGCGCAAGAGGTTAACCACTTGCGATTGCGGACCATAACGAGTGACCGAATCGTACACAATAATTCGTCGCTTTCTTTTTCTTTTGAACTCGTCGGTATGATATCACTGGAATAGAAATGATTAACAAGTAACAAACTTATTTGCTTCGCCTGGGTTACATTCAAATATACTTAACACTGAGAAAATATTACAATTTTGAAGGTTAACCCCTTGCGCTGGCAACTGATTGCGGACCATAACGAGTGACCGAACCGTACACAATAAAATCGTCGCTCTCTTTTTCTTTTGGACTCGTCGGTATGATATCACTGGAATAGAAATGATTAAAAAGTAACAAACTTACTTGTTTCGCTTGAGTTACATTTAAATATACTTAAAACTGAGGAAAATGTTACAATTTTGAGACAAAAGATTCTCGACGTGCGTGGTACGTCAATCCAGCGCAAGAGGTTAATTCAATTCTTGTGTTTGGAAAAAAGAAGGGAAAAGATAGACGACGCTCGATAGAGATTCTCGTTCGTTATTTCTTTCAACGATCTCCCTCACCCTTTTCCTTTTTCCTCTCTTCCCTCTTTCAGTGGATTCAAGGTGGACAAACTGTCGATAAGACCGAATGGAAAGATCATAATTATCGCAGCGAGTTCTGTCTTATCTCTGCCGTCCCCTTTCCACCCTTCCCACGATTCCTCGGGAAACTCTGACGGCCATTATTCCAGCGGAATGTAAATCCGATACAAACTGCCGCGCAGTTTCTCCGCCCCTTAATTCCAAGCCGGGCTGTGCACGAAGAACGACTACAACGGAATGAGACAGTGCCTGCGGTGAGACGAGAAGTAGTTCGTCAAGTAAGTAGCTCGTTGTCAAGATCTCCGAAATGAAGATTAAGATCTGCGCTCTCGGGCGCGAGAGACGAGAGACGACGGCCCGAAGCAAGTCGCGAGCGAGCTTTCGGTTAATCGTTCGCGGCCGTGGAATTCCACGAATTCGTTTCGTCGACTGTGATTGCGTTCTGGTTGCGTCGGTGTTTCGAATGTTCTCGTGTATAATTGTACGGAATGTTTTTGAAATTTGTCTCGTCGCGGGGAAAAATTGATCCCCATAACAATCCGACGACGCGGATATCGAGTCGCGAAAAGAGGAGACACGACGAAACAGATTTCCATTTAACGCCAGCCGCAAAGTTCGAATTCGCAAAACCGAGATTATACTACCGCGTTGGCCGATGGTTAATGGGAGATTACGCAATGCAGTTTGGTTAATGGAAAACGCCCTACGTTCTATGTACGTTCTACCGTGCGACGAGAAGGCTCAACGTCCGCGCATAAACGAGACAAATATTTTAAGTGCACCGTTGCTGACGCTCCAGCTATAAACTACTCTCAACTAGGCAGAAAAAAGGAAAAAAAAAGTGGGGCAAAAACTCCTCTCAACTATGAGATTATCTTCCAATAAATTTCAATTGCGCGATGTGAAAGAATGAGACAATTAAGAAAAAATGAGAGACAGAGAGAGAGGGAGAGAGAGAGAGAGAGAAAGTTTCAAGGCAGCACGTTTGTTTTCAGAAACAAAAAATGTACTCTCTTATCGGGCGTCTTTGTTTCGCAACGAGCCATTCAGCAGATTCTTAAACCACCTGTCTCAAATAGAATATCAATAGCGAGCGACGGCGACGTGTCGCGAGAGCGCGTTCGATCGTATTAGTTTCCGTTTATAAATCTCCGATCAATGGACGCCCGGTCGAAACTCCGGTGTCAGACAATGGCTGGGCGCGCGTGCACGTGCCAGGACGATCGATGATATTCTATAAAGAGAAACTCCTTTGTGAAACGGAGGACTCGCCGCTTTTCACCCTCAAAGGTTCGCCTTCTTCGTTGTTATATACGGGACGAAAGGCTTTCAGAAACCGATGGAAAATCCATCGGCGTGGTGAATGGGCGAGTGGAAGATGAAGGGGTAGGTGGGTAGGCATCGAGGGACAAGGCTCTCGTGCATTCCACGTAGATGCGTCCGAGATGGGTGCGAGGCAATCGATACGAGGCAACCCTCCACGCTTCTGGACCGCTCCGAATCAATCCCCCTTGAGAGTTACGCTGCGTTCGTTTCGTTTTCACCCTCCCTCCTCCTCCTCCTGGTCCTACCCTCCCCCCTGCACGCGTGTACGTATAACGGGCAGATACCACTATTAACCACCCTTCCTCCTCCACCCCCCTTTTTTCCATGCGTGAAAGGGTGGCCACTGCCGTCCCATTGTTGCGACGCATTTTACGCCGGACCCGTAACGCCGTAACGATAATGCGATCGCGGCTGGAAAATTCGCCGTATTACCTACGCGTCACGTGCTTTTAAGTGCTTTAATTGATTCCCCGCTGCTTTGAAAGTAATCCTGCCTGTTTTTTTTTTTCCTTTCTCCTCTCTCTTCCGAGCGCTCTCTGATCGATTTTTTTGACACGCAAGTATTCCAAGAAGTTCGTTCTTGATTTATAATAAAATAATCTTTTAGCATGTTTGTTAATACATGTTGGAATTTATTAATTTTGGGGCAGTGGAATATTAGTTCTCAAGGGTTTTACTTTTAACGTCGCCTGAATTGAATTTCTGATTTTAGAGACACGTGTTTACTCTTCACTAGCTTTGTCCTTTCTAGGACTTTTTCGCTGTACGTACCGTACAATGTAGATAAAATAAGTCATTGATTGTCGTCATCACACACACACACACACACACACACACACACTAGTCTCACACGCTCAACATGTACGCGAATAGGTTGGCAGTTACACTATAACGATAAATTATATATAATTTTATTGTATATAATATTAAATTTATATATAATAATATATAAATTTAATTATATACATATTTTATTATATATACCATTAAATTTGACAAAGTAACTTTGCGTATTGTATTATTTTTACTTTGGGGAATGACGTATAAAGGCGAAAAAACACCGTTGAAGGATCAGTAGGAAAGCACACCCCTTTGCACACCCCTAAAAAAGTAATTATAGCGTTATTGAGTCGTAATACGAAAATGGTCGAACTTTCCGATCGAACCTACGGAGGTAACGTTCCGGTGATAATTTTTTTTTTATTTTTTCAAAACAACGTCGTTGGTAACGAGAAAGTTGGCAAACGAGAGGAAACGCTGGCGACAGAGGCGGTGACAAAAGAGAGGGGACGGTTTTAATATCGCCGCGGCGACAAATTGCACCCTCGTGTTGTGCCAGGGGTGGGATCGCGCCTCTCGAACTTTGTCGGAGGACGCGACGCCGAAACCATCCCTGAAACCTGCGTTTCCGCACTCGCTGCTGCTCTACGTTAGCTTTATTAAGTAAGCATAAGTTTGCGCGCGAGGCACGACGGCGGGGACAATCCATTCCGCTTGTCTTCTCGTCATCCGGACTTATTCATCTGTTCCCGCCGACTTGAAACGGAGAGGCAAACGAAGACAAAACTCCGCTTCGTAACTTTCGCTCTCAGACGTTATTTACGTTACATTTTGTCGTACTATCCATTAGATAGTAAAATAGAAGAGGTTTCGCTTGAAATCTCGGAGAAAAGAAAAAAAGGAAAATCTCGCTCGTATGAAAAAATAGTAATTGCTACGCGAAAGGCGTGGAAACATATACGGGCACCGCGTCGCCACGTTATTAATCACTCTAATCGGCAATAAGACTCCATCCCCTCCCCCCTCAGTTCAGCTTTTAAAGGTGGAACTGCAGCGAGTTCACGGGCGTCTTTTCATCCTAGACAGAGAAGCGTCCCATCCGTTTCAATGGGACGTATGTACGCGCAACGAGCAGAGAGGAGGGCTCGCGTTATCAGCGTGATGCAGCGCCGCGCGACGCGAATGGGATCGATGGCGATGTTGACAATCGCTCGAAACGACGGAGGAGGAACCGAAAGACGGAAAGGTCGAGAGAGCGTGGAAGAAAACGAAGAATGAACAACGGTGCAGACACAGCTCGTGGTTGAGTGGTTTATACACACACACACACACACACACACACGTATGTACATACGTGATATGTCAGAGAAGAGAATGGGTGTACGTGTACGGAACAATGTCACAGGTTGCGCACAATGTGGGCACCGGGTAGAGTCGCACGAGGGATTATTCGGCAACGCGTGGGGTGCATACGATCCCCCGAAGGGAGCGGAGGACAGATAATTAGGGTTCGACGGGGGATGGGGCAGCAGAGGGTGAGACGAGGCGCGCTTCACGCGCAGAGACACTCGCGTTTCCTAGCGAATTGTGTGCGTTGACCCCGCTCGCCGCTGTCATCAGACTGCCAGAGACACATCGAGGCTAATTGCAGCCTGCGCGAGGCATTACCTAATCTTCCTTCGCGACGAAGACCGATGAACCAGGTAAGGAGAGAGAGCAAGTTCATTGTCAAACCCAAACCGGTTAATGGACAAATATTACAGTCTTTTGGTAGGATTCTGTCTTTTTACATTGCGCCGTTCGTTTTTAATTTAATCTACGAGACAATTTTTAATAGTTCTCGTTTCTTTAGTGAAATCGTTAAAAATGATTTTAATCGACGATTAAAATTGAGTATTTCAAAAAAGTGGTTCAACTGACGTTGTTCGTATAATTAAACGTCGTGGTTTAACCTTGATCAAGTTCAAGCATAGTTAGAAGAGTGGCCAAGTGAAAGTTCGAACGATTGTTTAATTTATTGACATCTTGATATATAGTTTAGCGTGACTCGATGGGCGTATCGACGAAAAACCGGAAGCAAAAGCACGGAAAAGGTCACAGTGAAGAGTACAGAGAGCCCGTGGAAAAATACCTGGCCATCCGTGCAATTTTAATAAGCACCGCGTATAATGAACCTAATATAATTATGGGACGTTCATTACGGCGTAATGAAACCATTAGAGTTCGCTTAGCAGCTTCGTCATCTTTCGCATCTAGAGGTTCCACCTCCAAAGGCGTCTTTTCCATGGGAAAAGAAAATTGTGTTTCCTTTTTTTCATTCTTGCGACTCTTGAGCAAAACTATCTGCAATGTTCGTAAAAAGGAAAAACGTGTGTTTTATCATTTCCATCTATTACGTTTAATTATGCAAGAACCCACCGTACCAAAATGTTCAAACATCAACTGTTACGTTTCGTATTATTTTACATTTCTGTTTAACAATTACGGTAAACGCGGTTTAAATTTCCCGCGTCGTGAATGTTAGTACTGCGTGCTGTCCGACAGATGTATTTCGATCGTTCTGCATTTCTCGCGAGCGAAGAGCAAACGACGTAACTTCAAGAGCCAGTGAGACGCGTTGCAAGATCGTGCCTTAAACTAATGAGTAAGGAAAATATAGAGCTTTGGTAACGCTTAGCTATGCTATTTACAAAGCGACCATATTTTTGACAGGGCAGAGGTCGTCCCACGGCAGCGCGAACTACTTTTTTGCGCAGCTAGGTGAAGCGATCTACCCCAAAAGTGTAATATTTCAAACTTAACTGAAAAAAAGTTTTTTTTACAATTCCCCATTGCGTTAATTCAAAAAGAAGAACTTTGCAATAATAAAAAACGGAGGGGAGAGCAATAATTTTTCAGCAGCAAGATAAAATTTTTTCATACGAGGAAAATTTTACGTGCACACATATGTTTCCTGATAAAATAATACTGTACACAACTACAAAAGAGCCGGAGTGGCGGCCCCGTGCTTTTATCTCACACGCTTCTACCACCCCACGTTTGCAAGCAACGACAATAGTGTTGCTACACTAACACGTACATGTAGCAAAAGCTTTATAACGCGACTCGTAAGCTCCATTACACGCGTACGTGTACGTTTGACAGGAAAATGTCCCTGAACAAGCCAGACAGACCGCGAGCACCTTTTCTCAGTCTTTGCTCTTTACCGTAATGTGGCCACGCGTTTCTTGCATTCCGGCTTTCTCGTCTGGCTTTCTTTGCTACTTACGACCTGACCTGATGATGACTTACTGAACCTGAATCACAAATATAATTATCGAAACTTAAAGAACCGATGGAAAACTCGTTCGTACGTATCTTCGTGTTTCGTTGAATTTTCAGTGCACGCGTTCCCACGCTCGGCATTTCCACACACTCGGCGCCCTATTGTTTTAATAATCTTTTCATATGCGACTCTGTGCACAGTCTCGCGAGAGACAAGAGACCCGCGACAATGACTATTGAGCATCACCCATACTTTCTTCGCTGAAGATTCAACCACCGATGGGTAGTGCTTTACCACCCATTGTTGCCCGTCTGCTGAAAAAGCTAGAACTAATTACAAACGAACAAAGTCAGTCCAGATGAATCGTCGAACGTATAATCCCGCGTATAATCGAAACGAGACCGTGTACCTGGCTTTATCTACCGTCACTTGTCTAATATACATCGGTTGTACGTCTGACACGTTGTTTCATCGACCACCTCTAAAGGGCATGATTCTTTTACTAGTCGTTTACGCGAACGTTAAAGAAAGACAAACAGATAAGCAGCTTGTTTATCTGACAACGAGATTTACAGGACGGTGGATCGATAACACTTCCGCTGAACGTTATCGTAATGCAGAGACGCAGAGTTCGCAATCGCGTGCCATCGTCGTCCCTAATTCGGGGAGTTTCCTCAACTACGAAAGAGGTATACAGGGTGGGTCACTATGTATTGCCATGTAGATTTACGTCATTATTATTGCGCGTAGAAAAAAATGTTTCAGATGAAGTTGAATGGTTTCGAGAGGGGAACATTTTGATGACGCTAGTTTTCTTGTAGGTGGACGTGTAGACGACATATAAAGGTCGTTGACGTTTCTTTCAATGGAATATTTTTTACTATATATTTATTATATTTGTATATTTTATATATTTATTATATTATTATTTTTTATATATATATAATATATTTTTTATTGCATCAGTTGGTACACCTTGATATTCTTTACGGAAATAGTGCTAACCTATTTGTGTTAGAAGATCATTAGTTTAGGAGATATTTTAATTTTAACATTGTAAAATTAAATCGTATGAAAGACATGGAAGAAGAAGGATAGTATATTCTTATGCTTGTACTATCTTTCACGCATAGATTTTACAAAATTAAAATTAATATATATTATAATTATAAAATATATAATATATTTCCGAAACTAATCTTTTTTTAATCTACTAGCGATAGTACGAAAATCGTTCCTCACTTAACTTAAACTGATCGAAGAGACGAGTCGGATGGAAGAACTATTTTTTTTTTTATTTTTAAATATCATTGACACTGGCGAGCCCCGAAATGAATATCACTTCGATCTTTTCCTGCTTTGAATAACTCGTTGCGAATCACTTGTCGATATATCGAGAGCCATACCACCATTAATTACAAGGAGAATAATATTAATTATCATTTAATTATCAATTACTGAATAATAACAAATACCATTAATAATGAAGAAGATACTCAAGTGGTCCAGTTTTCGCGAAACACCCTGTATATTGATAGTGCGAAAGCATCATCTTTGAATGGACAAATTCAATTTCTTTTTTTTTCCTTTTTTTTTTTAATCCAACAGAGGCTAGAACAATCCCACGAAAAAAGGAAGGAAGGCTGCCGTGAACAAAGTAATTTTGCGAACGCATTTGTTAGCCAGCGGTAGCGAAAATGCAAGTGCAGCAGTTACGAGTTGCAATCTTTCTGCTCGTCGGGTCTGCCACTCCGCCAGAATCCGCGCGAACCCGTGGTGCAGCCTCTTTCGTATACATTATGCATGTATATTCGCATGGGGCTTGATAGAGGGTGCAAAGAGCCAAGCTCTCGGAGGGTACGTTCGAGATCATTGATTGGGCGGGATCTCGGACTCTTCTTGTTACGTATGCACGATGAAACGGGGAGAAGCTGAGGCTGAAACGAGGCACAGCCTCGAAGTGGAAGCTGACTGGACGTTTCGCGAAGGCACGAGAAAATGAAGAGGCGATTTGGACACGGATGATTCCAACTGAGAGACAAATAATTCGTCGGAGCGAGATTCCATTGTCGACGGACAATGGCGAAGCTACGAGGCGTGAAATAGCGTTCGATAACTACGATTATCTCGCGTTAATGTGCTGCGAGATAGTAACTCGTGAGCTTCGTGCATTGTGTGCACTATGTTTTTCAGCGAATGCTAATTGGAAGAATTCAAACCAGAATGCTACAGAGTATTCTTTCATGTGATGACCGTATTAGGCTGTCCCAGAAGTTCCTTTCGTTTTATCAGTATCAATGAATAAAGTATGATCTTTCTCTGTCTCTCCAGAAGCCTCGGCATTTTCAAAATTTCTAGAATTTATTAGCGAAATATTGTTGGAGATGCATTTTTATTGCGTGCATCTCCAACCATGTTCAGTATGCACTTTTCTCGTATATTCGCAGAAGGAATTTTTTAACGAAATTTTAACGAATTAGACAATGATCAGACGGGGATGTTCTATTTCCAGATGTTACTATCTATTCCTTTCAAAAGAAAGACACCTCGAACAACATTTCGTCGACCCAAAGAAGATGATGTTACGAAGCTTCCGCAGAGAGACGACGATAAACCAGAGTGGGGGAAAAAATATATTAGGCGTGCATTGTTCGTCGACAAAACGAGAGTAATTTTCGTCGAACGCACGTCGAAAAATAATTTCTCCACGCGTTCTCGAGGAACGCTCGCGTAGCAATCGGATGCACTAAAATGTTATCGAACGCGCGCGAGAGTTACTCTCGTTAGTCGAGACACGCCGCTCGACTAAAATCTCTTAAGAGCCCGGAGCGCGATTATCATTATGTTTTTCACCAGGGGAGACGCCACTTCGGTGGTAATCTTACAATTACCGCCACGTCAGGAATCGCCCACGAAACGGAGCAATTAGGCTCGCCAATCCGGAGTGGTAGGGAGAGAACAGCAGTTGCTGCTCGTGCAGGCATGCGAACGAAAGAATCGTACCACGCGTGTGTCCGTGACGATTGGATAAGTGCATTCCTGTACGGTGTCCCTGCGGATAACCACTGCCAGGCACTTTCACATTATCTCGCGAACGATCCGTGTCCTTTAAACGCATTTGCACAATTACACCAGGCATGCGCCGAGCATTCGACACGTTTGGCACAAGTGTCATTGTTTCACTCTTTCATTCGTTACAAATACGCCAAAACCGAATTGATTCAGATGGAATGAAAAGCAAATGCTTTTAAATCTGAAGTTTGAGTTTCGAATTTGAGGAAATGATTCGACAATAGTTTTCAGCATACCTGTGTGTTAACCGCGGTTGGTTGCTTGGTTAGCGCCTGTAGGCGCTTAACTTATTTCGGGCCCCTCGCGTGAAGCGCCTATGGACGCCTCACTTCACGTTGCTCGAATCGAACTGAAGGCGTCTACAAGCACCCGACAATAATTGCAGCAAACCTCACTTGGATCACAGTAAGTGAATTTTAATTCAACAGTTACACATTTTCTAGTAATCATATATTATTTAAACGTGGTTATTTTACAGTTATTTCGTGTATATTATATGTCATGTATTATTATTTCGTGTAAATGTTATCGACAATAACTTCATACTGAATCAGATGTAAATGAATTCTAATTCAACAATTACATCTTCTGTTAGTCCTGTATTATTGAAAATTATTTCGCAGTTATTTCGTGCATTATTATCTACATTATTTTATGTAAATGTTATTGACAATAATTGTAGCAAACTTGGTGTTGGATCAGACGTAGGTGAATTCTAATTCAACAATTACATCTTCTATCAGTCGTATATTATTTAAACGTTTGATTGATTATTTTACAGCTATTTCGTTCAATCAAATGGACCTTAAAATGAGAGAATATGCTAATAAATTAATCACAAAAGAAACGCAAATGCGCAGTGTATAGAAAACACAACAAAAGAAGGAAGAATGCAGGAAATGTAACGTTAATGTTAATTATCAAACATATTACGAAATAGAGCTTAAAGTTGTTGTTAAATTTTTAAATGTGCACTATAAATAATATTGATTCAATGTAACGTAACTCAGCGTTTTGATCGTTTCAACATACTTTTCGGAGAAATGCACGCTGATGAAAAATTTCCGTCTTAACGATAGGTTGCGATTGAACTACCATCGTATCCTACCTATCAACGTCTATCATATATAGCGAAAGGGTTAAAATGATGTTTCACACGTATATTTCTATGTACACTTGCGAGTAAATAGTAAATCAAAAAACATCTCCATCTGATTTTCCGTCGTAATTCCGCAGGTGCAACAAATGGCCACATTTGTGAAAGCCGGCATTAACCACGACAAATGGTCCAAGAACTCTCTCGTATTTCAACTTCGTTCCTATCGCGTAATGTAATCGTAGTACGACTGGAGGAGAGGAGAGCGAGCAACGGTGAGCAGTGAAATAACAACCCCTGTTAGCGTCAACCAGTTAGCTTTTCATCCGTATCCAGGCAGAGAGACACAGGGAGACTGTGTCCCCATGGCGCTCGAGCAGCGCGTTTCGCAACGGTCCCCATAGAACTCTCGGCGTACACGAGAGACACACGTTTCTCTTTTATATATATAGATATATATATATATACGTGTCGAACGATAAACGAGTGGATTCTCGATGCATGGTCGAATTAGCTGCGTTACAACGAACTGCAGTTTGTCTGCCGGATATTTGTGCGTGCTTTATCGAGCATCCTCTTTGGACAGAGCCGCGACAATAACGACACCGATGAACGTTAAATGGCCTTGCAACGTCCCGTTGGTCGAAACGCTATTTTCTACCGAACGGGTCAACGTTTAGCTGACACGTTTGGGATATTTCCCGCCCTGTCGATATTGCGACGGAATTTCATACGGACGCGAGAAATATTTCTCACTGTCGTGCGCGGGATTTGTAGAACTTTCGAAAACTTTCTCGCCGTGAAAGCAAAAGTGTCGTTTTTCTCCGACTGATTTACGCGACGCCGTTTCTGTAATGTAACGTGTTTTAATTGTTTCAATTGAAATCTTTGATTATTGAACGGCGAGTGTTTTTTCTTTATTTCGTAACATTGTCTAGTTACAAGAGCCAAATCTTCGATCACAGATGACCAAGTTCATCCACAATATCAACAGCTTGACACCCTAACATCTTTATTAGATAGTAATCTGGCTAATTTGTCGCAGGCATTTTTCAACTCGGAACACTCACTCGATAAATTTGATCTCTCCTCGCTGAACCAATGACTATGAAGATTATTATCAACAATTTTCTTTGCCTACTTTGTACGTCTTGGCAGTTGTGACCAAACGCTAAATTGACAAGCTTTGACAACATTCTCCGTTCATTTGTGCGAATACGAAGTGCCGTCTGAAACTACAACGCAAGCGAAACAAGGAAAAATCAATTTCGAAGTAATCTGTAAATATTTCTAAATTACTAAAAGAGACACACTGAGAAACTGAGGTTGGCGAAAGCCTCGAGACAAGCGTAATACATAGCAATCGTACGAAATATTCCTTTGTGACGCAGAGTACTGACACGCAAGACACCGCGATAAGGAGGGAAGTTTGGTGCTTTAACAACCGGCCGTCAAAGCTCCCCTTTGTCGCGGAAATGTGAACCGCGTTCCCTCGGTGTTCACCTCCTCTCCATTTAGATTATTAACATCCACCCAAGTACGAAGAGTTGGTGAAAAGGATCGCCGACAAAACAGCCGTAATTCGCGTAATGAAATGAGCCCGCGAAAACGGTGACGGCTCATCGGCCGGGATGAATTTTGAACAATTCGCCAACTGCGAATCGATACCGAAGGCTCGACGCGCGCGTAAAGAGAAACATTGTGCTAATTTAATATCGCGAATATTTGACTTTCTTTACTTCTTTTTACGAGTCGATGAAAATTCAAGTTCTTTCCGCCACATTTCTTCAGTTTTCTCTTTCGAATACTAAAACGTCAAGTTCTGTAAATACCAATGAGATTAAAAATCTTTTTCAAAGAAAAACACCCAAGAAAAGAAAATTTATCATTTTGCTGTGACAAATTATTAAAATTAAAAATAAATATTTAAATCGAAAAATTAAACTTATTAATAATACAGTTTCCCTAATTAAATTTAAAGGAAAAGGAGAGCCAACATTACATAAACATAAAATAAATCATATTATTATTAATGAAGGTATAAAATTAATTATTCCATTATTAACGAAAATTAATCGTCTATTATTTTGATTATAAATTAAATTAACTAAATAAAATAATCCAGAAGAAACAAATCCATGTCTAATTATTATACAATATCTTCCATATATTTTTAATTTCGTTATCAATAACATTCTTGTTAATATAATTCTTATGTGAACAATTGAAGAAATAGCAATAATTAATTTTATATCTAATTCTTAAAATTTAATTCTAAACTCTATCTTACAGCAAGTGCATTTGCTGCGTTCTCGTCGAGTGCAATGAATAATTAAATGCACACCCAGTGCACATTCTCTCAAAGTAAAACAAAACTAAAGCACAAGGGGTTAAGGATCTGAGCTGGAGGCTCGGTTGCCCGAACGATGGGGACCGGTCGACAGATAGGTGAAACAACGGTGCAACAACGGTGCAACTGCGGACAGAGAGTGCCGGAAACGTGCTCGCCATGCACGACACGCATCACAGATAAGAGACACGCATCAGCGGCCGCGTTCGTGCGTGAGTTTACAAACCGTTGAAAGCACCGCTCTGCAGTGCGTTCGTGTTCCTTCTCTGACAAAGAAACGGATTTACACGATATCCTGTCATTTCCGCGCGCGAAAATTATCTGTCTTTCGTAGACTATTTTATCTCTCACTCGCCGTTTCTCTCTCTTTCCGCTTTCTCTCGAATCATCTTCTACTGGACGATATCACCGGCAGGACACCCAGTATATTTCGGGGAAAAATTTATCGCAGACTCACAGTGTACCACCGTACAGAGTGGATACGTACGCGCGGTAGCCTGGCGGTATGCAACATTTTCCACGGCTGGATGAAAACAACGATGGTATCTCTTTGACGTACGTTCCCCTTCCCGCCAACCTCGTCAAATGAAATTCCATCCCGGCGAGCTAGAGCCTATCCTGTGGGCTAGAGACACACACATTCGTGAAAAAGACACATTCGCGAGAGCTAAGCCTACGAGGTCACCGTGAAAGGTGCCTCCTCGTCCTCTTTCCCCTTCCGCGAGAAATTTATTCATCCGCTTTGCCCTCTTCGCGTTCTTACCCGAAAAGTTGGCAGACGTTGCTCCACGACGTAGAGTTATCGCTTTGAGTCCTTTCTCTCGTTCCTCGTCCGAGTTGTTTAGGCAAATTTCTTTGTGCAACGCTCGTCAAGGGAAACGAGGATCTTTTCCTCTTCTCTCCTCCCTTGGAGAGACGGTCTTCTCATTTTTTAAATAGATACCTCTTTTACCGTGGAAGCCTGCGTTGCTCTTCTGTCCCGATTACGATTTGTCTCGAAGCAAAGGTACATACTTGACGAGTCGTTATTTCGAATTTTGCGACTGATCGTTCGCGATAAATTATAGATTAATATTATTTATCATACTATTTCGTATTATTGTACAGCATTATACAACTTGTACAATAAATACTATTCCAAGTACGGTATTACACATGATTTATATAATAAGTTGTCATTGGTTAATATCATTTATTATTATTTAGTGCATAAACAATATTTCGAACAAAATTTTAAGTTAATTTTTGACGTTGTTAAAAAATTGCTCGTCGAAATAATCTTAAAATTTAACTTAGAATTGGAATATTCAACGCGTCTCGAATTCCACACACTCTTCTCGATAGTTATAGTCTCTACGCTATTGTGAAAAATTGTAAGGCACGTTTCAGATTATTAATCGTAATAGTCCTGAATAGGCGGAAGAGCTCCGTGTCAATTATGTACAAAGATCAATCGTCGTTACATCGTTCCCCGAGTTCTCACCGACGCTGCTGCCGCCACAACTGAACCGTTTTTCGCGGACACGATCTCCCGATTTTCTCTCGCTGTCCCGGAACCCAGTTTCCCCCTGTCGGGCTCCAGATCGCTGGGAATATCAAGCTGCCGATGAAATTTCGATAGACTCTCGCAAGCGACGAGAGCGAGAAGTCGCGAAAGTGGCACTCCTCTCTCTGCGCGGGAGATCCTCGCATCCGTTCGGAGAAGCATTTAATTGCGAATTGCCGTCTAGGCCCTTAATGGACCGTCCACACCGTGAACAATGGCCGCGGAGAGAAGGAGAGCAGCGAGCGCGAATAAGGGACGGAAGAGAGAGAGAGAGAGAGAGAGAGAGTACACAGAGCTAGGTGGTGTGTATTGTAAGGATGAGACCGAGAAAGGGGATCGAGAGTGGCCTCTACGTGAATCGACGAGTTACCCGCACCGAGTAAGAAACAATTGAACGGCGAGTGCGGCGAGTAACGAGCGAGAAATTGGACGGCACAATACGCCTCATTAATTGTCCTCAAGTTTCAGCCGACTCGGCTCCGTCAATTTTCCACGAAAAAACACAGCGCTGCTTCGCAATGCCAGAGCGAAATTTCATTTCCTGTGTACTTTCAATATCTCGGGCGTTTTTCGCTCGAGTTCATCGACTAAGCCCGCCACACGAACTATTGCCACCCTGCGTCGATTTGCACCTTGCGACTCTTCGATTTGGTCGGAACTATCGTTGGATTTTTTTTATTCGCTGCACAATAAGAGAGTCGATCGACAGACAGAAAGCTGAAAATTATACGCATTTCCGAGGCGAAGCGTAATTTCATACCTGCGGGTGACTAATTTGCTAGATACGACCAATCTAGTAGAACACGCGAAATGTTGCTCGCGCGGCCGATGCCTGCCGATTTGACGATCGATTAAATGCCAACGAGCAAGCCGTTAATAAATATCCAGTCGACCAACGACAATTCGATTAAATGTTTAACGCTGTCGCGAGCCATCTGCCGCATTACCGCAATTATCGCATAAATTTCCGAATACTTCATCCCATTCACTCGCGTAAGAGGATTTGCCTCCGCGATACCCGTAATTTTCCACTTCCTGCCAATTATACGCTTAACACACGTTCACAACGAAGTGTTAGGAACGATCGTCGCGTTATCAGATGCGAGACAGCGATCGAATTAACTTGCAGAATTTCTGTCAATCGAAAAAGAGTAGTTCCTTTTTTTTGTATAAAAAAAATTCTTCGATTGTGTATAAAAAGAAAATAATTTCAATTTTATACAAAAATTCTTCAATTATGAAATACTTGTTCGCATTGGTTTTTTTCTAAAATAAAAAGCTTCGACATATGGCATGATATTCGGGTGGATCCCACGAATGTTATTTTACAGGTTTCAAAAACAACATCGTGGTGTTCCGTGCAGGCAGACTAATTAAAAATTTCGACTCGAAGAGTTTCAACATTTTTGTGACTCAAGTGATTGTTTTTTTAGTGTTTTCACATTCAGGAATTCATTCGGATAAGTAGTAGTTTGTGTTTTAGAGTCCTTGGAGAGTATTTCGACCCATTCCAAAAAACAATGAATTCGATGTAACATGTGTTACGAATGGCGACGAATATTTTATTTTACGATATATTTTATTCTGTTAATTAAGATATACGTGTGTATATTTATATGCTAAACTAGTTCAAATTTTTTATAAATACGGTGAAAGTTCTTAAATTCAGTAGTTCACATATTTTTTTATAAAACAGATAAAATAGAGCACCTTTATATTTGCCAAAATTGTTAAAAACTAACAAATAATTTTATAACTGTATTTTATAACTGCATTTTATACGTCTTCTCTCTAAAGGTATTTGCATACCTCCGGAAAATTTTATTTTCCCGTGGGCCAAGCAATCTTTTCCAAAAAAATTTGGTCACTTTCTCGTTGTATAAAGACCGATTAAGAGATTTATCCTTGTGCGAATTTTTTTTCATTTGCCACTCGATTTTTTGTTACAAAACTAAATACATCAGGCACCCAGTTTTACTCTACTATCCCCTAATCGAACGAATAAAGAGACGATAACGATAACGAGATGAATTATTTCAGAATGATAAACCATTCGACCCGAGCAGACGGTTATCTGCAACCGAAATATATATATCCGGGTTTCCGATTCCGGTTAGCCTTCTGCAACCAAATTCGCCAACCATGAATTTTAGATGGGAAAAGTTTTTGCGGAAGAGCAGGTACTGTTTCATAAACGTGAAACTACCCAAACTTGAGATCAGTTACGCACGATGCTCGAGCTTTTAAAAAAAAAAGAGAGAAAAAACACCGAAAACTGTCAAGAAAATTTGCATAATCGCGTTCCGATACTCAACGAGCAACAAACTAAAATAATCCCACTTTAGACAGAGTGATTATTTCAGTTCGAGAGAATGGTTAAACGCCAAAAGCTTAAGCACGTCATTAAGGAGGAACGTGAAATAATTATGTATGAGAAAACCTTGCCTCCTTCTGTATTTAAATTGCAGAACAACTTTCCACCGTGTAATCCGAATCTGAATATTTTTAATCACACTGCGCAAAGAATCGAACTCCACTTTAATTACCAAATCTCGTTTCGAGAGTAGCCGCGGCAAGGAATTAATTACTTAATTAACGGAATTTCGCGCCAAGAAACCTAACCCAAAGGAGACACAAAGCACAGTCTCACGCAAAAAAGTATCTTTATATCAGCGATTTATCAGCTCGGCTGATAATTTCTGGGAGACACGTGGGAAGGGGTGATCGCGTGCTCGTTACTTATCGTGATACGCGTAAACGTGAGACGAAGTGACGACGGCGCGTAATCGACGAACCAGGCTTAATAAATGCTAACATGAACGGCGACGACGCGACGACGGAGTATCGCGGCTGCCTCGAGAAAGAGGCGCACGAGCCAGAGAGGAGAGGGATGGCTTTATCAACGACGTAATTATGCCGTAACTCCCAGCGGTGAGGGAGCCCCGGAATTGGATAGACTTGCCAAGATATTCGAAGTTTCATTAGTTCCTAATCAAGCTTTCTCGCCGTCGTGCCGCCTACGCCGAGCTTGCCCACCTCCCCCCCCTGTCGAGTCCGTGGCTTTAAATCGAAACCGTGAATTTTGCATTCCGGCGATACCTGGCTTAATAAGACGCCATTTCTTCGAAGAAGAGGTATTCTCCTTGTGAAAAATTTCGCACGGGTCGAAATTAGAGTAATACCATTACTCGATATTGATAGATAGTGTATTCAATCTCCATCACTAGCGATCATTGCTTTCTATCTTCTATTCCACATTTCTCGAATTCGGAGGATTTTTCGTTCCAAAATTGCGATACTTTCTCAGTTAAAATACTATCGCTGTCAAGTACATTTAAGTATAACTCAGGCAACTCAATGATAAATTTATTATTACTTCTCAGTCATTTCTATCCAGTGATGTCGTACCGACCAGTTCGAAAAGAAAGCGACGGTTTTGGTCACTCGTTATGGTCCGCAAACAGTTGCCAGCGCAAGTGGTTGACCTCTACCTGTCTCGTACGTTGAAAAATTGATGGAAAACGAGTAGCGATAATCGCTAGTTTGCGAAGATTGAACACACTATTCGATCGACAAAGCGTGATAGTATTTTCGGCGTGCCTTCGATCTGTGCAAAATTTTTCACGAGACGAATATTCTTTTTCGAAGAGATAGCTTCCCACTTATTCTCGTTAAACACACTGTGCTTTCAATTTTCGTCGTATCTCGCTGCCTCCCTTTCCTTCTTCTCTCTCTCTCGTCAATTTCGCGTCGATTGAGTAACAATCGACTCGAGTTTCCAAGCAACAAATAAAACATCTGGGAGAGCAAGTCGCCAATCACGCGCGGAATTGCAAAAAGCAATTATTCGCCGAGATACTTAATCTTCGTAAATTACCGTGGCTTCCGTTCCTTTTCACCCCCGACGCGAACAAGAAAGAACCAATCTCCGAAAAGAATGGCCGATCTCTGAAGAACGATTCTCCTAGAAAAACGTTCCCGAGACAAAGGCGCGAGAGTCTACGAGGGTCTGGAAAATTAAATTCGGTGTACGACCACGGAGGTGAAATTAATTCGGAAGTTTCCCGAATCCAACGACCGTGATATATATATATATATATATATATATATATATATAGATCGAGAATTAATTTGCGCGTTAATCGAAAACGTCCGACTCTCCACCGTGAGCAATTTCAATCGAAAAGAATATCTACACGTTCCGTGGAATTAGGTTTTTTACAAAGTTGTCGAATCTCGATCGAAGGCGTACCATATATATATATATATACACACACGATCCGCGCAGTTATTTCAAACTGTCGCGAACGAAAAGCTTGCCCCGCGACTTGCAGTCGTTTCCACCGACATGAAAAATTACGCGAGGAAAAGCGTTGCGGTCGAGTGTTAACGAAACCTAAATGTTCGGCCACGTGGAAATGCGAATTGCGTTTCGCCGCGGTCCGCGTTCGGCTGGCGTTTAAAACGCTTGTTTAACTTTCCACCGATCTTTCAGTTTCTTCCACTGCAATTAGGAAACGTTCGCCAAACTCCGTCAAATTTCACGCGGCAGGGGGAACATGTCGGGGAAATGTGTTTAGCTTGGAAGAACAAAAAATCGAATGTCAAAAAGAAAAGAATTCGACACAAGGCTATTTCTATTCGTTGCAAATTTAAGTGGGTAATTAGAGGATCGTAAAGAAAATCGGGTATTACGTCGCTGATTGATCAATCATTGCGGCATTGTTCGTGCTCCATCGGATGATTTTATCCGTTCTTGCTAATTACTCCTTCCACCCCTCCCCCTCTCCCCCTTCGCGGCTGACTTTAGCGACAAGAAGATAAAAAGCGTGCGATTTGCACACAATGGACTATTGTCGAATTATTCTCAGTAGCTCGGAAAAAGCCGATCGGAGAATATGTACGCAGCGTAATGTTTTAATAAGAGGGTGTACGTGTATATATATCTCGTAGGGTTACAGACGTCTTTATTTCCACACGGACGAGTGGTGGAACAACTTGGTCGTTAATTGCTTGCACGGCAATTATCGAAGATTCGCCGCGATAGCGCCATCGGGAGAAGAGGGGGGAGGGGGTCTTACGAACGATTAGGTCAACGCACCACTAAACGATCCAGACGGTTCACAGACCCTGAGGTGAATCTAGATTACGATTACTCTGCTGTCGGCTACCATCGCTGAACCCTCTCCGTAATCCGTGGACGCGGATTGAAGATACTCGCATGTGAATCCTTGGCTCGTGACTTATTAACACGTTAATCGCCGAGTAAATTCTTTGACGAGTCCTTGGGCATCCTATTGCTTTTACGCTTCTCTTTTTGTGTTTTTGTTTTTTATCCCCTTTGATATGTGCTCCTTAGTGTTGGAAATTAGTGTTAAAAATTAAAAGTTTTGACACATTTCGTGCATCCTTGAAACGTAGACTAGAAATTTAGAGAATTTGCAACTCCTACATATCCCAACATATAAGAAATAACTATTATAGTATCGTGTGTTTTTATGTAAATAACGTAATTATGACCATTTCAAAATAATTCAAAAGTTGACTATATCATTGTTATTTTGATGTCGGGCTTAATTTGTCAATTTAAAAATGATTGCCTATTAAAAACTCGTTTTCCCACTACATATTTCTTTTACTGTCTGCTAAATATTTCCTTGTTTATATACTAAATTATTTCTTTTATCTACTTTTACTATTATTACTTATTTATCCACTTTTTGCCTAAAGATTTAAAAATAAAATCGTCGTGCTTCCAATGGAAACTTGACTGTCATCCAGATACGAGTGACGATCAACGAGGAAACTCTTGAAAATTCGGGAAAATGTAGATTTACGGGATAAGCTAGAGAAACAAAGAGAAAAAACAAGATAGATAATAGTCGACACCGGCTGAATCTAGATCTCTTTACCACTAGGAATGAAAATGTACATCATCTAGGAAGATTATCGTGGATCGTAAATATTCGACAGGATAATAGAGAAACCGTCCACAGTATATGTATCGTCGAGTAATTTATTCTTCAGCGGTTACGAATAAATCCTGACGAATTGGCGTTACATACGGAACATATTGGCCACGATAAATCGAGGAGGAGGACTACGGACTGACGCGCGACGAGATAACTATTCCGCTTACGGCGAGATAACGAGCCCGTTTTGCACGATAAAACGGCGAAATTTCTGCAAATTGCTTCTCCCGTTGCTCTTGTTATTTATACACCGAGTTTCGCTGCTCAATGTCCCCCTGAATGATAATGCAAACAGTGAAAGGGAAATTCGTAAATAGAAACGAAACGGGTAATTACGCGTAGCTTTAGGGTTTGTCCACAAAGAAGTAGAAACGCATATTGGGTTTAGGTCAGAAAGTAACTGCATTCTTCTTTGTAAGAATTTCGAGAACGAGAAACAAAAACTTTGTTGGGCAATACTTTGTCCAACCACTTTGTCATCTTTCGGGCAATTTTGTGATTTCACATTCATTTTTATTTATTTATTTATTTATTTATTTATTTTTTTTTTTTTTTTGACAAAGATAGCGGTGAAATTTCGCAAACAAATTCTAACACTGACACTTCCGTAGCTCGGAGAGATAATTTTTCACGTGTTTGGACGGTGAAATACGACGGCAATAATTTTCTCTTCTCTCGAGTCTCCTTTTCGATTTTTTGCATATTGAAATCGACGCCAAACGAGCCGTGCATTCGATACCTTTTGGCATTTTCTTTTTCTAATTCGAAGCTTGGACAGTCGGATTGCGGTATAAAAGGAAGTACAAGACACGCAGAATCAGAAGGAAAGGAGAAATAGAGAAAGGAAAACGCAATTACCTTCTGGCCAATTCAACAATTGTTACGACGTTTGTGTTTTGCAACGGTACAAATAACAGAACAAGAACGGAGGAATGAACGAATCGCTTCCTCGTGCCTGGCGTCACTGACTTCGCGTGATTAACACACAACTGAGCTTTTTATCATCGGCACAGATGTAACAATTGATCGTAACGTTGCAACGTTTCGAGAAGTTAGAGATCCTGCTCGCGTTCCGCCGGAGAAACGGTATCCACCGTGTGTCTATCGGTATCGTGAGAATATACTTCGAATTATCGCCTGCACGTCACGAACACCGTCAGATTTAACGGGTACGCGTCAATCAACGTGGAAGGGAGCGTTGCGAAACCGTGTATCCTTAAACGGTGAAAAACCGATGTACCCGAGATTTACGATCGATCCGTGAATCGAGAACTCGGTTGCCGGCGAAAGTAAATGATCCACGCTCGCGTTCACCTGCGCATGTAACATCCTGCGTACGTACAAACGCGAGGAACACGCGCGCGATCGCTCTATGTGAGATTAACGGCGCGATAAATTGTCCACGGGGATGGAAGCAATCGCGATTTATCGTTGACGGAAGCGAACACCGGCGAAACGCGTGCCTTGCGTTGACCGCGAGGCCGCGACGTCGATTTGTTCCTTCGAATCTGGTGGATAACGAACGGAAACGGACGGTTTGGGTTAGGTTCGATGCGAAACGGATCGAATGGACATTGGAGAAAGAAACTAAAACAAGAAGAAAGGGAAGAGAGAGGTTTGATAAATGATTGCGAATGCTCACAAATCGGAACCCAGATGAAAATTTATACGTTTTTTTTTTTTTACACGTTGCGTGCCACCTGTGGGCTTTTCAATTTCCCGAAAAGTGGAGAAAAACAAATAGAGATGTTCGAAAAATATCAGCATGCATGAAAAATAACCGATAAAGCGAATGTTTATGAGTTGAAAGCTACGTAAAAATTTATATTGTTATCTGTGAACTTTTAAATTCCCCGAAAGATGCCGAAAAACAAATAGAGATATTCGAGAAATGTCTGCGTGCCGCGAATGTTTACGAATTTGAATCTAGATAAAATTGTATTTTTGCATTCTGTGGATTTTTGCAGCCTCAAATCCCCCCAAGAATGCATAAACAAATAGAGATGTTCGAAAAATGACCGCGAATGTTCATGAATCCGAGTCTACGTAAAAATGTATATTTGTATTTTGCATATAATATCCGCGGACTTTTAAATTCCCCTAAAGATGCAGGAAACTGACTGCGAATGCTAATGATGAAAATTTATATTTCCGCGTGTTGCGTGTATTCTGTGGATTTTTAAATTCACCCAGACGCCGAAACAAATGAAGACAAATTCAAAAAATGGCTGCAAATATTTATGAATCTGAGTCTAGATTAAAAGTTCGTATTTTTTGAATGTTAAATGCATTCTGCGGATTTTTCCAAATTGCCCCAAAAGATGCGTAAACAAACAGAGACGTTCGAAAAATGGCTGCTGGTTAACTGGAGCCCAAATGAAAATTTATGTATCATCATTTTAAATGTATTATTTATTTATTATTATATATCTTATTTATTACTATATATTATTATTTATTTATTGTCATGTATCTTATATATCTTATTTATTATTATATATCTTATATATATTATTTATTATCACATGTCTTATATATCTTATTTATTATTATATATTATTTATTTATTATCATATGTCTTATGTATCTTATTTATTATTATATATTATTATTCATTTATTATCATATATCTCATATATCTTACTTATTATCATATGTCTTGTACATCTTATTTATTATTATATATCTTATATATCTTATTTATTATTATATGTCTTGTACATCTTATTTACTATTATATATTACTATATATTTTTTATTATACAGAGATTTTCTAGTAATTAGCGTTGGATAGAAGCAACTGCGCACGAGCAATGGGCACGAACGCGAAGGCAAGAAGTGGCGAGAGGACGGCAGCGGAAACGCGACAGTTGAGGACAGACAGAGGAAAAGACGTCGACACGACGATTCCTCGGGAACCGGGACCGGAGAAGAACGCACGGAACCGGATGGGCCGATTTCCACCGTGATGTTGTTACAAGCACCGGCAGAGAACCGGTGTACATGCGATTATTATGCGGCACGTTACATGCCGGAACTGGTATACATATTATTTTTTTTTTTTTCATTCTGCCCCGATGGAAGTGTTCCCGTGTGGGAGTGTGGGATCAGCATGACCCGATGCGCCGTACATCACGTCGTATCGCGATGTCTGATCTTCATACCAGTCGGTACAACGATACGATATATATCATTCACTCATGTTCAGAACGTGAACTTAATTAATTAATTACGCTGTTGATTCCGTAAGGGAATCAGCCGCGGCTGTTTTACATTGTCTTGCACCGACAGGCACAAGAAACGTGATTTAATGTAATATAATAATAATTTCATTGGGGATAGCTGTTGTTCGTTCTCTGATTAGAGGAGGGAGGGAAAAATAATCGCAGCTGATTAATCGTTACATCGCGATAATGAAGTGTCGTTTCATCTTGACTAAAATGTACAATACGTACTCCTTTGATGAATATACGTCGGATGATTTGAAACAACTTTTCAATTACGAGTCTTGTGAAAAATTGTTTGATACCAAAATTGTGTAATACAAATGTTGTTGTGTGGTTTTAAGGGAGGGAAAATATGGAGGCATCAATTTTTCGTGGGTTTTGAAATTTCCAAAGTCATCTTTGTTCTTCTTTCAATGGAACCGTATTTTTTTCTCGTCATAGTTAAGTTCCAAGTAAGAAAGTATCGAGTCATATTTGTTTCAGTTTTAGTTAAGGAAACGTTTGACGACAATTTCTCTCGAGAATGAAAATTGTTTAATGTTTCATGGACATTGATGATCAAATTATCTCCTTAAAACCATTAGGTTTAAGTTAGAATTCAATATTTTTTCGATTTATAATGATGATATACAAAATATACGGTCCAATTAAAAAAAAAAGAATAAAGATAGAAATCCACAAAACATTGATGAACAACGTTTCGCCTTCCTTTTGTATCAAACCACGCGACTTTAGTATCAAACAATCTTTCATCAGACGCGTCACATAAAAGTTATTTCAAGCATACAAGTATAATAGATTTTTGAAAGATTGTCCACTCGTCGTTCGAAACATTCGACGGGGAAAGGAGAAAGGAAAGCTAGAGGCTTCGTTTTATGCCAATTCGATAATTCACCTGGTACCGTTAACATCGACAGCAAATACAGACGTATTACCGCGTGTACACAAACCGAGATAGGAGTAGCGTGTGTGTGTATTAAATTCGCGTTGCCGTTTGCTTTCCAATTAACGATTGCCATTCCGCCGAGGACATACGGGTGCCTGGCGTAATTTCAATTACGCGGGGCGTCGCTTGTTTGATGGCTTTTTACAGGATACAGAAGCTACCCAGAGAAAAGATTAAACAATTCTACTCGACTCGCGAGCGAGACTTTCCTTCTTTTTTTATCGATCAGGCGAACGTACATACTTGGTCGACGAGCGATAAGCGCAACTTTTTGAACGATTAATGGACCACTCGTCGACGTCGATGTCGATCAACAGAAAACGATAAAAAAGAAAAACAAAAAACAAAAAAAAAAAAAAGAAAATCCACTTTCTACGTTCCACGGGGATCATAAACGAAGCCGAAGATTTATCAGCCGTCAGTGTACATGACGGACCAACTGTGAAAAGTTTATTAAAAATGATAGCAAGTAGGAAACGCGAACTCTTGTACGCGCTTAATAAATCAGCTTGTATCCAGGACCATAAACGTAATAGCTGCAACGAATAGACTGTGTGTGTGTGTGTGTGTGTGTGTGTGTGTGTGTGTGTGTGTGTGTGTGTGTGTGTATTCACTGTGGTCTAGAAAGGAGGAGGAAACAACGTTTTATACATGCATCGTCAACAACGAGCCTATCCTGCAGTGCCAACAATTAAAGCGCAATGCCACGATAATTTATCGGCAATAAATTTTTCCATAATTCGAGGCAACGGAGCACCGGGGTCGTAATTGGGTCGTAAGTACAGGCTGTCGCGTTGCACCGCGCCCGCGCATTTTCCCGTCCCGCCGGCATTAAATATTCTTTTAAGCAGTCACTCCCTCCCCCCACTCGTCCATGACAAATCGAATCACAATACCGCCGCGCAAATCACGCGAACCCTCGGGAAAATGAATTTCCACATTATTCTCTCCCTCTCTCTCTCTCTCTCTCGCGGACTTTTCGATCGTAATTTCAATTTCAACGACACGGCGCGTGCAATTGCTGCACTTCGTCGAGGGTGAAGGATCGTTGAAAATTAGCGGCGACCTACTTTCGTTCGCGACCTACTCGTTGCAAGTTTCTGTGGAATAACTGCGTTGAAAAGCATCGGATGGAAAGTCGAGGGGGGAAAAAAAAGAAGAAAGAAGAAGGAAAGAAACTCGATCCGCGATGGAAAGTTGCGACTTGAGTTGAGACCACGTCTCGATTACCTGGAATCAAGATCCAGCTCTTTGATTGTTTTTTCGATCAAGTTTCTCCCGGCTGCTCTTTGAAATTAAATGCTTCAACAATGTTGATTCTTCTTTGTGAGAGAGATTAGATAATTTTAGAGGAAATTTGTCTAAATACATTCCATCGCCTAACATTTTTCAACCCCTCCAACGTGGCAACAGCTATGCGTCATTCGCACCACGTACATATGCTCACCTGTCGTGTAACGTTCGAAACACGTGTATACACGAGCGTTCGCACGTGGTCGAATTAACATTCGACGGACCGTGCAATAATAGACACGCGAGCAAGGGAGGATCTGGGACACGATCGCTCTCCCACAGAGAAAACTTCACGACACTAGGAACCTGTTCTAAACTGGTATCGACAGACACATCTGACACAAAGATACACTCGCTGGCTGTTACCGGTTTCGTTATTTGTCTCGTGGCGTGAGACAATTGCTTTTCGCGACACGCAGTTTGATGAAATCTGAAGGAAACTGACGCTTTATTTTATTGGAAATAACGTGAAAAGCAAACGAAATTCCGCCACTGCGATATCTGAGAGGGAAAGTCTCCGACTAGATCTAGATTAGACGTGTCCAACCCACGACTCTACGTTCATCTGGCCAACGCTGTACAATCAAAATTGGGATGATCGAATAACGTTCGCAATATTCCTTTTGGGCAGTACTTATATTTACGAGAGGATTTTTTACTCGTATGAAGCACGAATTTTAAATGAATCTTAGATGTATCTTAGACTAAAATTTTTAGACGAACCAAATCGTATTGAACCAAATATTGATGAACTGAAATTTAAAAAACAAGCTCAGTGTTCTCATTAAAAAATTTTCATATTTTTTTAATTGATATGAATATCACTCACATATTGAATATCACACTTCTGATCAATCACATATTGTTTCACTGTAAAAGTCGATGTAACATCTTCGCAAATAATACAGATAACATTGAATTGATAAAAGATATCTGTAAACTACGCGCGGTCCTCGACAAATTTTTGTTGGCCATTGAGGCCAAGATCTAAAAGAGATCAGACACCCATGATCTAGATCAATGATGGCGAACCTAGATCAGACACTGACCCACGCAGGCTTTTTAAATGACCCTTTGATTTTTATACACTTATCATCATGTGTATAAAAGAATTTTAATTATTTTTCGAACCCCTCTTTTCAAAAAATGTTAAGAAAGTTACAAGTGTTCGGTTAGAGCTTAAAAGTGAGAAATAAATGCATAATTGTGTTTTATGCAGGGTTTGCGACTTGGTTACGTATACATATAGGTATTTTAAGTCTTAAATGTTATACGAGTTACTTGTGTCGAAAAAATTTTATATAGCGCTTAAGATTAAACAGATGTAACAAACATTAAAAAAACACACTAGATCCCAGGCTCAGAATGGGTAGCTTTGCTAGTTTTCTATATAATAAAAGAGAGAACAGACAATAAAAAATATTAAGAAATAAAGTATATCTAATGTATAGTGCATGACGTCGCCCCTTTTATATCAATTTCTTGACGTCGACATTTATTTTTCGCTCTTCACTTGCAAAAGTAAAAGTTGTGAAACAAAAAGGCAACGTAAACTTTTCAGAGGATTATAAAAGTGAGAACCAGAAAAAAGTAGTTTTTAACCATCCTCCCTCTTTCCAAGTAACGCCACTGACTCAGTGACCCACGAGCTAGTACTAAAAAAAATATAATGAACAAAATTTGACCTACTTCTCGAAAAGGTTCGCCGTCACTGATCTAGATCCCGTCAAATCTGTTTGAACAGGAATCGAGTCGAATCGAAACGCGTCGCGCGACAAAAATCTTGCTGTGTTCACTTGTGCGCAAATTGCGCGTGGTAGTAGCGCGGAGATTGATATGCAAATGCATCAAGATGCTCGTGTACCCGGGGCTCGCGCTGCAGTTTCACTTCGGCGTGACTCACGATTACGTTACTTTATACGGACTCGCGATGAGTCATTCGCGATAAGTCTTTGACCAAATTTTTACGTTGCCACGACGTCGTTTTAATAAGACGAACAAGCTGATTGTCACTTTTTCACTGTAATAGCCGAATAAATAAACGGCTGTAAAACGGATGGGAAAGAACATAAAAGAAGAAAAATTTATAGCCACACAACCAGAATTTTACGATCAATCGTCAGGTAGTTACGTTTATGAAGGCTGCAGTCGTAAAAGCTTGAAGAAAGTGAAAATGTGGTAATTCAAGAAACACGCGTAGGTCACGAGCGCAAAAAGTTTTCAGTTCATCTACTATATTTCTTCTTGTTGACGAGGAAACATACCGAGACGTTAATCAATCTGATTTTGATGAAAACTGGCATAAACGTAGTTTTCGAAAAAATATTCGATACGCATCTTTTTTCGGGATGAAGACTAAAACTAATCTCAAAGTTGGATGTGTGGAACATATTTTGTCAAATGTCTCGGTAGCTATTAAAGATACTAGTTTTGTGTGGCAAATTGATGAAATTTAATATTTTTCAACGACAAATTTAATGATGTATATCATCTTGCAAGAAAATCTTTTGCTTAAATAACACATTTAAGAAACTATATTTCTTCTAAGTTTTTCCAAGTAAATTTTAATAATCAACAAATAATTCTTGAATATTTGTTCGTAAAAACACGAATTACCGATAAAACAGAATCTCGATTGTAAAAAAAATTCATTATTTTCTGACGTTGTAACAAACAATTGACTACTTTATCGAGCCGAATTTAAACGTACATACGAAAACCAACGATTAGCGAAAGAGTAGTTTAAAAGAATGGAAAAATTGGAATCGACGCGTAACGAACGATGAATCAGACATCTAGATGAAACAAGTTTAAAAACAAATTACTAACTGGCGATATCGAGCCACGACTCTTGCGTTTTAATTGCGTAACGCGATTATCCGTACGGTTTCGTTTCCTCTCGAACCTTCATTTAATGAGACGGATCGACCCCCTGACATTTAATTTCGAGACGAGAAAGGCCGTTCGTGATCTTACGAGCGGAGACGAGAAGACAGCCGTGCACCATCGGGCTCCCCTCGTGACATCATCAAATTTGTAATTACCTCGGTCGAAAACAAGCCAAACATGTGCGAGAAGCATCGCGAAATTCCATACCGTCCGGTTGCAGCTGACAGTCATGCACATGCGTGCAGCAAACACGTTGGTGGTATAAGTTTCGCGGTATAATTTCGACTCGCGTCGAACACGAACACGATTCGATTGATTCGGTCGTCGGTGGTATGGCTCGCGTATCACGCAACGTGCTCGTTAATTAACTTGAATCCGTCCGCTCTCCTCTCGCCGCTATCGTCTTCTCGTCTATCAGGATGCAAAGTATCTATTAGCCAGACCTATCCTTTGCCTTCGCTAGCTAATAAACCGAGATAATTATCGCCATTACGGTACGGTACGCGTGCATCTTGGCGAGTGCACCTCTCTGTCTCGAGAAACCTCGAGAACGATCTCTCGTGTATTCGAAAAACGCCGCAGCATGCCCGAGATGTCGCGATTGCTGGGCGCACGTGTGTTGAAACCAGACAACGTTTACCTAATTTCTGGCCCTGGCGAGTGCACCGAACGTGACCAATTATCAAGCCGATTGCTCGTCCTCTCCCGATCCTCTTTGTCAGTGGTATGGCTCGCGCCACCTTGCCGCGCCTCCCTCTCTCGAATCATCTTCTTTTCCTTTTTCTCTTCGTTCCGCCAACACGCCACGAATCCTGGTAATTGCCCTGGCGCAAAACCATTCCGCAGACAACGAATTAGGGATCCTCGATTACGACCAAACTGATAAAACGGCCATTATCCCTTTTAACAGATTCGAGTACCGAGTAAGACTGAGTAAGACTCGGGTATAGACGGAAATTGTTAGTAATCGATAGTTAAAACTTTCTCAAAATTTCATTTTTGGTCGAGAGGGATTTGTTTTTTTCTTTTTATCAAAGCAGTTAACCATTGTTAACCGATCGCCAACGATTTTAACCCCCCCTCGTGGCTAAATTTGATCCTACGCGCGCGTCAAGTGTCCCTTTAATTTTTAAACGAAGCAAATGCTTCTTACGTGACCGATTATCGCGTCGTCTTTCCTCCAGGACGCTCGTACTCTCTCTCTCTCTCTCTCTCTCTCTCTCTCTCTCTCGTGTCGTGATAGACGAAAAGAGCACAAGTTGTGGACCTTCTCATTACCAGTCAAGCCGCGCGCGCGAAACTCCAAACGACGAGCGCAGAGATTAACGAGACCTCGATGCCTCGAATGGTCCCTGGTCATTTAGTAGCAAAGTATCCTTTCCTTGAATTACCAGATTTTGCTGTTGCCAATCGTCGTTGGACCTCGGCGTGGAATCGCGCGGGAGTGTACTCTGTGTACTCTAAGCGTCTTCCTACTGTATTTTCGCGCCGAGCTCGTTCATCGTCATTCCCGCCACGATCCCTCTGGCAAGCGTTACGCCGCAAAGCCGTGAACGATAACATCTAAGCGCAAATATTATTTGACGGGCATTCCAGGTCTTCGTAGTGCCGCGGAAGTAGTTGGTTCGTCGCTTCGATTTGCATAACGCGCCCTCGTAAATCATCCCTCGGACGTAACATGTACTTCCTCGTAAACGACACGTAATACACAGATAAGGGGACGAGCTATAACGAGTTACCCTCGCCATAGTTGGATGCTGTATTTTCAGAATGGCACGACCGCGAGCCTTCAGCCGGGCATCAAGTCATCTACGATCTCTTTTATTAACCTCTCGCGCTGGAATGACGTGCCACGCACGTCGAGAATCTTTTGTCCCGAAATTGTGATATTTTCCTCAGTTTTAAGTAAAATATTTCAGTAAAACAAAATAGGCAAAGCAAATAATAAATTTATTACTTCTCAATTTCTATTCCAGATATCACACCGGCGAGTTAAAAAAAGAAAGCGACGAATTATTGTATACGATTCGGTCACTCGTTACGGTCCACAATCAGTTGCCAGCGCAAGTGGTTCACTTCTTGCGCTGGAATGACGTGCCACGCACGTCAAGTCTTTTTTGTCCCAAAATTGTAATATTTTCCTCAGTTTTAGGTATATTTAAGTAAAACAAAATAGGCAAAGCAAATAATAAATTTATTACTTTTCAATCATTTCTATTCCAGATATCACACCGACGAGTTCAAAAAGAAAGCGACGAATTATTGTATAATACGATTCGGTCTCTCGTTATGGTCCGCAATCAGTTGCCAGCGCAAGTAGTTAACCTCCAAAATTGTAATATTTTCTCAGTTTTATGTATATTTAAGTAAAACAAAATAGACAAAGCAAATGATAAATTTATTACTTCCCAATAATTTCTATCTAGCGATATCACATCGACGAGTTCAAAAAGAAAGCGACGAATTATTGTATAATACGATTCGGTCTCTCGTTATGGTCCGCAATCAGTTGTCAGCGCAAGTGGTTAAACTCTTGCGCTGAAATGACGTGCCACGCACGTCGAGAATTGTTTGTCCCAAAATTGCCATATTTTCTCAACAGTTTTAAGTATATTTAAGTATAACCCAGGCAAAATAAATAACAAATTTACTTCTCAGTAATTTCCATCTACTGATATCATATCGACGAGTTAAAAAAAAAAAAGAAAGCGACGAATTATATTGTATACGATTCGATCGCTCGTTATGTTCCGCAATCAGTTGCCAGTGCATTTTGATCGTTGTATAGTTTTCGGGATGTCGCAACAGGTGCTACCTATTTCTTTAACGAATCGAAGGTTATTATAGTATGACAACCTTCAATTATATGCGAATAACAATATAACGATAATAATTAACTAACTAAAGCTGGAGTTGGTACTAAATTAACCTGAATTTGTACTCGATTGTCAGCCAACAGCTCGGATCTTTTTATAATTTGCTGATAATTGTAACGAATGATGCGATGTATAATAGTTATTATAGGATTATCTATAAGTAATATCGTTTTTTTTTTTAAATTTAACAAACGTTGCTATCTAGTGACAATAATTTAAAAAAAGTAATTTAAACAAAATAAAATTACCTATGGGTACCCCTATTTATAATATCTGAACAGACTAGAGTGAAAGCTACATAACGACGTAAGAGAAATAAAAGAATTTCAGAACAAGAAATTTCTGAAGACAATTGGAATAATTCACATAATTTGAAATATAATTCACATAAACTAGATTCCTTATTGCTTTTTACGAAAGATTAAAAAATGGTGGAAGATATTTCTAGAGATTGAAACTATTTAGGTATCATTAAATCTTGTATATTATACTTGTTCTAACTTTAAAATTAATGAATGATTATTTCCAATGCTATATGTATCATTTTATTTCGAGCGATACTTCGTAAAATGATTGCCGGCAGATGATACAAGAAAAATTTGTCGAGAGTTATACTAGTAATTTGTAAACTTAAAATTAGAACGAGATCGAGATCGAGATCGCAATTTCGTAATCGGGCAACATTTTAAACGCGGGGAGAGTCGAGGAAGTGTCTCGTCGTAATTGTAAATCCAGCGTCGATCGAGGGAGGGGGGTTTTCGAGATATCGTCGTTGGGGACGAGACTGTTTCAACCCTGGCTCGATTCCATCCCTCGTCGTTAAATCCGCGAGTCGAATAATTAATCCACGTCGACCTTGAACCAACCCGGCGTACGCAAATTCGCGAGTGATAACTCGGATTTGCGCGGACGAGGCTATTTTTACATTGGAGACTTTCCAATACCGCCAATAGCGTTACGTTCGTTCGTAATTTTCGTTTTCTGCCTCGAAAAAGCTGCGTCGACGCTCGGTCGAAAGAGAAAGTGAAAGATATCGGGAGTTTGCGCTCGAACGATTCACCAGCCAAATAATCGGTTGGATTCGACAAAGCGAGCTCTTTGAAAAGCAGACATTTCGTTTGTTATTCTCTAGATGTAGTTATAAAGATGGCAGTCTAGATAAATATAACATCGTAGTCTGTTGTTCGCTGGATAATTAAAATCTCCAAGCTTGGAAATTCCAGGATCAGACGCGTGAAATCGAAACTCGCTTGATCGGCGAAGCACCAATCTTCTTGAAAGCTAAAGCCCCAAGTGACAAAAGTTTGCTTTACGTCATACTCGCTTTCTCCTTACAGTTGTCGCCATCTCAGAAAGAAAATCGCGCGTTCTCTTCTAACTCTAAAAATTCCTCGCGCATTCTAAAGTTGTAAAAATCTCGTGTAAAATTCGAGAAAATTTTCAAAAAAGAGAACTCGGGGCTTGAAAGTATACTGTTGCGAAACGAACTGAAATATTTGAAACGGAAACGAGGAAGCGTGACAGCTTTGCTTGTAAATATGAAAAAAAAAAAAAAATATATATATATATATATAAAGAAAAAAAAAAACAAAGGCAGATCAAAGGAGGAAAGCGACGCGGATATTTGTTACGAATATTCTGTGCACACCAACACAGTCGTCATTCCCAGAGTATATTTAGCGTAAACGATCAGAGAAATACGTGTTGCGACGAGACGTTGCTCTTACGTTACGACACACGATCGCGTACGTGACATTTGATCGAGTATCCATCCCAC
Source organism: Tetragonisca angustula (assembly GCA_036937485.2). Classification (NCBI taxonomy): domain Eukaryota; kingdom Metazoa; phylum Arthropoda; class Insecta; order Hymenoptera; family Apidae; genus Tetragonisca; species Tetragonisca angustula. The sequence continues at coordinate 188,020 of JAWNGG020000058.1, read as the reverse complement.
CAGGATGTAGAACATCGGTGGTTCCTCCGCCAAAAAAAATTTACGAACTTACGACGCCAAATTGCTAAATTTCCATCTGTTTGCAAAAACTCGTGTTACTCGAGCGAGGTCACGTTGAAGTCGGGAGTATCGGAACCTCTTGTGAACGTAATCAGAGGCTGGTACCAGCAGAGTTCATTGTACGCCGGCATCGACGCGACGTGACTTCCGTCTGCACCTTTGTACATGCATCAGAAGCCATGCTGATGAAATAGCGGAGGAAGGACTCGGCGATAACGTCAGAAATTTCCAAAGTTGGACCATTGTGATACCGCGTACCCGTCCAAAATTCCCTTTCTTCGGCCTTCGACTCGACGAACGACGAACGAGATTGCGGTGACATTCAAACGTCGCGTCGCTTCGATGTTCCCAAAACGCACGGAACTAAGAATTTTCTCCCCGTTCTTCTCGCGACGAAGCTGCCCGATATTCGCGACACTCGGAACTGGAGCAAGGAAGCAGTCCCTTTTGGAGAACTTTGACGTTTTAACCTCCTGCGCCGGCAACTGGTGCGCGGACCGTAACGAGTGACCGAACCCTATACAATAATTCGTCGCTTTCTTTCTCTTTTGAACTCGATCGGTACGATATCACTGAATAGAAATTACTAAGAAGTAATAAATTTATTATTCGTTTAGCCTGGGTTATATTTCGATATACTTGAAATTAGTATATTGAAATTATTTTCTCAGTATTGGGAATATGTTTTACCTTAATACGAATAGTAGTATCTAGAAACGTTCAGAATCTCTTTTCCCTGAAAATCACATTTTCGAACACAGTTCTATTAAACGTCTCAACCCTTTTCGCTGACAACTGGTTCACGGACCGTAACGAGTGACCGAACCCTATACAATAATTCGTCGCTATCTTTCTCTTTTGAATTCGTCGGTACGATATCACTGGATAGAAATTATTGAAAAGTAATGATAAATTTATTATTTGTCTTGCCTGAGTTGTACTTAAATATATTTAAAATTGAGAGAATATTGCAATTTTGGGACAAAAGGTTCTCGACGTTCTGGCGCAAGAGGTTAAATAGAAAGCCATGGTTCGTCGAATCCAGAGATTCGTCGAAAGCGCGATGGAAGATTGCGCCTATGTGGCGCTCGAAGCCAAAGGAGAGCGACTATCTTTAGATTTCAACGTCGAACTGTCGGCAATTGCGATTTCAGACCGACTTTCGTCTAAATTCACACGACTCGCGTTGATTGTTAATCTAGACCTGGGCGATAACGTGGTACCGTGTTAACTTGGACAGCCGACTCATCTCGAAAATCTGCGCTAGGTATGCTAGACACCCGTCTATCTTTGTATTTACGGAATAGATTCCACCAGATTTGCCAACATGATGCCAGAATAAATAGTATCTTAAATCCTCGTCAACTATTTCGAGATTTTGAAGCGACGCTCTAATACGCTTTAAGAACTGGACTTACATCGCAGTAAATCTGTGGTACACTTTGTGTAATAAAATAGAACTCTAATCGAGATTTCAACGAGCATTAAAAAGTAATTTCAGGCGATTAAAAGTGACTTTAGTGAGTCTGGAAATAATTTTCAAGTTTATTAAATCGTGTAACGAGCTCTTCGAAATTTGTCGCGTTTCTTTTCTTTTTCTTCTTTTGCATCGCAGTTACATATTTAGCAAGTGTCCGAGCGATAGTGACAAGAGCATTAAGCGAGCTAATGAACAAATACGACCGTGTCGACCAGTCCAACTATTGTGCGTTCACCGACTTGTAAAATTCTTATCTACGCGTTTGGCCAATTAAACCGGTATAGAACGAGTTCGTGAGATCGATCGAGAAAGTTGTTCGTTTCGGCCGATCTGTCGTACACCTGCACCGAACGTTTAACGTTGCAATTTCTGTTCGGCGTTATCGAAATTGTATCCAATGCACCAAGCGCGATCGATACGCCAAACAAACAGGAATTGAACAAACAACGAAGGAAAAGTCCAGATAGTCTCGGATAAATCTGAAATATTTGTTCGATTAATTGCACTCGATTGATCTATTACGCTCGCTGAATTATCAATTCAGTGCAATTTACAGCAATAACTTGGTTAGAAGTTAGTTGAACTTAGTTCTAGCAGAGACTCTAGATTCGTTGGAAAATTGGAAAATTTCGTACGCTGGAAAAGCATTCTCTTTTTCTTTCTTTTTTTTTTTTCTCTTTTCAGTGACGAGTTCACTTGCCAAGCAGTTAAATCAGACCACGGTCGATTATCACTCGAGCGCATCACAGATGCATCGGCGAGACTTGCTCGTCCGTATCGAGCCTAAAATTAATCAAGCGTTTGCGTAATGTGCGAGGCAAACAAACGAACTGCGGTACGCTCACGCGGCGTAACAATGCCCGCCTACGCTTCTCATTGTCAGGCGAGGAATACAAAACGCGATAATTCACGCCGTAACTTTGTTATCCTATTAAATAATGTAACACGCTATCTGGCGTCGGTGCGGACTGATTTTTCTCGGTAGACGAGAGCGATATCGACGTGACGCGTAGACGCGTAGATCGGCGCGTTGCAAACTGCGTGACTTTTGCAAATGCCAAGTGAAACGTTCGTTTGCGAAACCGGTACCGCGGTCGCGTAAATATGAGTATTCGGTCGCAGCGCCCAGGATCAGGATTATCCAGTTTTTCGCCTGTGCGAAATTTTCGATGGATACGTTCATCGCCGTGGCTGTGTATTTTTCGTGGCACGTTCTGATCATTTTCTTTCATCTGCCTCTTGCCGACTTTGCTATAAACAACGTGCTCGAGAAACATGTCGGAACGTAGAAAATGAGCGACAATACATTGTAGAAGAATTTCGATTACGATTTCTACCAAATTTGCGTTAAGTGTTCTTGCAACGAGCAATGAAAGATTAGCTATATCTGTAAACATACTTTCTACACGTAAGCCAATATTTGAGGTGAGATTAAAGTCTGACAAATAACAGAATAAAGACTCACGTGAGATCATTCGTCTCGACATCACACGCGGATGTGAAAAAAAATACGCGACAGTTAACGAAGAGAAGTGACGAAAGAGGTTCGAGCTTTTCTGAACGTTCTGAATTTCAATAAAAAGGGCAATTAACACGAGCATCAAACGCACCAGAGCAAAGAAAAGAAAAGAAACGAAAAAGGAAACAGATGGAAATTGATCACAGAGTCATGCTGGTAGCTGGTAGAGAGTGAAGAAAGAAAAAAAAAAAAAAATGCTGGTGATAATCTAAGCGTGGCCGAAGCTCCGTGAACCCGGGTTCAAGCTTTACGATCGCGCTTACAGCTGGTTACTCCGCCGCGATATCGTTTACCAGCAACAACAATGCAATTACACAATGGAATAGTAACGGCCAATAGCCGCCGATAAACCTGGCCGCGTGTCGATTCGGTGAGAAACGCGGCGTTGGTGCATGCATGAACTTCGGACGTATCAGGCCAGAATGGGCATCGAGTTATAAATCGTACAATAAATCAATTATTTATACGTCGTGGGGCGGCGAGCAGCGCGAGCACGAGCGAAAGAGAAACGTGACCCGGGGCACCGTATTTTCCGCGCGTTGTGCCATCGGATCCTAGTTACTCAAGATCGTCGTGCTCAAATGCTCTCTCACGGCACGGGTAAATATGCTTAACCTGCGATCGCGTGTACGCTATCTTCGGGGTGTGCGATCAGAATCAATGTGGGAGGGGAGGAAAAAAAAGAAAAAAAGAGTGCGATTTACACCCACGGGAACAATAAGCAGAGTGCGAGCGAAACAATGAGCCACAGGGGTGTGTGTGTGTGAATTACGTGATACGAATTAGCCTGTTTTTGGAATGATCGATAAATACTTCTATAGAAACGGTTAGTGGCCGACGATGTGTACGCAAAGAGGATTGCGTAACAATTATTGAAATATGGTGGAGCGACGATTATTCTGAAGCGAGCCGACTCCTCCTCCTCCCTCCCCTCCCCCTCCCCCGCGTAATTATTCTTTGCAAAGCCATTTATTAACTAACTCGTTAACTGCATTGTAACGCGTGACTGAGAGAATACGCGAAACGTGAATGTTTTGTACAACGATGTACAATCGTGTTGTAACTTTCACAAGGCCTGAAATTCGCAAGTCGAGAACTCACGAACTCGTACTTCATGCGGTAAACATAAATGATTCACCCAAAAGAGAACGTAGCGAAGCGTCAATCACCGATTTCGATGGAATTTCGCTTTGAAAATGTACGTTTCGAAAAAATATTTGACATCGATAATTGGAGGGCTGAAAACTACCATTAAAGTTGGAGAGACATTTTGTCAAACGTTCCGGAAATTTCTAAAGATAGAGTTGTGTAAATTGATGGAATTAGTGTTTTTTTTTTTAATTATTTTAATTATTTTGAAATTAGCGATTTTTTAATGCTGCATACCATCTGTTTAAACAATATATTTAAAAAATCATATTTCTTTCATAAACTTTTCCAAGTAAATGTTAATATATTTTCTGGAATATACGAAAACCATATATTCAATCACAAATTACGGATAAATTGGAATCTTGAGTTTTGTAGTGTAAAAAAGAAGATTCATTATTTTCAAATCTTTCTCTTGAATGTACACTTGAATTGCTCCTTGTTCGTGGATGTGTGTAAGTAAAGTAAGAAAAAAATTCCAAGTCACGAGCAGAATTGAATAAAATGTGTGCCAACGAGTTGGAAAACAATGCAATTACAAAAGAGTCGTAGATTTTATTCTCGTGGCGCAGAGAATGGGAGGGGGGACGCTGAATAAAGAGCAGCGCGGACGGTTTAAAAGCGAGTAGGTTCACGCAAATCCGCCACGAACACAACGGATATGTACAAATTCACGGTACAAGAAACGTCCATTCGCTGGCCGACGAAAGACAAAGGGACTTTGCGATGGGGCGAAGGCCGCCAAAAGAGATATGTTTTCATTCCGATGCAAATGGTGAACGTGAGGTGGAAAGAAATGGAAAAGGAAAGAGAAATGAAAATGACAAATCGACTTGTCTCTCGATATTCCCAAGTTTCTGGACGAGAGAGCAGTAACAAAGGGGGACGAGAGTTCGAGAGGGAACCGAGCAAAATAACACGCACGGGCAAAATTTTCGTCGGTACGAACAGCAAATGCGAATCCCACGTCTAACGGACGTAGCTCGAAAACGAGTTGTCTCCTAATTTTGTATTTCGAGCACAGTACAACGATTCATCGGCACTGGACCAGCAGACATTCGGAGTCTGGTTCCTCTGCAACGATGCCCTGCCAGTCCCCATAACGATTTATTGCACCTAGCTCGATACATATTCATCGTGCCTGCGTTTGAGCGTCAACCAACCCCGGCTTGTTGCAGAAAAGGCGTTGCCAATAACTCGGCCCGAAAATGAACCTCGACGCGGAACAAGCCGCCAAGTAAAAATCACACCTCGCTCCGCGCGAATTAATGAAAAAAGAAAGTTGTCGAACTTGACGATATGAGCGCCGCTGTTAGGAGCAGACCGCTGGACTGCCAATAAAGGGCAGCCAAGCGCGTTTTTTCCCTCACCCGGTTGTTCCTGCTTTCGTTCGATCGATCTAGTTTTCTCCGTTCATACGGAAAGTAATTGCGTAACTTTGGGTCCAGCAGTGTGGAAACGATACGATACGCATTCGCGGGAAAAAAAGCGAAACCCCCTCCCCGAACATGGAAATATTCTGCGATCGATGAACATTTGAAAGTGAAACTGAGATACGGCGATACAATGTGCAGCAACGTGTAAGAGTGGTTTCGGCCAGATGGCGAAAAATATAGCTTACTGCTATTTTGATGTAATTATAATTTTATTGCTCTTGGTTTATTTATAATCTGTTTATAATCTGCCTTTATTTATACAGGGCTCGTACGTGAGATTCATAAGAAATCGATGATGTAACATTGCAAGTCATAATTGGATAATAGAGGTGCGTTTATTGCTCGCTTGTTATTAACGAAGCGAACGAAAAATCAATGGTGAATGGTACGCGAATTTGAGAACTATCTACGTTTAGATACATTTTCTACTACACTGTTACGAGCATCGTATATACACATGTTCTTGAAATCCTGAATCCTTTCTTCTGCTTCGTTTCCATGGTTCTGTAAATATTATTCGAGCAACTTTGACCATCACGATACTCTCAACTCCTTTCGTTCTCAAATCGTCCGAGCAAAAGTAATAATTATTCATGCGCCTCGTTCATCCTTTGTTCACCCTGTGACCTAGAAATGGGCGTTGGAATATTACGTAACTCGACACACTTGCTAGTAGCAGAAACACTTGAACTCATTCGAAGCAAAACGAGAATGTACGATTCACGTGAAAAATGTGAAAACGTGACTTTCAAGTAAAGAATTTATCAACAATAAATTCATCCTCGACGAAATAATCGAGAGGCACGAACAAACGGATGCTAATACGAACTTGCTCGCTGGTTTGTTTAATCTTTGTTTACCAAGAGATAGAGACGGAGAACGTATCGTGAAAGACAAAGTTGCGCGATATTCGTGGAACGGTAAATGAAACAGAGGGTTCCACTGCGAACCGAAACGACGACAGACTCCCGCTATACTCGTTGTTATGCAACGAAGCGTGCGGACCCGGCTGAGTGCCGGCTAGTGAAATGAGCGAAATGAGCGAAATAGCGTTCTCGTGGCGCACAGCGCACGTGCATCTCGAAGGTTCACTGTACTAGACACTTCTTTATACACAAACGTACATAACCTTTTCGGCCGTTCGTTTCGGAGCCGTTCGTTTAATCTTATCTTCTTTCTTCGTATTATTTGACAGGAAGTCGTAGAACACACGTCGCGTGCGTGCGTGCGTGTGTGTGTGTGTGTGTGTGTGTGTGTGTGCGAAAAATTTCATTCGAAGGAAAGAGAAAAATATACGGAAATCGTACTCACCACAGACGTTCAGCCAACCCTCGACGCGGCAAGGATACTCCAGTTTCATCGTGGATTGTTGCGGCCCAACACCAACTGCCGAAGATGTATCGCACAGGTACACTTGTCACATAAGAAAACGAACGGAGTAGCCCGTAGTCAGGACGTGTTGTCACTGTTAAAGATCATCCGCGACACACATTCTCTCGTGCGTCGACGCGTCACGGGACAAACCGACGTATTTCCCTTTTTTTTCTTCTTTCTTTCCAGCACGAGAAAGGAACGACACACGAAATTGCGATAGAGTAAGTAAATCACGCGGAAATGTTGCTGCGAATGCGAGCATTCACGCACCGTCTGGCGTTGCGCGCGCAAACTGTCGACACGATCCACGCACACCGGCGAACAAATCCGAACTAACTCAACAAACCCTCTCACGTCCTCGTTGAGCCGATCTTCCTTCTCTCTCCCACGCGCGTCGCTTCGTCGTGGCCGCTCGCTTTCAGGTGGTGCGCTCATCCCGTATACTTTATTCCGCGCAACTGTCTCCACTGTTTTCTCACTTATTTCCGCCTCGCTTACCTCTCCGAGACAATCGATTCGTTATTTCTCTACGAAACGACGAAAAACGCGAATAGATTGAACATAGGTTTTGAATCAACGTTCGATGATAACGGCGACGTTCGATTTTCGAGATAAACGCTCCGTGATTCGATGTATCGAAGGTACGAATTGAAAGAACCAGCTGCCGCCATGTTCACTGGCTCGAAATTTACGACGTTAATGAAATTACGTTTTGTGCACGATTCAGTAATTATATTGATAATTTGTCTTGTAACGATATTGCGATAGTAAAGTATTTTATGAAATATTTATCGTAATCTGTAGAAACAGTAAAGTATTTTTCTTATTTTCACTGTATAATTAATTAACCACGTTATATATTCCTGACGCGTTGATGAAACGTTTTTTTAACGGAAATCTCGCTCCCGTATCGTCAAATTTTTCGTCACCCAATTCACACTATACTAACGCGAAATTTTTCTCCGTCGTGACATTTCTCCAATATGAACAAATTAATTTCTTCGACACAACTGATTTAACGAAACTTGTGAGTTACAGAGAATAATTTATTAATAACTCTTACGTTACCAATCGCGACCCGGTGTCATTGATTCGAACGAAGGAACGTTACTGCAGATAATTACAAATTACAAGATGATTCTGGAATTATCTGTTGCGTCACCTCTGAACGCCACCTGGTAACCAAACCCGTAGTCAGTCACCAGCAAAATGGCGCTCAAGGCACAAGTTGGTCAAAGTGAGTAATAAAAAACTAATGTAATTTTTCACGATACAAACAAAATTTCGACATTCGTTTGTACAGTAATGTTTAAGTAACCTCGCAGATTCATTTCATATGAGAGCCGTATTACTCGCACTACTTGTCAGAGCTTGTAACCTCCAAAAGGGCGTATATGCTGTGATGATTTCATCGTTTACGAAGCGGCTGCTAGATAAAAACGTCAAACGAATATGTTTTCGAATCGTGTTACCCTCGAATTTTCCATGAAAAAATTGCATGCTCCGTTGCGTAAAATAACGTGGAGTGCGAACATGCGTGCTTATCAATCTTTTAATCTATTGATCTTGAAAGTTTACTTTATTGATATCTCAATAAATGTTAGACTTTAATCTCGAAGAATTTGGTTAATAAATTTTATTTTTGATAAACACGAAGAAGATTCTGTCTTGTTTCGTTGAAATATTTTATCAGCAAATATTCGTGCCTGAATTTACATTATTTGCGTTGAAGTGTATAATTTACAAACAAAGTAAGCGTTACACGTAAGTCATCGGAGTCATTTCAATACGCTTCGTTTTAATTTAATATTGATTATTGCTCTCTAAAACGCAGCTTCAAATAAATAAGTTTAGCGCGTTTTCCAATTGTTTAGTTGATGTAATTAAAATAATATTTATTTTCTATGAATAAAGCGATCTTTAACGGAACGATATCAACGATTACTATACGTCGCGAAATTTCTGACAGTCTATCATAGATACAAGACCTGCGCTAAGTAATCTAATTAACGAGTCAGTTTCCCGTAGAATGGTTTCATTGTTACGATGAAGTCCAATTATTCACTATGTCCGATTGGCAAAGCCTTTTTCTTCCAAAATGATCGTCAAAATACACAGTCTGTACTTTTTTTTTTTTACTTATTACGCATAGATCGAAACGGGGCGCCTTGTTCTTTAGATACAATCCTGTCTAGCGTGACGTCATTGTTCGTAAGAACGATCAATACGCGTTGAGAGCGCCAATATTTCTCATTCAATTTTAAATCTTCTGCTGTTAGATTATTGTTATTATTACTGTGAAAAACATGTTACGGTTTTTGTTGTTAATCCGCAGCGTAATATTTTTATTCCATTTTCATTATACATCTCAAAGCATGAGCCATGTTCCAGTGTACATCGATTGGAGTAAAATTATAATCAAATGACTTTTAGATTTCTGCGTGCGAGAAAACGTATCTCGTACGTTTGTACAAATTCGAGAGTTTCATATTTAAAGACGTACACACGTACATGCGTTACGCGACTTTGATTCTCTCATCGTCTAATTTTTATCCTTACAGAGATTATGAACGAAGTCATTAAACAAAAGAAGACCGGAACAAGCGGCGTGCAATGGCGTATTTTAGTAGTCGATCAATTGGCCATGAGGATGGTGTCGGCGTGCTGCAAAATGCACGATATCAGTGCTCAAGGCATCACCTTGGTGGAGGATATTAACAAGAAACGGGAACCCTTGCCTACTATGGAGGCGATCTACCTGATCACACCGTGCAATAACTCTGTCCAAAAATTGATCGAAGACTTCAGCAACCCTACTAGAACTATTTACAAAGTAGCCCACGTTTACTTCACGGAAGGTACGCTGCGTTTTGCACTTTGCGCAAAAATCGTGGCAAACATTGTCATAACGAAAGCAATTATAAATAATCAAAACGATTTGACTCGCGCGATACACACGAAAGTTTATTTTTCGATTTTGTTCTTCTTTTCCCAAGAGTAACACATTTAACAGACAGGGAATTTCGAAAAATTGTGCACAGTGAGTGCGGAAAGTCCGGTACTCTCGATATTAGTGTTCCACGTGAGATTTTAAGTATATCTCTTTACAGCATGCCCCGATGAGTTGTTCAAAGAATTGTGTCACTCCCTGGTAGCTAAACGCATAAAGACACTAAAAGAGATCAACATCGCTTTCATACCATACGAGGAGCAGGTAATGCAATGAGAACTGTAACAGAGAAATCAGATGTTTGATGACTATACGTTTTCCGTGGTGACGGGCACACATTTTTCAACGTACACTCGACACACACACATACACGTGTCAACACCCTTTACAGATCCATCTGGTATTTTAACTTGTAAAGCTTATCTTTCAATCTCTCGATCGGAAATTATGACAATGTCGACAGAATTATTTGACTTTGTTTCCTACTCCCTTATTTTGTACAATACTCACGTATAAAGCACGTACTAACGATGGAATGCATTCATGCTTGCACGCTACCAGTGTGTCCGGAGGAGCTGTTCAATGAACTCTGCAAGTCTCTCGCCGCTAAAAAGATCAAAACCCTGAAAGAGATCAACATCGCTTTCCTGCCTTACGAGTCGCAGGTGACGAACAAGAAAAAGAAAAATTGTAGCTGCTAGTAATAGTTGCGAGCCGTGATAGTTATTACATATATTTCCAATTCTCTCAGTTACGACAAACAGAATTTCTTGAGTATGCTTGAGTTCTTTATTTTACGGGGTAGAATGTAGGCGAAAGACTTCTATCAATTACCTTACATATATGTTCCTGTGTTTCCTTTCGCGTTCAAACTTCTTTTCAACGCATGCAATTCTTTATCCTTAATTACTATTATCGTTAATATTATCAATTTACATGTATGTATGTATGTACCGATATGTGTTTACAATTATATTACCATTGAAATATGAAATTACGATAGCTCATAGTGTAAGGCAATCAGTGCAAAGGTAATATTAAAACGAATATATAATCAAACAGGTTTTCTCGTTGGACTCGCGCGAAACATTCGCTTGCTTTTATAACGCTTCCTTTTCCAACTTGAGAACAGCTAATATGGAGAGAATAGCTGAACAGATCGCGACGCTTTGCGCTACTCTTGGGGAATATCCATCGGTTAGATACCGCAGGTATGATATATCTTTCTATTCTTTTGTATTGCAATGATTAATAAAATTGTACCAGTTCAAATTCTTTGTACAATTCTATATAGGAGTTAGATTATTTCTTTTCTATCTTAATTGTTAATTATCTCTACAGCGATTTTGATCGAAATATTGAGCTGGCACATATGGTTCAACAAAAATTAGATGCTTACAAAGCAGATGAACCGACGATGGGCGAAGGACCGGAGAAAGCACGCTCTCAATTGCTCATCCTGGATAGAGGATTCGACTGTGTTTCACCGCTGTTGCACGAATTGACGTTGCAAGCTATGGCATACGATCTGTTAGATATTGAAAATGATGTTTACAGGTAAGCGTGATATTTATTGTCATCAGTTTCAAATGATGTTTTAACGGTCAAAATTTTTTATAAGATTCGAAGCTTCAGCAGGAGTGCAGAAAGAAGTGTTATTGGATGAAAATGACGATCTGTGGGTAGATCTTAGACATCAGCATATTGCTGTAGTTTCACAGTGAGTAAAAATAATTGAGAAGTTCATGAAAGAAAACAGTGCGGTACCGCTTACGAAATACATGTTACTTGTTTCTAGAAACGTTACTAAAAATTTGAAGAAATTCACAGAATCAAAACGAATGCCACAGGGAGACAAACAAAGCATGAGAGATCTTTCACAAATGATCAAAAAAATGCCACAGTATCAAAAGGAATTGAGCAAATATGCAACACATTTACAATTAGCGGAAGATTGTATGAAACGTTATCAAGGAAACGTAGATAAACTCTGCAAAGTAGAACAGGTATGTTTCCTTTGATTCTCATATTAATTTATTTATTATAATTATATATCATGTTTTATTAGGATTTAGCAATGGGTACGGACGCTGAAGGCGAACGTATCAAAGATCAAATGAAAAATATTACCCCAATCTTACTTGACCAAACAGTCAATCATTTAGACAAATTACGAATTATTGCACTGTATGTTATTAGTAAAAATGGCATTTCTGATGAGAATCTCAACCGCCTAGTTCATCATGCTCAAATATCTCCTGATGATAAACAAACCATAGTAAACATGGCAAACCTTGGTATAAATATAGTCGTAGATGTAAGTATTTTATTTTCCATATATGTATCTTTGCCTTTAAATTGATGCTACTTTATAATATACCTATAGGGCGGAAATCGCAGAAAATTGTATACTGTACAACGCAAAGAAAGAATTACGGAGCAAACGTATCAAATGAGTCGTTGGACTCCAGTTGTGAAAGATATTATGGAAGATGCTATTGAAGATAAACTTGATTCTAAACATTTTCCCTTCTTGGCTGGTCGAGCAGCAAGTTCAGGATATCATGCTCCAACTAGGTATAATAAAAATCTTTATACATATAACATTATGTATTAATATATATATATACATCATTATAACATCATTATAATTTGTTTTTAGTGCTAGATATGGACATTGGCACAAGGATAAAGGTTCACAAACCATTAAGAACGTCCCACGGTTAATCGTTTTCGTCGTTGGTGGTGTTTGCTTTTCTGAAATACGATGCGCTTATGAGGTTACAAATGCTTTGAAAAATTGGGAAGTAATAACTGGTAAGTGTATATATATTCGAAATTTTTATTTAATTAAACTTATTTCAGCACTAAATTATAACTTTATTTCAGGTTCATCGCACATAATAACACCGAAATCTTTCTTAGATGACCTGAGCAAACTTCACGTATAAAGAAATTTTTGTGTTATAAATAAAATAAAGACACGTTCACGCATTCCTAATGTGCCATTAGTTTTGGCTCCGTCAATAACAAAAGCTACGAAATTTCATGAATGATCTCGAATTACAATTAAAATTAAAATAAGGAATACACAGTCAATTGTTTAAGTCGTGTAGTTAATCGACCGATTAAAAACATTGGAAAATGGCATATCGTAAACATCATATGACCAGAATGAAAATGGCGCCAGAAGAAAAAGATATCCGGTGTTAAGTGCCTGCAAGAATAAAAAAATTAATATGAAATGAATAAACATGTTGGCAATATTGATGCTAATCGTACGGAGGTGCTTAATGGTAATTTAGGCTCGCGATTGATCTATGTTATTATAGAGCCGCGATATCGTATGTTATTCTATGTCATACACCTTGTTAATAATAAGCGACATGTTTAGCAGAGAAATTTGATGTATTGTAGTGGAAAATCGTGATATTCATGTAAATTTCTTGTTATTAGTATTTCGTTATCTCCCGCTCCAAAATTGTTGCACTATGATGAAAGAGACTTGATCAACTCCATTTGAAAAGTCAGTATTGCTTCTTCAATTTATATGACAATTGAGTATCATATATTTATTTTAGTCGTATTCATATCAGTGGAACGCAATTTATGTGAAAATGTTAGATAAAATCGATATTTATTTTATGAATGATTAAAACTGTTTAAATATCTTTAAAGATACAAATGTTTAAGTATCTTACTGTACAATAAAGTGATAAATGTACATTTAGTTATTCACTGTACTTTTGTTATATTATCGATTCGTTAATTGAACAAGTGCATTTGACTAGCATATATATGTATTAAATTATATATGTTGTACAAATGCCGCTTCTAGTTTATCAAAGCGCGCATTTATATCAATCTGAAAGCTGTCCAATTATAAAAGACTTCTATCTGTTTAATTCAGAGTAAAATCTTTACTACATTGATAAGTACTTACATGTTGAAACTTCTGCTGCACATATACAGAGCAATTGTATATCGCTTTCAATCGGTAGAAGTTAGTCTGTTAATAATCGTTAATATTGCGATTACTTAGCGGCGAGATTATTACAAAGTTTACGGTATTGATTATTATATAATATATTAATATATTGTATGAATACATGTATGTATGTAGATTGTAGTCGAAACAAAATGTTCTGCTTATAAAGGCCTACATTTCGATCCAATTTTGTTTCTTTTTTTTATACACATACCGCACTATATTAAGTAAAGATAAAATTTTAACAAACAAGCTGTCATCGTATACTGTTATTACAGCAATCATTCATGGGTTATCATTAATCATAGGTCAACGCTCAGAGTTGTCTATATAATGAAATCCAACTCATTTGAAAATATTGTATTTGTTGCCTTTAATAGTGCTTTCAAATCATTAAAACTTCATTAAAACTTCAAACAATGTCTGAAACACCAAAGAAAGTTGTTCTAGCATACAGTGGTGGCTTAGATACGTCCTGTATACTACTGTGGTTGAAAGAAAAAGGATATCAAGTTATCGCTTATATGGTAAAAGTACTTCAAATAATTTTTTTTTTTTTTAATATTAACGTTATACAAGGATTTCAATTTAGGCAAATATTGGACAAGAAGAGGATTTCAACGTCGCTAGAGAGAAAGCATTGAAAATTGGCGCTGTAAAGGTATCGACAAAATTTTAATTAATTTACAGATATAGATATGCCCTAAATTATGCGCCGAGAGTAGTTTGCACAACGAAAAAAATTACTAATCTGTTACTAATTAATTGTAAATGACTTTATCTTATTTGAAAGGTCATAATAGAAGACCTTAGAGAGGTTTTTCTATCTTCGTTTGTATGGCCAGCTATCGCATGCGGGCTACTTTACGAAAGTAAATATCTTTTGGGCACGGCAATCGCTCGACCATGCATTAGTGAAGCTCTGGTGAGAATTGCAAAATCCGAAAATGCGTCTATAATTGCTCATGGAGCGACCGGAAAAGGTAATGATCAAGTTCGTTTCGAATTGAGCTGTTACAGCCTTTTTCCTGACGTTCAGGTACCATATTTCAGTTTTTAATTCTTTTCATAGATTTTTAAACACCTTGTATACAACCTTCTCATTTCATTATCCAGATACTTGCACCTTGGAGAGAGAAAGAATTTTATACAAGATTTTTAGGAAGATCAGATTTGCTAAGATACGCACAAGAAAATAGAATCCCTATTTCAGCAACACCGAAAGAACCATGGAGTACTGACGCAAATTTATTACATATTAGGTACAGCTGACACAATTATAGTTGATAAATTTAAACATACAGAATAAGAAAAATTGAAATCTAAATACAATTTTAGTTATGAATCGGGTATCTTGGAAAATCCTGCTACATTAGCACCAAAACAAATATACAAAATGACCAATGATCCATTAGATTCCCCGACAGAGTCGGAAGAAATTGAAGTCAGTTTTGAACACGGCTATCCATCGTCTGTCAAAAAATTGAAAAATAATGAGATATTTCTCACCCCGCTTAAAATAATAGAATGTTTGAACGAAATCGGTGGAATACATGGCATAGGACGTATCGATATTGTTGAGAATCGTTTTATTGGTTTGAAAGTGAGTAAAATGAAACTCGATTATGAATATCTCAGGATAATTATATACTATTGTCATTAATAGTCTAGAGGAGTTTACGAATCACCGGGGGCTAAAATTCTGCACGAGGCGCATCAAGAATTGGAAACGTTCATATTAGACCGTGAGGTTTCAAGAGTAAAGTCTTATCTGACCAACAAAATGTCAGATTACGTTTATAATGGTAGAAGAAAAAAATAATAATAATAATAATAATAATTTCGTAAAATGAAAAAATATATATTCAAACACAATTAAAAAATATTTCTCAGGTTTCTGGTTTTCCCCAGAATGTGACTTTGTACGGAATGGTATATTATATTCACAAAAATACGTGACTGGAACGGTTCGATTACAATTGTACAAAGGAACCGGTTAGTATTATCAATGAGGCAAATTTTAAATAAATTCTTATCATGCTTCAATCTTACAGTGTCTATACTTAGCCGACATGGCAAAGCATCTTTATACAATGAAAGACTAGTTTCGATGGACATAAAAGGAGGTTTCGAACCTGAGGACGCGGGTGGTTTTATTCGCACGCAAGCTTACAGATTAAAAGAATTTAATCGCTTCAAAAAAGAAGCGATGACACTTAAATTCATTGAATAATACATATTAAAATGTGTAATATTTTGTAAAAACAATATAATACTTTAATTTGAAGATTTTTTTGTGTAATTATTGAAAAATTATTTACTTCTTGTCCTATTGTCAATTAAAAAGTTTACACGTGTGTTATCTTAAAAGGGTGAGGTAATAATGAAGAAAACTACCATAACAGTTACTTTCAATTAGTTATTAATAATTAAATCTTAGGGTAATTAGCATATTTGTAAAGATTATAATAACGTGTAATATGCATCGTTTTATCTGTATATTAATAGTATATACAATATTTCTTATTCATTCTAATAGATTCGCAACATAAGAGAAAACGTCAAATATAAGACAATCATATTCCAGTTAGTATCTCTTCTATCGACGATTATTTAACACTTTCATTCTGTCTCTTTCGCTCTCTCACTGCCTTTTCCTCTTTTACGCTCCATATTTATATATTTATATTTTATATATGCAAAATTATAAACTAAGAAAGGTAATATATATACTTATAATTAATAACCTGCAGTAACTTTTTATTCACAATTGCCTCGTAACATTAATTCAAATATGTAATAAATGTCTCTTTTTTTTTTTTTATCTTTAGAGATTATTAAGAGAACAGATAATATTGTTCAATTTGACATTGTTAAGTAAATAGAGATTTGAATAAAATAACATTTATATATTCGTATTTATAGTTATTTGATATTATACCAAGTTTATCAAATAAAAAAAAAACCAAAATTTGGTTAAGAAATTCTTTCTACAAAGTATTGGCGATTTGAATATATACGAAATACCGACGGTTTAGCTGGATCTTGAGAAAACATATTAAACAAACGGTTTAAATGCATTTTTCAGTGCAAAAGTATAATTCTCTTTTATTTGCTTCTTTTAATTGATGTGGATGATAGATACAGGAGAAAATTATAAGGCGTCTTTTAAATAAAAATCGGTGGAGTTAAGTATGTAAACAAATTTACACTTCTATACGTTCTCTTTTACTTAACAACATCAAGCTTTTTTTTTTTATTTTAGCCATTTATTCCTCATTTCATCATTATTATTTATGTACAACCAGCTTAATGTCTTGCTATCGTTAGTAGTAATAAGTCTACTAAAACTCATGTGCTATTGGAGATGATGTGCGTCCGTGGGAACTTATAAAAATTATTTTTTGATACAGCGGAGTGATTTTGGTGTTACTTACGAATTATTACGTTTTTATCTAGTAACTTATACTGAGATCTAATAGGTTATACAATCTATCGGCCTCCCTTAAATATTACAAACCTTATCACATATATAAGGGTATGTATTAGTACTTATTACTTTTTATACATAGATATTTGTATTCTGTTTAAATTGCTGCCAATGATTTCTTCTCGTATGTACAATTACAAACCACGTATTATACAATCAATATCTAGAATCATACATTCCTCCTTGCTCTCTTCCAATCTCACTTTCATACTCATGTCCGTCTTTCCTCTAACATTCCCTCTCGCTTTCTCGTTTTCTTTTTTCTCAAACGCACGCTCTTTCTTAATTCTTTCTTCTTAATATCTTTTTTTTTCTTTGTTTTAGAATTCGTGTCACTATTGAGCTCATTACGTTAATGCGACGCAATCTCATAATCAGAGGAATTCTTTCAAACATTCGAAGACACTTGCGATTGGTCAGTCTAATGGTACGATATAGACAATAATCGAGCGAAAGTAATTAAAATCGTGGCATTGCTTCGTCGTTTGGTGAAGAATTCATTTCGTGAGCTAACTGTACCCAAGACACGAGAAATTAAGTGAATAGAAAAGTAACACGTACAGAACAATACAACTGTTGAAAGCATTCGCTGGAAGATAAACACATTGTACATGAGAATATTTAAATTGTCGTAAACGATTCTCTTTCTTGTCCATAAAAGATCACTTTCCTGGTATGATAATTACGAGACATATGAGAATTCTGGATAGAAAAAATCGATTACGTTCAATATGACATGACATCTCAATATTTCCTTTCATATTTGCTAACATTTTATATCAAATATTATATCGCATTATAACGTACCACGATCATACTCAAATATGAAATAGATCGAATGTGCAATTATATACGTTAACACACACACATTCCTGAAAAATCTTTCTCCAATACCGATGATGATCAACATTAATAAACGAAAACAGCATGTTTATCACACCCACGCTTAAACTTCATTCATTTTATATCCATGACAATTCCATTATCTTCTCGAAACATTATTTTATACCGAAAGAGCACTCTCTAATTTACTATTTAAGAAAAGAAAATACATGGATCGTTTCTCGCTGTTCTTCCTTCTCGCAATCAATGACACACTCGCGAGAAATCTTCCCATCGCATCAAGTGCATACATTAACAATTAACATACTGATGATTAAATCATTATACGTGCTAAGACACAAACATCAGTATCGCTAAAGATTGAGAGCCAAAATTTCATTGCAAATCTTGAATTTTGGTTACGGAACAGTATATAAAATAAAAAATAAAAACATAATGTAAAATAGTCTAATGTATTGCTAGAATTAGTATTGACGATCAACAAGATGTGATCATATTGATATGAAAGCGCACACAACACATGAGAATAAGGAGCATTTCTTTAGATGAATACCTGTTATTCATCTGCGATGCACTTAATAACGAGAATAGGATTACAAATATCGGTGCGAATATGTCCATAAACTTTTGCTTTCCATTTTATTGCATCAGCCACACTACGCAATATTTTAAACGATCACAACGGCAACGCATGTTGAATTTAATATCGTTATGCCCAAAGAATACTTCGAATGATTATTTACATTATACGCTTCAATCGTTGCGTTCTGCAATCAGTGGATACATTTGCACTTAGAATTTACGTTTTTCTTGCCTTGACTAATTTATACTTAATTAAATAAATCATACACACGCAGACATACAATTAACGTTACTCTACAAATGTGGATACTAATTTCGTGATTTTCAACACTGATACGACTCCTACGCTTTCCTGTATATATTTATCTTGACACGTTTTTCTTTCATGTTAATTTCGTTGCAATCGTTTAGAGAAAATGCTCAAAAAAAAGAAAAAAAAAAAAAACGAATATATTAAAGAAATCCAATACGACAGAATAAAGTCTAAACGTGTGTGTGATAATAAATTATCTGTATACACTGTAATGTTGTCAAACATAATAATCCTTCGACGAGGGGCATAACTATTTGAACGCAAGTCAACTCTTTTTATTTCAGCTGCCATCTCAACTTTCGGGAAGTTTTTCTCTCGAAATTTCAGTGTAATGACACGATTGATTTCTGTTTTTTTTCTTTTCTTTTTTTTTTTAATTTCTCAGCGAAAACGCTTAACTTTTTGATATTTTTCAAAAGCAATATTGTACGATACCACGATAAATTATATTCAGAGAGGCAGAGAATAAGTAAAATTAAACGCTATATATTGCTGATCTACCATCTATATCGTGTATGCTTTGACAAACGGAAAACAATGATTACTTTGTAGCAAAGTGAATTCATTCTGATGACGATGAAGCATTGTATATCTAGTATGTATCAAATTGCGTATACGTTCTCTGAATATCGTATGTGATCTTTGTATTGTTCGCAGCTGCAAAGTATTTGTTCTAGTATCACGTAAAAAGGAACATGGATTTATAACAGTAAATTCATTCAAATTACGATGAAAATAAAATCAAGCGTGTTTTTTTTCATAAATGACTTATATGCCAGAGTAAAGTTTTCTAACTTTAAATAAAATTCACTTGTCACGCTAGAATAAAGAGAAAGACATTGCAGGTTTAAAGAGGCTCTTAAAAAAATAAATTCCATTTAATGAAATAATTTAATAATAATAATAATAATATTAATAATATTAATAATAATAATAGTTAATATTAATGATAATAATATTAATAATATACCTTACATAATAACTGCTGTTATCATGTAATGTCTATGTACCACTACAGTCATTATTATTGTAATTTCTACAAATTCAAAAATACTTTAGAAACGAATTTCTTTGTAATAATTGTTGAATAATGGTACCCCAAAAATTCAAACTTTAATTAGTAATCGGTTTTTAAATTAAATATTTTTGTACTTTTTTTTTGCCGATTGAATTTTTTTTCACTCAGAATTTACTCAGGATACGCATTACGTGTACGTATTATGTACTATTGGCAGATTACGTACAACATACAAGGCCGACTTGTTTTTTTTCTTTTTTTCTTTTTTTTTTTTTTTTTTTTGTAAAATTTTAATCATTTGCTTCATGCTACATGCGATCCCTTATAATTGTATTTCAATAATTTGCTTGAAAGATCTAACATTTTCTTAATAAATTCTTTTGACAGCCCATTTCATCAAATAAACATAATTGTTTTCTAGATAATGTTCAGTTTATGAGCCGATACCGCATTACACTTTCTATTTTTGCGATCCTAAAGTCGCAAAGACCAAAGATTAGGTACATACACGAAATCCGATCTAAAGGTTGGTAGGATCGAAACTACACCATTCTATAATCACTTTACCATTATTCATAATAATTGACAACTTTGTTCTAACGTGAATTTACAAATATTTCTTTTTCTTTTTTTCCAAACCAATCGATTGGCCCTCTTTGACTTTCAAGTCAATCGAAATCGACATAGATTGGGCTATCGTAACGATCGACACCAATTAAATTTATCGTGTGTATATTTTCATTAGGTATATTTTTCTATATTATTGACTTAATAAGCCTATCTATTTTGTTGATTACAAATAGTATATATTTATAATCCAGAAATAAATTTGCAATAAAATTATTAGTAATTGCTAATTATATGTATTATTGGCAGAAACATTGTCTATGTAATCCTACCAACGATTAATGACTGAATGTGGAAAAATATAAAACTTAACTAAATATACACACAACTTTAGTCTTCTCCATATTCTCTTTCATACTCATCCATTCGTTAGTCGCACGCAATACATTCTCTCTCTTTCTTTCTGTCATACACTTTCTTTCGTTCACTTATCATCACTTAATATTTTTTTGTTTTGTTTTCAAATTTACATAAAGTACAAACTTATGAAAACCGGAAAAATGTAACACAATAGTCAGTGTAGCATTTCCAAAGTATATGTAAGTATTTATCTAATTACATTAGGTCACACTCAGGTGTCCGTCGACTACACACCAGTTTTGCGTCATTTGTTAAATTGTCTCTTTATAGTCCAATTCACTCGGACAATGACGTTAGGGGTTTCCCGTTGGAATGTCCCAACTCGCACCACTATTGTATTTTTTTCTAGTATTTCACCAATCTCTTACTTGGTTTGCTATTTCATTATTTATGATTGGTGCGTATACTAATACGTCTCTGTGTAGTATAGTCCAGCGCCACATATTCATCCAAGTCCTGCCCTGGTCTTAGTGAATTTACAATGAGCAGCAAATAACATTATAACGATTCCTCGAATGCGGCCATCAAATCACTTTGCATGTTCATGTCAATTTGTCCAGCCATCTGAAATAATAAATATATCGATTCTTGGCAAATTTGCCTACAATAATCGTAAACGGCGGAAAAGATCGACATGAAACACCTGTGCGAAAAAAAGATTATAGTAAAACTTACCGCTTCACGCCGTCGTCGTTCTTGTTCTCGTAGTCTTTGACGTTCTCTTTCAGCTGCAGCTTTATCTTGACTGGATGAATGACTTGGACTACTACTATCTGTATCGACAATGGCTTTGACCTCTTCTGCCCTTGATGTAGCAGTCATCACATTTCCTTGTTGATCACCAACAGTTTTCCTAACTTTATCTAACGCATCCTCTTCTTCTCGTTCTCTTCTTCTTTCATTCTCTTGACGTAACCGCTCTCGTTCTGCTTGTTCTTTTTGTTGTCTACGCATTTCTTGTTGTTCCAACAAAGCTCTTTGCTGTAGAAAAACATTAATAATTATTGTAAGCATATATCAGACACTCACACCAAATAATCATATATACATTCAAATAAAATTATTACATTATTTACAAAATAAATATTAGTAAGTTACTACTAACTCTATCTTGTTTTTCTTTTGCTTGTTTTTTAAATGCTTGAAATGAATCCTGTGCAGCACTTTTCATGCTACTACCTGCTGCTGATTGCGGACTTGATGCTTGCGCTAAAGATGACCATGACGAAGCATTTTTCACATTTTGTTCAACAGTCTGTAGATTAACATTAAACAGATTATAATTAAACACATAGAATGAATAAAAGAAAAATTTAAATTTGACAAATATTTCGTACATGATAGATTGGTTTAAAAATTCTTTTCAAAATGTTACAAGGTCCCCTACCTTATTTTTGAAAGCTGAGGCAAAATTTGACACAGGATTTTTCGAATCTGGAGGTGTCATTTTCTTCTCAGGCATGAGCTGGGAACTCGAGTGATTTCCCATTGGTGGCATTCCTGTACTCATTTCTGCAAAAAGAGCTCCGGCTAGAGCAACAACAATATTATATATTTGATTAGTAAGCAGTTAATATAGCAATTTAAAATGTGAACAGTGAAAAAACGTAGCGCAGATTAAATAATTTTTCAACAAAGCTAATATATTTGATTTACGATATTCAAAAATGTAGGATTTGCCATGCTGTGCAAGAAGAAAAATAGAAAAGCATTATTTAAAAAGTGAAAATATTTATAAATGTTACAGCAATCGGATAGAAACTATGAAAAATAATTATAATGAATTGCAAATAATTAGAAATGAACAAAAAATTGTAGCGGAAACAATATCGAACATAATGAATGAAATTTAAAGATGAAAATTGAAATTTGCTACATAATGCTCTACGATGCATGCTTTCAATCCAGATTAATCATAATACATACCATCTATAGGTTTTTGAGGCATTTGTGGCTGAGAAATTGATACCGATTTTTCTTCTTTCTTAATTGGCATTTGAGATATTTGCATTGGCATAGAAGCAATGGGCATAGGATCAAAAATTGAACCCATTCCGCCCATGTTCATTCCCATATTGAGACCAGGTATACCATTATTATTCAACATATTAGGTGGAGAATTTTCACGCTTAATATTAGAAAATCCATTGGAATGCTGTTGTGACATTGTAGCACTATGGGAATTTTGTATATTCGTCAGTGGTGAAGTTGTGTTTATCATGTTCTCCAGTTGATTGTGCATTGACATATGCGTGGCCAATCCTTGTGGTAAATTCATGTTAAGATTGGCCATTGTTATATTTCCCAAATTTAAATTAGACGTCATACTTGCAGGCATCATATTTACTGGTGTTTTCACATCAGGCAGTAAATTTAAATTGGTATTATTACTTGTTGTATGTGGTGTTTGAATCATTGGTATGTGCGACTTTTTTTTTAATGACATTGTTTGTTCCAACGATGTCTGTGTAGTAGGCACAGGAGCTGTATAAAAAAATGATTTCAGAAAAACGTATTCATACATGCGTTTTGCATTAAAAAAAAAAATTAAATAAATAAATATAAAACAAAGCGTAACTTTTATTAATTACAACAATGCCCACCTAGCTGCAGCTGATCTCTGTAGCTATCTGTGTAGATATTATTTTTGATATCGTGCTCATAAAGTGAAACTTACTAAATGCGAACACAAAGAAAGAAATTTAGTATACTAATAGAAACAGTCTATATATTGATGAAGTATAGAATAACAACTGGTCGGTAAAATGTCGCAGTTAAGCGGGTACTGCTGCATATAGTACAATAAAATATGTACCTAGAGTATTATACGGTTGCAAAAGATCTGACTGCTGAGTCAAGGTTGCTCCGTCTGTAGGTACAGGTGTGTTTGCATTTGGGAAGGAACTGACGGATGTGGGTGGCTGTGGTGGCTGAGGCACAACCGGTGAGGCTACTATAGAATTCGTATTCGTAGGCGTAACACTTGGTGGTGGAGTTGGTACCGACACGGATGGAGTAGGTGGATTGGATGTAGTCGGTGGTGGTGGTGTAGGTTTTTTCACAGGGGCAGCCGTAGCCATAGCTGTAGATCGTGGTGGTTGCGCTGGCATAGATGTGTGACTTGCTACAGGCATTCCTTGACCAGCTGTAACAGCTGCTACTGCCACAGACTGTTGGTTATTGCCACCTAATAAAATTATTAAATATAAAGTTAATAGTAGATAATGATATGTGTACACAATGTAAATAGTAAAGTTAATAATTATACACAATGGAAAATTTACATATTTTCATGGCGCACATGCGACGTGCTTTTGATGATATGCGTTTCTATACGTCGCAATAATATAAAATAAAAAAATAAATAAATAAATAATTATTAATAATAAATAATTATTAAAAATAAATAAATAAATAATTATTCTGTGAAATGACGTCTAGTAGTTTCTTCAAAATTGTCCAATCTGTAAATATAGTCACTTGAATATATGCGTAAATATTTTTTTATTTTATTTTGAAACATTGATTTTATTAATTTAAATAATTTAAATATTTTATATAACACACCTTGTTCCGAAGAAACATTGCTAGATTGCGTTACAGCTGGTTTTGTTATTGGTCCCGTAGAATTTGTTGGGGGTTGACTGTTCATTAAAAGACCTCCAGTATGATTCAATGTAGGTGCCTAAAGAGTGCACTGTTATTTAATATATCATGCATAAAAAACATTTTATTATGTACGCCAGGAGATTTGCAGGTTTTAAATATAAATGGTAAACAATATCATTTATAAAAAGTACGTATATGAATAAGATCAATATACTATGCAAAATTGTGAATCAATTACAATATTCGTTATGTAAATGATAAAAAGAACGCGGAACAAGTTAACGATTAATCAACAAACATTGCGACTTGTTGGTTCCTACAAGATATCATCTTACCGATGTGACCGTAGTTGTTGTTGGAGGTGGTCCTGTACTTGGTGTATTCTTCTTTGCTTTCTTTCTTGGAGGACGATTGGAAGAATTCCCTGCAATTCAATGTAACATGCATCTAATGGTGAATACGTGCAATCAACCATTTTCTCATTACGAGAGACAGATTGATGAAGACATAGTGAAATGCAGTGTGCAGAGGATACCAATCATGAATGCCTTGTTTTCAGAGTTCAAAAAGAAAGATGCCAAACAAATGTTACATACGTTAGAAACAAAATTAAAAGACCTTCAGCACATATTTTCTAATAGATTTTATTCATATGCTTATATTATAATTGTATCACTGTGTACAACAATGTTAATTTAAATATCTCAATTGTATGATTTTTTTGTGGACACTTTCTCCTTTTAATGATTTTTATATTAAAAAATTTTTAATGCGCAGAACAATTCATTTCTTTCTCATTCTACGTAAAGTTAGTTGTATTCAATTCATTTATGAATAATTGCGTGTATGTGTGTATGTATATACACAAATATATATGTATATATATATACACACACACACGCGCGCGCACACACAGATACACACACACATATGTATATATGTACGTATATATACATATATATACATATATATATGTATATATATGTATATGTATATATGTATATATATGTATACACATTATAAATACATACATACATACATATCACGCGCGCGCACATATATATATATATACACGCTCACGTGCAGCGAAATTGTCACATACATATATAACATCATATATATGTATGAGAAAGCACGCAGTTTTGATGATGATGATGATGATGATAATAATAATAATAATAATAATAATAATATTAATAATAATATTAATAATAATATTAATAATAATATTAATAATAATAATATTAATAATAATAATATTAATAATAATAATAATGATGATGATAATAATAATAATAAAATAATAATAATATAATAATGATTGTTACAATAATAATGACAGTGACGAAAATGATGATTACAAAATGCTGACTACAAAAACCATCAAATTGCCTTGTGTTTTCTTTAATTCTGGTACAGTGTATTGTAATATAATATAATTAATGTAATGTAATAGAATTAATGCAAATAATAGTGCCGTAAATAGTACAATATGGATTCAACTTAAACATGAATGTTACAAGAGTGTCACACTCATACAAGCAGTTTCAAATGTAATTTCAAGTCGCAGTTAGCACAATATTGAGATCGGTGGCGAGATACTCCTGCTCGATGTTTGTATGTCGGTTTACAAGCAACAATTCTAATGCTATATTTACTCTGATTCATGCTCGTAGACAAATCACATTTGTCTATGGAATGGTCGACAGTAAATTACAATTTATAGAATGTATAAATACAAGATAAAACAATTGCAAGGGGAAATAACAAAGAGTGAGGACACATCGAGTAGAAGTTCCAGCATATCTTAATTTATATAATATAGTTAACTGGACCACCAAATGAGCCAACCCCGACCCTGCACGATTGCGAAGTATCAGTATCTTTATCCTTTTTTACTTCATTCGTCTGCTACCTTTGTGTATGCATTTAAAAAAGTCTCCTGTCTGCTTTTTTCTCCTTTTAACTTACAACTATTATTAATGTTTTATGATATATTAGTTTTTACTATGTACAAAACGCGTATAATTGTTACTGTTGCTATTCAACACGTAATACGCACAAAACAGATGGAACGTACGTGTGATTGTTGAGAGCAAGAATAATTAGTGATTTTAAATTAAAGATATATTTCAAACTTCAATAAAATAACAAGTTCCTTAAATCTGCTTTTGCGTATAACGATCTCGAAGGAAGAATGACGTTCCAGTCTGGCTAAAGATGCGAAAAAATTTTGACGCGTGCTTTCATATGGAATAATAAATGCTACAAAAATTTTGGAAGGCAATATCAGTATTATTATAAAATGCCCTATATCTCGTGTTACAAGCTAATGGTGATTGTATTGTAAATAGATGCGTAGTTTCTATCTAATTCAGCACACGCCATTATTAATTTGATCTCACATAGTCTAACTAATTATTTGTAATTTTTCTAATTACTTTCAATATTTTGAGAAACGTAAATAGTAGAACACTATCTTGATCAACATTTTTGTATCTATTTTAATATTCATGATTTATAATTTTCTTAGAAATCAACAGTTTCTTCACCAATTGTAGTTTCTTTTCACAAAATTAATAATAATTAATAACTGATTTCTCTACTTTATTTTCTTTTTCTTTTTCTTTCTTCTTCTTTTTTTTTTTTTTTTCTTTTTTTTTTTGCTGGAACAGTAAGTACGCTGCTGACTGTATGATTAATGATAACATTAAATTGTACTAAGTGCAAATTTGATCACTCTTTTTTTAAAATTAATGTTTATTTTATGCAACATTTCAAGCATGAAGTGCTTTCGAAAGCACCTTCGAATCTTATATCAATTACGTCCATAACTTCTTATGTGTATACTTTACTATATATAAGAACTAAATTTACATGATATTTCAACAAAAAACGCTATCAGGGAGCAGACATTTATACATAAAATTATAAAAACAAAATATGACTAAAATTAACCTCATTTGAACTTGTATAAAAAGTTTTCTAAAAACGTTTTAATAGGACGGGTTAAAATTAATATTATTTGTGACTGTTTTACAGCAAGAATATTCTAAACCAGTTATATGTATTACGCATATTCAAGAAATGTATTGTTTAGACAAAATCAAGTTCATTTTTGACAAGAGTAAGTATTGTTTCATCAAGGTATGTAAAACCACACCAATCTATGTAATTAATAATTATTATCTGATATAAAACAATATTGATCTAATCAAACGAAAGTGTACTAGATTTTAATTCGAGTAACTTCAGAAATGAAAAACTGATAATGGCTAATCAATGAAGAACTAGTGGTAAATAGAACAATGAAACGACGCAAAGCTTAGCGGAGTGCAAACAATGTGTTTGGAGGCTAGGATGCCTTGTTTGTATTGTAAAACCATTTCTTCAAACTGTTCTCATTCCTAATTCTTCTACAATTGGTCTTCAGTTCCCCCTATTCATTAAAAACAGTGTATCTACATTTTTCTATCTGTGTTATTAGTTTGTACACTCCCCTTGCCGTTTTCTGATATGTTAACATAAACCTTGTATGCTCAAAGTCATTAATCATAGAAAAAATAAATGGAAATTATTGATTGTATCACATATCACTTTCTCCGCACACTTTACATTTGTTTTGTAACTAGTTTTTCACTTGAATCCATGTAGCTGAAGGAAGAATTAAGGTTTTAATTTCGTCATTTCATCTAAATTATATAGTGTATTATTATACCAAAGCATATTCATGAGGTGATAAATCTTAGAGTAATTGACTTTTAAAGGAAGCACTTCTTTGGCTTTGTCAAAATAAGAGTAATTAAAAAATGGAAATAGTTATATGAAATAACATTAAGTAAGTGCTTTTTAAGAAATATGTAAACTCTGAATTTCTTTGCGGAGACGTTATTAACACGAGAGTGTATCTAATTAAAGTCACTACTTGACGCGAAAGCTGTGGATTATAGTAACCTTCCAGTGGCAAATCCAGCCACCAATACACATTGTCTGCATTTGTTTCCCGTGTGTATCATAATATTGTTGCCTAATTTGTTTTTCTTAAATAGTGATTATTAAGTTCACACAATCTAAACTGTAGAAACAAATATGGTGTTCAGAAACCTAAACACAGTTCTCACGTCACTCAGATAAGTGCATATTTACACTTAATGTAATAATGACGCTTCTCAAGTGTCATTGTACTATCTTCTGAGAAATGATACGACATGAATGAATCAATGCGAGGAAACAAACTTAATGATTTAAAAAACACAGTGATACAAGTAATGCTCTGCTTATCAATTAATGTAAATAAATATTAAATTTGCAAAAGTTAATATATTGCATGATGTTGCTTGGGTTACGTAGGGCAATATAATTGTCAGGAGAAGCTACAATGTATACTCCAAGGTACTAATATTTGACACTACAGTCCCTGCTATATATTATTATGTTCTCTCTATACATTTTACACAATTTTCTTACATTCTAACCGCACAACCTTACCGTTCCAAATATCTGATCAGTTTTAAAATACATGCATCCTTACATGTTTAAACATGAGACTGCAGTGAAAAATTCAGTCACCTTGAATAGCAAACTATACTTGACTTTCGAGCAACAGAATGTATTGTCAACACCGACAGGGCAAGAGAAAATATAAGTAATCATCCTTAATCAATAATATAATTTGTGAAACAAGCTGGCATGGCATATGGTATCCTCTAAACACAGTCTGCACTCCACTAGCTCACCTTTTTTTTTTCTTACCATTGCATATTGTCTTGTAAATTAAATAAAAATTTTTTAACTGTGTCAAGTTTCAAATTTGATGTTTAAAGACACTCTTTCAGAGATATATTTGTTTCAAAAATTATACACAAATATAAATAAATCTATAGTCATGTCTTCACTGTTAATTTCACAATGACAGTAGGTATATTTAAACTTTCGCGATGAAACTTGACACGACATTCGTACTTGCATTAATATAACGCAGCACTTAAGCTACACGAATAACGCCGTCCTAATAAATACAATTAATAAGCAAGATTTAGCAGCTTAAGAAGATATTTGCGATGCATTTGTGCAGTCAAACCCCCATTTAAAAAATTTTTTTTATATCTACTTTGCAACTTCACCATTGCATATATTGCATCAATAACGTTGCACCAATGTATTCGATTGTTTGGTTGCCAATACAAAATTATTTAGGCACAGAGCGTAAGTCATTCTTTTTAAATTCTAAGTCATCACCAAATCATGAAGCATTAAATGCTATTTTCATTTTCTTGTAATAAGAAATATTAATTCTATTGTTTACATTCTTAAGTGTTCCTTTTATCTTTTTTTAAAAAAATTAATGGTTAATACATTAAAAATTAATACTATATAATTATTAACATATTTTATTTAATAACGTATTTTTATATAAAATACATGCAAATTTTTTTCAGATACAGTTACTTAAGAAAGATATTTTTAAAAAATCATTAATATAGAAAAAAAAATAAATAAAATGAAAATAACTTATAGCAACTGAAACATAAAAGAAAACATGCATAAACAGTAACATTCTCTCTATGCAATGAAAATAACATCAAAGTAAGAAAGAAAAAAAAAGAAGAAATGATTGTATCTTTTATTAATATGTAGCAAATACTCACATGAAATGGTGAATAACTTTATTTGAAATAACTAGGAAAGATTCACGTCTATGATTTTTATGTACCATTTAAAATGATGAACTTCTTCTAAAGTTTTTTTATAAACTTTCGAATACTTCAAAAATTATAAATAAAATTTATAAAATTTTATCTGCAGAAACTATAGATATTCCATAAAATATTAAGAAAATGAAAATGTTTAATATTGAGTGTTTATTGAAGATTCGCAGGTATATTGTCTTTATAATATTTCCGGGAATAGACGTGAATAGAAACCTGTGCTCTATGAAAAAGTTACTAGATAATGAATATTATGAAAAATTTTGACAAAAAATGTTTATTTTCTAAATGAACAGTCGCAAATAACCCCATAATTTTAAATCTCACAGAAAAATTAGTTGATATTTTCATGAAAACTACTTTTCAAGTAGTTTATTGTTCCCAAGTAAGGGTCTAATAATAGCAACAGTTACATGAGGTTCATATCTAACCTGCTTCACTGTCGCTTGAATCACTGGAGCTCGAAGAAAGTGAACTACTGCTGGAATCACTATCACTGCTACTACTGCTTGATGCTGACAATCGCGAAGGCCCACTAGCTCCTCCAGTTCCAACTACGTCGACTGATTTACTACTGTCTTCTGTCAAACAAATATTAGAATAATTTTAGAAAATTGTAATTACATTAAATTTCAATATCGATTTGTATTGATAAAAGAAGAAGTTAATAGAAGAGTATAATATACATAATCAAAGTGCTAACCTTTTTTAGGAGCTTTCTTAACATTGCCTAATTGCCCTGTAACATCCTGTAGTCTTTTCTCTAGCTCCTGCTTTTTCTCTGCCATTTGTTCATCCTTAGATTTACCACTCACTTTTTTATCTGTGAAGAATACAAAAATATCGAATATATTAAAAACATATATAAATATATATTATTTATTGAACAAAAATATAATACTAAAATAATAAATATATTTAAACAAATTATGATAATTACTTATAATAATTCTGAAATAGTAGATTACAAATAAATTAAATTTTGTAATAATATTTATGATTAATAAAATCATAAATATTATGATTATGTATTTATCTTATATATTTCTTTAGCTTATTTATTCAAATATAGAAATATTTTTTATTTCAAACTAATTGAAAAAGATAAAATAGATAATGACCTAATTATAAAGCTATAATAGAACCAAAAATGAAGCTTACGTGGTTTCTTTCTAAGACACGAAGCAACGTAGCTCTCTAATTCCCTCAATGTGGATGGTTTTAACGTTTCAAAATCAATTTCAATTTCATCTGGATTGGAGTCCCTCAATGAAGGTTCTCGAGATTGTATTATGTGCACAACACGTCCTAATTTATCTCCTACAATAGAAAGATAAACGATGTAGTAACAAAAATTTTCTTATGCCTAAAATAAATTTTTATATCTCATATCACTAACAATTATTACTTACCAGGTAATTTATTAATATCCAAACTAAGTTGTCTTTTTTCGTCATAAGACATTGGTTTAGCGTTATCTTCGTCTTCCGAGTCAAATGTAATTGGTGGTGGTTGACTACTAGCATTTTTCTTTTTAGTTCCTGCTGATCTACTATTTGCTTTTGGCCTTTTATTTGCAGTATTCGCTGTTGCAGCTTTCCCAGGTCCTCTTCCTTTTCCCTTTGGCTTAGCATTTGCCGCCGTTGGCAGATGATGACTCATACTTCCTGCTGCATGAGTTTTATTAGGTCCTACAGCTATTGCAGGATGATGAAGATCACCACCCATACCACCAGGCATTTTTAAATCACCTGCTCCCATTGCAACACTTGCTATACTAGCACCAACACTATCAGAGACACTTGGGATTCCACCACTTGGTTTCATTAGTTCCTTCATGGCACCAGTATGACTGGCAACTAGGCTACTACTTTTATTGCTCATTGGCCTTGATTTTGACTTATCCGGTTTCTTTTTTTTACTTTTTTTCTTACCACTTTCTTCCACTAATTTCCTCATTTGTTCTTGCATAGCTTTAAGCTATAAATCAAGTTCATTTTTGATACATTTATAAAAAGAATTGCATCAGTATCAAAAATAAAAAAATATATAATATACATATATACCTCCTGCTGTAAAGCAACTAATTTTTGAGTACGTTCTTCATCTGAATCGTCACTCTCAGAAGAACTTTCAGATCCAGAACTAGTGGCACTACTACTGCTACCTTTCATGCCAATCATACTTCCCATTGGTTCATCCGGGATTTTCGCATATCTAATTCATCAAAAATCTTATTTTGTCAAGTAAGACAAAGAGAATAAATAAATTTTAGCATCGACATTCGTAAAAACGAACCTCATTTCGAATACATCTTGGAGTTTCCTAGCCATTGCAACAACGTCATGGTCAGGAGGATTATATTTATAACAATTAGTAAATATAAGTCGAACATCACTAGCAAACTCTTGTGCTGTTTTATATTCACGATTATCCATTTTTGTCTGCAAAAGAATAATCGTATCAATCAAATAATACATAGTTTTTTAAAGCAATACAATGCAAAATCTAATCAAAATAGATTAAAGAACATTACCTTTACAGTACCAAGATCCATAGGTTTCTTGATAATATCGTGATAATCGTGAAGACCTAAGAGTTCTGCATCAACTGGTTTGTAAAAGGGCCATGCATATCCCTATACAAGATAAAAATATACATTATAAATTGAAAAATTGGCTTAATATGTATTTGTCAAATATATAATATATAATGTCAATTAATTACCGAATGCTTTTTTGAGAATAATTCTTTCAAAATCTCATTACAAGATTTCAAAGCTTCTGAAAGTTTTTCTTTCGACTTTCCAGTAGTATGTTGAGGCTGAAAAAGATACAGTATAATATAGTAAATATACCTAAGTATAAAAAAATTGAGAAATTACATTTTTAAATATTGTAGACTGCAAGAAAAAATTATCAACTCATGAAAGTATTTTTAGTTTACACTGTGACCTAAATTGAGAAATAAACAAAATATATGAATAAAAAAAATTATGCAGACAAAATTTGTATATTATTTTTCTTTCTTTTATATACTTAACATGAAATGATAAGACAACACAAATGAAAGGAAGGAGCATGAAGGAGTAGTAATAAATGTACCTGTTGGGCCATTGCCCCGATGAGGGGCATGTTGGCCTGGTGGAATGGCACTAAGCCGTCTTCTGCTTGCCTCGTTGGCTGAAACAGCCATGTTATGAACTTTTTGTTAATGGATGATATATGATTATAACATACGAGGAGCAAAAATATAGTTGAATATACCTTAGCTTGTTTGATGAGTATTAAAAATTTACATAGATGATAAACTTTTACTAAGGTGACAAACTTTTTTTTGTTAAAATTTTATCGCATATACAAAACGATAAAAAAAAAAGGTTTAAATACACTTTTTTAGAGACTAAGATTTGTGCTGCGTCAGTTTTTCTGATCAGATAATTTTTTCAGGTACGTGTGATTAAATGATGAATAGGTTGTATGTTCAACATGAAAATTGTACGAAAACACGAATTTTAATTAACATTTTAACGTTTCGACGGAAACAAGCATTTTAACAATAATTAATAACATTTTAACATTTTAGAGAAATCTTAATTACATTTACTAAATAGACAAAATATAATTTTTACCTTCTTTATTTGTCGGCCAGACTCTCGCCTTGTGGGTATTTTGGCATTTTTAGGATCCATTTTATATAAAGGTTCAAAAGAATTCGCAGTAGGAGTTGTAGTATCAGCTTTTCTCTTCACTCCTTTTTTAAGCTTCGCTGGTTGGGATGGAGGCATGACCGTTGGTGCCGTGGGAACTTGTGGAGGAGGAGGCACAGCAGAAGCTGCTTGTGGATCCATTGCTGGTTGTGCATGGTAACCACTAGTTGGAGGGACCACTTGTTGAGGCAAAGAATTATGTGTAGCCATAGGAGTAACTCCCATGCTCGATGGAGGAGCAATAGTAGTTGTATTAGTACTCCCAGGTACAGAAGCAGGTGCTTGAGTGCCAAGAGGAGGCATAGGAATTACACCTGTTGTTCCAGCCGATGTAGCTGAAGGTGTTAAACTATTTGGTACACTGGAAGTAACTGCAGCTGCACCAGAAGAAGGTCGACCTCGGCCTGTGCCTCCTGCACCTCCTGCTACACCACCTACTGGTGCCCCAACTCTGCCAGCTTTTTTACCTTTAGGTCCCTTTGGAACAGGGGGTTCTAATTCCACCTCTTCCTTTGGCATTTGTGCAACCTAGTTTCGTTGATATTTATTTTAAATTATATTATGAATTA
Organism: Tetragonisca angustula; assembly: GCA_036937485.2. Lineage (NCBI taxonomy): Eukaryota > Metazoa > Arthropoda > Insecta > Hymenoptera > Apidae > Tetragonisca > Tetragonisca angustula. The sequence continues at coordinate 153,236 of JAWNGG020000058.1, read as the reverse complement.
TCATTATAATATATATTTTTCTAATCACTATCAATATTTTAAAAAACTACCTTTGTGAGAAATAATTTTTCGAGAGCTTGTGCCATAACCACAACATCTTCTCCAGGTTTGTTGTAAACATAACAATTGGTAAACATCGTATTGAAATCTTGAATGCATTCTTTTCCACTCCAATAATACGTATTTTCTAATCGTTTTTTGATTGTGCCCAGATCCATTGGTTGCTTTATAATTTTGTGGTAATCCTATTAAATTTATAATTATTTAATTGATTGATAATATTTTTATATTTCCTAATATTTCTATAATATTGTCAACATGTAGATAATAAAATGAATGCACCAAAAAATAAACATATCTACATACTGGTAAATTTAGTTTTTTGGCATCTACAGGTTGCTGAAAAGGCCACGCAAATTGATGCTTCCATACTGGCTTGAGTACACCTTTTTGAAGAAATTGTAGTTGATTAGTAACACGCCCTGGGCGATTAGGTGGAGGCACAACAGGTGGTTGGACTACACCATTCACGGGTTCCACGGTTGGTTCATCACGTGGTGGTGGCTCCTTCACAGGAGTTGCTGGCGTAGCTGATGTCTTACCAGGTGCACTCGTCTGCATTATCCAGTTTATACTTATATATTCGTTATCAGTGTAACTTTATTTCATTAGTTAGTTCTATAACTACTGTTGTTATATACTATTAAGTTCATGAATGAAAATAAAATTCTTCTGCAAAGCACAAACTGAGATCACTACCTCTTTTTTAAATGAAATTAATGTTTAAAATTAAAATCATAAATAATGTTATTATACTCATGCTTTGATATTCTATTGGTTTTATTTTTTATAAATTCTTCATAAATAAGACTACAGGTTATTGTTTTTTTTTAGCAAAATAGTTCTTCAAAGTTCTATTAATAAATATTTTTAATACGCAACAAAATTGAATGATTTAATTGATGTATTTCATAGAACTTTATTATGATATACAAATTTACAAATAATAATCATGCATCATAAAAATAGATAAACCCATTCATGCAATGAGCGAATTAGGCTGCTAAATATTTAAATTCCATAACCACAGGCAAGCAATTTAGAATTTTTTTTAATAGAAGTCTAATTGAGTATTGAATAAAAATATATGTATGTTACAAAAATATTTCCAACTCAAACATAATGGCAACTCTAAGTCATTTCATACAATCATGCAATTGAAACATAATAAAGAAAAAGAACATAAAAGAAAATAAAGCAAGATTAAATAAAGCAAAATAAAACAAAAATGAAGTTTTTTTGCTATTCAAATACTCTATCTAGAGTATATAATTTGTATTTTGTACGAAATGACTTGCAAGCTTCAAAAACTTTAAACAAATAAAATTAAAATATATTGAGCAAACAGTATTATCTTGCTTCATAAATATTTCACAAGAAATATTCATTAGTTTATGTATAATTATAATCTTTTTATATTAATCTTTTTCTTTTAACATTTCTTACTTTGTTTGTATATAATTCTATAAAAATATAGAAGCAAAATCACAAACTGCTCGTAATACATATTTGGAGCTGCCATTTCATATTTTGACCATACATATCCTAGTTGAAACAACAGTCAACAAGGAATCTCACCTTGGGTATATTACACAGCCTTTCTCGCTCCTCCACATCTAACTGTAATTCATACATACCATTCAATCAAACAACGCTCAATTTCATTACATAAAAAAAAAATATTATGCTCAGCATGATACCAGGAGTAAGGCATACGCAATATTTTAAATTTTATTTTATTTTGAAGAGTGTAAATAGTTTAAAAATAGATAGCAGACAATTTACAGCATTAGGAGGATGGTTACAAAACTAAATATCTAATTTAAAAAGCATATTGAGCTTAAAATTTTAATATCAATTATATTTCTATTTAATAACTTTAAATTAAAAATTACACAAATTTTATATAAATACTAATCAAATCTATATAAGATATTTATGATATTAAAAAAAATGAAAAAGTGAAGGAAATGAAGTCAATATAATTGATATGATTTGATACCGAGTATCACAAAAGAAAATCTTCCCTACTTCCTAAAATAAAGCAAGTAAAATTTAAAATAAAGGACACAACAAATCTCCATATGCTGTTTAACACAATGTGTTGACTATATTAACGTCACAAAGGAAATATATATAATTGAAGACGACTTTTATATATAGCATTAGTAAATTAATAAGCAAGCTGCATTTTAAATTAATATCTCATAAAATTAATCTTTAACTTACCGAATTATTTTGCGAGATAGTGTCCACCTGCTGCATCTTGGCTTCGTTTCTGCAACAGAAAAATACAAATGTGTAAATAAGTTTTAAAAACAAGGATTTAAGAAATGAATTAAAATAGTCAATATTAAATTTTATATCGCATTGTGGGTTTATAATATCATGATCTTTAAAACTCATTTGCATATAACCTATTTTATTTAATCATTGTAACATAAAGTCACGAAATACCACAGTTTCCAATATTTTTCAATAACCACTTTTATTGCCTTCTCTCGAAATTACAGAATTCACTATACGAGAGATGTCAAACTCCAACTGATACAATCATACTTCGCATTTCATAAAATAATTAGATGTATTTTATAATATAAGGCTCATCAAGTCCACGGTAATGAGCTTCACCTACCTTTCCGACATATACTGTACATAAATGTTATGCAGCAGGTAACTGCCTTACGTTGATGCTTGAGGCTATGAGGCTTCATCAACAATTGAGATGGCAAGGATATATTCTGAATTGAGCATGGTAGCTTACTAATTGCTTGCCAAGATGATTGCGCTGCAACCAGGGAGATTGGTGCCGTGGAGGCATAACACTACTCAAGCCTACCAAATGGTAGTACTTTGAATGTCAGCCCTGTACACTGCTGTGAGACTCCGTACCTCCAGCCAAGACTCGCGACATTAGCAACATCTGGATAACATAACAACAGGACCCCGTATTGTAACAACCCCAAATTGTTTTATCGCTTTAGAGCAAGTTAAACATTGATTTATTTTCAATTTATCTGTGTATATGTACGTATATATACACATTGCTATGAATTATTTAACATATCATGCAAAACTGTATGTATGAGATACATGCTTGATTTGTAATCTCTCCTTCATTTTATTATGCATAAACTGACAATATCTATCGGTCGCTATAACAAAACACGTTCAAATTGCTCTTTTAAACCTTTCCTAACTATGAAGTTATTACAAACTTATTTTTGTAACTGAAAACTACAATTTATGAAACAGCAATAAGACAGAATGCATGTATCAAAGTGAACAATGTTTATTAATATCCAGATACTTTATAAAAGTTCTTTGAATACAAAAAAAGAATTATATCTCCTTGCATTAATCATAAAGAACAATAGTCCAAACAACATGACTTAAAAAATGTGATTAAATTGTGCTGTAAATCTGCTCTTATGTATCTCATTATAAATACATACATATAGATAGTATGATAATTTACAACCTTCTATCCATTATCATAGTTCTTTGTAATAAATGTAAAGTGTGAAGTTAATTGACAAAAGAACAAAGTTCCATATAATGAAGTTACAAAAAAATATCAAGAAGATGTATGTAAATAACACATATAATGCAAAAATTTTAAGAAATAGAGTGAATCGATCAGGAACATGATGTCCAAAGTGTAATACTTCTGACACATGGTGATAATCTGCAAATGTATACAAGAGTCAACGTGCATACCCTATTGTTCAAAACCAGTGTAAGCCAAAATGGAAAGTTTGATAAAAGTAGCACAAATAACTGGTACACTGGTATAGAAAGTGAGCTGACTATTAAAATACAAAATTGACAATGCATAGGAAAAAAACGATGTTGTGAACGACCATAAGATCTCGACCATGGGAAGCAAGAGCTTCTGCCGTGGCGAAGAGGAACATTGCCAGAACAATCCATGCCGCGAAGACGTTCTATTCGTACAGTATCAAGGGCAGAGATAAGAGAATTCGCGGGTCGAACAAAGTACTTGGTGGTTGAAAGTTGTTAAAAGCAAGAAAGGGGATAGGTAAGAACCGCGAAAGACAATGGCAGAAAAATAAACGCGGTAGATGCAGGAGTGGAAAGAGGAGGAGGACAAGTAGGAGAGGATGTCGAGGGGAAGGGTAGCAGACCCGCGCCCAGCCGATGCACCCAGCCGACGCACAACAAACACGAGCAAGCCGCCGTGTGAGAATCTAGCCGAGCGCTCGACTGGCGCAGAAATCGCAATGTTTCTCACACTGGAGAGTTGTGGCGCGCGCGAAATAGCCGAGGCGCCTTTTTGGTCACTCGATTTGGCGTAGGTTTCAACATGGCGGTATGGCCGCTCAAGAAAGAAAGCTCTCAAGGGCCCGCCGCTACAGCCGCCACTTACGCACCACCACGACACACACCACGCGCTATACTTATCATCAACGGAGCCAGAAACTTCAGAATTACTTGCAATCACTTACCTGATCAATGGAAGTCCACTTTTCACAGGAATTCTATCGAAAAACACTACCACTACGTCTTGGACACTCGCACTACGCTTTCTCCCTGCTTGCTAGTTTGGTTGGTCGGTGTTATGGCCGTCGCCGAATGTGCCCCACCGTATCACTCACTCACTCTCACTCGTGCGAGCGCGAGCGCTCGGTTCGCATACACGACGAACGCGGACGCGGCCCGACCAACTAGTTCCACACTTACGAATGCAGACGTCGATCTCTCGTACTAATATCGTATCAGTGCCTCGTACTGGGCTCCACCGACATTTTCCTCGAGTCTCGTACAATCGGATGGGTTTCCGTGCCCATGACGATCTCGGATCTAGAAACTAACGATCGCAGCACCAACAATGGCTACGCATTCTTCCGCGACGTACTGAATGGTCCTGTTCCGCTGTTCCTCGAACACGACCTGTCTATCCATTCCTCTCGCTGTTCTACCATTCCGAATTTTGTCGAACTAACTCGAACAATAACGCGCCGATTACAAAAATCGTTAATAAACGTTTGAAAATTATGTTCATTTTGAGTTCTATTTAAGAAATCCTTGTTTTTAACGGCTACATTAACAATTGATTTGTTGCAATTGCGTACTATGATAATTTATCACCATCGAAATTCGCCTGTATCGCTGTAAATCTACTTCAAAATAATCGAGTACAATTTCAATTCAAAATAAATTTTATTTTCGCAACTTCATTACAATATTTTATAGCAAGGAGAGAGACGAGGGGATTATACAGGGTGCAGGTACGTAATAATTAAACAATTTTATTTTCAAATTTAGACTGAATTTTATTATATATTTATTAAAATATAATAAATATATTTATTATATAGCCAAAAATTAATGGTTAATTTCCATCGTTCCATGTTCACCCATAATGCATTTTTATGTAAGTTGAAATAACAATTTATAAATATAAACATTAATAAGTAAAAGCAACAGAAAACAAAATAAATTTTGATACTATCCGTAACTGGTAATTTTCTTATTTGAAATATAATATTAAAATTTATTAATCACCGCGCAAGTCGTGGTTCAATTCCACGATTCTATAGTTATTGCAATGCATTTTGGGATACGTGCAAAATCTATAACTATATTTCACTTTTGACACTTTTAAATAATTAAAATAAAATTAAGAATAATGTAATAATTAAAAATTTCATTAACATATAATGATTTTTACACGCAATTCAAATGATATTTTGTCATGACGTGTCACTATACAAAGTTCCGTTACACATCGAGGCATGTGAGACAATTGTCTTTTGATTTGTCATATATTTCAAACGAAATACAAATTTAACTTATAGAAAACAGAATCTATGAAGTAGAGCTAATAACGCACTTGAATAAATAATCTATTAAACTTCTATAATCTTATCAATGTCAAAGTAAATAACACATCGATAGTCTAGAAATTCGTGATATTGACTACGGTAGTCAATTGGACAATTATGAAATTTATCACATATCACAAATTATATCGTTAAAGAGACACTGAATAAAAAAGAATTTCACAATAATTTGTATACGTATTTATAAAAATTTTCTATTATGTATGTACATTGACACAACCAGCTGTGGCACTAAATCACAAAATGGCGTCGCTTAGACGAATACCATCACTTTTTAGCAATTTACATTATTAAAACTTGTCACTTTGAACAAAGATATTGAATCACAGAAACGACAGACCTTAAGATTTAGGAGATAACATACCACGGTCTTAAAAAAGTAAATTATATGAAGATAAAGGAGTGTTCTAAATACTTAAGATTAACGACCATTTTAGCTTTGATGACGTAATGAAATACGAAAGTCAAAAAAGAAACTATATTTACGACTCGATGTTAGTGCACACTTCCGGTGTTCCAGCTGCCATTCCATTAACTATCACGTTCTAATCGACGATTGGTGTGCTTTTGCAGAGCCTTTGAAATGAACCAATCGTTTGAAAACCAATATTGATGAGTCATTTTGTTTAGGATTTTCCATCGAGCATTATGCAACGTATGCCTCTCTACATTTAGTAAATAAATGTTTCAATAGAAACGCGTTTGATGTTGTATTCTAGATATAGAAAAATTGAATACAATTGAAATATAATACAATTTGTGCGAAAATGCCAAATACATTTACATGCCATTCTCTTTTCGTTTGGTTTTCGTTTCATTTAGTATTTTATAATTATACAAAAATTACTCGTAAGCAAACAATACAAAAATAACGTATTTCAGGATTAAATAAAACTAACATATATTATATATATTAATGTGTTATTAACTTGATATCACACTATTCCCCAAACTTCTTCGAATGCAGAGCATAATTTGGTACATGTTAAAGCACCAGATAATGGATAATTGCTTATAGATATTACATCTTCTATATAATCTGGCTTTACCTATAATTTCAGTTATTAATAAGAGTAATACAACCAAATAAGATAATGTAGAACAATGTAATCTATTTAACACTCAAAAAACTTACTTGTCCATGTGCCATTGCACCTACTGTGATGGCTATTGGTTCATCAGATGGAATTAATTCTCGTGGATTTTGTACTTTATTTGCACTAAATGACATTGCAATTTTACGACATCCAATTGGCAAATGATCAGTAACTGGATTTTTAATTACTTTCAATAGTTTCATTGGACCATCACTGGCACGAACACTAAATTTATGTAATAATTGTACTGCAAAATGCAAAGCAAGTTAATAAAAAATATATTTGCAAGTGCAGTGAATACATTATTCATGTTTTCTTTTAATGTCGTTTCACGATTAAAGATCATATTAATATAATATGTTAGTAGTGGAAAGAATCTGTTAAATTTAAAGATGTAAGAGTTTTTAAAAAAACCTATATATTAATACGGTTTTTTAAAAACCTAGAATTATAACTATATAGAAGAGTAATGTTTTAATTAAATTGATAGATAACTATGATTTGACATGGTGATGATTAATAATAAATTGCTCCCCAGATGATGTGATTTGTTATGTTCTTTTTCATCTAGGCATTCTAACTTTTTCAGATATTAATTATTTATGATTACCCATAAGACCAGCAAAACGTTTAAATGTTCTTGGTATCCTGGTTTGTGGATTTACTTCTATCAATACATTCTTTTCTGTATGGATGTAAACTTGTAGAAGTCCAGCTCGATTTAGGGGACTATCCATCAACATCAATAAACATTGATGAGCAATATCTGGTCTACATGTACCAGGATCACGATTATTCTTTTTCAATATGTTAATATGATCATCACAATTCAATAACTCAAAACTGTTTCCAACCTGAAAAAAATTTTAACACAATTTATCATTATGAAGATATATAGTACAATCGTTACACTGTTTAAAATATTAAATCGATTTATTAATGATTTTTATGTGTATATGTAGAGATACATATAAGATTATATGTACAAGTGTATATGTACGCGCACGTGTACGTATCATATACAAAACAATTGCATATATACACACATAAAATATCTATTCTAAATATTTAATAATAAAATCTGTTATTAATTAATAAATAAAATAATCGGTACACGATCATGAAGACAAATTATAATCCTACCTTAACTGATTCTAATTGAGCTTTCTCCAAAATAATAATTAAGCGCTTCTCTTGGTTTTTAATATGAGCAACGTGAAGATGTTTAGGCGCTGGATCATATTCAAAATCGTCCTTTCCATTCCGATTTTTACGTTTTTGACCCATCTTTATTATATTTACTGAAAGTACAAATTTTAACAACAATGAAAATGTTTAACTTTTAATGTATGTGAACAACAGCTAGAATTATTGTTTTACCAAGAATAAGAGAGATACTGCCATTTCGCAACAAGAGAAATTATATATAGTTTTAACCGTTTACAACTGATGGCAGCACGCATCCTGTATGGATGGTACTGCCCTCTAAGCATTTCTAATTTCAATTTGAATTAAAAGAATTAAATGAAAAGATTCGGTAGATAGCAGCACTCATCTCGTTCATAGACAAAGAGCGCAGTAGCAAATGACAAAGATAGTTACACGCGATGAATGTCCATCGATAGACACATCTTTGATAAATTCAATTTTCATTTGCAAGAGAACTAATCAAGAGATTCAATTAATCTGTGAATCTTTATTATTACATCGTACGAATTACATTGTAAAGGTACACTCAGCTTTTTCATCATATTTGTGAAGTTTTCCTCAACAAAACGAAGCATTCGAACAATATTTAATCTCTTGTTAACAATTTCTAGTTAGAACTTCCAACTTAATTTACAATTCATTTAAAAACTGACATGTCTTCTGTACGCGATTAAACATATAGAAATAAATTTAAGGAAAAGTAATAAATAGTTAATGATGAATCGATTTACTAGATAGTGCCTATCATTATATTCGACGTATAACACTGCTGTATAAATGCAAATGTTGCTAGCGTCAAAACGAAAAGACAACATATTTGCAGAACAAACTTCTTAGTGAGAAAATTCATCTCTTGAAGGTAAATCCTTTTCGACGACTTTTAATATCGACCAACTGTTGTGCCTGTTTCTTGAGAGTGTTTCTAGTTGGTACATCCTCTTCGTCTTCAGAAGGCAGCGTGGCCTGTGTTGCTGAGGATGGAAATCGCGGGAAAAGTGGCCCTCCATTTGTCCGCGCTGCCTTCCCCTCCACTGAGGTAGTCGTAATCGATACGGTTTCCAACTAAATAACGATTCTTTACAATAAAATACTGTTTGTCACGAGTGGTAAATACTATACGAAATAGTTGAGATCTTCTGGGACTGGCTCTATAAGGAGCAATGCGTACCATGTTTGAAATTTACCTTGTCAACCGATATTTCGTCCAATACCTCCAGATACTTGTCTGGCCCTCCTAAAGTTTCAATGATACTCGTCGCTCTTTCGTTCATTAAATCTATGAGTTGCAAGGGCTGTTGGATTTCTTTTGGATCTTTAGGTAACGTATCCATTACATCCTGAAAATGAGATATGAAAATTGTCCAAAGCAAAAAGTAAACAGGCAACATATAAAAAGTTGTCACTTTGTTTGAGACACGATCAACTTTCAAAATCCTTCAAGAGAAGATGCTTTTCCAATATTTGAAATTCTTTTCTCTTTTCGAGGTTACGCAGTTCCCTTCACTCTCGATATTTATACACGCTTGGCAGCGTTGCCGAGGGGGAAAAAAATCGTAGGAGTTAACGACAAAGGGCAATACGTTCCTTGAGATCGATTGAATCAATAATTGATTTTCTCGTGGCTCGACGTGCTACCGAAGTATTTACTTTCGATTAGGTCTGGAGGTGTTAATCAGTTGCAGAGCTTAGGACAGCGGCTTCTTAAGGTGAGAATTACAGGCAGGGATTGTTCACGGAAATTCATTGGTCAACGACTAGTATGTCCGGGGGTGTTAAATCTTGGGAGAGACAATATAATGGCTATGAAAACTCGAAGCGGTTCCATTGCGGTAACCACCATTGATGGTGGCTTCACTAATTTAATTATTGAAGATATAAATATACATGGTATTTCCATTTTAACATGTCTGCTTACAGAATGTTCGATTCCGTTCGATGTGCTAATTCATCGAGATACCTTTTCCGTTTAACCAACAGAGATACGTTAATTGAAAATCTTTCTTCACAACGAAAGGTGATTAATTATTGGCAACTCAAATGCAAAAGCGATACTCTTTTCTTTGCTGAGCTGCACTTTCCTCGTTTAACTTTTAACCAAAGTCGTAAATTACACACTGAAATCGATCATTCTAGTCCCTAATAAAAATAATCATCCATTTTAAAAACCTTTGAAACAAATCATTCCGAAGGAAAAATTTTCAGGGATTAAATCGTGCGTTTATCAAATTTTTCTTACAAAAATAGGTTAACGAACTTGAGGAATCACCTACCCGAAATTTGTTGCACACATTCCACAGTGTCGTGGTAATTTCCTGCAAAAGTTCTTCCACCTTTTGTCTCTTCGTATCTGCTTTCAGTTGGCGCGATCGATGTCGTTCGATTAGCTGGTTCAGTTTCTCCGTTTCTTCCGCATTTCTAACATACGTGATCTCTGATCGATAGGGCGCACAGGATACCCTTGGCGAATATATAAAAGGAGATGGAAACTCACTGTTCCGCGTCCTTCGTTTCCGAGAACTTTCTGGTCTCCATCTCGTCGATCAGCTGCAGCCTCTGCTTTTCTAACGCCATTTTCTCTTGCTCCGTGGCCACCCGCATTTTCTGTAGATTATCCTTAGTCGCTCGCTGACCCAGAAACCGGTTCAGAACGTCCTCGGACCTGGACACTCCGGTGGCACTGCGAAGCTTGGCAAACGTTTCTTCCAGTCGTGTCACCTCGTCGTTGCTAATGTCCTCCGTGACTTGTACGTGACTCTTTCCGCGTGTGTCAAAATCGTCTCTCGGACGCGATTGGAATATCATCTTCTCCAAACGCTCCAGTTCCATTTTTCTCTCTAACACGCGTTGCCTGGTTGCAGTTCAGAGGTCTCAGTTTAATTTTACTTCACACCTCGAGCAGATTTGGAGTAGAACGTTCGTTGATTCGTACCTATATTCTTCGAGAACCGCATAACGTTCCCTACTGCAGTTCGTAACTTCAATCTCTTCTTTTATCAACGTTTCCTGCATATGATCTTTCAACGCAATAGCTTCTTCTTTCACGCTCTATGCACAGACAACGAGGCAATTAGATTCAATTTTCGTACGAAACGTCAATTTGACAATTAAAATCACGACTTGCCTGAAGACGTTTTATCTCGCTCTCCTGCTCCTTTATTTCGTCTTCCAGATTTTTCAACGAAGACGCGTAGAGCACAGATTTTTGTTTCAAGTCGGAGCACATCGATCGGTATTTCATTCGCGCTATGTTCGCTTTGATCTGCATCATCCTGATGTGTTCCAAAAGTACTTCCAGTTTAACGATTTTCTGTGAGAACAGAAACGAGAGAACGGATATATACGTGAACATCTTGTAACAATGTTTATCTCGTTGTTCCAACTCACGTTTCGCGATGGATTCTCCGTCTTCCTCTTAAATATCTTCTGCATCTTATTGTTCATTAATTTACCATATTCGTCCAGCAACGAGTGTAGTTTCTGCTGTCGCTAACAAACATTTTTACGCTTCCATGGACGTACGATTCGCGCGAGATAATGTTTATGAGATCGATATCGCGTTGCTCACCTTCTTACGCTGGTACTTAATTAGATCATGCTTCTTTCTTAACCGTACATTGTCCTCTTGCATTTTGTTGATCGCCTCTCCTAAATTGCGTTTTTTCTCACCAGCCGAAGATTTGCGGCTCACGCGAATTTTACTCTCCGACTTCCCCTCATTCTGAAATGTGAGACACTTGTTACTCTCGATCGACCTTCTTTTTCTGATCGTCGCGTTTCATAATTACGTTCTGCACGTTCGCGTATTCCACGTAGAGTTGCTTGATGCTCTGCTTGAGAGCCGCGATTTTCTTCGCGTACTCGTGCTTCTTGGCTTCGTATTCCTCGAAATTCGCTTTTCTTTGTCCTTCTGCGAACATAAGTCGTGTGCTTGTTAGTAATGCATGTTGTTTTGAATCAAGATAAAACTTTGTTTGTTAATACGGTTTGACTAACTCTTTACTTCGATGCAAATACGTTTGCAATGAATTATTCCTTGCAAAATAAATTCTTACGCTTTCTATATTTTTCACGGAATTTATTTTTTTTTTTTTTTTTTTTGAATAGGTTCAGAGACAACGGAACAATAATTAAGCTGTGAAACGAGACAAAACCGTTTCTATAATAATAGCCGAAGGATAGAACAAACGCAAGTCGTGACCAAACTGATACTGATGATGGATCGAGCTACGATGCATGAACATAGTTTTAAACAAACTAAATTGCCCAAATTACTTAAATCACGATGTCACGATTTTCCTCAAAGGAGGCTTTATTTAAGGAAAATATCAAATTATTTACTATCATTTTAAGCGACTGCTGGGAGAAATGTATGAAGACAATAATCGTGGTAATTCTTGAATCGTGAAAATGATAATGACAGGATGACAACCTATTTACCTTACCTAGAATGCTTCTATTAAACAATTTACTACAACTATTTATCAATGCGATTTGATATCTCAAAAATTTGCATTTTCTATATTTCAACTTCTACGATATTAACAATTTCGCTCGCAATGTCTAAAAAAATTATTTAACATTCGAAATTATATATTCAATATTCAGCATGAATATTCAATACAAATTAAGAACGATCGACGTCAACAACAACTGTATTACATTACATTACATTTTATGCAAATGCTCGAGTCTGCCAACTGGAATGATATTTGCTACTTTTGCTTGTTTAATAGAAACGCTATTCACGTTATAATTAACATTTTGATAGCAGCAGGTCGATACGCCAGTAGAAGTTTTCTTTCCCTTTTTTTCCAAGGAGCCACTTACGTATGTGACACGAACGTTTCTTTCTGAACTTCTAGTCTTTCCGGTTAAACGTGTTCTTATGTATCTCTGTGCATGCAATCAGAGGAACTTGCCTGGGAAATAAACATTAGCGAATTGTTTTCTTTCTTTGAAACGACGTTACGCGAGCGCAGCAAATACCGCATACGAACATTAAAGCAGATTAAGCAAACGGATCGTAACGTCACTATCTCTCGCAGTGTCGTTAATTTCTAAATTTACCTGATAGCTGGATCTTTTTCTTGATCTCTGCAATCTTTTTATTCAAATCGTTTAATTTGTTTTCTGCAGTGGGTGCTAACGGATCAGACATGGTTGCGCACGAGAGACTTACGCCAACTAATCTTCTGTTTATCGACTCAATGATACTTGGCCTGTTCCCCTGGTAACGACACTGCGCGCAAGACCTAGCGGTTCAATCCTTCGTCTTTTAAAGGTAAAGTCAAACGAATTGTAATATTACTTTTCATCTCGTATTCTATCATGAAACGTTTTCAGGAACACGATTAGCGTCACGATAACGAAAACGCTACTGTTCTTGATGGCGTAACATCTTGCGCGACAATGCATCGCTCGCAGATGTTTGTGGTTCGATGATAGGGTTAATCGTTCCATTAATAAAAACGAATGATCGTCGTGTATTTTACAATTTCGTGCGTGAATCTCGCGTGCTACGAGGAACACAAAGGGGAAAGCAATTCGTAAGGCTTCGTCTGTTGAATGGGCCTAAGGAGAGGGCACCAAATTATAATTCCGCATTTGTATTCGTTAAGGCAGCAGTAGCAGCAGCAGCAGTAACAACAGCAACAACAGCGCTTGGCGGCGGCCACGCTGGCGATGAATTTCGCGTTACACGCAATCAACCGCTGGAAGGTTAATTAATGATCAGACATGCTTGACCAGTGCTCGACTCACTGAGTCCTCATACACATCGCCGTCTTGCCACTTTATAACTGACCACGTTCGTTGCGTTCCGCTTGCCGTTTGAATTCTAGAGAAGCATCACGCGCCAAGCTGTTAGATTTCAATCCGGTCGTGGAATCAGGGATTCCATTCACATTTGTGCGACTTGAATTCGTAAAGCTGTGTTTAAAGGCGAGTTTGAAGGAAAAGAGAAAACACGAAGAAAGTAGCGTTACGCGTGAAGATTAATTTAATGGCGAGCAGCGAAGAGATGAAATTAATCACACGTACTTCTCTTCTGCAAAACGAAATAATTAAAAATATATTAATTAGAAAATATAGTTGCTGCTACAACAGTTCGATACATCGAGTGAAATAGTTTCACTCTCTTAAATACATATAACAACATTATTTCAACGCAAAATAACGTTATCAAATTGGTTTTCGTTTTTAATGTACGTGTCAAGTGACGTTGTAATTTTAGTAAGTACAAATTTCATATTTTGTACCTTTGATTCACAAAAAGAAAAAAAAAAATAATAATTCGAACTGGACATTTAATAATTTCTCGTGTAGCCGAGTATAATAAATGCACGCTACGGCCCAATTCCGTTCTAGCCGAGTTTCTATTGGCTCGCACGGTCAGCCATCCCATGGCGGCGTAGTGATACAGCCGTTGGAGGCAGGTGCGCGCGCATCGGGGAACTACTTTCAGCGCGTTAAGCGAACAATAGGGAAACCAGAAGTGTTTCGGACGCGGTCGTGTTCGTATAGTGTTGCCGTATACTTTTTTCCCCCGTATTGCCTCGCGTGAACGTGTATACATTTCTGTTGGACGTATCGGAGGTGACATAGATTCCGGACGATGTGCGTGGTCAAGTGACGGTACGCGGATTTTACACTGAAGTGCGCCGAAGTGTTGGTTTCTCTGTAGTGTGTGCGCCCGGGTCCCGATGAGTGTGTGTCTACCCGATGTGTGTGGATAAAATTCACGGCGTCATGCTGCCACGACGAAAATTGGATTACGCATCGATGGCGTGTTTTCTCCTGCCTCTGTTTATGCTCGTCTCGTTCCCTGCGGTGTCCGGTAAGTCTGATTAACGCGCGTTACAACGCGTCGAGTTCAGTTCGGAGCCAGTTTAAAGTCATTGTCCGCCACATGTCGCTGCTAGGCAACAAGTCGCGAAACAACGTTGAGCGCCGGCGCGTTGGACGCCTGCACGTTAACTGACATTCTGTACATTTTTCGAACGTTCCCTTCACGAACCACGTTAGAGACCATTTTGAGGTCAAAGCGTTGAAAGATTAACGAACGAGTTCGTTCGTGCAATTAGTATTCCGGAGCGATGTCGGACATTGCCGTGCTTGCTTTCAATTACTACCTGTCTCAAAAATATTGACCATGTCGGTGGTTGTAGCATTCGTGCCGCCCAACGCGTCTTTATTTCTCCAAACGATTGTTTCTTTTTTTGTTTTTTATTTTCTTATTTCTTTTTTTGCCTTTTACGTGCGTGTGAAACGTACCAGCGTTACGAAAATCAGAGATATAAAAAATAATATCACTGTTGGCTACGAGATAAAATTTTTTTTATTTCACTTGTGAAAATTGTATCATTCTGAGAGGAATTAGATTTCGTATATTCTTGACGTAAATGTTAGCTTCCTCGAACACACGTGGTTATGTTACTGTCACAGTAGTGCTCAATTTCAATATTGGAGCCGACAAGCTTGCGCCCTAAAGTTGGTAGTCCCTGAGGGACAGGTGCCCAACCCCGCTTTCCAGGAAACGAGTCTTCCTTCCCTCGTGTGCGCGTAAACATCCGAATCAACGTTTCGCGTCCCCGTTTCTTTTCATCTTTTTTCACCCATAAATAACTTTTCCCCTGTATACGAAAGAATTTGACTCAAAAAATATTTGTTAGTAAAATAGTTGTTTCACATTCATATTGCCACTAGACTGTGCACATTTATGTAAAAAATTTCGTATTTTGAAAAATACGTGTGAAGAAAGCCTTGGGGAAAATGTTGTCTTATTCATTTATATTTATAATTTTTGGACATTTTTACATAATTTTCCTTGAAGAGATATACATAAGTCGTGGGTTATTCATAAATAAGAGAATAAATCGTTTTTCACAAAATACGACATTGATGTTAGATCCTAGATTAAACGTATTTGTACATATTTACTAAAGATTAAAGATTGCAACTTTGAATTGACAAAAGGGATTTACATCGAATATTGCTTCTTGCAGGATGCGATTTTATCACTTGAAGTGATTGCGACACATATAAAAAAGACAAAAAAAAAAAACCAGTAAAGCGAGTTTACGACCATGAATTTTCATTTTCACTTTTTTTACATGCACAAATCTGTGTAGGCTGTGACGTAACACTGTGTCTCGGGGTCTCGAGTACTTAGGCGGGAAGAAAGTATGGTCGCCGCGGACCACTGAAAGTCGGCAAAATCTAACGATACAATGCAAACAGATACAAATACAATCGTTGAACATTGTTGCGTAACAAATTCCATTTTGTACCTCCCTTAATCTAGATACATAAAGGAGATCATTCTACCAATCGAATATTGTTTCTTTCTTCCTCTTTCACGCTGCGTTAACATTAATTTTACTTCGAGTTTATTATTTCCTCAGAGATTGATCAATTTTGAAAGATACTCAGAATTGTTGGCCAATTTATCAAAGGCATTGGCGTCTATTAGGGTAAAGGGAGAATAAGAAAAGATTCGATATCACTGGATTACGTTCTGGAACGTTCTCCAGATTGAGCTAGGCTGGCAGTCGCTTCCGAGAGCGAACCGAGGACCTCGCCTCGAGTCTGTTACTTTGCGCTGAGGTATTCTGAATGCGGCATGGCGGCTGTTCTCCAGACGTTCGCCGTTCTTATGTTCTCAGGCTTTCTCTTCTCTCTCTCCTTAGGAAACGATTCGCCCTGGACTTAACGTGCTTTCACACAAAACCACGCGTCGCACAAGTATATATCACGTTCATTTTCACGGAGCGGGCTCGCACTGCTGATAGAGTAACATCTCTTTCCTCGTTAGAAATTTGACTCAAACGAATCGTATATAAACACATCGTATATAATAGATCGTTCTGGAGATTGACTTTGTACAGGGAATGCCGAGAACGAGATGTAATTATTTCGTTTCGAATTTGTAACGTGCGAATGTTTAGAACATTTGTCAGAAAACTGAAACACGCGACTCGAACACATTAATTTCGAAGCTGCGCAATAATGTAACACGTGTCGTTCCGGTTGTTTCGTCTGAGACCTTCGTTTAATCTTTTCGGCCGAAGCATTGTCGGCGTCGGTATTTCGGTGCTTCTGCATCATGTTGTGTAGTTACTAGAGATACTCGAAACCGGGCATCGCATAGAATCCGACGTGCGATCGACCTGTAACCGGTTCCTCGTTCCCTTTCATCGATTCAGGGGGGCCACACGAGCCCCCTTCCGTGCACACGTGCACAACACACATGAATGCAACTTGAGAAACGCGTGCACGATGATACCAAAGTCCGCCAATCGGCGGGCTGTTTTCTGCCGTTCACTCGAAGGCGACACGCTCTCCGAGAAAGGTCACAATTTGACGATCGCCGTGTCTCCAGCCGTGGCTGATTTCACTCTCGAAAAAATTGCGCGTCAATTTGCTCGCGGTGGTTCGGTTTTGGGCGCGCGGATAATAATTTACGCGTTGGCTCTCGATTCTCGATCAGGTTTTCCACGAGCTGTTAAACAGCTTCTCGACAGATGGATACCGATACTTTCCTCCTGTTCACCGATCCTGTTCCGTTTTCTCGTTCGCGAGTCGCGGCAGGACATCGAAGAACGAGAGACGCGAGAGATACCCGGGTATCTCGCCGGCATCTGTTAACTAAAAGGGCAAGATCTCTGCCTGTACGCCGCTTGCGCCGACCTGGCCTATACGCCACGCGGACATTTGCATTCGTCTTAACCTCCCCGTGTCGTCCCTTTTCTCCCTTGTTGTTGGCGCGTAGCGTAAAACCGCATAATTAAGGACCTTGGCTACCGTACGTCTATCCGTTTCTTCCCGTTCTTCCTTCAGTCCTTTCCTTCTGGTTTTCTCCTCCTGCCAGTCGTTACGTCGTCCGTTCAGAGATCCGTGCTGCTCCTCAGTATCGTGCAGAGATCGAGGATTGTGCCGTCAGTCAACGGCAGGACAGCCACCAGCCCTTATAAAGCACGAAAAGGATCTATCCTGGCAGTATGTAGATTTCCAAGAAGCTCGTCTCTCGCAGGCAGAGAGGAATTTTTCAATGGACAAGACGAACGGAAGGAAGGCGCGTCCGCGGCTTACAGTACGTCTTCGTACGTTCCTGGGTCGATTAGACGCGTCTCTCGTTTTCTTTTCGCAATCGTTGAATCGGTGTCCAAAGAGGACAGGACGAATATAGCGAGGGATTTCCAGAAGAATTCATATCGTTTCAACGACTCTGCAGGATGATGTGGCCGTATTCTTCGCCCGGAAGAATCTAACAGACGAACGAAAAATTATCCAGCGACTCGGCAACTTTCTCACAACGCGTTGAAACGCACGCTCCCTCCAACGAGAGAGAGAGAGAGAGAGAGAGAGAGAGAGAGAGAGAGAGAGAGAGAGATACGCTTTAATTCGCTATCGTTGCCGACGATCGTTCGCGTTCTGCCGACCAGTGATAAACACGCGAAACCTAAAGGCGGGGGGAGGAGAAAAAAAAAGGTGAGACCGGAGAGAGTGGCGACTGTTTCCGTGGTGAGAAAAGACCACCGCGAAGCAGTTTTCTTGCGGCAGACACGTGGAAACGGTTTCACGCGGGATTCACGTCGGACTCGGAATTACCCTAAAGCGATTATTTCCCGCGGCACGAGCACGAACACAGAGATCACTGTGCACGTCCCTGTGTCGCGGACGATCCTTGCGTTTCCCAAGCAAGAGCAGCGAGCCGAGGAGCGTCGCGAAGATACGCGAAAGGCTCGTTCTATCTTGGGTCAATGCGATCGTATCTATTAATCATTCGATTCCTTTTCTCTCTCTCTCTCTCTCTCTTTCTCCCCTTCTCCCTCGGTGTACACACCGTGTACACAGTCACTCTTTCGCCTGATAAATGGCAATGAGCGCCACGATAATGCGAATGCTTTACACGAGGCTAATCGCCGACTGACTAATAACTTCTCTCCCGGCGAACGATCATGGGAACTTGCCGGAATTTTCCTATTTTTCCGAAACTCTCGCGTCACCTTTCGAAAATTTTCACGTCGGATGCTCTTCGTACCGTGACACGCGGAAAATCTGTCGTGGACGAGAAAAGAAAATTTCTTAGAAATTCGATCAACGATACCGCGTCATCCGTGGCGAGTGAGATTCGCAGACAACTGGTTAGACATGTGTCATGCGATTAACGTTGCGGAACGTTGGTTTGATTAATTTTTCACGCGCCTCGAAAGTAAGAGAGCTCTCCTCGTAGACACGGTCGTTGATTCGTATTACATGCTCGCGAGACGGAACAATCGCCAGACACGGAGGCTAACGGAGGCTAACGTTCCGTCAAAACGCATTTCGACCTTAGTCTATCTTTCCAGCAGCGTGTGTCGAACAACTGAATTTCAGCAAATGTGCGCATCGATTCTCGGTACGTGACATTGCCAAAAAATCGAAATTGGTCAGCGATCCGATGCAACGTTTCTCTTTTCATATACGCAAGTATACACGTTAAGAATTCGACGAAACGACCGAGTCACGGTACGGCGAAGATTTTCTAGAAGTTACGTCGAACCCTCGCGGACCGACGTTCGCGGTCACTGTTCCCGCCAGGTTTACGCGTTTACGCGTACAAACGAGGAAGAATCCGCGTGACGGCACAGAACCTTTCGCAATTTGTAAGTGAGAAACGGCGTTCCTGCCGAGTCTCAGTTGCGAACCCGGCTTGAACTTCTTCGTGGGTGCATCGAAACGTCGCACGCGCGCCTCCTCTGCACCGTGTGCGTATGTGTGTGTGTTTGTCAGTGTACACGTGCTGATATTCGTTTGCGTGCGCGGCCGTCGAGGCTGGCGGACAAGTTATCAACCACCTTCGCTCCCACAAACTGGTCGCCTTGGTGATCTTTGTCGACGATAGCGTACCGTTTCGCGCGTCGTCCCGCGCTTTCACGTCTCTGACTGGCTGCGACTTCGCTCTAATTGGGCCCCATTCGCAAGAATCCAACCTCTGTGCCGGTTCCTTCCGTGCTTGCTTGGATGATTGTCGAATCATAAGTTCGCTTGATGGATAATAACGTTGGAACTTTATTACAGATTTTGGGGAGTGTCCTTTCTCGATTTTCTCCTCTAATTCGTCAAATTACCATCTCTTGGTTGCTGCGTGTTTCTTCGGGGAAAGAACACAATACCTCTCTCTCTCTCTCTCTCTCTCTCTCTCTCTCTCTTTCTTTTTCGTCGTTTGTAAAAGCTCTGCGAAAACGTGACTTTCGTATTTAACGTGCACGTTCGTACGTACAGTTCCATTGTGTAATAGTCCTTGAACCAACATCCACTGGCAGCTGGTCGACGGTCTCCCACGCCCTGCTACCAAACGGCACGAGTCCTTGCAGGATTCCCAGGATTTAGCATGCTCATGTCGAAGCAATTTGCTCGCGATTCTTTTCACCCGCGTGTGATTATCGTTCGAGGAAGCGAACGTCTTCTTTTTCTTGAAAAAAGAAAAGCTTCGGCTCGCCTTTGAACGAAAGAAAGTCCATTGAACTTTGTTTTATGAATCGGTCTTACGTAAGTAAGACTCGGCGCGCAACAAGCGAAGAACGTTCTTTGGGTATTTCACTGCTATTTCAATATTTGTATTATGTAACGAAACCATAGGTCCAAAGGAAATGAAAGGGAACGTCATTACATTCGTTATTATCTTTTGTCAAATTTTTGTTCACCTTTGATTTATTTGAAGTCACAACTCGAGTAACACGTGTGTATTTGCACGTACGTGCATGCATGCGCGCGATTGTCACACATCTGGCGATGAGCTACGTGTGCATCACTTCCTGTTCAGTAACGTCGCGCCCGCTGCGACAAAGTGTATACTTGCGTTTACGCGTGTGAAACTGTTCATTTTTATTTTCATTATATTCAAAGTCGCATCAACCACTTGTGTGGATTATCAACGACTTGGAACTAAATCTTATAAAGGTTAGACTGTCTCAGAAAGTGTATTACTTTTAGGACCGATTCTTTATTCTTTAGGTTGTCATTTAAAGAAGTATTTGCGTTGATGTCTAGTCACGGTGTATTTTTTTTTTTTTTTTTTTTTTTGGATAAATCACAAATTGGTTAATCTTCTTTTCCGAGTAGATACTGGCGGATGAGCTTTGTATTTTTCTAGTCCTACGATCCTTGAGACCACAACTCGTGTCTCAGTACAAGCAATTGTCTTCTTAAACAATTCATTTTCAATTCTTTTGTTAGCCACGAGGATTTCCATTTGTTGTCAGACTGATCCTTTGATTTTCTGTTTCAAGCTGAAAAGCATAGATTCTGAGGACAAGCTGTGTAACGAGCTAGCCTAGCTTTATTTATTTTTTAATTTCCGATCATGCCAACGTGCGAGGCTACACTGATCGTATTATTCCTTTCGATTGATTTGACGTAGAGTATTTGGCAATTTTGAATAAATGGATGTCCACTAGTCTGGATCGATGTAACAGCATTTGTACAATCACTAAGGATAAACTTTATTGTGACGACACAGAAAATCCTGCAAAATGTTTCTCATTGTCAGTAATAATAATCACTCGTTAGTCGGCGCAGCCGCTCGTGAAAGGACCAACGAGTGATCGCGACAAAATCGTCGGGTTGAGTTTGTCGCGATTTGTTCGTCGTCACGTTTTCACGTTACCATCGCATTTCGTTCTCTCTGTTCACCGTTCAGCGTTGAGAGCTGCGCGAATGGGTAACCTTTGGATTCGCGTATCGACGATCGTACGTGTAATCACGTCGATGGGAGCACGTTACGCCGTTTGATCGCAATAGTGGTTGCTAACGCGTCGGACCGTGTAAAAGTATTCCCGGCTGTGCGCGCATAGCGCACGAACGATTCACAGCGGAGATAAATTGCCCCCTAAACGGCCAAGATAGTGAAATTATCTTGTTACCGACTTTTACGTACGAAAATTTCAATTGCAGTTGGAATTGTACGAGTTTCCTCCTCTTCATAGGTCATCGAGATTAATTTTAAAAGGGAGAAACGTCGTTATTCGATGACGGTTGTGGTTTGCGATTTCCTTTCGACCGCTGCTTTCCTCACCTAGGTATAGTTCAAAGTGTATTACCTTTTTATCGCGTTGCAATTTCAAGCCTGACTTCCACGTACGTGCCAAGTATTTTTCACAACGCTGACTACGGGAATTAGCATTACCGCGCCAACTGGTTTTCGTGAAATTTACATTCCGTAAAAGGCTCCTTCGATCCTTGTAGGCCGATCTTCGAAAAGTCCATGCCCACATTTACCAGGCATTGTGTACTTGCCGATTAGAGCGGTTCCTCGATTGCTCGAAAGACGATGTCTCATCAATTAGCACGTTGTACGTTCGCTTCGGCTCCAGATCCGATTGGTTGATTTTTTTCTTTTTTTAAATGGTCCGAGAATGGACCCGCCATCTTGTCTTTGCCTCAAAGTTTTCAGATTCACATGAAATTCAGTTATTCAGAAGGATATAAATAAATTTGTGACTAATTACGGCTAGACATCTCTCGTGCGCTTGGAAACGTCACCATTGAACGCTGAAACCAACGAGATTATCGAACCAAGTTTCTGCTGAGTAGTCCGTGGCAGTCGTACACGATGTTGTACACGTTCGTGTTCGAGTTTCACCCTCCTTTCGAATCCCTGTTTGTCCATTTCGAGCTTACCGGTACCTTTGTACCATTATCGATTGCCAGGTGCGTCTCTGATAGGTTCCCGAGCGTGACGGAACGCATATGAAAAAAGGGTGGTACCCTGTTTTCAGAGTGAATAGTACGTCCAAGAAGGTTTGCAAACGTTCCCATTTTTTTTTTTTTTTTTTATTAGAGTTAAAATATATTTTCGCGAGAAAGGAGAGATCAACGATGCAAATCCAAGGGGAAAAGAAAATAACTTGAATCGCATCCTGTTTGATGCTTGTTAATTACTTTCTATCGTTAAATTTCAGCTTGATACCACGTGTTGCGTTAAACTCATTAAACTCATTTCGAAAATAAAGATATTCATGCTGCAGCATGAAACAAAATTAAGAAACGGCAATTAATAGCGCTGCGAGATTCCGCTTCATTTTTCACATTCCCAATAAGATTCTTCCGTTCGTCGGCGAAGAGGAAATTGAAAAATATAATTATCCATCGAGGGGAAAGTTCTTGGATTCCTCAGAGATTTCTTAGAGAGAGCTTTAAATAGTGCATTTTTTCTTTTCCTTTTTTTTTTATTGTCGGATACAGGATGCGGGCTACGCCACGTTTTCATACGGTCAGTGTTTCAGTGCATACCTACCTGCGCTTGTATTGCATCCGAGAATTCCTACGGTGCGTTTATTTCTCACCGTTTCTGTTTTATCATCGAACCCCTGCATCCTGTTTTAACGCGATGCGAACGCCGTTTTCTTTATGCCAATATGGATCGTGGTTTTTTTCACACACACATACAGTGACCTTACTGCCACTTCCCTTTCGTGAAAGAAACGAACATTCTTCGTGAATGGAAAGAAAAAAAAAAAAAAAGAAAAAAACACGTAGGAAATTACTGTTTTACACATTTACAAACGTCCAAAAATCAAGTACAGTCTTTACTTCGTAATAAAAGAAATAAACGTTCTCGCCATCGCGTAAATTTAAATCGCGTACGTAATGTATTTTTATCCGATGAGACAACGTGGAGGAAGAGATTACGTGACAAATTCATTCGATGATGCAGCGAAGAGAAATCAGTACGTATTTAGATCTCGCAAGGTTCGGAGACCGATCGAGGCGTTTTTCTCCGCTTCTTGCCCTCGTTATTTCGATAATTTGTCCCCTTCTCGTTGTTTCCAATCATTCTGCCCGCCTGTACGGACGTATATGGCCATCGACGAATTATTACGGCGACGCTCGCGACTTTTCGACTGTCCGAATCGGTGACTGGCGCTCTCTGGCCGCGCCAGACGATGCTCTACAAAAACGAAGTCGACTTCCATCGGGCAGGGAATACCTCGGATACGGCAGGTGCGAGACGCGAAGGTAGTCAACAACGTTTTCACCGTGACTCGTTCCTTCGGATAACGCGCGAGAAGATAGAGAGACTGGCAACGCGGGATTTAACTCGTCGACGTTGCACTAGACTCGATGTATTTGCCGTCGTGACGTGGAATTTTATTTACACGAATATCGATGTCGTTCGTCGCAGCGAAACGTTTCGATCAATCGATTAAACGTCACGGTTATTTGGTATCATCGACGTATCGCGATAGCCAGAGCTCCCGTTTCATTCACTTCTTACACGTGCCCTTCGTGCAAAAGAAATCTGTATCGACTCGAGTAATCGTTATTAAGAACACGAAACGTTAGCGTTTGACAATTTGAGAAAGCAATCGGAGCGGAGGACGCGACTCGTGCCAGACACGATTGCCACCAGGTTTCAATCGAACCTGAAACGCGAATCCTTTCAGTGAAAAACTCACTTCCAACGCGGTTGGACGATCTTCAATCGTAAATTGTTCCGTCTCGAGACAAATTTCGTCTCAATTCTCACTTTTGCAAGAGTAATCAGTTATATCGACGATTAAGCGGTTCCCGAGGAGGTGCACAACGGTTCCATCTCTCTCGTTGAAAGTCGAGGCGACGTCGAAGGGAAATCCGCTGGATAGCATGCAACTCGTGGCTCGGGTCCTTGCTCTTTCTCTCGTGTCGGTGCAATTGCTCGCTGTCTTCATTCACGTGTACACGGACATTTGTATCGTACGGCTCTCGGCGTCGGCCGCGGCGAAAAGACCGGTCACGAAAGAATCGGTCGTGCGTTGGTATTTGGGGTCAACGAGACGGCGGATCGACGGCGGGAGAGAGAGAAATGGAAAGGACGAAGACGGGAAGAGAGATGCACACGATGATCCGCGTGTACACACGTATTGTCGACGCACGTATAGGTGTGTGTGTATTGATCCTTGAACCATCTCTATCTGAGATCAACGTGTTTGTGCCAATACCTTTCTCTCGCGTTTCTTTTTTCTCTCCTTCCTCTCGCAGGAAGAGTACACACGGTGTCTTCTTCTTCTTCTGTCTCTCTCTCTCTCTCTCTCTCTGCTCGATCTCGAAGAGCACCTCCCCGTGATAATAATTATCCGTTCGAATCTTTTATTGCGGCCAGAGTCACGATGCTTCTTCTTCTTCTTGCCACTTCCCTCTGCGTTCGAGATTAAGTGTCAAGAAATATTTGCCATCAATTATCCTCCTCTCCTTTCTTCGCTCGTCCCCTTTCCCTTAAGAAGCGCCCGCTTACTGATTGCCTTCTGATCGATCAGGCGTCTTTTAATTTGTTCGTCTTTTAATTTTCAATTGAACGCCGATGTTGCCCGGCTCTTTTGCTCGCCGACGATACGTTGAACGAAATTAAAAATCTCGCTTCACACAATGACACTGATGACAGATATGTTGCACGATCCTCCGTTTACTAGACGAATTCCTCGAGTCAGATTTATCGCGATACTCTCGTGGATCGATCTCATCGTGTGTTGCTCGCACGTACGAATGCAGGCACGTTCACGTGCATGTGCCGGTACGTTATACGTACTTATTCATAACGCGCGCCGACTGAAACCCGGCATCGACTTTATTATCGCGAAGCAAGAACACCACGAGCACTTATACCAAGTGTAATGGCTGCGAGGCTATCCTGTACACCAGCTTAGAAGAACCTAGACCCGTCATATTCACTTCTCCTTCGAACTTGCGCCTCCTCATTCACGGTCAACGGCTATACGGCAAATGATGATGATTTGCTATATTCAGAGTTTCTTTCTCGCCTACGGTTGCCCTAAGAAACCGGGCAATCGCAGACTCGTAAATTGCGTTACGCCGACCGTCTTTTTTGCCGTCCATCTTTTTTATCGACCCGGGATTTATTAGCGAGTCGAGGGAGATAGCGCCGCGACCCGTGATACAGCTTATTTAAAATTTCACCTCTAAAATTGATCCGTGTAGTATTTGCCGCGGGCTTGATTAATGATGCTCTCTCTCTGCGCGGCTGACTTTATCGGCCAGACGGATGTTTGTCAATGGTAATAAATGGAAAATGGAGATTTCGACGTCGATCGATCGACACGATTCGAGATTCGACGGCGATAATTAGAATCGGCGAGCCGTCCCCTCTTTCGATAAAATTTACCGCGCGTTTTCTTGGTTCTTTTAACGTTGCAATACCGCGGCTTGAGCTCAATATCTTTTACAGCTTGTATCGAACGATTTTTTTCTTCTCTTTTTCTTCTTTCTCTACTCGAGATTTTAGCAGTTAATTGGAGAAGCTTTTCATTTCAATGGAAACTCTCGTGTTTCTTTTAATCGCAATATCTTCAATTCCGATTGCTTATTCCTTTTTCGATTGTTCGAGGAAAGGTGCTATTTTGCAATTGTACCCCATGGCGACGAAAGATTCGGAAATCATACCAATTAAAAATTCAAAATAGCCCCGTTCAAACTGCTATGATTATATCGTTATCCTTGATGAAAATTCCATTATCAGACATACCGGGGAATCGAGTAAATGAGAACAATTATCGGCGAAGAAAATTAATTTAATAGTTCTTTTCATTGTACATTCAACGTGCTCAAATGATTGCCCAAATGATACGAGGATAAGGATTTCTTTGATCAGTTTATCAATAACGCCACGGGTACGAAAGTGATTGTAAGTAAGACTTATCACATTACCCACATAATCACGTTTGAGACTCGTGGGTGACGATTTCTGAACGTAAGTGGAAAGTTGCTGTTACCTCACCGTGTTACATCGCGATCATTTCAGAGAAAGGACGAGACAATTAACGAACCGAAAACAAATAATTTCACGTGTACACGTTGTGACTACGAATGCGGCCGATGCGAAATTGCCGTGCTCTATTTTAATTACGCCTCGTAAATCAACTCTCGCGCTCCACTGCGGTTCGTCATCGGGAATTAGCCTTTCAGGGTATTGTTTAATCTTCTTTTAGGTACAAACTTTCTCTCCGTTGTGTTTCAAAGTAATTGTGTTCTTTACTTAACTCAAATCCATTCCATTTATTATTATTGTTAGTTTTTAAATCATTCTGAAATGCTCGAAGTTTTTTGACAAAACTCGAGCAAAGTATTTATACATAAAATTTATATATAATTTGTGTATAATAATTAATTTATATACAATTTATATATAAAAGATAGATAAAAATATCAATGAAAGATGTGTATACAGTTGAAAACTATACCGTGTAGTAATAACCAGAGATCGAATCGGTATTATGGATACCAGAAAAATACCGGTATTTTTAGGTTACTGTTCGATTACGTTTGATGAAACCAAAATGGTGCGAATACCAGTATGATGCTATCAAAACGATGTTAGGTCGGTAGATGTATTTCGATATAATATCGGTAAATTAGAAAAGGAAAAGGAGACAATGATTAAATGTTTTCATAAAGCTGCCGATAGTAAATTCGATGACGCTTACACACGTATCCTTTATTATTTCTAATACTAATTCGTCGTTGTATCTCCGTACAATATCAGCCACGATACTCTTACTTAATTTTAAAACATGACCGATTTCTCGATAGGTTTTTCCTCTTTCTCGATGAAAAATGACTAATTGTCGTACGTCGATAAATCGAAAGTGGAGTTGAAACAACGATTAATCGTAGAATGGAAGAATACCCCGCTAAATTACTTGAAAAAAATTACTGGAAATATGCCTAAGCGCCTGCGATATATTATTGAAGTTGAGGGCCACCTAACAAAATATTAATTATCGTTTATGTTAACAATTTTCAGGTTCGAATATTGTAGTTCCTCAAACGTCCCAATATTTTTGCCACGCTACATTTCGACATAGTTCAGTTTTATTGTTCGATATTAAGAAAATTATGTGCAATAAATAAGTAAAATTTATGTTACTATAAACTACAATGAATGTTCTATTATATTATTAAAAAATTGATCCAAATTTACTATTATGAACGATCGAAATCCACAACGATATATTGAGTAGCATGATGTCCGAATATTAATAAGAGTTACTGTACTTTCGTATTTTGTATCGGTATTTTTATCATTGTGGTCATCAAATACCGACAAAATACGTGTGAAAATACCGGTATTAAAACCGATTTTCCAAATAGCTGTTATATTGCGATAATATGGGAGCAAATACTCAAACTTCGCAATATTTCGGTTTCAGTGTCTGGTAATAACGTCGGTTGAGAAACACTGTTGTGCGTTGGTATTTAATAGGTAGGGCGGTATGAGGGCTGTTACGCAGGCAAGCTCCCCTAGTTTCCGGTGTCAGTGATGCACTCTAGCCTCTGTGCCGCGGTTCCTTTCTAGCCTCCGCACGCGTACAGCGAGCGAGCCACACAAACGCGTTCGAAACGCGCACATCGTCGCGCGTGTTGTTCGTTTGCTCTCTTTCGTACATTTGGAAGGCGTTGTCCTTTCCTGTCGTCGTTGCAGATAACCGGCGACAATATTTGACAGGAACATTTACGAACATTGTACACACGTCGTCTCTTTCTCTATGTAACCTCGTGTTCGATTCCTAAGAAATTCCCCGGATGTGGGCGAGATCTACGGCTACGGGCGACAGCGAAATGCCAACGCTTGCAAAATCGAGCAGCGCTCGAGAATACAGTATTTATAATCTCGTTTACTTGTGTCCTATCCGATTACGTCTCGAGATTTCCCTCCGGTTCCACGCCGGCAGTTTTACGAGGAGAGATCTGGAAAAAAATTCATCAATCTCGGCTCCTCTCGGAGAGGGAGATGAGAATTGTAGCAAACGAAGGAGCAGAGGGATCCACCGCGTGGAGGACAGTAGCACGATCCTCAAAGAGATAAGGTTCGCGAAGATGAAATCGGATAACCTACCTTCCCTTTTACGAACTTCTTCTCACCAACAGCAGGCCAAACGAATTTCAAGCGAAGGGGGTGCACCCATTGTGCATCGCGGGGCATATCCTGCTTGAGATACATTACCTGACATTCTGTCTTCCTGCCGTAAGGTTAGAGTGCAGCAGCCACAGGCCCGGAGCTATGCTTCAGCGACGAGAATTTGTAATTCATCGTAATATTTTCGCCATCTCGAAAGCTCGTGTTTTTTTTGTTTTTTTTTTTTTTTTTGCAATTTATGAATTGAATTATTCTCCGCTTCGAGGTTTCAATGCCCTTTGCACTCGACTTCTGAGGAGATGATCTAGCCAACAGCTCGAACTTCCTCTTTTTACAATTACGATGAATCAAATATGTACATTCGGTGTTGTATGCGACGTTTTATAATAGTATGTTGTGATAACGACGTGAACAGAAGAAATTTCTGTAGGCGCCCAATAATTCACACCGTTCACAGAAGACAAATTCACACTAGACGTCTTATCGCTTCTTAGGAAATTTAAAAAAAAGCAGTGGAGAATGTTATTTTTCCAGAGATTGAAACTAACTTTGCACGTTATCTGAAACTAAAACTTGTATGTTGTACTTGTTCTAGCAAACCTAACCCAAACCCGCAATGCACGTCGATGATTGCTTTAAAAAAAATACATTAGAATTACACATAGTTATTTCCAGTTATTTGTATCATTTTACTCGAAGTGACGACGCTTCGTGAATAAATTGTTGGCAGACGATAGGTACGAATATAGTTTTGTCGAGGGCAAAAAGGTTAAAATTTACGTGAAATATAAATTCCCTCGATCGTTAGAACGTGCCAGTCCTAATTCCACGGGAAGAGTTCCATTTCCAGGTGAAGAGGACACGTTCTCGGGTTGCGTGGCTTTGAAAATAAAGCGTACGGTATCGTTGAGCGGGCAATCTCCGGGCATAGTCGAAGCTGAGGTTACGCTTGCATAATAGCACGTCGGTAGATCGTTACGAACGAAATGGTCAGAGCCATGTCATCCTCTCTACGGTTCATGTCACTTCGCTACGTGACCGGAATTTTCAAGCGGCTCGGCGGACGCTCGATGAACTGCGTCCAGCGTAGTATCGGGTTCTATCAGTCGTTTCAAAAATGCTAAGCTTCTTCCTCGTCCTCGTCGAGGCGGTCTTCGGCTCCTTTTCCGGGTCGTCGGGGGTTAAATTTACGGGCGCAGCGAAATACGAGGATAATGACACTGTTCGTAATTTTAAAGAAGAATAATTGCTAGGGTAGTAGCTGTGCACGATAAGACACAGGCATGTTTCACATATTCCCTACCAAAGTTTACGAAATTACTTTTCCACCCAGTTGAGCAATATTACGTAACGTTTAAACTTGGAGGAATTTGCATTCGTTTCGCAAATACAATTTCCATGTGCGTATATTGCCTACATGATTTCAAAAGTGGATAGATTTCTTGGAAGTTTAACATTATCTTTATGAATTATAAATTGTCAAGTATCTTTTCTTTCTTTTTTTTTTAAGTAAATTTAACGTATACTTGCTTCCAGTCCAGCTTTCAGTTTTAACAGACGCACAATTTCAGCCGCGGTTATCCAAATTAAATCACACAGCCGTTAAACGACAGTCTGTTTTGCCGATATTCAGAAAACCATTTAGTACACCTCGCAACAGCCATTGTCGCGCTCTGCGAGATCTAATTCCGCAAACGACGACACGTTAGTCCAAGGAATCTTGGTTTTGCGCAATTAGCGATTACAAGACATCCGGTGGAGCGCGGTTGAAGAAAAACGAAGTAGCGGGCAGTGATAATTTTTCTTTTTTTTCTTTTTTTTTTTTTAACGCCGGTTACTCTACCTTCTAGACGTATCGGGACGATCTGTTTTCTCGGTGATTTGAATGCCGGCACGTACCATACCTTTCTGGCCGCGCCGCCGCGCTGCGCCGTGACAAGAGTGATGCCTGACCGCTCGTCACGAGCAATTCCTGCCTATAAAAGTTGATTGTTTCTTGTTAACGTTGCGAATAATTGAAAAACGTTCGCCGTCGCGTTCGAGAAAACATATATACCGCGGATTTTGAGAGCTCGAGAGGATGTTAGCAAGTTGTTGTTGTAAAATCCGAATTTCTCAGCGGAAGGTGAACGTTAGTCAGTTAGACACCTTGACTCGAGGATTTCATCAGATTAAAAATATGAATCTCGTGGAGCGTGAACGTCGAACTTTGGAGGAAAATTTTTATTCGAGGTCGGCCAAAAGCTGAAAGCAAGTTTCAAACGTTTGCGCGAAATGTCACGGAAAGAATGTCGATGTTATCAGCTCAGTTAGTAACATCGTTCGTTCCTCCTCTGCTCGTAATGTAGCGTAAGGTGGTGGTGTTTGGAAAAGGACCCCGACCATCG
This sequence comes from Tetragonisca angustula, assembly GCA_036937485.2. Lineage (NCBI taxonomy): Eukaryota > Metazoa > Arthropoda > Insecta > Hymenoptera > Apidae > Tetragonisca > Tetragonisca angustula. The sequence continues at coordinate 121,726 of JAWNGG020000058.1, read as the reverse complement.
GCAGATGTTCCATTCACCCTGCTGCCCGCTACGTAGGCCCCCTCGCAGGGCTATACAAAGTTACGGGCACATAACGGCGTCGTCACATACGAAGGAATCGATAGTATCGAAGAGAGCAGCTGCGTTTTTCTCTCGATCGTCCTTCGTCTTTTCCTCCCTTCTACCGGGGATTCACCGAGATTTTTGTCTAACCGAGTTCTTTCAAAGAAACACCAAAGTGTTTCCTCCCCGGTTGTAATTCAACGTTCACAAGCTTTAATTTCCTCTGGCTTCACATTTTTATTTTACACGCGACACCACGTTTCCAGCGAGTTAAATGAAATTTTCTTTCTCGATTCGAGTTGGAAGTTAGAACCTTTAGAGCCCTCGGCGTGGAATCGAAAATGGGACATTGTGAAGCTGGAGATTAAGTTTAAAAAAGGGGAGAAAAAGCGAGGGAGACTGCTGGCTGAATTTCTTGTGAAAGAGGGGGCGAGACTCTGCGGAGCATCGTAGATTTTAGGGATACCCCTAAAAACAATATGGACGACTAACGAACGGCCATAAATTGCGCAATAGGAACAGGGTACGAGCCATTTAGGCGAATATCTGTAATGCCCATTACAATACAATGGGCCCCAGGCCCGCGCTGTCTCTTTCCCTTTCTCGTCGGTTGGCTCCGCTCTATTCCCTAAAAAACAATGGCGACTGGTGGTTCCTCGTCTCGCCGCAGGGCCCTCGAACGCGTGTCGTTCGATCGGGGCTGCCGAAACGGGACCCAGTGGGCCCCGAGGCTACAATGAGAGGAGTCAAAACAAAAGCCAGATATACGGCCTCGAAGCCCGGCATACCTGGCCCGTGGACCTTTTTCGTGGTGCCACGACATTCTCTTTTATCGAGGGTCAACTTCCCGGCTTTTTCAAACAGTCTTTTATTTTATTTTGCTTTCTTCTTTTCTCTTTTTTAAGCATTCTGAACAATGAACATCTTCGATTTTACCCGCCTCGTCTCCTCTCGTTACATTCGTTCGCGCATGATGGTGTCATTACCGTGAACGTAAATTTCTTTCCACGTTCCCGGCAAATGGCGAAGAAAACGTGAACGCGTGTTCGTCTCTGTTTCATCGTGTGATAAACAGACGGACGAAAGTACTTCCGTGTGGGATGATTGCGTCGTAAAACGTAGGATCCAACGCATGCTGAAAACCTGAATTTGTGCAACAACTTGCTGGCAGAGTCACTTTCGAGATCCCGTGTCGTGTTCTTTTTTTTTTTTTTTTTTTTTTTTCCTTTAGAGGAGAAGCACTCGCGACACGAGCAGTGCACGCACTTTCTTTTTTTCAACGAAAATCGGCACAATTCTGCGAAATTTATTCACCAGAAAGAGAAAAGAAGGACAGAGATCGTTGTTCGCGAGAGATCGTATCTCTTTGTTTGCTCGAAGTAAAGTATCGGCGGAAGAGAGGAAATGTACGATTATGGAGTGGAAAGTTCCCTTTGGGAACGTACGGCCGCGAGGATGCAAGGAGCAAGTGAAACTCACGTGTTCCGAGGGCGTCGTAACTTCCATCGAGAACCGATGACACCTTCACGGGACCATTTGCAGTGTGTGTTTCAAGCCAGGCGATCGGGATCGCGTTTAAGTATACTCCACGCTCCGTTCTTCTTCCCGTTCCACGTCTTTTGCCTCTTTCCATCTTTCCGCGTGCATTCAGCAGCGTGGCTCGCAGAGGATGATGAGGTAGGACAAGTGGTCGACAATGGCGCGGGGAAAATAGAAGGTCCTCCACCGTGGTCTCTTTGGACCAGGCATCCGAGGCATACGTCCGTGTAACTTAGGTATTGAGTGTCGATGCAGGTATATCGAATATCGGCGGATACATCTACACGAGTCGCGAGCAGAATGCCACGGACGCGTATTTTCTGTCGTGAAGACCGTCCTCTCGAAACCTCGTGAAACTTCTTTCATCCAGCACGTACACTGCAAGGATGATTCGCGTAACTTGCACGCCTGAAATAACTTTTAAACTCACGCGTCTGACGAAAAACTGCTTGATACAATAGTTAGCGATAAAAATCACCCTCTATACAAATCTTTTAATTGAAAGAATCGTGCATTGACTTGTCAAATACAACGTGTCTCGATTCAAAAGATTCGATCGTAATTTTCCAATTTTTCCAAAATAATGTTCAGCGATGTTCTAGTACGCAAATGAATTTAATCCCAAAGAGGGACTAAGCTACTTGTGAGGCTATAACCATGAATCACAGTCGGCGACGTTTAAAAAATGAAAGCGAATTTATTTCGCGAAAATGTCGACGCGGTGTCGCAGCATGACGCCGAAGAATAACAGAAAGTTCGTTCTGATGTGTTTCAGCGAACGATAAATTTTACGGATGCGAGTCCGTTCTTAGGCTGTTTCATTTGCCACTTGTCAGAGAAACACACCGAAACATCAAGATGCAGTGTCGAAGAACGCGAATCGATCGTGTTAACAACCGTTCGAAAAGAAATTTTTGCTACATGCACCTACTAAAACTGTATAAAAGAATAGAAGAGCAAACGCGATCGTCGATCGACTGCGTGACAAATTCCGGGGAAAACAATTTGCACTTCTCGATAAGGTCACACCTTACCTGTATTTGATGGTTTCATGGATCAGTCAGGGCTGTTCAACAGGGACGTTTCGCGCAAGAAGAAATGAAAAAAAAATCGTGAATTTTACGACTATGCTCGACAAAGTAAACCCAGTGGCGATACTTGGTAATGATGGAAAAGGCAAATTTATGTGCGTGTACTGCACGTCGGGATACACAATGGGGATTCTACGGCAAATTGTACGCGGTTGCAGTGTTTGGCCACTGGAGAGGAAAGCCAGCACATGTAGCACGTGCACTCGTGTAACCGTGCATCGAAGATAGCGTTCGTGAACTGGTGAACGCTCCTGTTGAGCTGTAACAGTTCCTCGACGAGCGAATGCTACACGCGTTTTCTCCACGCCCCGTTCGCGCTGTCTCCCCTATGGATCGCTCGATCGAGTTCCATCCAGCTTCATGTTATCTCAAAGATAAGCAGCACTTTGCTAAGAGCGAGTCACGTAGCTGAAATCTTCTTTTCCATATAAATCGTACGAAGCTTAAAAAGAATTTTTACTTTTGTCTTTTCGTCTCGCGATCCGATACAGATACTTTACGACTTCCTCTCTTTCGCAAACGCGAAATTCTGATCCGTGCGAATAACCTGCAGGAAATTGCCCAGCGATCATCGACGACTGCCAAGTTCCGCCATATTTGATCGAGGAGGCAACATTCTCCAACCGGGTTCTGAACGTTATTGCGTCGATCCGCAAGTGATCTCACAAATGAATTCTCCTGTTTGCTCGTTGCCTTTTGGTTTCAAAACTGGCGCGCAATCGCCTCGCTTAATCGCCAACTAACGGTGCTATCCCATCATGCCCGGTAATTTCTCTTCTGTACGTTAGAAATATACGGTAGGTACGTACGTGGTTGGTTGCCTTCGGGAGGCAACCGAGTTGCTACTATTGCGCTCGAAACGACACGACAGAACGATGGTCTGGCCGGGTGAGTAACAGGCAAAAAGCACGGTGGTGCACGTGCAATCGGCGATCGTTCGATAGCATCCTTCAGCCAGCGCATTCACACTGGTATTTACGCGCGTCTATGCGCTGCAACATTTATCATGCGCCGGCGACTATTGAACTCTTCATTCAGGACTTTCATTCATTGTCAGTCCGAGATTCGTACTTGCTGCATTGTTACGCGACATTACTCTTCTCTCTAGTATCTCTACTAGAGAAAAGTTTGCTTGTGACTACCATAGATGAATTCTACACTTTCGATTTGATGTAAAAAATCTGCCGCAAAATTGATTTTGAACTTGTATTTCAAGGTTAACACATTTTTTTTTCTGCATTGTATTCTACTTGTCAAACTTTTCCGAGGAACCATCATAGTTTTCTTGAAAAATGACGAAGAAAGTCAACACTGCGGACACGTCAGTGCTAACAGCGACTTTATAATTCTGGACGCGTGGATGTCTATTTTACGTAATTTTCACATTAGGTTTCACTAACATTTGAGTTATCAGTGTGAGCCTAATAGTTTTCTTGAAAAAATTTCGTAATCATTTAACACTCTGAACGCGTGAGTGCTAACAACGACTTTATGATTCTGGAAGCGTGGATGTATATTTTATGTAATTTTCGTAGCAAGTTTCACTAACATTTCATTTGTCATAGTTGTAGCATCAGTGTGAATCTAAATAATCAAGTGATAAAACTAATTGTTAACATTATTCGAAATAATGTTGATTTACGTATTCAGACATAAAGTCGCTGTTAGAACGCACGCGCCCGCAATGTTAAATGATTGAGAAACTTTTCTGCCATTTTTCATTAGATTGCGCCTTGAGTTTCAAGGTCAAGATCAATTTTGCGACAGGTTCTTTACATGTATTTCCATCAAATCAAAGGTGTAGAAGTCACGAGCAAACTTCTCATACCATCCTGTACATTGTACAAATGCAGTTCATTGATTCGCTGCTCGAGAACATCTCTGTTCGTAACTCGTCGAATTAAATGTTTAAAGTGCAAAGTTTCGTCGCAATAAACTCGTTCTGAAGCTGATAAAAAATAGCAAGATGGCAGTGGGTATTCTTCGCTTCGACGAAACAACATGTTGGACAAAGTAGAGATACAGGAATGGTGGAATGGTTAGGCGAGGACACGCAGGGGAAAGTGGTTTTTCGAAGAGTGAGAGGACGCCTGCCTATAAGAATTATTTCGTTGGTCCTAGAAGAATCCCGTGAAAGGTCGAGTTGGCGGCGTCCTCCTGTCGAAATTCCACGGTGGTCGGGTTTATCCAGCCGGGATTATCCACCCGCTGCGAGGACGACGACAAGAGAGGGTTTGTTGCCGGGCATCGGCTCAGTGGGCGGTATTTCTAGCGCAGTGACTCGTGCGTTTCTGCTCCTTCTCCGCGATTCTTCTCCATATGCATACGCTTACGTATATTATAAATACATAAATATACACACAATTGCTCGACGAACCGTACACACGTGCATGAGTTTACGTACACGGCGTGTTCCAAGCCTGACGAAGTAATAAAAAATTGAATCGCGTTGATTAAGAGGTTTTTATTTCTCAGATTTCTCACGCATGTACGTACATCCCTGCTCTAGCCACACGCTTCGTACTACATTTACAGAGTGCTTTGAATTTCTTGGAGAATTTCTCTTGCGTTGCCGTTCCTCTTTAATTGCCTCCTTTCTATCTCTTCACGGTGGGTCTCTATCGTTAATTTTTGGAAATAAAAAGAAGTTAGTAGGTGTCAGATCTGGCGAGTACAGTGGGTGGTTAATAACAGTTGCGTTTTTTTCGCCGAAGAGTCTGTGACGATGATTGACGAATGTGTATGTTAAGTTCTATCCGTTACTCGATAGTAGAAAATTGTATCTGAGGAGACAGATTCAACATTCGTCTTGTCGAAAATCGATCTTCTCTTTTGTCGTTTTCAAGTGACTGGCGATCTTCTTTGAGTCGTTTAAACTGTTGAGAAACTACAGTACGACTTAGACGATCGTGTGTTTTTCACGTCATTCCAATTGCAGTTTATACTTCTAATCGCGACAGTGAATAAAATCAAACAATTTACAACTACGCAGTACTAAAGAACAAATGAATATTGTGAAACGAAACAATTCTAGGGCACTAAGACGAGCTTAGATTATCATAGCGCTGTATCTTTATAGATGGAGCGACTGGAATGTTCATAAAAGAAAAATCAGTCTTGAAACTTTTTGAACGTACCGTGTATACACATAGATATACGTATAGATATGTTTGTACACACATAATGTACGCAAACGACCGTGCACGCGCGGCACACGCAGGACCTGAATTCACGTAATTGTGATTAATGGACCCGCTAATGCGAGCTAGTCGGCTCGAGTCGTTGCGCCGGCAACGACGACGAACGATTTCCAAGTCGCGTCGACGTGATTCCGAAATAATCGCACGGAAGCAATAAAGAGGCAAGCGAGCAGCTTGTTTGGCAAGCGACGTTCGAGAGACGTTATTGCGGTATGGTAAATTATTTACACCCTGTTTCATAGAGTGTGCGATTTGCCGTACGTACGTACAGGGTGGAAAGAAAAGTTTGTCCATGAAAATCCACATCTTCGATTTGATGGAAATGCATAAGTGACGGAAATATGTAGAAAACCTGAACGCAAAAAATTGATCTTGACCTTGAAACTCAAGGAATCTAATCAAAAAATGGCAGAATAGTTTCTCAATCATTTAACATTGCGGACGCGTGCGTTCTAACAGCGACCTTATGGTTCTGGACGCGTGGATCAACATTATTTCGAATAATGTCAACAGTTTGTTTTGTCACTTGATTATTTAGACTCACACTGATGCTACAACTATGATAAATCAAATGTTAGTGAAACCTACTGCGAAAATCACGTAAAATAGACATTCATGCGCCCAGAATCATAAAGTCGCTGTTAGAACGCACGTGTTCGCAGTGTTGACTTTTTTCGTCATTTTTCAAGAAAACTGTTATGAATACATTATCTATGGTTCCTCGGGAAAGTTTTACCTTCGTGACAAGTAGAACGCAATGCAAAAATAAAAAAAAATTTTTAACCTTGAAGTTCAAGGTCCAGATCTATTCTGCGACAGGTTCTTTACGTGTATCTTCATGAATTTGAAGGTGTAGAATTTGTCTATGACAGCCGCAGACAAACTTTTCTTTCCACCCTGTACGTCGTACGATAGGGTCGAAACGCATGCTCGTTGGAAGAGTGACGCTTGGAAAAATCGCATCACGGAGGGATCGCGATTAACTTTTCGTTCAGTTGCATCTCACGACGAGACGCGAACGAGTCGCTCGAACCGTCCTTTCCACACTTCGCGATCGCGCTGTCAAGATCGTCGCCGGTGCTGGTCGAGTATCGTCTCCCACACACCGGCTACGAAATTTACGTGTCTACCGACTCTGTCGGCGCAACCGATTGACGCGTCCGATAAATCTGAAAGACGATTTGTTTTCCTGTCAGTGACACGGCGAAACCCACGTGGTAGGCGTTTGAATTGTCGTGCTGCGTTTCCATCCTCGGTTTTTTTTTTTTTTTTACCCGATAAACGTCTTGTTTTGTTCCTTCGTGTTCCGAATCCACCGTTTCGACATTGAAACTACCAAAACGGTCAAAATGACTAGTTAATAACTTGTCATAGAAATTTTACAAATTCATGACAGTGCACTTTAAGAGACCTGAATGATTTTTAGTAAAATACATTTTACCGAAAATAAATTTCTTCCTGCTCCTTTTACTACTTTCTTGATTCCTCTACTGCGAATTTTGCACTTTGGTTGCCGGTTCTAACGTTGAGGAAGATTTTTCACTTTGTAAAATTCCATAGGTTCTACTTTTAATTTCTTTTTTCCACCAACTCGAATAATTTCGAGAAATTCTCTCCAATTGGATATCTAATCAAGCAGCAGTGTCGAATCGTATCGACGTATTTTCGTCGAAATGATACTTTGGGGAGGCAGGGGAAATCCGCTTCTCACCGAGGTGGTAACACACGTCCGTAGGATATCGGCGTGGGAGTATATCCTGAGTGCGGTACATCGAAGCTTAGGCACGTCCGACTCACGGAGAACAAAATCGCTGGCCGAGCACTTCGTAATCTTCCGTATATATTCTGCGTTTGCACGCGGAGAGGATGAGAGCGAGGCAATCGCAATCGCACCGGGCAAAGACACACGATGCTCATTTGCATCGCGATGGAGACAATTTCGTAGCGAGTGTTCGGTTACGTTGGTGGATTGCAAGAGGCTGTCCTTCCAAATCACATGTGTCATAACAGAACACCGCAGAATTTGCGTATAACAAACATTTCTTCCCCGTAATTTAACGAGGTTTGACACGTTACATTGAGAATCGAGTGAGCATTATGCTCTGAATTCAAACATCAGATTAACAGTACGTGTGCTTATAATTTTTAATCTACTTGCCTAATGTACTACTATTGAGATTCTTTTCTAAGTTTGAATTTCTAGTCTAAAGATTTGAGCAACTGTGATAGTAATCATTTGTGATTGAGTAAATTCAACAGTAACAGAATAATCTGAGATGCTGTGGTGTAGAATTATCAAGCTGACATTTGTGCATATATATATATATATATATATATATATATATATATGTCAGATAAGGAGAACCGAAATAATTATTTGTTTAAAATACTTTCCTAGTTGCCTAGGTTCGATTTGGTTTTTACTCTTCCAAAGTTTTTATGTCACGCAAGCGTATCTGTGTTGTTTTTGTCCTCAAAATGTTTATTAGATACATTTGCAAAATTTTTGCAAATTAATTAATTTTTATAAAATTTTTGTAAATTAATTTATTTTTGTAAATTACTTTAAAAATTCTACGTAACTGACCGAAGAAAAGCGTCACCCAGACCTCTTGCGTTGGAATGCCACGCACGTCGAGAATTTTTTTGTCTCAGTTTTAAGTACATTTAAGTATAACCAGACAAAATTGCATATAATAATAAATTTATTACCTCTCAATAATTTCTATCCAATGATATCGCACCGACGAATTTAAAAGGAAAGCGACGAATTATTGTATACGGTTTGGTCACTCGTTATGGTCCGCAATCAGTTGCCAGCACAAGTGGTTAAATGTGCCGGTCTCTCGCATCGTTGTTCTTTCCTCTTCATTTATCAACTGATCTCTAAGAACAGTGAGATCCCCGTGAACGCAGTTTTCATTGAAAAATTTGATTCGCGTCATCGATAATAAACTGGATTACTGGATTCACTAAGGCTGAGGCGTACGAGCGTTGAAATTCACTGTGGTTGCTCGCGATCGCGTCTCGGTGCTCTGATTTGTTAGAAGCGAGACCGCCGGGGTCGGCAGAGAGTCTTAATGGGTCATCATTTATCGGGTTCCATATTTCGCGTTGCTTTGGCCGTCGACGGTCGTCGTTAATTTATCGGAGGTTAGGTAACGAAGCACCTGTGCTCTCGGATTATAAACATATCTCGACTTGTATACGCGAAACTTACGCACATAGCCGTATCATCGTTGTGAATAAGGATAAACAGCGTCTCAGCCACGACTGTTTTCTTTTTCCACAACTTTTTTATTCGACGTTTCTTTTTTTTTTTTTCGTAGCGTGAAAATATCGGAGTATTTTCAATTACCGTGGCAAGAGAGTTTGGCTGCACGGTGTAATTTGTAGAAATTGTCACGACGATAGATTTTCACCTAAATTCGTTTGATTTACGACCTTCTGTAAAATACTTGTTATTAATTCAACACTGAACAATTTGGCTGGAGAAAAAACGAAAAGATACGCGCGCGTGACGCGGTAACGTTTGCAAAGTCATCGTGTCGATTAACCGTGGAATAATTTTCAGAAATTACTGGATAACGGGTTAATGATTTATCGTCACTTTGCGCCGGTATTACACATTTTCAATTTGGTCGTTCATTCGCCGTTCGTCAACCATGCTATCATAAATCAGTTACCTTAGATGAGTTTGCCGGCACCGTACGTTTCATTAATACCTTTATCAAACTTATTGCTAACTAAAATTTGTCAATAAAAAAGAAAAAAAAAAAAGAAACCATTTGATAATGTAAAATTTCGAAAGTTAGTTCTTTCTTTTTTCTTTAATCTACTCACTTCGCTGACACGCAAAGTCAAGTGTTCGAACGATGAATGAAATTTCTGCAGATGATTGAAGAACACCATGCATGTATAGCCTTGGCAGATTTTCTTCGTCAGGCTCGTTCATTCATGCAGCCCGCAGTGAATCAACTGGGTTGAATAGTATCGATGACGCAAAGGTTCGAATGTTCGTCCATTCGAGGCGAATCTCGTTTCACCATGGAACGCGAGGTGTTCGTTCGTTCGTTCGTTCGTTCGTTCGTTCGTTCGTTCGGCTAGTTGCGAGAACTAGTCTGAGAAACTTTTCTCATTTCGTATCGCGTGTCTGTTCCGGGAACGCTTACTAATTGCGATACCGAGCGACATCCTCGCGGCTTCCAACGCTCGAAAACTCGATTCCCCTCCCGTTCTCTCTTTCTCACTCGTTATTACCTCGCGTCGGCGTAAATTTCCGATGCTCCGTTTAGCAACATAGTTTCTGGAACACTCGCGTTTAACGTTTCGCAGACGTTACACTTCCTCCGTTAATTCGGCGTCTTCCCAGTGGCGGCGATCGCGAATAAAATTTTGAACTTCGAAATTAATAATATATAATTACATGTATAATTATAATATTTTGAATTTCGAAATTTATATTTTATAAATTTATTTTAAACTTCGAAATTTATAATATTTCATAATATTTATAATATTTGGAATTTTGAAATTTATAATATTTTATAATATTTATAATATTTTGAACTTTAAAATTTAGAATATTTTATAACATTTATAGTATTTTGAACTTCGAAATTTATAATATTTCATAATATTTATAATAGTTTGAAATTCGAAATTTATAATATTTCATAATATTTATAATATTTGGAATTTTGAAATTTATAATATTTTATAATATTTATAATATTTTGAACTTTAAAATTTAGAATATTTTATAACATTTATAGTATTTTGAACTTCGAAATTTATAATATTTCATAATATTTATAATAGTTTGAACTTCAAAATTTATAATATTTCAGAATATTTATAATATTTTGAACTTTGAAATTTATAATATTCTATAAATTTATAATATTTCATAATATTTATAATATTTTGAACTTCGAAATTTATAATATTCTATAAATTTATAATATTTTAAATTTCGAAATTTATAATATTTATAATATTTTGAACTTCGAAATTTATACATATATTTTATAACATAACATATTATATATTATAACATAATATAATGTATAATATCCAGCTTGGGTCATTTTGGGGCATTTATTTGAAGAACTCGAATAAACTTCACCTCTGATAGGAAAATTGGAGAGCAATAGCCAATCCAATTTGTCTGAAAGATCTCGATATTCCGAAGCAGCTGGAAACGTTGGGTCGCGAGTAGTAAAAGTGAACCTTCCACTCAAAGGGTGATATCTCGCGTCTGAAGGACTCTTTTCAGGACGAGGGATCGTTCGCACCGTCGTCGTCGATACCGACGGAGGAAAATCGGCCGGTAAATCAAGTCGGTATCGCTGTGTTGATAGGCGCGCACGTTGCAACCGATTACGTAATCCGCGAGGTCGTGACTCGCACTACCCACCTCCATTAATGTACACATTCTACTAGGTGTACTTGCAGAAACGTGTACTGCAAATATGTGCATAAATTTAAATCGAATTTGCCAAACGATTCGAATGTTGACTTTCGTGTATAAAACACGTACTTTAATATTCCTCGAGTGTCGCGAACTTCAACTGATGTTGCATTCGTGTCAAAACGATACTCGAATGATTATCGGTCGCTATTGACCGCAAAGAACGATCCGACTCATCGATCAATTTCCATAGAAAATGTATACCTCAACACGTGTGAAAATACTTTAATATTTATAAGTTGTATAGATATAAATATGTAAATAATATTTATGATAATATAAATGGTACATAAATAATATTTATAAATATATATATAAATATTACAAGTTGTATAGATATAAAATACTAATTATTTATAAGTTGCGTAGATATATAAATATTATAAGTTATATAATATAAATATATAAATATTATTTATAAATATATATATAAATATTATAAGTCGTATAGATATAAAATACTAATTATTTATAAGTTGTGCAGATATATAAATATTACAAGTTATATAATATAAATATATAAATAATATTTATAATAATGTAAATGGTACATAAATAATATTTATAAATATATATATAAATATTATAAGTCGTATAGATATAAAATACTAATTATTTATAAGTTGTGCAGATATATAAATATTACAAGTTATATAATATAAATATATAAATAATATTTATAATAATGTAAATGGTACATAAATAATATTTATAAATATATATATAAATATTATAAGTCGTATAGATATAAAATACTAATTATTTATAAGTTGTGCAGATATATTGTATTTTTGTCAAAGTGACGTCCGAATAATTATCGTTAAACAAAGAACGATCTAATTCGTGGCCAGGAAGACGAACGGAAAGCGGCATTATGCTTTGGCGTATAATTTTGGTTCCTAGAATAGCATTAAGAGGAGGCTTGCTTCGCTTCTGATTTATACGTAGGTGGTTCGGTGGGTCGAGTTGGCGAGCCTCGAAAGCCAAGACTTGCCGTAGCGAGGAGGAATCGTCGCCCACGCTGATTGGCAGTACATCCCTCCTTGTCGAAGTTGCTTCTTCAAGAGGAAACAGAATACACGCGAAAGAGAGGAATGCATGGCTTCTCTTTGCCTCGTTCCTCGAGAGAACTCGAGATAACATACGCTGCCGCGGCATTGACATCGCCATTACTTCCACAATGCAACGACACACGAGATTGAATTCTAGATTTCAATTAGCTGCGTCCTATTGGCGAGGAATACCACTCGAAGCGTTTCACGGTTACCTGGAAAACCTAATGCGATAAGAATGTCTCCGCCGTGTTGGAGATTCAAAGACAACAAAATAACGCGACCGCTGAAAAGATCTCGCTATTTCGGCTGGGAGGCGCACGATCGATTTCGAATATTTCACTTTGAACTTTCTGTTTTGTTTATTTCGAGTTACGATACTTTTAACATAGTTACATTCGTAACGTGAATTATTAGGTTTCGATTTGGAAGAAAGAGTCGGAACTTTCAATTTTCAACTCTTCAAACTCTTCAATATCAATAAATACAAATTAATTGTAATACTTGCATCCGACGCGTTTACCGAACACCGAGAAGAAAATCGTTGGGCGAAGAGTTAGTGAATCAACCATGTTAATTTCAAGTCAATACCAGATAGCTGAATATGCAACACGAGGGTAGTGGACCCGACGCAAAATTGCAGGGATTCATTCACACGGACGGACCACTGTAGCGTGATGGCACGCACCAGCGGACAATCAACTCGTATCTCTGATTGCACGCCGTACGTTTATTATCGCGTTATCCTCTGCCAGTGAAATTCCGTGTAATCGTTCATTCATGCTGCGATGATAATCGATCCGGCGTCCATTAACGAAGCCACGTCGGAGCCATCTGCCTCGGAACGACCAAGTGAAACTGAAATATGAAAAGTTAAACAAAACCGGAGGTTTTTCTGCGAAAATTTCGACGACCAAGGGACTTGCGTTGAAATTCCTAAACTCGTGCTGCGCGAAATTCTCGCGCCTGACGGATGACGTAAGGGAGCTTCGCTCGTTCCCTTTTTTTTTGCCATCGCGACAATTTGCACGGCGGTTTGTTTCATTATTAGCACGGGCGCGAATTAATTTTCGCGGGCAAGCAGGAAGGAAGGCGTAATTCAACAGTGGCTTTCTACTGGCGATGCAATTTACTCTGGAATTGAAATAATTAAAGCCATTCCTCCCCTTCCACCCACCCGCCCCTGGCTCGGGAGCGGCGCGCGGATGATTGTGCGAGTGTATTTTCAGCCGGAGGAGGAAATGCTTGGCTAGTTACGGCATCGCTGCCGACACTCTGAATTTCGTTTCGTTCCCGGCTGAGACTCGGCAATTAGTCCCCGGTGGATTGGGATTCGTTAAAACGAAATTAGTGTCATTTCCCTCCGTGTTATTGCAAATTAGTTCCTCACTTTCTCCCACCCACGATTGTTACAATTTCTTCCTTCTCTTTTCTGTTCTGTTCTGCCTCCAAAAATTCGTTTCGTTCGAAGAGACGTTCGAACCACGAGAAGTAATTCGAGAATTAACATAATGGTTGGTGGACGGAAATCCCGAGGAATCACACTAAAGACACTCGTCCTGTATGAGAAACGGAGACGGCGGTGCGGCGTTAGGGGCGTCAGTGCGTGTGCGAAGTGTACACGCGAGTACGTCAACGACAGTGAAACGGAGTCGCGAACCGACAGAGGAAACGGAGGATTTGTCACGAAGGCAGTTTGGTTTAACTGATCTCATCCGTCTTGTCGCGGACGTGGCGACGATCTGGTACTTGTCTTCTCGTCGTTGTTTCGACGTGAACCGAGCAGCGTCGCCGCTTCATTGTGTGCAGCGATGACTTCGTCTCTCCGCCGCCTCCTCGTCCTTTGCCGAGCGAATTGAATCGTCTCGTCGATCCCAATTGGTCAATGATCCCGGACTTTTAATTAACCCGAGTGTGTTCAACGCTTATGAGTTGCTGATTTGAAATACACGTCGTGACGTGTAAGAGAATAGCGTCGTTGCGATGTGATTACGATTGACGTGAAGCGAAAAATAAATATGTAATTCGTAAGGTAGAGCTTGTATCGAGTTTAGAGTTTAATGTATTGGAGTTTAACCACTTACGCTTGCAACTGGTTAAACTCCAATAATTCGTCGCTTCCTTTTTGAACTCGTCAGTACGATATCGCTGGATAGAAATTATTGGCAAGTAATAAATTTATTATTTGTTTTGCCTATTTTGTTTTACTTAAATATGCTTGAAACTGAGAAACTATTTTGGAGGTTAACCTCTTCCGGTGGCAACTGATTGCGGACCATAACGAGTGACCGTATACAATAATTCGTCGCTTTCTTTTTAAACTCGTCGGTATGACATCACTGGATTATTGACAAGTAATAAATTTATTATTTGTTTCGCCCGAGTTATACTTAAATATATTTAAAACTGAGGAAATATTGCAAATTTGTGACAAAAAATTCTCGACGTGCGTGGCACGTCATTCCAGCGCAAGTGGTTAACCACTCTTTGGCGGACCCTAACGAGTGACCGAACCGTATACAATGAACCGTCGCTTTCTTTTTCTTTTGAACTCGTCGGCATGATATCACTCGATAGAAATTATTAAGAAATAACGAACTTATCATTTTGCCTAGGTTATATTTAATATACTTAAAACTGAGAAAATGTTGCAATTTGGGACCAAAAATTCTCGACGTTCGTGGCATTCTAGCTCAAGAAGTTAATGTCTTGCTATTGGTTTTAGGAAAATAGGCAGTTTGGTTCAAATACGCTGCGAAACCTTGCGAATTCCGAGTGCACGCGCGTGTCACGTATGTCGCGTGGTGGATGTGCCTAACTCGAGAAATGTGTGCCATTAAGATGACATTTACAAACGTTGGATTGACTTTCTGCGTCCCACGCGGCGCCGTAAACAGCCTCGATCGTTACGTCACGAGCTTTATATTCCCTTAATACGTTCCATTTTCTCTTTACTTTTCTCGTCTCAGACGCGAACGTCTGTTAATTACAAGCGTCGCGCAGATCGATAAATTCCTACGTTCGAACGAAAATGTTAACGAAACGTTTCGCCAGATTTGTCATCGAACGAACGAAAACGCAAAATTCTTCAATTCTTGATTCTTTTCGCAATGAATAATAGGGAGAACGCGAGAACCCATATGTAGCTGCTGATAAAGCATAAACGCATCGGCTCACGGTGTCGACGTGTTGCTTTCCTCTCTTTTCTACGTGAATAGTTATGTATTTGCTACGTTAGTACGACTGCGCGCGTGTGTGCACATTAGTTGGTCCGGTGTATTTTATGCTCGCGCGGTGCACGTTAATCGACTTTTGAACACACGTTTTCCGAGCGTGTGATTTAGCACGAATGTTACTCGAGGTTCGACATTAATGGTTCCGACGAAAAGGAATACATTAAAGCTTAAGATATACAAATGCATGCAGGGGTAGAATATCGGTGCAGCTCCTTGCGCAACAAGCAACGCTCGAGGTGCTTAACTACGCTAACAAGAGCTGAGTAATTGTATCGGTTCCTCTACTCTTTGCTCTGTCCGTGATTTTTATCGTCTTTCTTCTCCGTCGATCGATCTATTTCTCTTTGGTTATCGGAAGAAGAAGCGTTACGCTAAATCCGAATTTAGCGGCTCGTTTTTCGGCAAGAGTGATTCTCACGGAACGCACGACGATATATGCACACTTACGTGCACCTATGTACGTTCACGTTGCGGGATGAAATAAATAGGCATCCCGGAATGGAAGAATTCCGAAAATGGAAATTTGCAGATGCGGAGTTTAAGTCAAATGCAATTGGTCGCCACGTAAAGCCACTTCCGTGCCGACTTTTTTCTTTTTTTTTTTTTCTTTTCTTCTCTTTCCTTCATCGACTTTAGAATTGTATTAGGCAAAGCTCTGTGTCGTTCGTTTGGCCGCGACTCACCGTTGTCGTGCACGTGCAAGAGTTTAACTCGTGCGAAATTATTCAACGTGAACGATTATTCCGGCAATGGTCTCGAAAGCAGGATGCGCGCCGGGTGGTTTGTACCGATTCCCCTTTCTCTGGTACAGTTTGGCCGCGTTTACACCCGGAGGTGGTAAGATCCCCTGATATTTTCGCTCCCTTAAAGGCTCCCTTCTTCTCCGTCGCTCTCTCGTTCTATCCCTATCTCGCCATATTCTTCAACGAGGGATACACGAAAGTTCACTTTGCACGGCGTGTCAAAGATTCGCGGTAAACCTGCCGCCTTCGGCCGTTCCCCGACCGGGCTTTAATTGCTTACACGATAAACGGACGTCAAGGAAAGTCGTACACATTCGACGAACATTCCACCCTTTCTCGGGACAAAAAAAAGAAGAGAAACAATTGTCGACTTTCTTCGTTGACTTTCCAGTAGGATGAAAATTCGTTCGATCGTACACTTTTGGTAGACATTCCAGCCTTTTGACAAAAGAAAGCGAAAAAGAAAAGAATTGTCGATTTTCTTCGTTCTTTTTAGTAGGACGAACATTTCTTCGCCGAGCTTTTCTCACCGAAGGTAGTTGAAATACATCTGGATCGAAACGAAAGAGTTGGAATTGTTGCCTCGGCGATTCGAAGATACCGGTAGAATACCAGTATTTTTAGGTTATTATTCGATTACGTTTGATGAAATCGAAATGGTACGAATACCGGTACAATGTTATCAAAACGATGTTAGGTCGGTAGATGTATTTCGGTATACTACCGGTACAACACTGGTAAATAAAATATTAATATATTAGAAAAGGAAAAGGAGACAATTATTAAATGTTTTCATAAAGCTGCCGATAGTAAATTTGATGACGCTTACACACGTATCCTTTATTATTTCTAATACTAATTCGTCGTTGTATCTCCGTACAATATCAGCCACGATACTCTTACTTAATTTTAAAACATGACCGATTTCTCGATAAGTTTTTCCTCTTTCTCGATGAAAAATGACTAATTGTCGTACGTCGATAAATCGAAAGTGGAGTAGAATGGAAGAATATCCCGCTAAATTACTTGAAAAAAATTACTGGAAATATGCCTAAGCGTCTGCGATATATTATTGAAGTTGAGGGCTACCTAACAAAATATTAATTATCGTTTGTGTTAACAATTTTCAGGTTCAAATATTGTAGTTCTTCAAATGTCCCAATATTTTGCCACGCTACATTTCGACACAGTTTAGTTTATTGTTTGACATTAAGAAAAGTATGTGCAATAAATAAATAAAATTTATGTTACTACAAACTATAATGAATGATCTATTATATTATTAAAAAATTGATCCAAATTTACTATTATAAACAATCGAAATCCACAACAATATATTGAATAGCATGATGCCCGAATATTAATAAGAGTTACTGTACGTGGGAAACGAAAAATGTGTTTTCGTCAGTATAGCGGTACCGTATCGGTATTTTTATCATTGTGGACATTAAATACCGATAAAATACGTATGAAAATACCGGTATGACCGTCTCATACCGGTATTAAAACCGATTTCCCAAATGCAATACCTAAACCTCGCAATGTTTCAGTTTCAGTCTCTGGGTATAATACCTAAACCTCAAAAATATTTCGTTTTTCAGTCTCTGATCTCAGCAGAGTGAGATTTGGAAATAATCGGTCACTTTTCTTGTTGTTTCAGGTTTTGTGTCGTGTTCGCCGAGTCCCTGCAAGAACGGAGGAGTCTGTGTGTCGTCGCCGCGCGGCGAGTCGCATTGCAAGTGAGTGCACATTGTTCCCTCGTTCTTTCGTCGCCGAAAATTACACGTTGACCCGGCTGCTTTACGAATCGGGCGTCGTTTGACGTGCGTGTCATGGAATGACGCGCGAAACGACCGGGTTCGATTGTTCCGCAAACGACGAGCCAAGCTCCGTTGTATCTTCCTCCCTCTCCTCGTACACTTTTGATAGCGATCGACGATCAAAGAGAGAAGGAGCAAGTGGAGAAAACCGGGAAAGCGTAAGATAGAGAAGGCCGAGTCGAGAGAACCGGACGTTCCTCCGCCTCCCACGCGAAAAGGGAACGTGTAGGGGAAAGAGAGGCAATGTTCAAGGAAGATGAGCCTCACAGTCGATACTCTTGTTTCCCTGAGTCTCTTCGATTTTGTTCCGCGACGACGCGAGTTTGTAAATTTTCACTTGCATCAGCCTTAAGGGTGGCCAAAACGTGTCAAGTGAACTTTGACTATTATTATTTTAACAATGGAAACGTACGTATTTATAAATAGTAAACATATAACGAGGACGTTAGAAAAAGATAATCATTAACAAATAGTAATATTTGCAAGTATAATAGTATGATCAACGTAATTGTTAACGTTTTATGAGCCTGTTTGCTCTAGACCAAATTATTTATGTCGTATGAGAATCATGGAATCCCCATCGGTTTTTATTAATTAATAAAATTAAACAGGCATATATATATTTGCGCAAACTTTCTGAAGTTTAGAAAAGCATCGGAAGGTAGAGCTTCTTCCAGAAATTTATCGAGTCAGCGTTATTTGGAGCAGGGGGGAGTAATTTTGCTTTTGAAAAATTAATGGAAATTGATCGTGACGACATATTGACTAAATTCTAAAAATAGTTGAGCCAACTTTAATATTTTTCCACCTTGTGTTAGTCTCTTTATCTATTATCAAAATCAAAATTTGCGCAGTATATGATGATGAACATGATAGAACGAGCACAGCTTAGTTTAGTAGTCAGTTTTTCTTTCTTCTCGTTCTCCTCCACGACGCAAGCTCGCGTTCACGATCGTGTACGATTTGATGAAAACGAAACGACGCTCGGGCTTGCATCAATACTACGTAATATCGAGAGAATAGCATGAGATGGAATGAGATGTACCGAGATGAGTCTCGATCCGGTAATAGCGGTAATAGTCGTCAGTCGTGACCCGGCAACGCATGTAAATTGCCTTTATCAAGCTCTCGTAGGTTTCATCTTTGTATCAGTCGGTTCGATGCCTTCGATACCTGAACGCGCGTAGTCCTCTCGCGACTATGCAAATGAATATTTGGAATTTTAGGAATCTGGAGGTTTGCACAAGCTTCAAATTCGACAGAATGTGCCTGTTTTTAATCTGTAGAGGCAGAGAACGCTTGCAAGTATTCGCAGAATATATGTGTAACTGACCACATACAGCGAGCAACGAAAGTATATAAAGTAATAAATTGCAATTTATTGAAACAAACTGTTTTTTTTTTTTTTTTTTTAGGAGACTTAAAAGAAATAATATAACGAGTAAAGATTCTTTGAAACAAAATATCCTAGCAGCGTGGCACTCTGTGGATTCAAGTGTTGCCAAAAAGTTAGTCAGTAGTATAGAAAATCGTCTTCGAGAGGTTATTAAAGCCAAGGGTGGCCCAACTGGATATTAAAATGCAATATGATCACATATATTGCATTATATCGTGACTATTAAAATTGCGAATACTTCGAATACTTTTGTTTTGCCTTGTACGTTCTTATCCGTGAGAAATGCTATGTAATTTGTTTACTTGTGGTTTAATTTTTCTCTAACTCTGCGTACGTTTAACAAATGCATGTACAATAGTATAAAAATAATTTGTTTCTATAAATTGCAATTTATCATACAATTTTCTGTATAATCAATTATTTTCTATCACGCCGTTCGAATACTTTCGTTGCTCACTGTACATACATACTACACAGTTTCGTACACGGAGTTCTATTCTCCCGATGCTCCCGCACGAAATGACCATAATCCAATACAATAACAAATTTAGCTAGTGCCACTTGACAATACGGTGAATTAAAACTGCCGCTAACGGATGGAGGATCCTGCACAATGGGGCGGAAACCACCCCTTGGGCGATCACGTTCGCTCGTATCCATATGTGCTGCGAATGTGCACACGTGTGTCTCTGCGCGCCGTCCACGGGATATTATTCACTTGCGCAGCTACATGTTTACGCGGACGCGGCTTACACGTGCGCGTAGACAGGTCACGTGTGCTGGCACGTGACCCCCATAGATATTCCATTTGAAGGGAATGTCTCCCGTTACGAGAAAGGGTTCGTTTGAGCAGAAAAACAATATTGTTTTTCCATTGCGGTATTTTTCTCAACGGAGGGCAGTTTCTTCGATGTTTTTCAAAGATATTTCTCTTCTTTCAGAGTATCGAGTTTCTTTCCCTCGCAAGGAGAGAAACAAATGGAACTTTCAGACAGTGCAGTGCTTTTGCTACAGCGCGTCGCTAGCACGAAATTGCACATTTCCGTTCTCTTTCAATGTCACAAATCTCCTCGCAGGAGATCCTTCCATTGGTGCGCGCAGCTCGGGCTTCTAAGCGCTCGGCCACATTGCGAATTGATGCGTGCCATTAGCGGCAATCTTTGCATCATCTGTCCTGTCCGGAAGTGTTCCAACGTTCGCTCCGACGCGTCATTTCTGACGCGTTGTCCGATCGAACGATGCAGATGGATCGCGACTCTATTTCCTAGCCTGGTGCTTGGCGTAAAAATCCGATCGACTCTGCGCGATATTACTTAGCTGGAATATATAAGAGGGCCCGTTCCGCTTTGTGCAGAGATAAATCGCATAGTCGAAGCTCGAAGCCTTTGTTCTACGAAGTGAATGGACCCGGAGAGAAGACACGACACGATCGACAGAGGATGACGAAGGTTGCCGCGCGCTGTCAAAATACCCGTTCCTTTTTCTTCGCGAGTATATCCTCACAGAGGCCGCGCCATCCCGCATTATCGTACAACTGAAAGAGGCATCTCTCGGCCGTGCGTGCACACGCACGAACCACGCGAAGCCGGACGACAATGCACGCGTGTGCACGTACAATTTACTCGCGGCCATTTATCCCGGTACACGACGGTTCTATCACCGGCGTCCATCGCCGGCTACCGGACCGCGTATACTTGGACTTTTTCTCACTTTTACGTCTAGGAGATCGGTACGCATTAATGGCAACGCAGCAACGATCCGAGGCGCATGCAGCTACGTCTAATTTATTTTCCAATTACCCCGGGCTGCTTGCACCGCCATTTTCGAACTTGTCGTCGTGCTTGCCCCGTCGAACAAATCTCGAGTCGAACGATTAGAACGCTGCGGCACCGGTGAATCGGATCGGTCTCGTATCGAGAGGCAGACAGACGTTCGTACGCAGACGCCCGCGTTTCTCTCTCTTTCTCTTTCTATTTGCATTACCGATCACCCAGATATTGAGCACCCCTGGACGAATAACTCCGTGCCCGCGGGGCCTTGGATCGTGCACGCTCGGCCGTGATCGGAGATGCTCGCCGAGACACAGAGGGGGGCGAATTGGGCCCCAGGAGCGAGAGAACGAGCGTTACACGCGCGTGGAAGGAAGAAAGGCAGTAGAGAGTACGAGAGAGAGAGAGAGAGAGAGAGAGAGAGAGAGAGAGAGAGAGAGAGTGAGCAAGAAAGAACTAACCAGCGGAGAAGGGCTGGTCGAATGGAACGAGAGAGAGAGAAGGAGGGGACACTGTCTGAACGTGAGCGCGCGTTCCCACGCCCGCCGCGCATGCGCCGAGTATCCTGGCCCCTCGTGGACCCCTCGGGGACCCCTCGGCTCCCTACGTCAGTAATCGGTTCTCTTGCACTTCCACACTCCTCTCTCTTACCAGCCGCGCGATCGAACCACCATGCTGCTCGCTCCGTTCCTCTGCGACCGCGTAGCTCCTTCTCCCGCGTTCGTTGTTCTTCTCTCTCTCTCTCTCTCTCTCTCGTTCTTCGACCCTCTTTTTCTCCCTCTGGTATTCTCCGTCTCTCACTGCCATCAGACATCCGCATAGATTCAAGTGCGGACGTCTGCCGTTCTTTCTCTCTGTCACGTTCTTTCTCCATGCATCTCGTCCGGGAATAATATTCGTTTCCACCACTTGTCCCGACGCGGCGATTCTAGCTCCCCCGGCCGCCACGTTCACCTTCTCCTTCCACTTCTTTCGCCTATCAATAAGCTGCTCTAATTATCTCCGACCTGTTTGTCAGCGGACGTCGCCGATCAAAAGTGACATCGGTCACGATTGAACGCGCCGCGTGGCTTTGCTTTCTTCTTCTTCCCCTTCGTCGGACCATGTCACCTATTTTGCAATTTTACGACCAAGGAAATCGACAGTTTTTACGTTGCGTTGCTCTCTTTTTCTTCTTTCGAGAGCAGTCGTAGATTAGACAATCGGCCATACTTGAAAAGAATTATCTCTGATTCACGACGTTTTATTTACAACGAGAGTTACTCCAATTGTTACCAAAATACGATTATATTTGCGTGTTTATACATATCGATAATATCGTGATTCGGGATATTGAATTCGCCGATATATTTGGAATATTTGTAGAAGAGATCATCGTGGCCGGTGGAGGCAAAGGGTCCGGAGTGGTTCAGGAAGGCAAATTTGAAAGAAACGCACGAGTAGAATAAGAGAGCGGTTCGCGGGATGTTTGCAGAACCTTCGAAACCCTCCGGAACGTGTTATTTGCGAATACCTACGAGATGATTTGGCTCGGTTCTCGTGAGAAGGCTTAAGGCTCTGCAACTATTTCCACGGAAGGGTAACGAGAACCGGGGTGAAGTTTCTTGGCTCGTGTCGAATCGCCGATTGTTTGCCCTGGCGTAACGAGCAATTAAACGGTCATAGTTTGGATTCGCGGAAGTGTCAGTTACAAATCGGAAGATGCTCGATCGATCCTCGAAGCTCGTAGAGACGCGTCCCATCGCCCTCGATCGAATTTAAAAGCAAGAGAATGTCTTTGTCCTTTTTCAACAAAGAGTCAGGAACGACGCGAATGAATTTGCCTTGCGATTATGTTTCGAGGACATTAGGAAATTTCTATCGTGGCCACAGCTGCGCACGTGAACGTCAAGTTTTCCAGAATGTTTGTTTATTACTGTTGTTAGTCACTGGTAGCTGAGCGAGCTCTCGGTACCGGTCTTGGCGCAATGGCTGTTGAAACATATCCCGTAAGTACACGTTAGTGTCCCAATCAGAGAAAAGTCTCGTCCTTGTTAGCGGCTGTAGTGGACGTGGATGGCGTCGTCGACGGTGCGCATAATGAAGGCCCAGGCGAACGGGAACCGTTCGCTGCTCTCGCACCGACGTGCTGATTGCCAGCGCGAATATTGTCGTACAGTAATGGGTCTGTTCGAAGAAACTCACGGACAGGCAGAATTGGCAGGCTCTTGTGCCGCGCGGAGGGGGGAGGGGGAGGGGAGAAAAAAAAATCATTATTTAGCGCCAATTAGAAACGAACGCCTAACGATTCGAACGAGAAGCGTAATCCTCCCTTTCCGCTTCTTTTTTTCCTTTTCGTTCCGTGACCCGACGCGTTGTCTCGTTCGAACTTCGTCTTCCTCGACAAATCGTACGACTTTGGACGCGGTTGAACGACCAACACTGTCCAGTTGATTAATCAACTCTCTGCTTATCTCATTCGATTATTTATCGTATGTATTCTGTACAGTATACGTACGTGTATACGTGTGTACGCGCAATTTATGAAAGCTAATGCTCGTAAATTACCGCGCGTGTCGAAAGTTTCAACAGTGGTTGAAATACTGAGGAATTACTTTGTCAGCATGATGGACAATCGTCGAACGACGACGTCCGTTCGTTTTTTCCGATTTCATCGAAATCAATGCACGTTCGAGCTCAACAGCGTCGAATGAAGATCTTTCGTTAACGCCTTTCGAGGATGAGCAAAAATACAGCAACGACACGGAGACGTTACGGCCGCTATCGTTTGTGACTGATTTCGCGTAATTAAAATCCTCGGGCTCCCGAAGTCCCGTTGCCGGGCGTTGCAGCGATACCAGCTTCAACTCGAGCGTGATTACTCAGTTAACGCGAGAGGATCGCCGCGCCGAGATAAATTTCACCCCGGGTGAATGACTGTAGTCGTAGGCCGAGCATCACGTAAGTAGCTACCTCGTCTCCGGCGTTTTATAAATCCGCACGCCCTACATCTCCCTCTCTCTCTCTCTCTCCATTCGTACACATAGTCAGCGTGCATTTACAAGCGTGTTTTTCTACATCTTAGCCGCATTACGAACGGTTTTCGAGCCGTTGCACAGAAATCGCGGTGGAAAGAGGGCGAGAAGCAGAGCTGGTCGGAGCAGAGAAAGAGAAGGATCGGCTCTTAATTACGATCGGTGCGCGCGTGTGCAGCGGACCCGAACGAGAAAAATAACTGGCGGCCTCTCCCTTCTCGCGAGCCACGCGAATTTTATTCGTGTCGTCGTGCGCCGCGCGTACACGCGTACGCACGTACACGCGCGGTATTAATCGGCTCGCGTCGTGGTATACCGATGTACACTGGTATCTCGCGGGTTCGGTTGTTTCGCAGATAGAACCGCGCAATCGGAGATTAAGAAGTTCGCGCGCGCGATTTATCACCGGCCGGGCATGAATGAGTGATTAAGCGAACGCGTTAAGTAGGATGAGGGAGGTTGGTCCCCGGTGTTTTGCATCCGTACCTGCGTGGAATTCCTCGCTGAACGAGCAACAACAAAAAATTAATCGAGGAAACTGCAAATTACGCGTGGCTAATAACGCGGTGCACCTTGATGCACCGGGAAGATGAAATGGAGTGTGCGTAACCCCGGTTGGGGGAGGGGGAGGAAGAAAAAATGTCGCCATTAACTCTCTCGACAACTTGCATAGTCACGTTTCGAGCAAGCACACGTACGTATAATTTGTCCAACGCGTTGTATTTCGCCGCGGCGACGTAGGGCAACATTCATCTCCGTCAAGTTTTCGCAGACCGTGGATAGAAGTCGCATCTGGTCGGCCACGGCCGGTTTCGAATTAATCATACGCATTAGGCTTGCATCGCGAAACGATTTTCAACTGTGTTTCATTTTTTCGCGTTAATTACAACTCTCTGCGCTCTCGATCTCGAATACACGAGAGCAACAGTTCGTACCGTCGAGCCGGTCCCCGATGGAGATCGGTGAACGACAACGGTGGCAATTGGTCGAAGGCGACGCTCGACGGGTAATAATTACCGGCGGTCGATAAGGAACGCCGATTTTCCCCGGCGAGGATGAGATCCCGCTAATCACCACGTGTTTCCTTCTTGATGCTCCAGTTAGGTAGTCTCCGAAAGTCCTTGCGATCAGCCACCTGCGATGTAATTGCAACCTCCCGTCGCTCCTTTCTCTCGTTCGCTCTCGATCGAGAGCGGCCCACCTCTTCTCTGTCGGTAATATCCTGACACGGTTGGCCAGAGGGACGGTGGATCCAGCGTCCAGTTGCGCGTGTAGAGACCCAGTAGGATCTGGACGCGTTGAGGCGCGTTCATAGTGGCAAAATGCTTCGACGAGGACTTTGGCCAAGCCGGGTAGAATCGCTGGTTTTCTACGTATGAGAGAAGGAAGGATAGGAGGACGACTCGTCGAACTACCATACCAGGCAGATTCTTGTCCATGGCTGCTCGCATGGCGCAACAACGACCGTGTGTGCCACGGTGGTGTTTAAGAGCGAAGGAACGCTGATTATACGGCACTAACGCCTCCAGCTACGGTCTGCATGTTAAGCGTCCTTTTTCCCCGCACCTCCCGTGATTAGAGGACGATCCTCGTGCAGCCATTCTTTCTCCTCCTTTCCGAACCTACGACCCTGTATCCTCTCACTTTTGTCTACCTGACTTTCGGCTACCTTCGTTTCCTTTTGTCCTTTTACGGGTTACAGGAACTGGTTATACGCTCCTTTCCTCTTTTTGCAACTATTCCGAGGTATCTGTAGAATTTACGCTGTTCAACTCTGACACGTTCGGTTAAAGCTCTGACATCGTTCGCTTATCGATCTTTTCTTTCTTTTCTTTCGTCAATGTCGTGACTCACAAAACCGCGTTAGTACCCTCTCTTCAAACTGGCCAGGACGTAACTTTCTTCGACCGCGAGCAATCAGTCCATTTTGTTATTCCACTCTTGGCAGAGAGAACAAATTTTTTCCAGCTAGCAAGACTTGTCCACGCGTCGTATTCTTTTTTCTCTTTTCTTTTTTTGTCTTTCCTTTTTGCACGAAAAACTCGTGAATGACACTGGTTTGCGCGGTAATCGCGAGAGATATAAATTAATGAACACGATTCCCACCCGTCTTCTTTGCCGCGTATTAAATCACCGATAACGAGCAACAGACCCTTAGGTAATTACGCAAAGTTATCATTTCCTCGGCCGTGGACATCAAGCGGTGCTACTATATACGAAGAGCGGTTCGTTGCAAATTAATTCCCCCTTGTCCGACAAGTTTGTAACGCCGCGAATGAAACTAGTCCGATATCAGTTGGCCGGGGGCAAATAAAACTGGACGCTACCGAGCCCACGGCAAATAATCCGAGGCAGATAATCCGTATCTACGATCGAATATTGTACCACGATCGCGCTACACCCGCCTGCCATCGCGGTTAACAAGCCGAAGGTACTTGTTAATCGATACCGATAACCTCGCTTCTGAATCCGTTCAGATACAAATAGCCCGACGATAAAAACTGTGTTATGTCCCTGAACGAACGAGCAGTTCTCGTCTCGGCTGGCAGAGATCAGAAGAAGAACGATCGTCGAAAATTCGTAGTTTACAAAACGGGCTAAACCAACGACGGGTACGGTTTCATTCATCTTTCGTGACTGACTCGTTCCGTTTCTCTTCAGGTCCCTCGCTCGTAAAAACGAGCAGCAAGCAGCTCTGTAATTTTTCCACCACCGATTCCACCTATTTCTTCAGCCTCTGTCCCTCAACGAAAAATTGTATCCCGAACCTACGTCGATGTCCAGCCTCCTCCGCTGCGACGTGAATACGAAAGTATAACCTACTCGTGTATACACGTGTTTGGACACACACACACGCGCGCGCGCGCACAAGCGTCGAGGAATGTGTCGGTGCATAGATTCTGAAAGGTATCGGGTAGAGTGCAGCGAAATCCGTGAGGTTATGGCGCGGACGGTTGTGAAAGAGGCACAGTTACCGAGACTGTAGGCGGTGGTGCTTGCCTCGGGCTCCGTCTCGCATACCTGAAGAAGAACCTGCGGCCCCGCCGTGTTATTAAAGAACCGGAGGGTCCCCTCTTCTTCTTCTTCTTCTTCTTCTTCTTCTTCTTCTTCTTTCTCTTGCTCCTCTTCTCCTTCTCCTACCGTGTGTTGTTGATGGTTGCGGCCAGCATAGAATTCTATATGCGAATCTCATTTTTTACCTCCCCGGATTCGAATTATCATCATCTGATTATACGTTCACGTAGCGCAACGATCGCGCGCTTCAATAATTCCGCCGCGTGAAATTTGTCAAGCTTGATCCATGTGCAATTAACAGGCAATTTGCCGGGAGAGGGGGGAAAAAAATCGATGCAATTTTATTTCATTTCTTTCCTTTCTGAGACTCCTCGTCGCAATTTCCCTTTCGCTGTTACAATCGCGGCGAGTCGAGTTGCAACAGCGAGGTGGCGGGCAATGATCAGCCGGATCCACCGTCGAGATGCAAAATCGTAAACGTTCGATCGTTCGATTCGATCGGTCGTAGAACGAATCGGGACGTTTTCCGTTTCTGTGGTCACGAGCCGATTCCCGGCCATTATCGCGATTAAGCCCTCGGGGGCCGTGCCTCCCACCCCCGGCCTTCACCATCGCCCATGTGCTGACGATTATGGTAATAACACGTTTGCGCGTATCGCAGCTTGGAACAATGATACAGATACCTGACCACGGTTTCTTCACCGGTGCCCGCTGGAATCTACCCAACGATCCCGATAGATTCTACAGAGTACCACCATTTCCATTCGTTTCGATTGAGAAATTCTGCTGGAAATTCCTTAGAAAATAAGTTACAACCTCTGCAACTGATTTTCGAATTTGTAGGGGAATGCTCTAAACGTTTCCGACTCACGAGCACTGAATACGTTGGGAATAACTGTACATCGTGTATAGTATGTACACGCGTGGATGTATATGTGTGCATCAAGAAGAAGGTCTAGAAAAACAGTTGAAAGACGTTGCAACTTATAGACCTAACAGGAAATTGATTGCAAGCTGCAAAACCTCCTTAAAAATCGAATATCTTTGCCTTATAAGATAATACCAAATACCAAATACCAATTAATAATAATACCTAATACCAAATGAATGACAGAATATCTCTCATTTTTCGGTGAAAATCGTTCGTTACCGTTAATTTATGATTTTACGAGGCACGAGAGTAGAAGGTGTTTCAAATTTCAGTCGCACGTATTCGTGAACGAAAACTCGCGGACTTATCGCGGGGCTGGAGTGGAGGAAGTTGAAGCAACGCGAGGGAGAGACCAAAGACAGGGCTGGGAGGAGAGGAGGTTCCTTAAACGTCGGATTCTTTGGAATTTTTAATTACTATGCAAACGTGGACAAGCGGCGTAGGGTATTATAATACCGCGTGATTGGTGGTTGAGTATATACTCATCACTATTCATAGGACGAGCACGGTGCTCGGAGCTGCAGGTTCGTTAGAGCTATCCACCCTGTTCCGCATAATGACGTAATTAGCGCGAGCCCTTGGTCCACGGGGCTACCAACTCACCCTTCTCACGCTTTCGTATAATGGCTCTCGCACGAAGTCACCTGAAAGACTAGCGTCGCGTGCACCATTAATCCTCCTGGCGATTAGAGTACCTATCCAGAAGTATCTTCGCTCGAAAGCTTTGTTCCTTGTTACGCGCCGGGATATATTACATCGCGCTGGCTGGAAATTAATCTGACTGGGCCTGGCGCGACGTTTGATCGAGTAACTTTGGCGCGAAATTTCTAGAATTACTTCAGAGAAATAACGTGAACTCTTTGTTTGTAAACGGTTCACAGCTGATATCTTAAAATATTCGCTTGTTTGCTTTCAGCTCGATTTCAATTCGAAATCTCGTTGGTGATTGCACGATCGATGCACATACGAAGACTTTAGCGTCTCAGTACGAAGGAAAATGAACTTGCGCTGTTTTCGAACTGAATTAGGTCCGATTGAAAACCGAGTACACTCGACTCTCTCGAGTCAGTGATTTCTTCTAATTGAAGGAATTCTTAGATTGGAAAAGATAATTCCATCCTTTTTAGATTCGATCGAGCTTGACCGATCTTCGTCGAGCAAA
This sequence comes from Tetragonisca angustula, assembly GCA_036937485.2. Classification (NCBI taxonomy): domain Eukaryota; kingdom Metazoa; phylum Arthropoda; class Insecta; order Hymenoptera; family Apidae; genus Tetragonisca; species Tetragonisca angustula. The sequence continues at coordinate 92,243 of JAWNGG020000058.1, read as the reverse complement.
ATTATCTAGTTTCGCAATCGCGATCTTTCCACGAGTCTTCCCCTATTTAATCAAAATGCTGGGTTTGAACGTCGTTCAAAGTATCTCAACGCGAACGTCGAATCAACATTTTCACGGCGGTCGTCGCTTGTTACACTTGTAATATTAATATAAATAAATAAGTGAAAATATCCATCAACGCTGGAACATCCGTGTCAAAGTATAAACGATTATCACTTAAATGATAATTGAAATAAATAGATTTACGTTCCAAACAAAGATTAATATTAATTTTGCCGATATCTATCAAGCAGTTGTAAAAAACGAAATTCTGAAATTAATCACACAGTGTCAGAATAATAAAATTTGTACAATTTTGTACAAAATAAATAATATAATATAATAATATAATAATACAAAATAATACAAAATAAATAATATAATATAATAATATAATAATACAAAATAACACAAAATAAATAATACAAAATAATACAAAATAGAACATAATACGAAATACAACATAATACAAAATAAATAATACAAAATACAACATAATATAAAATAATACAAAATAAATAATATTTCTTGCACGTTTCAAAACGCCAAACGGGAGAGTGTCAATTGTTTTGATCGCGATTCGGAAAACTCGTTCATGGGCGATGAGACGATATTTAAAAGAGATGAGGGATTGCCTCGACCGGTTGGACGAGTCTCGCGCGGAAATCCAACGAGCTGCCGTTAATTTTAACTGTTCTCGTTGTTCTCGGTTGCTTGGGAGCAGCCAGAATGTCGCTGGCACGTTGGTAGGTGCGCGTAATCGTACGGGCGAGCCACGATGTCACTTCGCGCATGGCTGGCTCCGCGAAACCGTGGTGTTTTGTGGTTCAGCTCGGTATACATCCGCGCCGTGCAGTCACGATTTTCTCAGCTGCGTGTTCTTATCGATAATCGAACGAACGGACGAGTTGGTGAAAGTTTGAGAAACTTGGACCGGTAAAACATGAAAAACTCAGACGGTTAGAACCGACGTATCGTGTTGTATGAGAGGTAGACGGACGAGAATATGCAGAATGTAGAGTGAAACGCCTGTCGCAATGGCACTCTACTCTCGTTGGCGTGTTGCCACGATTAATGGCACAGGATCGGTGTACAGCGAGTCGGGTTTTCATTGCAGCGACTCCTGTTGCTCTCGTTGCGTGCAACGATCGCACGGAGATAACGATTCTTCCGACGCGTTATCGGAGACACAGCGAGACAAGCCGTGCGCGTTTGTCACCCCTCTGTGTTTCACCTTGTCACCCTAACATCCTTAACATCCTTAACGTTCAGTCTCTCTTTACGCTTGTCGTTTCACGCGGAGGAAATTAGCTGTTGCTCTGGCTGCAGTTTCAGTCGTCTGGTCGTTTGACGGGCCGATAGATCGTCGGAGATCGTTCGGAAAGTAAAGATACACGTTTGTACATTTTCGCGTTCCGAGTCGATTGAATTATCGACCGTCGTATATTTACACGGATCGTTACCGGGAGGGGAAATAATCAAACACGAGGGGCTGTTTGCAACGATGACTTTAAATGGTAACACGCGTGGCGAGAAACGCCATTGGTGGACAATCGAGCGCGAAGGGACGCGACATCTGACAGCTGAAGGAAAAGCGACGAGTTGCCAGCATTAAAGCGTGATTACACTCGCGCTTGCGAATAAAGGTGTTATTATACATAATTATACTAACCGAGAAAAACGAGGAGCGCGCAGCGAGGAAGAAACAGCCGGCGCGACGAGTGGCATGAGTGGATTTGACGGGGGCTGATTTCGAAGCGAGCGGAGTGACTCGCCGAGTCGCAACAATTTTCTTAATTAAACGCACAAGTAGACGGGCATATTTTTTTTTTTTTTCGTCACCTCGCAAATCGTCATTGAGTCGGAACCGTCATCGTTTGTTGTTTGCCTTTTTTTCCACTCGCTGCTCTCGTTTCGAGGCAATAAATTCTTTCGCCGCCTGCCGACATTCGCTCAGTCACGAACAATAATTAGTCCCGCGATTCGGACCAGTTTGCGATTCCGTACGAGTGTATACGATTGCTGGTTTGTTTCTTCGAAAGCAAATCGAATGTCCTTTGCCCTCGACAAACATTTCTCGCATCGTCTACCTAGCGATTTATTTACGAAGCGTCGTAAGTACTTGAGATAAAATGATGTAACGTTGGAAATGATCATTCAAATTGGAAACAATAATCAATCGTCAACGTGCATCACGGTTTTGCTCAACAATACGTAGCTTCAATCTCTGGAAAAAATAATATCCTCTAGCATTTTTTAAACTTTCGTAAGAGGCTTTCATAAGATGTGCGGACAGTCTATCCGAATTATGTGAATTATTATTGTCGTATGTGAGTGTCGTTTCTTGACACTGTTTACACTAAATTTTATTCTATCTAAATTATTCTCTTTTTTTACATTATCACTAGATGGCAATGTTTGTTAACTTTGAAAAAAAAATACTATTATATCAATGTCGTATCATACAACACCAAATATATACACGTCATTGTATTCATATATTTATATATCTACGTATATTATATATTTATATTTTATAGATATTACACACATATTTATATTAGATATTTATATTTTATAGATATTATATATATTTATATTTTGTAGATATTACACACATATTTATATTTTATAGATATTACACACATATTTATGTTATATATTTATATTTTATAGATGTTACACACATATTTATATTACATATTTATATTTTATAGATATTATATATATTTATATTTTGTAGATATTACACACATATTTATATTATATATTTATATTTTATAGATATTACACATATTTATATTATATATATATATATATATATATATATATATATATATATATATATTCACATATTATACATCACTGTCATCAGCAAATTATAAAAAAAGGAATTTCGAGATTTAAGTACAATATCCCGTCAGAAGGGCACACAGTCAAGCGCAAAGTGTTAAAATTGAACGATATTACTATTAAATCCCGCTATTCTATCACTCACGTATTTGAAGAATAAAAGTAATTTCCGGCTTCTTCCAACGAAAGTCTCCCGGCGTTAGATCCGTGACGCGCCTCTTGACATTCGAATCGAGTGTGAAGTACGCGTGTAAAGCGAATCGCGTGTAAACGGTCGCGGTCGTTTACGCTAGAATCGTATGTTCCACTGTTTACCGAGTCATCTAGCGTGCTCAGTCAACGAGGTCAGAAACACGATGGTGTTGCGATGCTGATGACCCCTGGCCATCCTCGTGCCTTTCTACCAGCTCCTGGAAAGTCGCGGCCGCGTGTTACTCCTCGCCTCGCTGTGTTTCCTACGCGTCAAGCTTTCTGTCCTTCTCCTCGTGGTTTCCCTTTTCCACCACGCCGCCAGTGTTACAGTGTTTGCACACACTCTGTGTACAAACGACGTGTGTGACTCGAGGCAAGCGATAAAAGCCTCACGACGAATCTGCCTGTCGACTCGCGCAAATTTATCAAAAGATCCTCAAGTTCTGAATCTCGCTTTCTTTTTCTTTTTCTTCTTTTGCAAAACGAAGCTTTGAGTTTCCAAGTAAATTTCTCAATTTTGGAGAGTCTATTATTTGCGGTATACGCGTGGTTTTACTGTGGTTGTGTACGTGCACCGGGAGACGATCACCACCTATCTCTCGCGGAGCCAGCGTTCGTTTATCTAACGCGCTGACAGATACCTGATGGGGCAACTATCCATCGACAGATTCGATCGATTTACGCCACGCTTGATACCGAGCCGTTCTATGGGAAGAAAGAGAGTGAGAGAGAGAGAGAGAGAGAGAGAGAGAGAGAGAGAGAGAGTAAGAGGAGCGGAGGAGAAGAGAGACGGCTGTATCGTCAACTGACGTTCCATGCATTAATGCATGAAGATGGTGTATCGACACACCCTGTCTTGTAAGGGACGATACACAACTGTACGGGCTTATCACACACTCGAGTCGTCACCTGTCTAACAATAACACGCAACTCCCCTTCTCCTTTGCATATTCCGCGCGGAATTTTCGGAATTTTTCATTCAACGATGTCACATTGTGCGTCGTATGACAACGATTTTTTTTCCAACTATTTCCGCGCAGCTTACGTGTTTCTTTCTCGCAAGTGTAGGAAGGGAAACTTGTCGTATTCTCGTGGAATTTTTCAGTCTGTTAAACAGCGATGCACGTCACTCGTGCACGTGGTCCCTCCCTCGGTACTTTGTCGTCGGTCGAGTGCAGTGTCCATATTTGACGTGTTTTGGGAATGGTTTGTTGATTATCATTGATATATTTGAGGACTGAATACAGGTAGGTGGGATGGGGAGTATCCTTTTCGCTCGTGCGCGTCTCGAAAAACGTGAGCAAATATTGTAATGGCGATACAGCCTGGCTACCGACTGTTAATGCGTCTCTTAACCGCTTCTTCTTTGGCGAGTGATCTCACCGCTGATCAACAGAACAACTCGCGCACGATGGACGTGTTCGTACAAGAAACGGGAATCTTTAACTCTGTCCCTTCTGTTAGGCTGGTCGGGAAATAATCGCGCTTCTTACGTTCCGCAACTTTCCACTATACTTTCTTGCAAATTCCTGCGTTAATTAGTACTTTGATCAACCTTCCAAGGACGAGGTATTTAAATCCCCCGTTCGCTAGTAGACGGATTTAAATCGCCAGGCGAAGTTTAATTTTACATGTTTTCGTGTAAATTATTGTAGTTCTTATATTTTCAAAATTAATCGAATCAAATAAAGACTATGTTCTTTTGCAATAATTTATTTGCAATAATACATTCGGCTTTCTCAGATATTATATAGTTGTCGATATATCGAACGTTAGTACTTAGAAAGTTCATGAAATCTGAGATATGTGTGTTTGAAATCTAAATTATTCTATAAAGCTTATCGAATTCTATTCTAATATTTCTCAAACGTGTTTCTCTCCGGAGGGAATCCTTTGTTGAAAAAAAAAGGAAAAACGAAGTTTAATTTTACATGTTTTCATGTAAATTATTCTAGTTCCTATATTTTTAAAGTTCAAATCAAATAAAGACTACGTTCTTTTGCAATAATTTATTTGCAATAATACGATCGGCTTTCTCAGATATTATATAGGTGTCGATATATCGAACATTAGTACTTAGAAGGTTAATGAAATCTGAAATATGTGTGTTTGAAATCTAAATTATTCTATAAAACTTATCGAATCCTATCCTAATATTTCTCAAACGTGTTTCTCTCCGGAGGGAATCCTTTGTTAAAAAAAAAAGGAAAAACGAAGTTTAATTTTACATGTTTTCATGTAAATTATTGTAGTTCCTATATTTTCAAAATTAATCGAATCAAATAAATACTACGTTCTTTTGCAATAATTTATTTGCAATAATACATTCGGCTTTCTCAAACATTATATAGTTGTCGATATATTAGTACTTAGAAGGTTAATGAAATCTGAGATATGTGTGTTTGAAATCTAAATTATTCTATAAAACTTATCGAATCCTATCCTAATATTTCACAAACGTGTTTCTCTCCGGAGAGAATCCTTTAAAAAAAAGGAAAAACGAGACATTGTTATCTCCTATCCCACTTTGCACACCACCATTCGAATTAACCGCCTTCATTTTGTACGCAATTTCCTACGTCCCGCGTAAATGCGATCCCCGGTGCTCGCGACAAGTACCATTCCGTGTCGTATTAACGCTAGAACTACCAAAATGGTCAAAATGATCATCTTTGTTAAATATTATATATATATAAAACGGTATGTTTTTGGAGACTTGAACGATCCTTCGTAAAACGCACAAATAAAAGTTTGTTGTATCCCGTTGTGCTATAAAGATTTTCCGTCTCGTTTACTTCAACGTCTGTGACGATATAATTTTATGCTTCGATCGTCGGTAATTCTAGTGTTAAACGAGTCTCGCTCGCCGGAAAGAGAGATCACAATCGAACCGTCAAATTTATTCAACGCGAAATTAATTGCGCGCGGGCAACCGTAGATCTGCATCTATTTCAGTGAACATTCCGTGATGATGAATCGGCGGGCAGGGCTTTGGATCGTAGAGAACGGAGCCGAGATACGTTTCCCGGCGTCGAGGTGATGGCGCGAGGGTGCAGCGAGCGGGCGATTCGCACACGCCCCTAGCTAGTTAGTTAGTTATTTAGTTAGCGTGGTCGTTTTCTTCGTTATTATCGCGTAGGCGTCAAGGTTATCAAGGGGGATTTCCGCTTGTTAAGGGCTTGCCGCCGGTGGCATCCGGCACGCTCGTACACGACTCGTCGCGTCAATGTGAAACTTGAACTTGAGGGACGCGAGCGCGCCGTTTCCCAAAGGTATTAATGGCGCTTTGTTGCATCGTACTATACTTGTTCAAAAACTAACGTTAGTCTGTCGATTAAGGGGGGCAGTGTGACGGGCGTAAATATTGTGCATACTTTGGAGTGAAACAAAAGTACACGTTTGATTGACATGAGCTTCTGTGGTTTATTTCAACACACTATGAACTATAAAGAGCAACACTGGAAAAGAGAAAAAGTGGGCTCTTATTTTACTTTTTTATCCTTCTACGTAACTTTTTTTTTTTACGTTGCCTATCGGTGTGCATGATTCCAGCCAAACAGGATTAGCTGCAACGAAAAGGCAAAAAGTTCAAAAGTTCAAAGCAATATTCTCTAGGGATTGACGATCCAGCATTTTCATTTTTGTGAAAATTATTATATTTCTAAGACTGTAAACTACTATTTGAAACGAAACAAAAGATCGATTTCTTGAAAATTTCAAATTGTCTTGACACCTTAACGTTTGCAAATTGAACGACTTTGCATTTTTTTTTTTTTTTTACATTTTCCCGTAATTTTAGCAAAAGAAATGTATTGTTGGATACATGGACCAGTCAACTTGACTCAGTACCAACACTGATTGTGAGTCAGTAATAGTCTCCCAACAGTTGACAAATTTACCATAGACGAAATTCTAAAAGAGACGTTCTGAGAAAAGAGCACTCTTTTCCATCTGCTTGTAACATCATCCTTGAGCACCCTCTTAAATACTATTCCTTTACACCAAATCCAACGAAATCCAATATCATTTAATCAAAAGTCACGTAAAAGAATGAAGTGATTTTGTCATTTATTCACATTGATAACTGATCGAAGTATTATTTGGTGAGTACCTTAGCGAGAGAAAGCAGAAATAAATAACTTGGAGCAGTGAGAAAAGGGCGAACGTACGCGATCGTCGAGTAACGATCTTTGGCACGGTCTCATCCGCGACTTGGCATTCGAATCTGTCAGCGGTTAGCATCTCTTGCCAACGAATGGTTTCTATCACGGTGGCACCGGCCGTGGCACGGGGGCAATTCGTCGATGGCCAACGAATCCGTAACGACCTATTGTCTTTGTCGCCGATTGCTCCAGTCGCGACGCCTTCCTCATCGTGTCGCCGTCTGCAAAAAGCACGCCTGTAACACACCGACCGGCCGGTACATAATTAATTAAACGAACGTCCGTTGGCGACAGAACGGTCTGCTTGGCCCTTAACTGACTATTAATTAGAGTTACATAGCTGACCGATTCACCGTGCAAGATTCATTCTGCGCGGTTCGACAAACATTTTTGTGTGAAAAACTGAGACGCAGTACCGTGGGAAAAATCTCACATTTCTGGACCTCTGAGACAACGAACTTGTTTCTTTTCTTTTCTTTTCTTTTCTCCGGTGCAAATGATGCTCGCCGATTGAAACGTGAAAACTCGAGAGTCAAAGATGCCTCGAGCCGCCGTGAACTTGTCCGTGGAAAGTGGTTTATTTGCGTTCGTTGATTGCTGACTTGGAAAGTCAGAAGTGCACAGCACTCGGAATGATATATTGTTTATACTTGGATCTCCACACACCGACGCGTCTCCCACCACTGAATTTCCCACGCGTGCTCCGACTCGCTTAGCAGTGTTTTTCTGTTGTCCCGGCCTGCTGCCAGCGACTTGCCGTCTGGGCCAGTTGCACACGCTTCGCCATTTCCCGAGAATCGCGCGCTTGTCGATGCTCTTCTTCGATCGATCGCCTTCTTCCCCTCTCTTCGCCCTTTATCGCGCAACGTTACTGCCATTGAGAATCGAGTACAGCGACGAAAGAAGCATCGGTCGCGATCGAGTGTCATAACGGAACCCTTTGATCGACTGTTTCCTTTTTTTCTTTTCTTTCTTTTTCTGTAATTTTATACTAATACCGTTACAATGTTTCACGTCGCATTTTCGTTTTTAGAGTTTCGAGACCTTTCAACGGCGAGATTCTGTACACGTTGTAGTTTCATACGTTTCCGTCTCTTGGCTCGTCTAAACTTGGCGCGTTGATCCGCTTCTGATCCGTGTTGGTCTGTTGGTTAGCACGTTCGTTCCCGTTGTGCCATAGAAACATTGTTAACCGACTTGAGAATGTCGCACATTCTGCGTTCGTTTCACGGTCACGGCTATTCGTACGGCACACTTTAACCTCTTGCGCTGGAATGACGTGTCACGCACTTCGAGAATTTTTTGCCCCAAAATTGCAACATTTTCTCAGTTTTAAGTATATTTAAGTAAAACAAACTAGAGCAAATAATAAATTTATTACTTGTCAATAATTTCTATTCAGTGATATCATACTGACGAGTTCAAAAAGAAAGCGACGAATAATTGTGTACGGTTTGGTCGCTCGTTATGGTCCGCAATCAGTTGCCAGCGCAAGTGGTTAACCTCCAAAATTGCAACATTTTCTCAGTTTTAAGTATATTTAAGTAAAACAAAATAGGCAAAGCAAATAATAAATTTATTACTTCTCAATAATTTCTATCCAGTGATATCATACTGACGAGTTCAAAAAGAAAACGACGAATAATTGTATACGGTTTGGTCACTCGTTATGGTCCGCAATCAGTTGCCAGCGCAAGTGGTTAACCTCTTCCGCAAAATTGCAATATTTTCCCAGTTTTAAATATATTTAAGTAAAACAAAATAGGCAAAGCAAATAATAAATTTATTACTTCTCAATAATTTCTATCCAGTGATATCATACTGACGAGTTCAAAAAGAAAACGACGAATAATTGTATACGGTTTGGTCACTCGTTATGGTCCGCAATCAGTTGCCAGCGCAAGTGGTTAACCTCCAAAATTGCAACATTTTCTTAGTTTTAAGTATATTTAAGTAAAACAAAAAAGCCAAGGCAAATAATAAATTTATTACTTGTCAATAATTTCTATCCAGTGATATCATACTGACAAGTTCAAAAAGAAAACGACGAATAATTGTATACGGTTTGGTCGCTCGTTATGGTCCGCAATCAGTTGCCAGCGCAACTGGTTAAATCGCGTTCCTTCGGCTTCTCGTTCTTTCGCGTCGTTCCTTGGATGACACAAGGCCCAGGTAAACGATACGAGTTTGTCGAAAGAAGACGCACGATCTGAAATCGATACTACTTCCAATCCTTCTGGAATCATCAGTTTCGTTTCATTTAAATCTTAATTAAAACTATCGGGGCCGTAGCGCTCTCACTTACAATGATAAATTGGTAATTGGCAAGAAGAGGGATATTTTAATAGGATAGAATACGTCTTATAGATTCGTGTTTTTCCGCGATGGAGCTTTTAGTCGCAATCACGTGCATTCATTAGTTTTTGGTTGACAAGCTGTTTATTAACGCAGCAACGTCCGTGTGTGGATTATGCTAGCTAAGGAGCGACTATGCAAGCTAAAACGGCCTGTACACGTCACCTCGCCGGATAAATTTGACTTGTGAAAGCGATCGATCATCGATCATCGGGCCTCGCCAGAAAGGAAGACTGATCGTTAACGATCCCGCGATATCCTGTTAATTACGAAATTACTGACACGGCTGTTCAACGCGGACCCATGTCTCGACAACATAATTCGACGAAAGCTGACTTCTGCTCGCTACCGACCTATTCCCATTTCTTCTCTACCAGTGGTGGAAAAAACGACGATCGAAATGTGCGCGAATAGTGAACAAAGATAGTAGACCGTAAAAGAGACTAATTTTTTTTGGATTAATCAACCGAGTGATTATCGCTCGTCAATAACTGAAAAGTTAGGAGTTATTAAATCAAAGCTAAAGTCAATAATGATTTATCTTGACTGAGTTTAAAATTATAACGAGTCATCGTAACAAAGACGATACTCTTTCCCCATTTTACATCTGAAATGTAATATGATAACATTACGTGTAATATTATTACATCTTAAATGTATTTGAGGAGCAAAGAAAGTATATATATATAAATTTTTTTCATAAATAATACATTTTTCGTACATATATATGAAAGTAGATGTATTTAAATTTATAATATTACAGGTAGGAAATTTAAAAATGGTCACAGATTTAAAAAAAAAAAGGAGAAATAAAATGTAACATGGAAACAAAAGAAACATTAAATACAATTCCACGATGTCTCCTCGACCCCTAGTTGGACCATAGTCTGCGAGTGATAACTTTTTTTTTTTATATACTGACACGATAATATCTCATTATAGAAATGTAACTTCTAAATGTTAACCTTTAAACTATAATCTCAAAACATAATCTTTAAATTATAACCTCTAACCCATATCAACACACTGTATTCCAAAAGAAATGATTACTTTTTGGTAAAACGTTAGGAAATTAACGAATAAGCAGATAATTTTCGACACACGTTATTACACGACAATTGTGGACCAAGCAACAAGAATTGAAGGTTAATGCGATCAAGATAATAATGTACGCAAGATATATATTGAAAAAAAAAAAGAAAAGTTGAAAATTGACACTTAATAACCCACAATATAATGAACGTAAAACCGTGTTCAGTGTTTCTCAGAGAGAGATTCTTGTCACGCTCGAGTTTTGTCAACAGTCTAGCGACTCCAGTTTTCGAAGCAAACTATTCTGTGAGTGTGAAAACAAGATGGAACGTATCGACGACTTCCTCAGCCGGTACCACAACCAGTGAAATGGCCATTGTTGCTAAGCTACAAAGGGCGAGAGAGCGACGGGAAGCGACAAGCGTCGTAGAACAAAAGGAAGCCGTAAGACGACAGGAAACGATAAACTGGAACATCCTATCGATAGTCGGTGCTCCGGGAACCGGGAGCGGCGTGCAACTGCACGTTCGGTATACGTTCGATGAAGGGAGAAGTCGCGCAAAAAGTGGAATCCTCTCGAGACGGAGGCTAGTAAGTAGCCTTATGTAGGCTGACTCAGGAAGGTACCTGGAAAGCACACGGCGTAAGAACCGTATATATCGGCGTGGCGGCGAGCCGAGCCGAGCCGAGCCGAGCTGGCACTTGCCGGCATCGATGTGCAGAGCATAGGACCTGTTCTTCGAAACCAGCCTCCTCGGCCGCGATACGTCGCGCGAAAAAGCGGATGAAGTAACGAGGCAAAATTACGTCTTGTTACGTCCACGTGGATTCTGCGGATCGATCGAGCTTTCACAACCGGCCGCGCAAAAACCCTTCGAATCTTATCTTTGGCGTGGATGCTCCGATCCTCGTTTCCTCGGGAAGATTTGTTGGGTTCCGAGGAACGACACGCGAGTTTCTTTCGTCCGAGACGATTTTTATTTCGTCCGGTACGTACCTCCGTTGCGCATGAATCGGAATCGGCGCGTTTCTACGTTTGCACGTTAATTCGAGCAATTATTGAATCGCTTCGGTAGCTTCACTGTCAAAAAATCAATTTGCAAAGTTGTCGGAAAGATCGATCGAAATTAATTTGGTAGATAGGTATCGAATATTTCTAACGGACGACCTACGATCAATTAAGTAGGAAATGTTCCACCGCGAGATGCGATGAAAGATCTGTTTTTACACACAAACACACACCCACACACATTTACGTGCATTCACAGAGAAGTTCCCCATCGAGATTACCACTTTCTGTGTGAGCGTCACACGAAGGGGCTGTATTTATGACTCCGTATTACCGATCATCCGAACCCCTCCGGTATCGATCTTGAATGTACACATTCGATCAGCGATCAACGAGCGAGGAAAGGGGGAGAGACACGCTGGGCTAGACACACAGTCAAAGGCCACGGGGGAAGAGTTACACCCGTGTGCACGTGATTGAACGTGGGTTCGCGATTTACATCGCAATCGGAGTCGTAATCATCCCGAAGCGACCAGCGGTGTACACGACTGCAGGAGAGAGTGTAAAAAGGGCCGTGGATCGGCGGAGGATAGACTCTGTACGTGGCCACCACCGTACGAGATCGTTAGCAAAGGTGGAACAACGGCTATGCGAACGACGACCTGGAGGAAGAAGAAGACGAGTACCTACCGACGATTTAACGCGCCTTTGCATCTCCGACTTTTATTCCTCTCGGATCTTTTCCCTCTTTGCTTCCGTTCCTCTCGCCCCTCCAATACCTCACGCGTTCCGTGTTCGTTTCTCTTTCGTTTTTCGCTGACTCCGTCCCTGCCAAGTTCGCGAACGGAGCGTGCTTTCGACAATTTCAAACATCTCACCTTCTCGTGGAAATCTATCTGTCTGTCAAATACTCCGGCGCTTCGAATTATGGGCTAATCTGTATTTCCTGTGAGTGGTCCTCTTTAACCTTTACAGTGTCGAACAACGACGTGTTGCTTTACTTTCTCCCTTCGTTTATTTTTCAATTTTGTCATTGTCATTCCTCACGGAATTCTCGCACCTTTTCTTTTCTTCAAAACTAAACTACTTATCAACTTGACTCGCTTATTAGTTTCTTGCGTCAAGTGCAACTTTTTCGATCGACATCAGAAGGATGATTGATGTTTGTTAGATCGAAACACTCGCTGGATCTGTTACGCTTGGGCATCGATGCTTTAATTTCCGTTTCCAGATTACGTACGAGCAGGGCAATTAAACGAACCATCAAAAATTTCAACTTTCAAATGAACCTTGCCACGAGAATCGTCAAACATCTCATCGCGATTAGACAAGACTAGTCTATTTACAACAAAAGATAAATCTCGTCGCGGGATACCAAGTTCAAACTGGTACAAGCAATACAGCCACGTATTGCGAGTGTGATCGCGAACACCGTCAAAGTTTAGAGAATTCTTCGCGCTGATAATCGACTTTTCAGGTCTTTGGAACGTTCAATTAGAAGCGGAGTGTTCGCGGTCACAGTTGAGCAGCGAGAGAGAGCGCACGTCAGTTTATGGTTCCGCGGCGGCCGCGCGTCTTCTGCGAGAAGGGATCGTAGGTGTCCGTCCGTGGCCATTATTTTTGCGCTTGTTAGAGCATGAAAGTGCACCGTGAATGTATGTTTTCTGTCAACGGTATCGGCATCATGCATCACCGGCTCGAGACGACGCGTGACTCGATAAATCCTGGCCATCTTTAAAGGGACGCCGCGTCGTTTTCTCCACGCTTCGCGGCTTTTCCCTGAATCGCGCCGACGCGACCACGCGACCCGGCTAATTTTCGCGCGTTACAACCCGGAGCAGAAATATTTTGAGCTTTAGGTATTATTATTCAGAGACTGAAACCGAAATATTGCGAGGTTTAGGTATTTGCTCCCATATTATCGTAATATAACCGCTATTTGAGAATAATACCGGTATAAGACGGTCGTACCGGTATTTTCACACGTATTTTATCGATATTTGATGTCCACAATGATAAAAATACCGATACGGTACCGCTTTACTGACGAAAACACATTTTTCAGTTCCCACGTACAGTAACTCTTAGTAATATTCGGACATCGTGCTATTCGATATATTGTTGTGGATTTCGATTGTTTATAATAGTAAATTTGGATCAATTTTTTAATAATATAATAGATCATTCATTATAGTTTATAGTAACATAAATTTTATTTATTTATTGCACATACTTTTCTTAATATCGAACAATAAACTGAACTGTGTCGAAATGTAGCGTGGCAAAAATATTGGGACGTTTGAAGAACTACAATATTTGAACCTGAAAATTGTTAACACAAACGATAATTAATATTTTGTTAGGTGGCCCTCAACTTCAATAATATATCGCAGACGCTTAGGCATATTTCCAGTAATTTTTTTCAAGTAATTTAGCGGGATATTCTTCCATTCTACGATTGATCGTTGTTTCAACTCCACTTTCGATTTATCGACGTACGACAATTAGTCATTTTTCATCGAGAAAGAGGAAAAACTTATCGAGAAATCGGTCATGTTTTAAAATTAAGTAAGAGTATCGTGGCTGATATTGTACGGAGATACAACGACGAATTAGTATTAGAAATAATAAAGGATACGTGTGTAAGCGTCATCAAATTTACTATCGGCAGCTTTATGAAAACATTTAATCATTGTTTCCTTCTCCTTTTCCAATAGATTAATATTCTATTTACCGGTATTATACCGAAATACCGATCTAACATCGTTTCGATAGTATCGTACCGGTATTCGCACCATTTCATCAAACGTAACCGAACAGTAACCTAAGTAAAAATACCGGTATTTTACCGATTCGGCCGATTCTGTTTCAAACGAAGACGATCACGCGGCTGTCTCGATCTCGCGTTCTACGCATGCATCGAATGATCCCTCTCGGAAGAACCGTTCGTGGCAGTTCGAGTGGAGTTCTGCCGCATGCCTGCTTGAATTCCACGAACATAGAATCCGCATCGGCCATTAGCACGGCAGAAAATGAGGGGACATGGGATGGCACCGATCCCGCCGCGCTACGCACCACACATCTGCAATCCGATCGTGGCATTTTTGTCGCTCTAATGGCATTAACTAAATTGCGGTAAAGACCGCTTTGCTTGGAGAGCGGACAACGCGCGGTTCTTGCCAGCGGCCAGCGTGAGCGGAGATTCTGCGGCTGGGCACACGGGGGCATTTGTTATCTTCTCTCATTTTTGCCGAATGCCCGCGATTAGTTAGTTGTTCCGCGAGCACGCGGCCCTTCTTTGTCCCGGTTTCTTTCTTGTTCGCTGCTGCGCGCAACTATCTTGATATCTTTACTACACGCGCGTCGCGGTACGATCTTCGTTCAGAGACCTCTCTTCGGTCGCGCGAGCGATTAGACGGAAAGCTCGGTAACAAAGATTGACGACAAAAACTTTCGTTTCCTCGGAGATCCCTCCGAGCGATGGAATTTTGTCCGAAATCGGAACGAAAATGTCTCCAAATTATTATTGATCGTGTCTTGGAACTTGTCGACGACTAAAGTATAAAGATTGCATCAGAGTGCGGAATGAGTAGCAAACTTTATAATAAAACAGAGGGCAACGAACTTTCATTCGTATATTTTATAAAAATTATTCGAATCGCTAAAAATACAACGTTGGTACAGCTGCAGATTTGTACTTTGGAAAACTAGATCATTTCCAAGTGTTAAGATTTTACGCCGTGTAACGTTGTTGCGTTGTGACATGGTACAATTAAAAATTATACTTTATTTTAGTATAATTTTACTATAATTTTACTAATATAATTTCACTATAATTTTATAGTTTTACAGATATATTCCAACGATGTATTATTGTTGCAATACTGGCTTATGCTCACTGCAATGTTAAACGATATTCGATAGTCGAAAAATCGCTCACGCGTCGATACATAGAGCAGTTCAAATTTGCACTATCGCGCGAATGCTAACAATGCTATTTATTATTACAAGATTCATAAAACTCGACCAGTGTCTATAAACATATTTTTTTACACGCACCAATATTACAATTGAACGTATAGTGACAAAAATTATTAGTTAATCAATACCGAGTAGAACTCGTACTTTTAATTTTTGGCCGCAAGTGGGAAAGTTCTACAAAATTGCACATGATCTTTTAATCACACCTTTGCAATGCGAAAACTGAAAACTTTCAGTCTTGGATCGTAAGATCGAGTCACGTTACGTTTCGTTGCACGTTACGCGAGACATCGTGACGTCTCTATTACGTTCGGAGGAAAAATTTATTATTCTACAAGCTGTGACAACAAACGCAGAACGAACTGTGTTCGCCGTGGCACGGCGTGGTCGTTAACGCTCCCGTTCATCGTTATTTCATTTCGCCGTCGCGTCGAGTCGTTTATTCGTACGAATAAACGTGTAAATATATACGCGCGTATCAAGGGACAGCCGATTACATGCGCGCACGCACAGAAATATATGTACGTACGTGGGCAGACTGATCCCCGGGGACCTTAATGATCGAACATCCTCGCTGCAAATGAACTGCAGGAAGTACCTACTCCGGATCCTAATGCAGCAGAATAGATAACGACGTGATTTGTGCATCTGACTCGGCGGGAATTTCAGGGTGACCGGTAAATACGTGCGTCGAGCAGTGCCTCTTCTGTGTAATTAAATAAAGAGGAAGTTTAGCGGATAACCGATCGTTTCCAATTTAGCGCGGTTAGTCGATCTTTCGAACTCTCGTCTGGCTTTCGTTAACGCTGAGAAATGGCTGAGAAATGGCTGAGAAATGGCCAGCCTTCGACACGCACGAAAATATTCTGCAATATTCTGTAAATCGTAGTTCACATGTTGCGTAATATAATGCAACATTTTATAACCATGTGATATCGCACGGCTAAATTTACAGGTTTATCGTGTATAATCAAGTTGTTTTTGAAAACAAATTGAGTCGATCTCTTTTTTAGAAACACGTGTGTTTGGCATACCAGTGCTAAATATTCGACGTTTTAATCTGTATTACTGTATTTACGCGCGTCTCTAAATTTCCCATAGAATCCGCAGAAAGATGAAATCAAAGTGAGGGTTCTCTAGGCTTCCAAACTGCAGTCGCTGATTTTTAACGAGTGTCAGCGTCTCGTGATTGCGCTACGCACAAAGAGTAATATCCTCTTTTGGCGAGGAACGAGCCTCCGCCAACCGAAACCACAGAGACAAAGCACGATCCAAGCTCGATCAAACGGAAGGACGGGGGGGGGGAGGGGGGGAGGGGACTAAGAAAATACTAACGACGACAACTCACAGAGCGGTGTCGTCTTCTTCTCTTTTCCGCGAGCTTCTTTCTTTTTTCACTTCCGACGTCTCGCGGTCTCCGCTTTCGTCGTCTTACATATTTTTCGTACAAGAGAAGGCAGACGCTCGCTAATAGAATTCGCAGTCCTTCATTTACTCGTTTCCCCGGCCACGCCAATTTTCTCTCGTCTCAGCGGGCTCCTCTCTTATCAAAACAATCCGATTCGCCGCGAACGCCCGCAACCAACGTGACAACCAACGCGAACGATGCCCCGTCCTGCTGGCAGAAAATGACAAATTCCATTCGCGTTCTTCTCTGTGATTACGTCAGTCGTTCATTTTTCATTACCTCTCCCTTGAAACAACCGGTTTCCCCGTGGATGGACAGGCTAGGAATTTTTCACGGACCACGACGCGGTGTAACCATAAACCAGATCGACGATCGTCTCGCGGAATCGTTTTGTCATTTTAGTCGATCGTTGGAGATGATCCCGCCGTCTTAACGATCTAATAATCGAGCGAGGAGGACTCGCTTTTTGCGCACTTGCGTACATATATACGTACGTACGTACGTACGTATGTACGTACGTAGAGAAAAGGTGAAGAACGACCGAGTGCCACGAACCTCTCTCGCCAGAGCAAGAAGTTAAGCTCGTTGACATCGCACTCGTGAGGTCAGTCAACCAGAGTTCGATTCCCACCGATCTTACTTTCGTACTTAGCCACTCTCTTATTCAACCGTCGACGACTCTCGACCGTACATCGAGAAGTGTGCGCACTCGTCGCGTCCGTGTAATCGTTACGATCGCGAGTCACGTGGTGTTCACGCGCATTTCATTCGACACTGTTACCTATTAATTTGTTACGTGCTGCCGATTTTCCGTATCAACCACACCGGCGCAGCTAACGTTCGAGAAGATGTTGACAGTGGTCGCTAACTTGTAATTGTTGGTCAAACTTTTCTAGTGAGCTCTAAATGACGCGCCACCAAATTCTTTTAACAACAAAATATTGTTTATAAATGGTAAACTTGTAAGAAGGACAAAATGACTCGCTTTTCAGTGAGATTTGTGAGCCTGTTTGCTCTTGACCAATTTATTTCTGTCTAGGGTTGACGAGCGTTGTAGCGAGAGTCATCGAGTTCTATAAATTCTCGTCGGTCATTCTCGATCGGTGTTTATTCTTAATTGATTTTTAATGGAAGAGAAAGCTTGTTTGCATCTATAGGTACTTTCAAATAGACATATATGTATACTATATTTGCGTAAACTTTCTGAGGTTTGGAAAAGCTCTTCCAAAAATTTATCAAGTCAAACGTCACTTGTAACAGGGG
Organism: Tetragonisca angustula; assembly: GCA_036937485.2. Taxonomy (NCBI): domain Eukaryota; kingdom Metazoa; phylum Arthropoda; class Insecta; order Hymenoptera; family Apidae; genus Tetragonisca; species Tetragonisca angustula. Next base: position 73,948 of record JAWNGG020000058.1, on the reverse strand, counting down.
GGGGGGGGTATTAAATTTTGCTTTTGAAAAACCAAGAGAAATTGATCGGGCAATATATCGACTAAATTCTGAAAATAGAGTTAATTTCAATATTTTTGTATCTTGTATTTTTCATTTTATTTGTTATGAAAACTTGCGCTATGCGATTGGCTGTGCCTGGCCTAAATTGCTAGAGAAGAACTATCGAAGAGCTATTATAGGACTGCTCCATATGTCAGCATATTCTGTCTTATCTCAGAGAAAAGAGAGACGGTAGTGAATTCTGTTCTTCGTAATATAAATATAAAATTATATTGCATTATATTATATTATAATATAAATATAAAATTATATAAAATATAATTTTATCCTTTATAAATATGAATTTGGTTTATCGCAGAGACAAACGGACTAGCGGATTTTGTCCTTTGCAAACAAGAGTACGCAGAGAAAAGAGAGACAGTAGTGAATTCTATTCTTCGTAATATAAATATAAAATCATATTGTATCATATTATATTATAGTATAAATATAAAATTGTACGAAATATAATTTTATCCCCTATAAATATAATTTCGGTGTATCGCAGAGGAAAACGGAGGCACTAGCGGATTTTGTCCTTTGTGAATAAGAGTTCGTAGAACATTTTATTATACTAGCCGTCTGTGTACCAGTGTTGAACTAATATCGATGCTATAAGAATGGTTGGTCGCTCGAGTCGCAGTTTTCTGCATTTTGTCGTTTGAAAAAAATGCGTGGTGCTGGGTGCAGGGAAGCGTATCAACGCTCATAGAGAAGGTATCTGGGAACGCGGATCGAAAAGGAGTCCCACCTTGATCCACATCGGTGGAACGCAAACCTACGGCGTTCGTGGAAGAAGTTTTACAATGGCGTAAACGCGAATAAGCGACCTCACCGCGTAATCTCCTCGCTGCGGTTTCACGTTGTTGCACGGTATTTTCCGTCAAAGCGTGACCAAAGTCCCCTCCTCCCCCACCCCTCCCCCGCGTAACGGAAGTTCGTATTCAATTTTCAAATCAGAGATCTCGTCTCCCTGCAGCGGAAAATTAAGCGGCGTGATCGCCGCCGAGTTTTTGCCGTTGGTTCGTTCCGATCACTTTTCCAAACGGCGCGGGCGAAAAAACCGGCGTCCAGACAACTGGCAAATTGCCGACACTTTGCGGCCGTCTGATTTTTCTCTCATTCGAGGATCGAAGAACCGAGAAAAGTAGTCTTTCCAACCGATTTGTTTCAATGAAACGTTTCTCCCTTGATCGCTCCCTGTGGTACGTTCGCTTTGCGAATTTTACTCAACTTTACTCCTACGGCTGCGCTGAATTTTTTCTCAGAGCTACAAAGAAATTTACGCAAAGACATCACACCTACAACTACAGATTGACGATGAATTTATCAGCGTTTCAACAAGTACGTTTTGTAACTTTGAAGTAGCAACGATTCGAAATACGTTTGCACTTGTGTGTATAAAAGCTCAAATATGGAATTCCATGAATTAGATTGCATTTCGAGCATTTTATTTTACAACACCCTCGTCCGATGATGATTTACCACTAAATTCATCGTCGCTGTCAGTAACATTAATTTATTTTTAATATCAGTGTCTGAATCTAATAAAGAATCTTCGGATCTAATGCCAACGCTCTATTATATTTATAGACGACATATATAATCTCCTCTTTTCTCAAGATTACATATTCTAAAAGATAATTGCAAAAAAAAAAAAAAGAATCCAAGTTCGCTCCGTTTCACACAGTTGTCAGTTGTGTTACGAAATAAGACAAAAATGTCTCGACTGATAAAACTCGTAGTTTTACACGCTCGAATGATATTACAATCTGGTTGAGGGGGGGGAGAGCGGACAGAACTGAGCGTAATAGCACGGCATAGCTCTGTAATTATTTCATCGTATCGTTCTCCGTACAGAACCACTTTTCTCGCTTGTGAGTACTCGCGCGTCCAGATACCGTATGATTTTCTGCAGTCACAGCCGTGGAACCTTGACGGTATTAGCAATTGACGATTAATGTACCGTCATTCATATCTGTATTACGTCGTCGTCCGAGTCTAGCTTTCCCCGCGTGCTCTCACGTTCGTCTATAAACGAACGGCGAATGATTTCCTCCGGGCTTGGAACGATTTCGTCGAGCGCGTTCTTGCGCTTTATTGCGAGCAATGAATTTACCTGTTTGTTCGCATCAGCGAACCTCTCTCGGGGCAAAAGTTTCTTTCGTTCCCCTACCTGACGTACACACGCTGTAAATTGATCCACCCACGAAAGAAAGAGAAAACACGTTAATGCGTACTTTCGTTATGTGTAAAAAAAAAAAAAAAATAGAAAGAAAGAAAGAAAGAAAGAAGAAAATTGATGCGTATGAATGGTATACCGGATCGAGGAGAAAAACACGTGGTAGGACGAAGAAAAACACTTGGACGGACCTGTTTGTCGGGAGACGGAGCCAACTGGTGGTAAAACGGAGTAGACGGAAATGTCATTGCCACGCTTCGTTGCGACAGAGAGAAGAGGAGTCGGGATTCTTTCTTCTTTTTTTTTTCTTTTCCTTTTTTTACGAAGGAAGGAGCGAGGGGGAAAAAAGAGGAATCCAGCAGCAGCCACATGGCGCTATGCAAACCCCATCGTCGTAAACTGTCAGCGATACGGCTTGCGTCCTGTTAGCGAAGAGGAGCCTCCTTCCTCTCCTCTTCTCACTCTCCTCTTTTTCTGCCCCCCACTTACGTTTTCTTGCGCCGTTCCCCTCGTCGTTTTTCTCCCACTGGTGGCTTTTCGAGCGGGCTTTTACCCTTTCGTACGATATGGAGAGAGACATCTGTCCGCCAAACTCGCGTGGTTGACCCCCTTCCATCGACGTGACACGGTCACTTTGAAACTCTTCTCCGAACAGCTTCCATGCTGTTAACACCCAGAACTATCAAAGTGGTCGAAATGCATTATTAACCTCTTGCGCTGAAATGACGTACCACGCGCGTCGAGAATTGCTTTGCATTTACAAAATTGCAATATTTTATCAGTTTTAAATATACTTAAGTATAAATTCAGGCAGAACAAATAATTTCTATTCAGCGATGTCATACTAACGAGTTCAAAAAGAAAGCGACGAATTATTGTATACGGTTCTGGTCACTCGTTATGGTCCGCAATCAGTTGCCAGCGCAAGAAGTTAACCTCCAAAATTGTAATATTTTTTCTCAGTTTTAAGTATATTTAAGTAAAACAAAATAGGCAAAACAAGTAATAAATTTATCACTTGTCAATAATTTCTATCCAGTGATATTAGTTGCCAGCGCAAAGGGATTAATTTCCAGAATTGTAATATTTTCTCAGTTTTAAGTATATTTAAGTGAAACAAAATAGGCAAAACAAGTAATAAATTTATCACTTGTCAATAATTTCTATCCAGTGATGTCATACCGACGAGTTCAAAAAGAAAGCGACGAATTGTTGTATGCGGTTCTGGTCACTCGTTATGGTCCGCAATCAGTTGCCAGCGCAAGTGGTTAAACTCTTGCGCTGAAATGACGTGCCACGCACGTCGAGAATTGTTTGCCCCAAAATTGCCATATTTTCTCAACAGTTTTAAGTATATTTAAGTATAACCCAGGCAAAACAAATAACAAATTTACTTCTCAGTAATTTCCATCTACTGATGTCATATCGACGAGTTAAAAAAATAAAGAAAGCGACGAATTATATTGTATACGGTTCGGTCACTCGTTATGGTCCCCAATCAGTTGGCAGCGCAACTGGTTGAATGATCTTTCGTAAAATGTCAAATAAATGAAAGCTTGTGCAAGTTATCGTTACCACAAAGCTTTTCTATTTTTTTTACTTTAATTCCTCTGACGTTGGAAATGTACGGTAGTGTCCAGTGTTAAATACTTGGACACAATTTATGCGAAATTGCAATTGAAACAATTTATAGGAAAGATTATATTACTTTTTGTAAGGAAATTCGATGCTTCGTAGAATTCTACGTGGAAGGAGAGAAACGTGAAACAAATGCAAAGGAAAGAAATGAGGTTGCAGTCTGAGGACGATGAATAATGCTCGATTAAACGATGAATTCGATACGTGGACTCGATGTCGGACTCTTGCTAATTGTCCTTTCGAATACTCTCACGTTCGTCTCGTTCCTAGTAGTAAGTAGCTGAGTTTCGATCTAACTGATCGTTAAATGCCATTTCGGCTACGTTTCGTTTGTTCCTACGATTTTTCATCATCCCCGTTCTCGTTCTCCGATTCGAGGTGAAATCGATCAAAATTCTTTCTCAATTCCTTTTTCCTTCGTCGCCTGATTCCTACAACTCTGCGGAATTCATCGGACAAACGCAGCGAAAGGTGCCAACGTGTCTCAGACCGTCTCGATTTTCACACGAAAATTTCTCTTTCTCACGTCTGTATGTCGTTAGAGCGAAGGGAGCCTGCGCGTCCATTCACAGTCGCGACGCGCTCTCAGAATGTTAAACTTAACGACGTATCATGAGCCCATTAGCTTATCAATGAGCAACCCCTTGAGCATGGGGGAGTACGAAAATAAACCGTGGTACCCCGTGAGAATTCAGCCACCTTTCTCCGCTCTCTCTTTTTGTCCGGTTTGCTCTCTCGCATACCTTCTCACACTTTGGATCGCGTTAAAAGCGAACAGGCTTGCGTTGCACATGGCGACCGATCGACGTCGACGGCAAGGACAAGCGTGTAAAAACGTAAACTCCCCGCGCCATGCTCGAAAAAATTGTGCGTAACGCAGTTTCTGATCCTCGAGAGCGGCCGGTGTTTGTTGTTTAAACAAACGATGCTGTGGAGCATCTCCTACGTTAGTTACATTCTCGGAGAATCTCAAGAACTCTTTTGTCAGAATTTCTCGTGAGAATTTACGGAAATCGTTTTGTAACCGGGTGGAGAAGACGTGAATGTGTTTGACACTCTTTGGGTGTCACTTTGACGATTATTTAAAAATCGTGCATGTTTGGTACACAGGGCGTTACTTTACCGACTGTTGTTTAAAACTTTTAAGAACAAGCAAAAAAACTGTCGTGTAAAGTTTGTTTAAATAACTTGTCTTGTTACAGAGAATGTAACGTGAATACGTCGAAGTTTAACGATCTGGAGGGCGATCGTTTTCGAACGATGAAATTTAGAAATTTTCAACGACAAAGTAACTACGAACGATCTTGCGTATTTTTTTCATTCGTATAACAATGGAGAATGTCTCAAGGGCAACTTGATTCTTTTTAAATCAGACCATACATCTTCTTATTCGTTATTATCGACAGCTGGTTTCAATGACCTACAATGTCGCACCATTTCTTTCAGTTAGTCCTGAATATGAAAAAATTGTTAATACTACGTAAGGCACCTTTTCATACTGAGCAGCTTTTGTGTAAACATTTTTAGCTTCGACACGTTCCGAGATATTTCACTGATACTCACAAGGAGAGGTCACAGCTGTTGGGTCGTCGATTTTAATGAAATTTGGTCTGTCTTTTTCTGATTTCCATTATACTTTGGTCCTTGACTAAATAATTTCAGACGACTCGTCGTTGCGTGACGAATTCCTGGCAACGCTCGATCTCGCGTACCTTTCTGGGCGTGCCATTTCTAGGAAGCGGAAACAACGATCGTTCTAGATCCGGACGCGGCGCTTTATCTTCCCTCCGCGTTATCGTCGGCCGGGTGTAATGTTTGAACAGGCTCCACGCGACTTGCTCGCGCGATCCGTCAGTTTTCCAGTTTCGTGAACACGTACGTACGTATATGCATACATACATACATACATATATATACACACGTGCGTGCAAGGTTTTCTCGTTGCAGCTGCACGAGGCACGAGAGTGTTCCGGAGCTGCGGTCATCCGCAAGTCGCGTGTTAAAGAAAGCAAAACTCGTCGCCCCGTAGAATGGTACCGGCGTTTCTTTTTCGTTTTTCTCCTCTCTCGCGAAGGAACGATCCTTTTCTCCGCGGTGTCGTCGTTGTCGTCGACGTCATCGAGGTCGCGTTTACGATCGACGACCGCACGGGCCAGCGAGCGAGTGTTACGTTTCAAAAACCGCAGAGGCCACGCCGACACGTCGTTCCACGATCGCATGGGAACGCGTTTCATTCTTCCTTTCCCTCTGTTTGGATTCCATTCGATCCGCCAGGCCCTCGCAAAAATTGCCGCGGTGATCCCCCCCCCCCCCTCCTTGAATTGCCATCTCGTCGAAGATATTCCAGAAAAAGGGACTTCTCTTCTGTTGCCTTTATTCCCTCGTACGTACGTACGTGCACTTTCGTACCTTCGAGAGATACCACCCGGCTCGAATTGGCCAATTGTAAAAGAAATAATCGTTTTCAATTGGCAGATATTTGAAATATCTGTCTGAAGTACGGAGGCGAAAATTCGACTGTACTTTGATCTGTTCCTCTGTCGATGAATTTACGAAGTAGCGCGTCAAAGAACAAATTCAGGAAAGTGCGTCTAATTAGAAGCTAACGAGGGGTGATGGCCGGTCGAGGTAATCGGATATTCGGGCAAATGATGGTTTTTCCTCCAGCTTCGTGTGTTTATGGAGGCCAGCCACCCCTGCAGAGAGCAAGCAGCTTCCGAACCCGCAGTCACATTATCCACGTGGGAAGCTTTACCACTTACCACCTCTCTCATTCATAGATAGAGACACTTCACTACCTTTATCCACCACCTTATCCTTCTTCAACCGAGCTCTTGATTGTCTCCGCCGTGAATGCGGAATGGTCATCGATCTCGTCAACAGACGAGAAATCGGACGCCTGCTCTTTTGTTCGTCCCGAGCGAATCGATCATCGATAAAGAGGCGCACGCTCGGAACTTTCAAGTATCCGTTTGTTAGCTATCTTCAACGCCAAAGTTGATTCGATTACCCTCTGTGAACGAGCCTCGCACGTTTGAAATTCTTGGGTTCTGAATTCGTCTTAACGCGAGGAGGAACCCTCGACCCAACTATGAGCTACGTACGTATTAGTTTCATTTTTGTACGTTTCACGGGAAAATGTAATTACGATTTCTTGACGATTGTTAATTTCCAAGTATCGATGGCAATACGTTAGATTGGTAAGTCAAGCTGATTTTCTTGAAAACGAAGCATCGGACGAAAAAATGTTGCTCTCTTTCTTCGATTCGTTTCTTTTCGTAGAGTCACTCTATACACTATTACGAACCTTGTATAATTTACACGGGATATATTTGACATATGATATGAATATAATATAAATAACATAATGTAAAGATATATTTTTATATATCTTTATATATAACAATGATGGCGAACCTATAACCCGCGGATCAGACACTGACCCACGCAGTTGATTTTTATAAATTTATCATATATATAAAAGAATTTTAATTATTTTTCGAACTGCCCTTTTCGAAAAATGTTAAGAAAATTACAAGTGTTCGGTTAGAGCTTAAAAGTGAGAAATAAATGCACAATTGTGTTTTACGGAGGATTTACGACTTGGTTATGTGTACATATAGGTATCTTGAGTCTTAAATGTTATACGAGTTACTTGTGTCGGAAAAATTTTATAGCGCTTACGATTAAACAGATGTAATATACTAGAAAACACACTAGATCTCAGATTCTCAGAATGGGTAGCTTTGCTAGTTTTTTATATAATAGGCAATAAAAAATATTAAGAAATAAAGTATATATATCTAATGTATAGTGCAGGGGTGACTGGGCACGATGTCACCCCTTTCATATCAATTTTTTAACGTCGACATTTATTTTTTGCTCTTCACTTGCAAAAGTAAAAGTTGCGAGACAAAAAGGGAAACGTAAACTTTCCAGAGGATTATAAAAGTGAGAACCAAAGAAAAGTAGTTTTTAACCATCCTCCCCTCCCCCTTTCCAAGTGCTAATACTAAAAAGACTAACGAACAAAATTTGACCCACTTCTCAGAAAGGTTCGCCGTCACTGATATATAATATAATAACATATATTTATATTATGTATCTTTTTCCGATTTATTTCTTCTCGCAGAATCACTCTATGTCCAATTACGAACCACCCTGTACATCTTGCACGGATGTATGTTTGTCGTCAAGTGACAAATATCTGGAACGCATCCCTGGCAAGAGGCGATCGATCGGAGGTGAGAGGCGCGTACCGCGAAAGAAAGGAGAGGGTACGAGCGGTTGGGATTTAATTAACACGCAGCTCAGTGGCGATTGCTCAATCAAGGACTATCAACCGGCGGGTTTCGAGCGCCTGGTCCCCTGCAGACACCGTTGGTCAACGCTGAGCAGAGTCACGATCCGATCGCGACATCTTCCGATTCCCTTGGATTCTTATCTCGTTTCTTAATTGATCGCGTCCGTTGACCCTTAATTATTCGACGATCCGCCATCGGTGGGGTTTGACCCTCGGCCCGCAGCCAGCCCTTTCTCCTTTCCCTTGGTAGCGACGATTCCGAAGCGTTACGACTCGCCTCCTACACCTTGCCGCCACGCTAGAAGAAACGGTTCGCTCGTCCGCTCGCTTGGCTTTCTGTCGGTGCGACGCGCTCCCGCTCTTAATGGATGCTAATTCGACTACCGTATTGCGGTGCCGTTTCTTAATTAGCGGTCCTCACGAGCGCCGACTACGATCAGTGTCCCGAGCTAATTACACGCTCCTAGATCCTCCGGCTACTGCCATCCTCACTGGGGATCCTGAGGGGATCCTGTCCTCCTCCCCTTTCTTCGCTTCTTTGCTTTTTTCCACCACTCGTCGTTCTGCTGTCGCGACGTTTTTCTCTGCCATTCTCGCCGTTTCGAGAGTACGTTGGTCCAACTGCTCCAACAGAGAGAGAGAGAGAGAGAGAGAGAGTTTTCGAGGGGCCAAAGAAGCTTCTCTCCCCTTCGCAAAGAAAGAGAAAAAGAGAGAGAGAGAGAGAAAAAGAGAGAAAGAGTCAGTCCATTAACATTCGGCGCGGCAAATTACAAGCCGAGACACTAATGGACCCAGCACGGGCGGTCCTCCGTCCATTGATGGTGGGTGGTGATGGTGATGGCGATGCTGATGGTGTACCGGTGATGGTGTGGTGCTGTTTGCTGGCAGTCGTAACGCTGATGTCGGTACCTGCACCTCTCTCTCTCTCTCTCTCTCTCTTTTTCCTCCTCCTCTCTATCATTTCGCGGGGCCAGGTTGAAGATGAGTTTTCGTGATACCGCGGTCGTCCTCGGTCTTCCTCGAAAAAGCACGCGACAAAGCTCCGACAGATTCCACACCCCCGTGCTCTCCCGTGACGTTGCTCTCCAGATAGTTGCACTTTATTCCTTTCATTTTTCTCCAGTTTTACGAAGGTGACAGTTTCGGAAAGCGGTCGTTTCGGTTTGAAGAAGACTTTTGGCGCAACTGACTGCGGACCATAACGAGTGACCGCATACAATAATCACTTTCTTTCTCTTTTAAATTCGTCGATACGATATCACTGGATAGAAATTATTGACAAGTAATAAATTTATCATTTGCTTTGCCTATTTCGTTTTACTTAAATATACTCAAAACTAAGAAAATATTACAATTTTGGAGGTTAATCCCATTGCGCTGGCAATTGATTGCGGACCATAACGAGTGACCGAATCGTATACAATAATTCGTTGCTTTCTTTCTCTTTTAAATACGTCGGTACGATATCACTGGATAGAAATTATTGAAAAATGATAAATTTATCATTTGCTCTGCCTATTTTGGTTTACTTAAATATACTCAAAACTGAGAAAAAATTACAATTTTGGAAGTTGACCTAACCCCTTTACGCTGACAGCTGATTGCGGACCATAACGAGTGACCGAACCGTACACAATAATTTGTCGCTTTCTTTCTCTTTTAAATTCGTCGGTACGATATCACTGGATAGAAATTATTGACAAGTAATAAATTTATCATTTGCTTTGCCTATTTTGGTTTACTTAAATATATTCAAAATTGAGAAAATATTACAATTTTGGAGGTTAACTCCTTTGCGCTGGCAACTGATTCGCGAAGCATAACGAGTGACCGAACCGTATCCAATTATTTGTCGCTTTCTTTCTCTTTTAAATTCGTCGGTACGAGATCACTGGATAGAAATTATTGACAAGTAATGAACTTGTCATTTGCTTTGCCTATTTTGTTTTACTTAAATATACTTAAAACTGAGAAAATATTACAATTTTGGAGGTTAATCCCTTTGCGCTGGCAACTGATTGCGGACCATAACGAGTGACCGAACCGTACACAATAATTTGTCGCTTTCTTTCTCTTTTAAATTCGTCGGTACGATGTCACTGGATAGAAATTATTGACAAGTAATAAATTTATCATTTGCTTTGCCTATTTTGGTTTACTTAAATATAACTGAGAAAATGTTGCAATTTTGGAACAAAAAAAATTCTCAACATGCGTGGCACGTCATTCCAGCGCAAGAGGTTAATCCACGACCGGCGTAATTTATTCGCGCCGAGTTTCGCGATTTTGATCTTTGAGACCTCGATCCACCATCTCGTCGGCGATTCATGCTTCTGGAGGTCGAAAGCCGAGAACCAGCAAGATCGGTTGTTCCGTGATCGTATCAATCACACGCGACTTTCCCGCGCTCGCTTTCGATATTCGTGTCAATCTCGAGCGCTCGCCGCTGTCGCTTTCCTTCGTTTCGCGCGAGATGATAAAATACGCGAGGACCACTCTCTCGAGATCGAGCCTCTCGCGAAGCTATGGCCGCGACGAAGTCTACCCGCCAAGAGGTTAGAACGTAGGGTCGGGGCCTTGCGATGCATGCGGCGACTTTGAGCGATCGATCGGGCCGAGAGTGACGAGAAATTAGCGTCGTTTCGCCGAAACGAAATGGAACGCGCGGTCCATCTGCGGTCACCGAGCGTAATTGGCCGTGTTGTCGAGCGGCGGCCGACGTAAAAAAGCATCGATATCGGGAGCGGACGAGCGGTTAATGCGAGCTACCAAGCGTGTTGCTGCTGGCTTACGAGCCACCGATGCCAACAGCTGGTCGCCTCGCGTACCTCTTCGCGATCCCCCGGGGGCTTCTTGCGCTTCTGCTTTTTACCCCGTCTCTCCTCCCTCCCCCTCCCTCCCCCTCCTCGTCGTTCCCCGAGTAATTCGAGCTCGTGCCAAAAGAAGTCGGGGAATTCGCCGCGGCGAAACGCGCTCGAATTTGATGGTTCCGCTCCCAAATCCGACCGTCCCGACCGCTGACGTCGTTACCTTTATTTGTCCTCCACCGTTTCTTATTAACCTCCTTCCTGGTCACGTTCTCTTTGCCTTTTCTCCCTCGGTCTCGCTGCGCGTTTCTTCCCTTTCGTTTCTTTCGTCTTCCCTTTTCTTTCCTTTTGGTGGCGAAGCGTGGTTATCGACCACCGAAATTCGCTTTCCCCGTGACCGACGATGTGTCCAATTTCTTTCTCTACGTCTCCAACCCCCAGCTCAATTCTGTTTCTTCCATTCGCGAAAGAACGAGACACAGAAAGAGAGGGAAAAAAGGAAGAAAAAGAAAAAATGGAACTGACGACAAATTTCTTGTCGTTTCCGCCAGTGAGTGACAATTTCGTTACTTGGTTTTCGGTCGGTCACGATTTCACCGATCGTCGCGAAGCCGCAATCTTCGAAAGACCCGGATGTTTTCGCGCGAGATCCTCAATTTGCGACGCCGCGGCTCGTTTCGTTCGCGCTTCGGTTTCCGTTTGGCGATGTTATTACGGTCTAAAGTGGACGGTGTCTTAATGACACCGGCGGCCGCCATTTTGGTGCTAAGTGGCGCGCATTATCGGCCCGGGGATGAGTCTCTAGAGTCACTTTCGTACTTTTTCTTTTTTCTCCCTCTCTCTATCTCTTTCTGTTTCTTTTCTCTCTCTCATCCTCTCGGTTCCTTGTTTCCCTGTTTGTCGTCCTTCGTATTTCCGACCGGAGAACCGGCCGCAAACGACGTTCGTCGTTTCATCCCATTGCTCGCTCTTTAAGACCGGAAATTCGATTACGGTACTCGAAGCGTTTCTAAGAAAGAACGGCCCAAAGAAACGGTGTGATTTGGAATGAAACGAGCACGATGCGAAACCCTCGTGTTATTTCGGACGTACAAACGGGTACGTATGTCGGGTCGGGCTGCAAAAATTTGTTCAATTTCTGTTTGGAAACTTGTTCCTTTCTCCCTCGTTTTGATTTGTCGATGCAGTTTTTCAGTTGATACATTTCGATTGGTTGATGCAACTTTCTGTCGAAAATCAAAGACAATGGTTCTGTCGTTGCGTTTTCTCCAACAGAAGACCACTCGATGTTTTCTTTTGCCAATTGAAAGGCGATCGATCGATCAAAAATCGCGGAACCATTCGTCACTCTCCCGAAACAGGTAATCCCGAAAGATATTAGGATAAAATTCGCGGGGAATCGTGGCTCGCCGACGAGTTCATTCGAAATCTACGAAACGACAACGCGTCTTGTTAATTGCCTCTGAACGAGCTTTCCACGATCGTAATAAAATTTTTAGTACGCCCAGCTCGGTTACTCGCCGAATTCTTTCGCCGAGCAATGCGACACGGACGATAAAAACAGTCTGGAAAGGAGAGGGAGGTCTACTCTCTATGTTGTGAGAATTAAATAGTATCGAGAGAAGCGTGAAACTTGTAAATCCTTTGGTATCTCGAGAGGAATTTCTTCGTTCTCCAAGTACAGGTCATTCTTTTGTTTCAAGAGAGAAAATCATACGTGAAGTTCCAATAGGTCGTTGTAAAGGGGAAACTACAATCCTCAAACCTATGGTAAATTTATGAACTTTCTCTCACTGTATTTATTAAAATTTTCCAGAAGAAAGTTCACCGAAGATGCAAAGATGCTTGTTCGAACGAAAGATCGACCAAAGATCCCTGTGAAAGTAGAAAAGCTTTCAGCCCATTTTGCTAATTTCTCAATTTCTTTCTTTTTTGTTTAACGAAGTTTCACGACAGTTTGAAATGTCGAACATTTTGCACTTTCGATCAATTTGCACTTTCTGCGTACGAAACGCAGTTGCTTAACGAACGCGGCGAGAATGTCTGCAAATATTGTTCCGTTTAATTAATCGTGTGAATAGGAGGCGAGAACTAGGAAGAGAGCACGGAAATTGACATGGAACCAGCGCGCGGTTTACACTCCCACGTAGCTGGATCGGCATGATTCATCGGCGTTGTCTCAATTGTCTTATTTCGCCGAGTAGTGAAAGTAGGCAAAAATTTCGTTTCGTAGCCTGCTGGATCGAGCGAGCGGAACGGAATCACGCGTGATTTGTAGCGAGTTCTGGCCACCTGTCGTCCTCTGCGATTGTTTGTCGAAAAGATTTTCTATTTTACCGGCCAATTAGAACCCATCTACGAGACATTATAACGCATTAGATCCCAGAAATAGGTTCATGCGCCACGAGTTGTTTGACTTATTAGTTAACGCTTGTATAATATCCTTCCGTAGAGACTTGCCACTTGCTGGCTAACGTGTTAATTTCAAACCACTACATTCAGTTTGCGATCACGCCGCGAGATTGTTATTTACGATCATTAAACGTGGCACGATGTAAAATATTAATCTGTTTGATATTTAATATTCATCTTGTTATTGTCCATTATTTTATTTGTTTCATTGAAATAATATTGAATCACTCCGTGAAGATCTCCGCGCCTTTAAAAAAATTGTACTGTGAAACCTCTACGCGTCTAGTCCAAATTAGAATGAAAATTCTTTTAAAGGCGCTCTAGCTACAATTTCGCAAATACGAAATATATGTAATTGAATTGCAATATTTTTTTTTTTTTACTGTTCCACGCACACGGTCACGTAAAATTTTAATTTTCTACGTTTTCTATTTGCGGTAAATCGATTTTCCTTTTTGCAACCTTTGATCGTTATGCTACTTTGTCCATGCCGTACGCGCCGTATCGAATCCAATATCAACCACGAATGAGAGTCTTCGAGGATACTGTTGAGACTATTTTGTTGCGGAATTAGTTACGAGCAATTTACATGGGAACGTAAGTTGGCAATGGAAGGGTAATCTTTGGACCCGCAAATACATTTTTAGAAATGTTTAAAGAAATTTGGAAGAATGTAAAACTCAGTTCGAATTGTCTTGTTTATCTTTGAAGATCTGATCTTCAGAGACCTTTGGAAAAATTGGAAAATTTGAAAATCAGATCGAATCGTCTTTGTTTGTCTCGTTCTTTGAAGCTTCGATTAGAAATCATTAGAAAAATTGGTAAAATCTACAAATCAATTCGACTTGCGTCTGTCTTTATTCACTCTCGAAGGTTTGATTAAAAGTCTTCAAAAATTGGAAAAATCTAAAAATCTGAGAGTCAAAGTTCTCGTCAATTTCAAAGCGAATGACCCAAAGTTAGAAAATAAAAAAAAAAAAAAACATCGAATCCAATATCGAGGATACTGTTGAGGCTATGTTGTTGCGGAATTAGTTACGAGCAAATTTACACGGAAACGCAGGTTGGCAACGGAAGGGCCGGATAATCTGCGAACGTGGATCCGCAGATACATTTTTAGAAATGTCTGAAGAAAATTGGAAGAACGTAAAACTCAATTCGAATTGTCTTTCAAGATTTGATTTTCAGAGATCTTTGGAAAGATTTGAAAATCAGTTCGAATCGTCTTTGTTTGTCTCGTTCTTTGAAGCTTCGATTAGAAATCATTAGAAAAATTGGTAAAATCTACAAATCAATTCGACTTGCGTCTCTGTCTGTTTTATTCACTCTCGAAGGTTTGATTAAAAGTCTTCAAAAATTGGAAAAATCTAAAAATCTGAGAGTCAAAGTTCTCGTCAATTTCAAAGCGAATGACCCAAAGTTAGAAAATAAAAAAAAAAAACATCGAATCCAATATCGACCGCGAGGATACTGTTGAGGCTATGTTGTTGCGGAATTAGTTACGAGCAAATTTACATGGAAACGCAGGTTGGCAATGGAAGGGCCGAGCAATCTGCATCCGCGGATACATCCCGCGCCCGTGATCATGCAGCCTCTCGATCTCGTGTGCACGCCGATCGATTTATCAGGTTTCGCGAGCGTCCGTCCGATGTAACTGGCAAATAACGAACGATGATTGAAATCGCACGAGTTGCCTTCTTCGCTTCGCCGTGTGTGTTCGCGTATTCGTGTAACGCGAACGAGCCTCCGTCGCGCGCCTGAACAGATTGCCAAGCTGCACGCGCAGCCATTGTGCCATTGCAAATTATGATACAACAATCGCGAATTGTTCGTCGAATCGTGAGAATGACGCGATGCGTTCGGCAGAGACGAGTTGTTGTGAAAATGTTTCTCTGTGGGATCTGTCTTTTTCTTCTCTTCTTCAGCGACGACGATGTTCTGCGATGTTTAACAAATTCGTTGGCTCTGTGAGTTTTACGATTGCCAGTCGTCAGTTCCTTTTGGGGGGAGGGAGGATCGAACGAAGTGTGAATTTCGATTTATTTTTGCTTTCGTAGCAGCCACCCTGTGTACAAGTTTCACACAAATCCAAATTAACCCTTTCACTGATTATATTCATCTTTTTACACTATGAATTTAGCAAATCAAATTCTCGCGGGTGAATTCAAAGGTGAAATGATACGATTTACTATCTCTACCGTTATACATTCTAGCTTCCCCATTGGAGAAGTTTGCTTAAAAATTGAATTCCGTGCGAAAAATATTTTGCCTGATCCTTCAAACGAATATTATAAAGTGAACATTATTGATCATTCTGTTGCAACTGTCACTCCTACAGATTATCATAATTATATACGTGTATATATATATTATGCCCATAACTGATGTCGTGTTTTAATACTAATAGTACAAAATTTTATTTTATTCAAGAGTTAGTACAGTTTTAATTTATAATATAATCTAACAGTGAGCGCGCTAAATCAGTCACTTATACTTAGCTGGAACATATATATATATATAGGTTATGTTGTAATAAATTAAATTATTGTCACTAGATGGCAATGTTTATTAAATTTGAAAGAAGGTAGCCTGATATAACAGGTAGCTAATATTAGGTATTATAATAAAGATAGCCTAACTAAGGTAGTCTATATAATTAACGTATTATAAAAATTAATAATAATAAAGGTAGCCCTAATCAATCTATATAACACGTATATATACACGTATATAAATACTTTTTTTGGCATTAAATAAGTATTTTGTATTAATCATCGTTTTAAGTTACTTAAGCATGCGTGCAACGAAACATTCATTCCGCAATAATAGCCTCACGTCGGATTACATTTTCATCGTGATGGCTCGAGGAAACGAATCTGTAGCAGAAAGAAGGGTGAAAGGTCCATTAATTACCAAAGGTCCAATAATAAAACCATCCATTAACAATAACACACATACTGCACGAATGCCACACCACAGAAACCCAAAGACAGAAATATGGAATCAACGCAAACATAAACCTTACTTCTCAAAACGACATACAAAGAGTATTATTATATCTAAAAAAGCATAAACTACTACTCACACATCTGCTAATGGTGCCGTCGTCGCTAATGACCTCGCTGTCGATGCGACAATAAAATTAAAAAAAAAAGAAAAAGAAAAAAAAAGAGCGAAAGGTGAATTTGATTTGCAAAAAGGTGAACGTACTCGTGGCAAAATAGTGCACAAAGGCGAATCTGCAAGATTAATAGCGCTAGATCTGTTGCTGAAAGATAGAGCAACCCATCCGTGCGTCGAGCAGGCAAAATCTGGTCGATCTCTTGAAACGTACTTCTTGCGTGCGTCGCGTACGTCCGCACCTTGACAGCCACTTTTGCGTGAACTGTATCGGCGAGCGTTGGCTTCTGCCATAATTCACTGTTGCCCGGTTGCCGGTTGGCAACGACGGTTGGCACATCGGTACGCGACATTCCGCTCGAGTGTTTACAGAGTGACGGCGAGTCCTCCGCGCGATGGTGATCCCGCCGCGGCAAATACAAGTCGTCCTTCCGTTCTTCCGTCTCGCGTCGAGCGCGGCGTTCTTGCCGCGCGGCGATCGATCCTTATGGACTGGGCCGCGATATCGCCACATATAGAAACCCGAACGTGGGGAATCCGAGAGAAACTGCGCCGCCGGAGCAGCGACGACACCTGGCTCACGCGATCCTTTAACGTTTCAAGTAATTCCTTCTTGCCAGTGGTACCTTTTTCTCGTTCGTTCCATTCTTCGTCCACCCCCCTCGCCGGGAAAAATGAAAGAGGAATCGCCGTGCAAGTGATTAAATATTTGCAGCGGTAGGAACGCGGTGGTATTTGATAAAAGTCGGCGGTTTCCAAAGGCGGGACGATTACGTCGTTGCGAAAGAATCTTGATTAGCGGTCTGCGCTCTCTGTGGAAATCGCGACGATTTTCAAGGAAATGCTGAAAATCGCGATATTTCGAATTTCTCCAATCGTTGCGAGCCAACGAAAAATGTACAATATCCGTGGCTAGGGAATTAAAGTGCAAATTTATTTTGTTAAAAATAATCACTCGGAGTATCTAAAAATACGCTGCTACATAAAATTCCTATCTCTATAGAAAATTGTCAGTTAGTCATTTTGGTAATTCCAACTGTTAAACTACTGTCATGGTCGAAAAGACAGTACATGTGTGCTTAATTATTTCTAGGCAACGACGAAAACACAGTTAAACGCAGTTGCTGTAAGATTGAGTTAATTTATAACAAAATAATAAATTTCTTTGAAAAATTTTTAATTTTATTGGTTTTACTTTCTTTTACTTTGTTGCCTCGAAATATTCTAAAATTGCGATTATGTATAATTTCTTTTAGCTAAATTTTACAATAAATTTTACAATAAATTTTACAATAAATGGCAGAACCGAATCTCTTTCTCTACATGATGAGCATACTCGACATTAAACAGAAAAGTTCCACCTTTTCATGACGAGTATACTCGACATAAACTTAGAAAGAGGTTATACACTCGAAAAGAGGTTAATTTCTTAATAATCGGCGCATGGATGATTTCTGTATTCTGTATGCGAAAAAGTAATAAGTTTGATCATGCATATGTTGTTTGTAAAACCACAACATCACAAGGTTTTTGTGTGACAACCTCCAATACGACGAAATGACGGCCAATATTTTGTCCAATATTTTGTTTACAAACTGTTTAGTAGTTTGTGAAATTTCGAGCGGCAAGGACACAATGTTACTGCGAATATACGAGAACGAATTCTGAAATTCCCTCGAGTTAGAGTCAAGGCTTATCCGTATGAAAAATATTTTCCAAAGTTGTTAACAAAGGTCGAAGAGTGATTTACAATTTGTCGAAGTAGGGACCAAGACAAATTTCTGAACGTGCGAAATGGATCGTTTCGAATTCTTCACTCGGAACGTGTGGCGCCGATGCTAGTACATCCTAGTGCGAACCTTTTTGAAAAATAGGTCAAATTTTGTTCATTATTTTTTTTAGTACAAGCTCGTGGGTCACTGAGTCAGTGGTGTCACTTGGAAAGGGGGAGGATGGTTAAAAACTACTTTTTTCTGGTTCTCACTTTTATAATCCTCTGAAAAGTTTACGTTTCCCTTTTGTTTTACAACTTTTACTTTTGCAAGTGACGAGCAAAAAATAAATGTCGACGTCAAAAAATTGATATGAAAGGGGTGACATCGTGCCCAGTCACCCCTGCACTATACATTAGATATATATACTTTATTTCTTAATATTTTTTATTGCCTATTATATAAAAAACTAGCAAAGCTACCCATTCTGAGAATCTGAGATCTAGTGTGTTTTCTAGTTTATTACATCTGTTTAATCGTAAGCGCTATAAAATTTTTTCGTGTAACATTTAAGACTCAAAATATCTATATGTATACATGACCAAGTCGTAAATCCTTCGTAAAACACAATTGTGCATTTATTTCTCACGTTTAAGCTCTAACACTTGTAATTTTCTTAACATTTTTTGAAAACAGGGGTTCGAAAAATAATTAAAATTCTTTTATATATACGATGATAAGTTTATAAAAATCAACGCGTGGGTCATTTAAAAAGTCTGCGTGAGTCAGTGTCTGACCCGCGGGTCATAGGTTCGCCATCATTGTCCTAGTGTGTGTCGTGTTCTCTTCAGTCGTGCGTAATCGACGCTCTAATCAACAGGAAAGTAAAGTGAAACATTTGCTTGTCGAGTATGTAAGTTGAATTTGTATCAAACTGTTGGAACTGAATATCGCTTTGTCTACTCTGCTCTCGAGCGAAAGGGAACGCGCGTTTTCGCTAAATCATGGGACGCGTGTCCCACATTCGTTAATAAAATTACCGTCCGTTTTCATAGAGCAACGCGTACACGATAGCATAATTACAGTGTACTTGACACGATATCATAGCGAGACAAACCACGATCGCACCACGGCTGGATGAGTGGAATATGAACATTCTACTTTGCACGACGTTACGTAAAACACCGTTCCAATGGAAGCCACATTGATAATTTCAATAAAACATTTTCTGAATCTTATCGATCGACGTGAAAAATAATAACTGAAGCGTCGCTTCCAAACCAATCGTTTAACCTCTTGCTCTCGACTGACGCGTGCCACGCACGTCGACAATTTTTTGTCGACAAATTGCCACATTTTCTCAGTTTATTTAAATATAAATATATTTCAGTATATACTTATATTTATAAATATAAATATGTAAATATAATATTAAATATATAGTTATATTTATAAATATTAAATATGTAAGTATATTTAAATATACGTATACTTCTACTTATAAATATTAAATATATACTTATACTTACAAATATTAAATATATAAGTATATTTAAATATATAAATATATATTAAATATATAAGTATATTTAAATATAACCCAGGCAAAACAAAGGATACGTTTATTACTTCTTAATAATTTCTATCCTACGAGTTTTCAAAAGGAAAAGAAAGCTGCGAATTATTGTGTACGGCTCGGTCACTCGTTATGGTCCGCAATCAGTCGCCAGCGCAAGGGGGTTAAAATCTCAGGGACAGACAACGCTGCAGGCTCGACGGTCTCTCGTCTCTCCAGCACAGGGATATAAAGATGGACAACAGGGTTCTCTCAAAAATGATACGTCCCGTAGGAGGTAGACGAGGTTTTTTCCCAGTCGGTGGCATCGGCGGTGGGCTCGTTACGTCCCTGGCTGGCTTAGGAGGGAATATTCACGGATAGAAGTCAATAAATCCAACCGACGGTGCTCAATGTTGGTCTGCTGCCGTTGGCTGCTGGGCCGGATCGGGTCGAACCGGTGGTAGCCGAGAAGAAACTCGCTGCCGGCGAATAATGGCCGTGGAATCGTCGCTTCCGTTTATAGAGATACCGGCTGCGGGCTCCTAAGCGCTCGCATACGCGATATCCTCGACAGAAGGAGGAGAAGAAGAAGAAGAAGTCGCGAGAGTGGTTGCGTGAACCAACTTGGAACCAGCTGTGCACTCGACAATGCACGCCGCGCCGATGCGTTCTTGTCTTTAACTCTCTCCCTCTCTCTCTCTTTCTCTCTGCGAGCGATTGGTTGGCCGGTTCGCGGCAATCGTCGTCGTTTACTCGGATTTTTATTCGTGCGGTCGGAGTCCGGGAAACCTCGTTTCGCTGAGAGTTCCCGTTGATCGCTCGTGTAAGATACGGGAACGACTCTGGATAAAAATGAGATTTTTACACGTTCGGCGATTCTTTACATGTTCTCTTCTCTTGGCAACGGAGCGACTCTCGAAACGGATGTTTATTATTTCCCTGTACAAAACGAGGCAATTGTTTTGACGGTAAGATTGAACGTTGCAAGCATAAGTAAAAATTGGGGGTTAGGTTTGGGTTAGATTTGGGTTAGGGGGCTGCAGAGCCGTACCCGGAAGTAAGCTACACTATTGACGAAACGCTCCAAATGTTGCTGAAAATATTGCGTTACAGCTTGCATTCTCGTTCGTAACTTTTGGAGACGTTCTAAACATTGCGCCATTTATTCAGTAATTTGAGATTCATAGTCGACTGAAGCGAACGTGTACTGTTGATTACAATAAATTCGATGCATCACTTGATTAATCGTCTGTGTTACGAGTTGTCCAAGATTCAGCCATTGTCGAGATTCTTTCATAAAGCAAGTTGTAACATTAACAAACAATTGTGAATATGTTTACGAGTATAGGTTGGGGTTACTGGGAAACTTTGGACACAACGTTACACCATCGTTTATTATTTTATCATCGATTAATGTTGCGTGCTCGTGACAATGTTATGAACTGAATTTTTCACACCGACTCGTAACACACACGCAATTGATTAATTGGCGCACGGAAATCAACGGTAGATCTCGGTAAATCTCAAATTATCGGAAAAATCGAAAGACGCAATAACGTTCAACTTTCCGGAAGAGTGTCGAAAGCTTACGAACAGAATACAAATGCGAGTCACTGTACGTAGTTCAACGTGAGAGCATGTTGTCCGACGGCGATTATTCTCGTTTCATTGACAAATGCCCGACGAAACGCGTAAAATAAAATCGACGACATCGGTGAAACGTACCATTTATTAATAACTGCAGGATGCACCGGACCGATTACAACGGTTAACGTGAAAAGCCGCGCGTATAACGGTATGCAAATCGACATGAGTCAACGTAACACGGATATGTTTCACCTCGTTTGAATAACGCGCGACTTCCCAGATCGATCGAACGCAAGAAAAAAAAGAAACAAGAAAGAAACTCACCTCGATTCCGTCACATTCAGCAGCTCGAGGTGAACGAGTCCCGCCACTCGATAATTCGCTCCAATTTGTCGAGTGTCCTTAGAAAATGTAATATACCGAGGGAATATTCGATTCGATTCGATTCGATTCGAATACCGCTGCCTCAGCAGTTGGACGACCAGGTGTAGAAACAAGCCGGTCTTTTCCTGTCGCAGAGAGGAATTCTTCAGCGATCGCGCAGCGATCCAAAGGAGGCGCTAGTTACCCTTAAAAAGACACGTCTCGCGGTTCTTTCTATCGGCGGCGTTTCTCGAGAAACCCAGGCCAGATCCGTCTCGGGACAATGCGAGTTCTCGAACCGGCGATCGTTGGAAATCGGCGGGAAGAAAGGCGTTCCTTTATAAAGACGACTCGCCTTTTTCGATCGCGTCGCAGCCAATGACCCTCGGTGGAAAGTTTCCGATCCACGTACGTACCTCCATCACTTTCTTTCCGGTCATCCTCTGGCCCGAGGAGAGAATGGAAAGGAAGGATGAATGCTCGTCCACGCGTTCCGTCTTTGTTCGTCTTGTTCATCTTCCGAGATTTGATTGGACGTATCTAGAAATTGGGAAAATTTAAAAGTCAGTTCGAATTGCCTTTGTTTCGTTTATTTTTGAAAACTTGACTAGGGATGTTTAAAAATTGGTGAAAATGTTTAAAAATCAGTTGAAATTGACTTTCTTTGTCTCGTTTATTTTTGAAAACTTGATTAGGGATGTTTAAAAATTGGTGAAAATGTTTAAAAATCAGTTGGAATTGACTTCCTTTGTCTCGTTTATTTTTGAAAACTTGATTACGAGTGTTAAAAAATTTGTGAAAATGTTTAAAAATCAATTGAAATTGACTTTCTTTGTCTCGTTTATTTTTAAAAACTTAGAAACGTTTAAAAATTGGTGAAAATGTTTAAAAATCAGTTGAAATTGACTTTCTTTGTCTCGTTTATTTTTGGAAACTTAGGGATGTTTAAAAATTGGTAAAAATGTTTAGAAATCAGTTGGAATTGACTTTCTTTGTCTCGTTTATTTTTGAAAACTTAGGAATGTTTAGAAATTGGTAAAAATGTTTAAAAATCAGTTGGAATTGACTTTTCTTGTCTCGTTTATTTTTGAAAACTAGATTAGTTTAAAAATTTAAAGAATCTAAAAATCAGTTTCAACTGTCTTTGTCCATTCTATTCATGTTCGAAGATTTGGTTAGAAATTGTTAAAAAATTGGAAAAATCTAAAAATTAATTCCTACTGTCTTCCTTCGTCTTGTTCATCTTCGAAAATTGAAGAAATAGAAATCTTTGGAAAAATTGGAAATCAATCTAAAAATCTGTCCAAATTGTCTCCCGTTTGTTTTATTCATTTTCAATAAGAAATCTTCGAAAATTGCTGCGAAAAAAGCTGCTTCAGTTCAACAACTCATGGTCAGAAAATAAAGAAACGAAAAATAAACGAATAAATAAGTAAGAATACAACGAAGTGAAAAGAAATTTCCACGTCTCTCCCCAAACTGATGTTGATTTTGCACGTTGTTGCAGATGCACGTCGAAGTACGTGGGCGAGTACTGCCAACATCTGAACCCGTGTCACACGGGGCCACGGTGCCAGAACGGCGGCTCGTGCAGGGTGAAGGAAAGCAGCGGCGGTGGCACGCCTTCGTTCGCCTGTTCCTGCCCTGTCGGATTCACCGCCAGCCTCTGCGAGATACCCATCGAGAACGCATGCGACTCATCGCCGTGTCTGTACGGTGCCACGTGCAATCTGAAATCGCTCCGTGAATACGTTTGCACCTGCGCCACTGGATACACAGGTAAGGATTTCGTTGGCGATTGCACTCTTTGCGTAAACTGTGCGTAAACCACGCAGAGTGTCGCGTCGATAGAGGATAGAGGATCGTCGAACTGTTTAACTCGACAGATACAAATTCTCGATAAAGTAAGCTCTTTCGTTTCAGACTTGAAATAAAGACCGACGAGAGATATCCGATTGCGTAGCGGGGCCGCCAGATATTTGTCGAAGGAGAGGAGTGGCGTGCGTAATTGAGTCGTTTGTTTGTCGCGGTACTTTTTTTTTTTTTTTCTTTTTTGTCGACAGCTTTACGACGCGAAACACACTTGCCGATAAGAGCGTGAGTGTTATTTCTCAAGAATTTTGCACAGATGGAAAGTACACTTAAAATATTACCCAAGTCGAATAACAGCGTGTTAACAGCTTGAATGCTTTCTGCCAAGTTTTCAGCACGCGAGACAGATAAAGACGCAGATTTAACATACAGATTTGCCCCTCTACGTTTCATCACTGATCCGACATTTTCAATTTCGAGTATTCTCCGTGTACTTTCGGTCTGCGAAAAATTTCTCACAGAAAGAATATTATTTTAGAGAAACAACTCGTCCACGACTTTTTATTCAGCGGTACGTTCGAATTTCGATAATCTCGAGTTGACGTGGGTTTCGAATAAATAAACGCTGAATTCTTCAAACTGGATCAATCTCGCCGATCGTTAACCTCTTGCCACGCACGACGAGAACGTTTTCGTTCCAAAATTGCAATGAGTGAAACAAATAATCAATTTATTGCCAACGAGTTATTGTATACGGGTCGGTCACTCGTTATGGTCCGCAATCCAGTTGCCAGCGCAACTGATTGAAGCACGTTGTACATACAGAGATAATCGATAAATCATAGAATTTATGTTACACGGTAAACTATAATTACGTAGCAAAGAAAAAAAGAAAAAAGAAAAAAATCAAACCGCGAGATATTAAAAACACGTCCGTGAAGAATCAGGGCCTCCGTTACCTCTCGTGGTTCACGTGGGCTGATCGCGAGGCCGCAAGGTTGAACGATGAATGAAACGATCGTGATCACGCGCCGGTTTGCATTGTCTCTCGCTCGTTAATAGCACAGAAAGCTCGGGCCGCGAGCCGTGTTGGCGACGTTCGCGCGATTTCGCATCCCGTCGTCGGTGCAGAGAAACGGGACGCGCGGCCGCAACGCTGAATCGCGGCGGCAACGTCGACTATAAATCGATCAATTAGAGGAGATAAGCCGCGACAATCGACGCGGTAATCGACGTGCTCAAAGGCAGCCTTGTTTCAGCTTGTCGCCACCTCTCCTCTCCTTCCACTCGCCACCGAAGAATTTCGACTTTCGGCCCGGGCGAATTTGTTCGGATCGCGGAAGTTTCGGAGCCAGAACCCGAACCGAGTTTACTGTTTTTTCTTTTTTTTTTTTTTTTTTTATATGGGCCGACTGTTTACGCGAGGGCACGTGCTCTCTTGACAAATAAATTCAGCGAGAGAGAGGAGAGTGGGAAGCACGAAATGGAAGTGGAGAAGAAGGAGAAAGAAACGGAGAAGTTTGTGCCAGCCGGATAATTAGCGGAGAGCAATACAGCATTTCGCCGTGGCGGTACCTTTGCGCCAGTGGTTCTCACGTTTCAGCGGCTCGAGTCGTGCCGTTCTTTCTCTTTTTATCTTTTACCTGGTCTTCCTTACCGAAGGACGAGTGAAGTCAGCGATTGGTAGTTTCGCGGAATTGGTCAACGCTTCGAGAGATTCCTTCGCCCCTTGCGCTGGTAGCTAGGTTGCGCGGACCGTAACGAGTGACCGGACCGTAATACAATAGAATCGTCGCTTTCTTTTTCTTTCGAACTCCTCGCTGTGATATCGCTGGATAGAAATTATGAAGAAGTGATCAACTTATCATTTGTTTTGGGTTACATTTAAATATAAAGTAAAAAATAAATATAAATAAATAGAAAACTGAGAGGACGTTGCAATTTGGGACAAAGAATTCTCGACGTGCGTGGCAGGAGGTTAAACGTAAACTTCGGGAAACGCGCGTAAATATTGTTTTAAAATTATTACAGTTGTATTAACAGCGAACACTTGGAGGGATTTAGAATTATTTTAAAAGATTCGAGGCGAACGAACATTGTCTAGAAACACAAATTTGCACCTTTTTTTGCTTAACCATGGCGTCTCGTTCGATTTTGATCCGAAATCGAAGAACCACTGGCTACTCCTAGCGGGTACGTCTTAGATTCAGAGGAACGAGCAGGGACTCTGCTAATTAGTTGCACTAATCGGGTGACCCCCGAGACGAGAGAAATGGGACTTGGCCAGCTAGAGCGTAATCGCCATCTGAAGTATCTCTTTTCTCGAAAATGGACACAAACCACGAACGATTTCTGTTTCTGTTTGCATACGCCGTTCAAAGTAACGGTGGTACCTTCTTTCTACCTTTCGTTCCCCTTTTATTCGTCTCGCAATCTTTTCAACAACAGCTGGCGAGAATCTTTGTTATTTATGCATCTTGCTTGACTAAATTCGATAATAGGATTTCCACTTGGATGAAACATTTTCGAAATGTGCAATCGCATCAAGCCGGTAGAGTAGTTTAGTTTGTCATTTCTTGTCCAATAATCAAACTGGATAATATGTACATAAACAATTTGTCGAGCAAACTATTTAAATTTTAATATTTTTAATATTTTTAGTATTTATATTGATATTTTTACTTATATTTACTTTTAATATTTTTAATATTTACTACTTTTTAATATTTTTAAATATATTTCTGAATATTTAAATTATAAATAATTAATTATTTAATTACTTAAGTTTGATTATTTTCGATATTTTTTAAAATATTTATTCCGTCATTTATGTGCATTATTAGCTTCATCACTGAATGACAAGTGACAGACGTATAGTTACACGACTAAAGCAGAGTACTTTCAATATTTTTAAATATTCATTGTGTCATTCGATTATTGGTTATATTAGTTTGATTATTGGACGAAATACACAGTTACACAAACTATACAAGTAAAGTAGAGAACTTTCAATATTTTTTGATATTTTTTTAAACATTTATTCATTTATGTGCATATTGGTTTCATTATTGGATGATAAGTGACAGACGTACAGTTATACGACTAAAGCAGAGTACTTTCAATATTTTTAAATATTCATTGTGTCATTCGATTATTGGTTATATTAGTTTGATTATTGGACGAAATACACAGTTACACAAACTATACAAGTAAAGTAGAGAACTTTCAATATTTTTTGATATTTTCTTAAACATTTATTCATTTATGTGCATATTGGTTTCATTATTGGATGATAAGTGACAGACGTATAGTTACACGACTAAAGCAGAGTACCTTCAATATTTTTAGATATTTTTCTACATATTTATTCCTAGCGTGGAAATACAGTATTTGTCGCGCGTTGTTTGCCGTCAAGGAAACCGGTCACGATGCAAGACGATTTCTTGACGATTCAAATTCAACACGGCCGAGCGTTTTCAAGTTGGTGGCGTACCATTTCATTCTTTCCCCGTATGCGTGCGTGTGTTGCAGGCGAGCACTGCGAGCGACAAGACCACTGCGCCTCGTCGCCTTGTCGAAACGGAGCCGAGTGTCTCTCGCTGGAGGACAGCTACAAGTGCACGTGTGCACCCGGCTTTACTGGGCCGAATTGCGCGGACGACATCGACGAATGCGACAGGAACCCGTGCAGACATGGCTCCTGCAAGAACATTCACGGATCCTACAAGTAAGTCGAACGACATCGTTAACCCTTTCCCCTGCACTTTACATACTGTATCCTCTTTGAAACTTTAAATCGGGCGCCACGCCACGCCGCTCTCAGCCTTTTCGATAAAAACCGTGACGCGAGACTCTTTCGTACACTTCTGCCTTTGCTTCTTCGATCGAGCAGAGATGCGTATCGTCGCGGTACTTAACATAAATTTTTCATCACCGATCATCACAGATCGTTATCACGCCGCCGCGGTTCTCGGCCGAGAAATTTCACCTTTGGTTTTCAACATCTCGCGTGTGCTGCGCGTGTGCCACATTTCGTCGAGCACGATTTTTCGCTTGCGAAACCCGGCTGACGAAATTGCCGATGATTTCGGTGATTTCAACGCGAAAACGGTTATTACAGTTTGGGGAACGTGGTTGCCGTGTACAGTCAAAGAACCGAACTCGAGCAACTTCGATCGCAACAGTGATCTTCAGTCTGCGTGTGCACGTTGCGTTTAATTCAACTATAGTTGCAGAAATGTATGATAATGTACGAGATACGGTACAAATTACGATAAGAGCAGAAATCGCTACGTATAGTAATCTTTCGGTGTTAATTTTCGTGCTATTATAAACAAAACACATTGAGATTTGGATATACTTTGATGCTCCAAATTATAGAAAATTCAAGTACGGCGATGCTGTTCGAATTAAGTATTCGTTTTTAGTGAAATTTTATATCAGTTTATATTAATTTTATTTTATAAAATTCATATTTATTTTAACTTTATATCAACTTGCACTAATTTTAAGGCGAAATTTAAACGTAAAGGAAACACATCGAGATTTGGCTAAGTGTTATACATTTGAATGCTTCGAATTAACCGAAAAATTCAAGTACGCCGATGCTGTTCGAATTAATTGTCCATCTTCTGGTAAAAAAAATGTTTTACGTAACGCGAGAAATTCACGAAAAGAGACGTCGATCTGAAAAAATATTTTCGTCAACGAAACGTGCGTGCTGATGGGCCCATACCGCGGTAATGTCGTCCGCTTTTGCCGTAATTACCGATTACACGGACGCTCGAACATGGAGTTCGTAATGACGTCGAGCAA
The DNA here is from genome assembly GCA_036937485.2 of Tetragonisca angustula. Taxonomy (NCBI): domain Eukaryota; kingdom Metazoa; phylum Arthropoda; class Insecta; order Hymenoptera; family Apidae; genus Tetragonisca; species Tetragonisca angustula. The sequence continues at coordinate 45,579 of JAWNGG020000058.1, read as the reverse complement.
CGAGGATTCATCGATCCCACGGCCCATTACCAATTTTGTCCGTAATTCGACGTTGCATCTATTCGAAAGATCACACCAGGTTCCCTTTCGACTGGTCGAAAAATCCGAATTTCCGAAACCAGATACCCGTGAAATCGAAAGTTCTCTGCAATTTGCAACTAAATTCAATCCAAATCCCCAAATATTCACCAAAATGTAATAATTTGAATAATACTGCTGAAAGTTGTAAACAGTGACACAAAATTCAATTATTCTGTATCCGTGGCGGATTTAAGTCGTTTCAGGGGCTAGTACATTTGTATCTTATTTCTAAGACCTCGAACTACCGTTTAAAAGAAAAGAAAAAAATGGATTTTTTGAAAATTTCAAACTGTCCCGACCGCCTTGAACGAGACACAAAGACGACGCAAATGAAGCGAGTACCGAGCAGAGTTAACCTCCTAAAAGCCTAAAAGTCCACGGAGGATAGTGATTCGAAAAAAGGGGGAGGCAGAAGGCAGATATCGCGGAAGAAAGATGGAGGATAACGACGAGGGGATTTCTCGGCTAGAACGGAGAAAAAGGCGAAGGAGAAGGCGCGGAGGGGTGGAAAGGAAAAGGAAAAAAGACGAGGCGGTCGCGGAAAAGAAACGAGCTCGCCAAAAACTGGTTCCCAGCGGAGGTGAGTGGAGTCTCCGGGCGGCGCGGAGAACATAAATCCGCGCTTTGTTGACATCGAGTCGAGATTAATCGGGGCCCGAGTCGGGCTGACTGCGCCGAGAGCAGATAATGTCGCTGGGCCCTACATTATATTGAATTATATCAGCTCGACGCCGGTGGCTGCGAGTGTGCCGCGTACACGTACGCCTCTCTCGTCTTTTTTCTTTCCCTTCTTCGCGAGCAAGAGACAGAGACTTTGTCGGCCGGACGAAATCGCGCCCCCGTTTGCCCGACGTCTTCATTTCTCTCTCTCTCTCTCTCTCTCTCTCTCTCTCTCTCTCTCTCTCTCTCTCTCTCTCTCTCTCTCTCTGTTGCAACGTGTCGATATCTCATGCACGAGAGCACCTTAACAATGTAATTTTCCTACGGTACGTTGCAAACGATGTAATCGTCGCTACCACTTCCGGTGTTTCTCGGCGGAGTGTATCGATGCTTCGTTCGAAAGCTGAATCTCCGGTAATCGGGTGAGCAGAAGCGTGGATGCTGAGTCGCCGGAATAATATTCGCCTCCGTGGAACGAAGGCGAAACGAGAAGAAAAAGAGAGAGGGACGTTAATGCCGGCGCGCACCCTTAATTGAACGGTATCTGGTTAACACGGACGAGGCGAAGCTCGTATAGCTGGGATAGGAATAATCGTGCTTTAGACGGCTAATAAATATCGGCGGAGGGGTTAATCGCCGCCGCTACCCAATAATTCCGTTTAACGTTGTTAATCTTCCTCTGGCCGTAGGAGAACCTTTTTCCACGCGTACAGGCGAAGTTAACGCGCCGCGTGTGTGCATCGACGTGTGCGCGCATCCCGTTTGGAATCCCGCTGGATTAAAACCTCCCCGTACCTAGGAACGTGTGTACTCGTACCTTTCATCACCTGTCTCTCGTCGCTCTCTCTCTCTCTCTCTCCACTTCTGCAACCATGTTCGCTTTGCGATGGAATAATTCTCCTTTCTCTCTCTCTCTCTCTCTGTTTCCTTTCTATTCTTTCGTTCTTTCGTCGCTGTCGTCGACCCATCTATTTCTCTCACTCTCTCTCTTCTCGTTCTTCCGTACCGATCTCTGTTACGCGGCCCGAGAAGCAATAACGTTCAATTGGGTCTAATAAAGACTTTGACGTGGCATGCCTGGCCGCCAGGTGGTGCTCGCCGGAGCTGCCTGTGTTATTAAATAGTTAGATTGAATCGGTGGCCGAGCATTTCGCCACGTCGAGGACAGATATGTACCTTCATCGACCGTCAGCTCTCGGTAATTTCTCGAATCCACGTCGAATTCTTCCATCGTCCAGTCGACCTGGCCGTTGGTCTGGTAGTCATCACGATTTTTATTGTTGCATATCCAAATGATACAGATTGGATGTATTACATACAACTCTCGTATCACTGTACGTGCGTGTACGCTGTATGTATCTCAAATTTTCTGCAGATGCCTAGGTAAATACTTCTTGCGGCTAGTGATCAACAAGTGTGTACAGTGTGGAATGAAACGTTTGTCCGCGGCTGTCACGGATGAATTCTACATGCTCGATGTAAAGAACTTGTCGCAAAATTGATTTTTGAGGATAAGATTTTTTTTCGTTTTCTTTTTGCATTCTATTCATCACGAAGGTGAAACTTAGATCGCAAGAAAAATGACAAAATAGTTAACGCTGCGGACGCGTGCGTTCCAACAGCGACTTTATGATTCTAAACGCGTGGAGATGTTTCTTTTACGTAAATTTCGTATTAGGTTTCACCAGCACTTGATTTATCATGGTTGCGGCATTAAATAATCAAATGTTTAAAACCGTTAACATTATTCAAAATATAGACATCCACGCGCCCAGAATCATAAAGTCGCTGTTAGAACGCGCACTAGATGATCAAGGAAATTTTACCATTTTCCAAGAGAAAACCATTAGGTTCTTTGGACAAGTTTTACCTTTGTGACAAATAGAATACGAGGTTATGCAAAAATAAAAAAAAAAAAAAACAATTTTCGATCTTGAATTTTAAGTATTCTTTTAATATACTTGAATTTGTCAAATTCACCCGTAATGGCCCTGTAAAACCGCGTGAAAAGCGTGCGCAAGATCGTTTGTTTAAGTTTCGCGCGCGTGCTCGGCACGGCCATTGTGATTTATGAAACGATCCGGCTGAAGTAGAATTTAATTGAGCGGGGGCGAGGCAGAAGGAAGGCCACGTGGACCGGTGTTCCTACGATGGATCCCCAATGGATCTTAATAAACCGTTGCCTCCACAATCTCGGGGGGGACTTGCTGCCCCTGCGCTGGCTCGGATTCTTCGCTGGTTCTAGCCGAAACTTGCACCTGGATCGCCTTCTCGCGTCCCGGAATGCGCGTTCGCACCTGTTCTCGATTCACCTTGTTCCCTCGTCAGCGAGTGTGCAACCTCGATCGCGATCCGAGCGTGTTTTCGCCTTGAAGAATGTTCGCTTGCCACTTCGACCATGAAAGTCTTCCTTCCCAGTGTTCGAGCAGTGTTTCACTGTGCGTATGCTTGATTTATTAATTTCCTCGTCGTTCTCCAACTACTTTGTCAAGAAAAAAAAAAAAAAGAAGGAAAAAAGAAACAAGTTTAAATCGCGCTGCTAGTCTCGAGGCGCAGGGAATTTAAATTAACGCTGCTGTTCGCCTTGGAAACGAAGCCGGTGGAAATAATCAGCGGAATTCCATACGATTACTTTCGTTAGCATCGCGCGCTTGGTTTCTCGAACGAAGATCGGTCAGCGGCGAGTGGTTTGAAGCGGTTTCCACAAGGAGGGAAGCTTTGGACGAGGTCAGTCGGGTCGCGACGAGCGGCGATCATGAAGCTAGGCCCGTTTCCATCGCGAAGACGTAGCACCAGAGAAGAACCGGAGTGGAAATAAGGATCTCGAGCGATTCGAAGAACCCGTTTCTTCACCGCGACACCGACCGCCAACTGATAACTACGTGACGTGAATGCAGACGCGCGGGATTTTCGAATTTCGCCGAACCACGACGCTCGTCTAGCCCTAGATATCTCTATTCGATCGCCAAGCATCTTTTCTCTGTAAAGAGAGGGAAACGTTGGAAGTTCCAAAGCTTGGCTGCCACGTTGATACGCATCGAGAATATGGACGTGTAGATTTTTCTTTTTTTTTTTTTCCCCTCGAGAACGCTAGAATTCTCGTCCCGGGATACGTGCCTCGAGTACAAAGATGCTCGATGTAACTGTGGGTAGAAATTCAGATATTTCTAAAAAATTGGAGCAGAATCTTGCAGTTTCTTTGCGCCTTTTCTTAATGCAATCTAACTTCATCGGCTTTGTATTGCTTTAATCGCACTCCGATCGAACCAAGAGCTATCGGCAAAAGGTGACGATGATTAATCGTTGAAGGCGGTATGGTAGCTTTAGTTAAAATTAAAATAAAAGTGTTAAAATTACACTGTTTTTGTCTACTTCAAAAAATCGAACGAAAATTATACATCGCTGGTTTTGACCATTTCGGTAGTTTTACTGCAAATAACTTGGATATAGTCGTACGGGAGGTGACTTTTTTTTTTTTTCCTTTGAAACGTAAAGCGACTCTGATGTCAATTTTGTCACTCTTCTTTTCACGAAGAACCTGTGCTTGATAACGTTGGCACAGTCGAGCGCAACGACGAACGCGACAGCAACGGGGCAATTCGCCGTGACGTTTTTTTTCCTGGTTCGCGGCGAGGGGAAAATTTTCACCAACAAAAGCGGAATATCCAACGGGGAAGTTGATCGCGGAGAATCGTCTGACGTAACGATTATCGAGCCCGGCCAATTCAGGCAATTACGACGGTGGGAAAGCGCCCTGTGCTGTGGCGTGTTCCATTAGCCGCGTTAGACCGGCGTTGTGCTCCTTACTTTACGCGCGGTGCATCCGTTTACGTCATAATCCCTCCCTCCTCCTCACCCCGGACACACAATACCCGACGCGGAATTAATTGTTGCTCAAGTGTAACGATTAATCCGGCAAATTGCAAGTTTCACCAGGCACCCCGAGTCCATCGAGTGACGAAAGATGAACAAAATTGCCAGAACTGCGATCCCACATGGTTGGCAATCGACTTGCCACTTACCAGGATGTGAATTCAGAGGATGAACATTACGTTTTACGGTATTACGTATATACACAGTGACCGTACGGCTGTAATACTCGGCCACTGAACGTTGAAACTGTTATAATTTTGTAGAAAGGAATGGTACGACGATAGATGTAGTCTCTACTATATTATACTCTATTATACTATACTACTATAATAATATATTTAATATTATTATTAATAATATAATTATAATATTAAATATATAATAATAGTATAATAGTATATAATAGTAATAATAGTACAATAATAGTTATTAAATTATATTATAATAATAGTAGTATATATAATACATATGCTATATGTAATACTATACTACTATAATAATGTAATTATAATATTAAATATATAATAATAGTATAATAATATATAATAGTAATAATAGTACAATAATAGTTATTAAATTATATTATAATAATAGTAGTATATATAATACATATGCTATATGTAATACTATACTACTATAATAATGTAATTATATTAAATATATAATAATAGTATAATGGTATATAATAATAATAATAGTTATTAAATAAATAAAGTAATAATAGTATAATATATATATATATATATACTATCTGTAATACTATACTACTATAATATATTTAATATTATTATTATTAATAATAATATAATTATAATATTAAATATATAATAATAGTATAATAGTATAATAACAGTTATTAAATTATATTATAATAATAATAATATATATAATATATATACCATATATAGTACTATACTACTATATTATGCTACTACGTGTAAAAACATCTTACAATGAAATACGTCATTCATTCTATTGTAAAATGTTTTCGCGACGGACGGGGAACTGTAAAGACACTTTTCCTTTTGAAAACACTTTAAATTCTCACAGTAAGGTATGTAAAGACAAATGTTGAACAATTTTTTTCATGAGTGAAACTGCAATGGATTCGAAGATAGAAGCCTCCATTTTACAGTGATGTCAGGAAATTTGATGTACGATACTTTTTTCTCGCTGTTTCATTGAACTTTGAATGTTCTTTTATTTACGGCAACCGTGACAAATATCACAGAGAAATGAAATAAAACGATCGTCGTACAATTCCTCCAAACGATCACAGACACGACTCTGCACGAATGAAATAAATCCGTCGCGCGAGTCTCTCGTTTTCCCGAAACGTAAACGCGTAACGGCGACGCTGATGTATAATCAATGAGATGATCTAGATCACGGTTCGGAACAATGTTGCACAGCAGTTCCGTGCGAAAGAGGGACGAGAATGCGCGGGAACCGGATTATCTTTGCGACATCCGTGTTACAGTTATTGCAACATCGTGCGCATCGGTTTTTTTCTTTTCTCTCCTTTCCCGCGTCGATTTTCATCGACGTTGCGTACGTTCGTAATCGATCAGAGCGGACCTCGTTTCTCGTAGAATAAGAGAAAAACTCGTCAATGCAAAGAGCAGAAGTTAATTATCCAACGCGTTGTTGGCCAGCAATTTTACACGAGAAGCTGTCTCACGTCACCGGCTATTATTTCGTAATTGAGTTACGAACGTGAAACAATCCAAATATATTTCATTTGCACGGAATGAATTTAAATGAAACTTTGTGTATATCCCTTGTATATATTATGTTTTATACACATCATATATTTTAGTAATTTTTTTTCTTCTTTTGGTAAACTGTATAGTACAATTACTTACATGTAATGATACACAACAGGTTTTGCAAATATATCTAGTTGCGAATATTCTACATGCTCTAGTTGGATTTTTTTTTTTTTTTTTGTACCAGTGACTATTTTTTTTCTAAAACGTATCACGATCGAAATTTTTACAACGCTAAAATTACGATAAAAACCTAAATAACAATAAAAGTAATTTGTGAACACGACGAAGAAAGATTTCACAATATTGTTTCACAATTATCCTGCGTCAAAAATTAAAATAGCCGATGCAAGTGTAAGTGCAACCGGTCAACAATGTATTCACAATTATTCAAAAATATCACTATTTTTTTCTAAAACGTGGTCTTTTAGTTGTCCCGAGAGCCTAAGAGGTGAATCAGTGTCACGATCGAAATTTTTCTAACGCTAAAATTACGATAAAAAAACCTGAATGACAATAAAAGTAACACGACGAAGAAAGATTTCACAATATCAAAAATTAAAATAGCTGTTGCAAGTTCAAGTGCACAACCGGTCAACAATGTGTTCACAATTTTTACGAGACACGACCAGTCGACACAAGCAGTCACCGACGATCGTTTTTGATCTCTTTGGAGCTTCGTCTGGAGTCGGGAGGCGCCGAACAAAATCGGGACGTGAAACATAGGGTGCATTCTCGATGATAACGAGCCGGGGGAACCGACTGTCGATCGTGACAAACTGCGATCCCACTCGTCCTCTCCCATCAGTTTCGCGTATCGATGCACCTTCTTGCGTTTGTCGCACGCGGCTCCATCTTTTCTTATGGACGCTCGCGGCGCTATTTCCAACCGAAACGACTTCATTCCGCGACGCGTTATCGCACACGCGTTGCCCGCGATGGAATTGGGGAAAAAGAAGAGTGTCGCTGAGGTATCATTCACGGGGCATCTCTTCGTGAATAGATTCTTAAATCGTCACCCAATCGTACGAACTTACTCTGAGTCTGAGAGCAACAAAAAGGAACGTTGCAGCGTTCTTTTTTCTTTTCTTTTTTTTTTTTTTTCCTTTGTTACGATTTGTATTTTGTGTCCTACGGCGCGATGCTTTTTGATCGTCGAGACACGTCCGACGTGTTGGTGGTGGGATACTCTCCGATACTGAGGACTTAATTGCCATCGTAGGATCTTAATGCTCGTCGCGTGCCTAATTAATTAGCCGATCGGAAAGAAATCGTCGCTCGTACAGGGGAAAGAGAAAAGAAAGATCGTGAATCGTGACTCCTTTTCTTTTCTTTCTCGAGGATTGGTGTTCGTGGAAATGTCGTGACGTTGCGTGAAACGAGCACACAGAAGTATAATAATACAATCGGCGATTCGTCGGTGTGCGAAATATTGTTTCCACCTTCGCTTGCGTAAATTTCTGCATTTACATTTTTGTAAAAAAAAAAAAAAAAAAAAATGACCGGTGCGAAACGGTCGGATAAAATATGACCGTGTTTTCACACGAAAGTTTTAAAGTTTCTCGTTGTAAATTTCCAAACCTGTCGAAACGAGAGATAGAGAATTCGGCGGTTCGATTCGATTGTCGCCGGTTCTCTTTTTCTTCTTCTTTTTTCATCCTCCTCTTTCGTCTCGTCCTTCTGAATTCTTTCGTTCTTTTTTCCTCGTCGAGAGCCACGGGGAAGCGCGTGTTCGGCGCCGCGTGTGCCCGACGTCCGAGCGTCTGACCCACGACTGGTCCCCGAATCACTTCTGACATATTTTCTTCGTACGGCCGTCCAGGCTCACGTTGAAACTTCCTCTTGTCGCAGTTAGCCGCCGAGGCACCCGTTATGAATCATATTACGGGGACGCACGAACATCAACCTGGCCTAAACCCCCTCTGCAGTGTGCTCGACTGGCCGTTTGGGAACCAGCATCAGACTTTTACGTGTTCGATACCTAAGTCGTTGGACGACCATTCAAGATAACAGTGATCAGACTTGGAACGAAAACTATTTTCCTTCCTCTCGATCGAGAACTATTAACTCGTGGCTGCTCGAACTATTATTCGAATTTGAAATATTTGCAAGATTAAAGGTTCACGAGTAACGCTTTAGTTTCATCGTTTTTGCAATTTATAACTTTTGCGATTTGTTAATTTTGTATTTTGTAATTTGCAACTCGAAACGTAAAACCTCTGTTAACAAGTGAAAAATAAGTAACAGATATTATTCGAGTTTGAAATTATTTGCAAGAATGATCCTTTAGTTTTTCAATTGCGTTTGCAGAACCTCTCTGCAGACAAAGTTGCAACATTTTCTCGGCTTGAAGTATATTTAAATGTAACACAGGGAAAACAAATGACAAGTTGATCACTTCTTAATCGTTTCTATCCACTGGTATACTGGATATTTTCGATAACGGATGTATACGGCTCGGTCACTCGTTATGGTTCGCGAACCAGTTGCCACCACAAGCGGTTAAATATTCCAGGGATCTTTTCGAGCGGGGATACATCAACCACGCAGATTTCCCGTAAAGCGAGTGACTGTTCAATTTAAAATGTATGGGGCGATCGAAGACTCTCGAAAATCGATAAAGTGAAAAATTGCAAATGCGAGACAATGGATGAGGGGGACGGGCTGGAGGTGGGAGGGGGGCAATGTGGGTCCAAAGAGACACTCGCAGAGGGGTTGCTGCTGCGTAGAAACGTGCAAGGGCCGGATCGTCCCCTCGTCCTAAACCCAATCGCCTAGCTTGCACGATGCCCGCGAGCTATTCCGTTCGCATAATGCGCGTAAACAAGTGGGAATTAAATTTTCGAATTTAAAGAGAGACGCTGCTAAACGGTTTGGTCAATGAGATTTAATCGAAATCTCTGTGCCCCACCTCCGGCACGCTTCTGCGCCTCCGGTCTGTTTTCTCGAGCGGCAGCCGGCGAGAAAAATAAATATTCATACGAACGGATTAAATCCTGCTGGTTCTCGGACGTCGTGCAAATTTACACGAGTGCGAAGGCGACGCGTCTAATTATCGGCTACAAAACGAACAAATCGAGAGGAGACGAGACGAGACGAATTTCTGCGGATGCAGCGGTGTATCCGTAGGCAATTAGCGCCTGGTGACAAAGATCCGAAGATTTGCCGTGGCAAATTTGGCTTCCTGCCGCGTCGGCATATACGTACGTATCGCGGAAAGTATCGTGTAACCATCGAATTAGCAAAATTCTTGCACACTGTCGACGATGGAAGCGAAGGATTGTTAGATAGAGAGACAGCAACGATTCCGCGTGGTTTCTGCGACCTAGGTCTCCACAGAGATACGTACACGTAGCTAAAGCGAGAAGACACGAGCGCGAAAGTGGGACGACGCGCTCAACAGTCGAAGACGAACGAAGGCCGACGGAACGAGCCGAGGGGACTTGACCAGCGTACGGAAGGGAGACAGAGAGATGGTGGCCGGTGGTTGCACGAGGCAGACGACGAAGGAAAAAGGGAGTCACGAAATGGCGGCAGGGTGGGGAGGGGTCGGGTTCGGTGGAAAGCCAGCGAGGAGAGGGTCGCCGGCGACGGTGGCGCCCCCCTCGAACGGTCCAGCCTGGAAAGTGAGGTTAGTCTGTCGCTAGCCGTTTGAGGATGATACACGCTCGACGCGTGCCTCTGTCGAGTTCACCCCTTCGGTTCGGCAACGACTGCCAGTGCGAGTACGAACAGGTGGCCACGCGACGCGACGCGACGGTCGTGCCGCGTTTCGCGAACGACTGCACAGTGACACGCGTCGTTTCGTCCATCTTCGCGAGGTATTCAAAGTGGCGCGCCCAAAGGGTTGCTCCGAGAAGGCCGCTAGGCGTCGCGTTGCTGGAAAATCGGCCTAGTGTTTTGTGCGAGGAGGTAGTCCGACGTTTAGGCACCGGCGGTGTATAGCGCGTGTAGGTTGTGGGGGAACATGCGCTGGAAAACGGGTGTAGCTTGACAGTAGTGAAGAGATGGTGAGAAGAGAGGAGATTTGGCAACGTTCGGTAACCCTACGGTCAATCGTCATGGGCAGCATCTCGGCGATCCGACGTAACACAGGATAGAGGCAATTTAGAACGAGTTTAAGAGAGTTTAAAGCGTCAGCCACCCGGTGGTGGATCACGGATTTTCGTTTCGTTGTCTCTCTTTCTCTCTTCTCGTCTTTTCAAGTGAAACCGCGCCACACGACGCGTGAGAAAAACAGAGCCAGCTACGTTTCTCTCTCTGCGGGACGAGAGACGAACGGCTGAGAGAGACGCACACGCTCGCAACACGCGCCACCGTCGTACTCGTGTCTCTCTGTCTTTCCTTCCCCTTTTCTCTTTTTATCTCGATCTGTCGCTCCGTCGTCGCCTGTCCCGTAAACGAACGTTTGTTTCTTCTCTCCCCTCTCCCCCTTCGAACGTGACGTATAGTTTATTTTGTTGTACACTTCGTATAGTTTATTTGACTATCCGCTCTCCGCGAGAGTAGCTGACTAGACATATACATAAACATACGTGTATCGAGAGATATCGTCGAGTGAAATCTTCGAGGACATTGCGGACAATTACGTGCAATCGTGTGAAACGCTGCGCGCCGACGGCTCGGCCGATTTTCTGCGCTCGTCGTTCACTGTTAAGTGTTTGGTGTTTTAAAGGAGGGTTCGTGATGAACGTGTCGAAGATGCTTTGTCTGCTGCAGCAGGAGAAAACAGCGTTTCGCGCCTGTGACGAGACGGAGTCGGTGATCAGGCGATGATACTGACTAACAGAAAAAGAAAAGAAAAGGATAGTATCTGTGAATGTCCTTTCCCTCGTACGCGTTCTATTTTTACAAGCGTTTTGACGAGACTCTTCCGAAGTTTTTCTTCGATCGGATGATCGGAAGCTTGCTCAACGACTCTTGTTCAGTTTTGTGATAGGAAACCAGTGCAATCGAGAAACGGCTCGTGCAAACTTCGAAGCGAGCTTGGCATTAGGCCGCGAACCGTGCAAGCGTCAGTGTGATACAAGGTGATACAAGGTGGATGTGTTTATTTCGCCGTAGTGATCTGTATAACGAAGGAAGGTGGTGAACCGTCGAAAATGGAGTAAAAACCCCCCAGCGTGTCTTCGACGAAATATGAGGATAGCGTCGTTCCGCGGCTCGGTGGAATTGATTTCGTGCGAAAATGTATCTCACGCCTGTGTTCTTGGTTCTTTCGCTGGCCACCAGCTCGAGGTGCGTTGTTGTTCTCCACCTTTTAATCTCTCGTGCTGGCAACCGATCGCGGACCATAACGAGTGACCAACACCGTATATAACGATTCGTCTTCTTTTTTGAATTCGTCGGTCTATCACTGGATAGAAATTACTAAGAAGTAATTTCTTATTTCTTGTTTTGCCTGGGTTATATATCATTATATTGAAAACTGAGAAAATATTGCCATTTTGGGACAAATATTCTCGACGTGTGTGGCACGTCGTTCCAGCGCGAGAGGTTAGAACCCTACGATCCCAAGATCCCTCGCGATCGATGAGCTAGTTCGAACTGCAAAATGTTCTCGCTTTGGAGCTTTCGAGTATAAATTCATCAAAATCGACTGGATCGTTGATGAGAAAATTAAAGTAACTTGCAAAGTCGTTTCGAGCAAAAATTTCAACTTTTTCTAGTTTTAAACATCAATTTCCAAATTTCTTGTTTGCCATCAGTTTTACGCGTTAATTATTCGTGCAGTTTGCACGTTTTTGCCGACGATTGCGCACAAAACGTATCGTGTCGAGCGTAAGAAAGTTGACGCCACCGGGAGAACCGGTGTTATAAATATTGATTCTTTCAATAATTATAACGCGGTTCGTTGGTCTCCTGTTGCCTCGACGAGAGTCAATGAATGGACTCGTCCGTGAGAAATCGATCGGAAATTCGATTCGTGTTTCCATTGTACGTTTGCTAAAATGATATTCTTCAACTAGCGGCTTTTGTTTCGTATTTTATTTCGATCGTTTCGCACGTCGTTTTAAACATCTCGGAGTTTATCAAGCGAAAACTTGAAAGTTAATAAATATTCCATCTATTCTTCTCTCTCGATACTGAAACGAGTTTCGACTCGGAACGAACGTGGAATAATTCCGCAACATGTTTAGAGACAATTCTGTAAGATGTTTACTACCGAGTTCCTCGAATTCGGACGAGAATGAGATAAGGAATATTCGTCGCTCGGTGTGTTTATCGATTGTACGGGACGGTTGACATAAATATTCCGTACACGTGAGAGTCAACATAAAAAATACGCCTCCGTCGTGTGCGTGTGTCGAGTTGAGAGAATTCTTTCGCAGTAAATTTAAACACGCACGTAAGGGGAGGATCAAAGGTCAGTTCGATATCACTGTCGAACAAGGTTTCAATTAGCTGTCAATGCTCGTTGCGTATTCACAGCACGTGTAATTAATGCTAATTTATCACTGCTCGTCATCGATCGCCGATTTTGTCGAATTGAATTTTCGTTCCGAGAAAGAAAGAAAGAAAGAAAGAAAGAAAGAAAAGAAAAACATTTTGACGATTTTAAACGAATCGTTTCATTTGCAGATGCATGTGTTCGAGCGGATACACTGGCCAGAATTGCGAGAACGAGTACATCCCCTGCGACCCATCGCCATGTAAAAATGGCGGCACGTGTCATCAGATCGACGGTTTGGATTACAAGTGCATCTGTCCCGAGGGTGAGTTTTCAAATTGTTTCTCCTTCTTTCGATTGCGTGTTTCGCGGTTGTCGGGCTGATCGTCATCGTCGCGACGACTTTTTCAAATCTCTCTATGTAAATTTCCCCGAAACTCCTCAACATTTGGTCAAACAAACTCACGATCCGTTTAATATCTGTCCTCGACGATTCCGAGCCATTCCCACGAACAGTTTCGCGAAGAGAACCGTTTTTCTTTCGCGGGCTTTCTCACGAAATTGAAAAGATCGACAGGCGAGCTGGTCGCGTAGAATCGCGTGGAATGCGTATCGAGGAGGAACAAAAGCCCGGATTACTTTCGCGACGACCGCCACTTTTCGGCGTGTGCACGAAAAATGACGCCTCCTCTTTCTTTTTTCTCAACGAAGCCACGTTCCACGTTCCACGTTCCACGTTCCACTCTGTTTACGGCCCCCGTTGCGCAACCTTGTCCCAGGATCGGGCAAACGGGCAACAGAGAAATAAAGAAACGCGTCGGCGGGGCGACGTTGGTTATTAGCCGGTGCAACAGGTACGACTTAAGTCCAGGGGTGGTGCGCCATTTACGTGCGCGCCGTGCACGGTGGATGGTTAACGTAAAGCCTAGGGTCAGCCTAGCGTGGCCTTCTCGCCGGCTGGATCACAATGCGTGGTCCTGTCGTTCCCAGGCGGACTACAACCATGGCGACCCCACCTTCTACCGCCACCGCGGCTCCCTCCTTCCTCTTTCACGCTACTTTGCCTCTGGTCGCGCGCGCCTTTTCCCGTTAAACCAGCGCCCTCTCCCTCCCCTCTGGATCAGTTTCCGCCGCTTTACCAACAAGAACGTTCAAATTCGTCTTCGCGTTTTTCTCTTTATTATTTATTATTATTATTATTATTACTACGTACGACCCTCGTGAGATGAAAACCGACAATTCCGAGAAATAAGTCCCGTGGTGGTTGTGGCTCGGCTGTTTTTCACTCGATTAACGACGGTCGCATGAAAATATGAGAGAACGGCGGAGAGTCGAGAAAACGCTGCTTAAATTTTACGACTACTCATCGGTACAAATTTTACCACGTCTCGTGTCGCCGATCGCGTGTCAGACACTACGAGCATGCCTGAATGTTGAAGCAACGCGAGCGTTAGAGAGGAAAGTTTTATACGCGAGGTCTTCCTGCGGGCGATGGTTTCTCGTTTAACGAGACCGCGGTCGAACAGTTTGCAATTATTTCGCTGCCGCTCGCGGCGGCCACCGCTTCTTTCGTTTAAACGCGTCGACTGTTGCGAGGTCGTGGCTCTCGTTTTATTTTCCACTCGTAGCGAAAATCGAAAAGGGCCGGTTTGGATCTTCAACGCGAGAACCACTTTAAAAGCGACGTTTAAAGCGTAAAATTTCCATTGGAAACATCGAAGCGGAAGAAATGGAAACGCTTTGTGATACGATATAAATTGCACGCACTTTTGTTTGCACGTTTTTCGAAAGATCATTTGAACCTTTAAGAATATATTACTTTCCATAAAATTGTATTATATATTATTTCTATAAAATTTTTAGAAAATTTCCATTGGAAACATCGAAGCGAAAAAAATGGAAACGCTTTGTGATACGATATAAATTGCACGCACTTTTGTTTGCACGTTTTTCGAAAGATCATTTGAACCTTTAAGAATATATTACTTTCCATAAAATTGTATTATATATTATTTCTATAAAATTTTTAGAAAATTTCCATTGGAAACATCGAAGCGAAATAAATGGAAACTCTTTGTGATACGATATAAATTGCACGCACTTTTGTTTACACGTTTTTCGAAAAATCATTTAAACCTTTAAGAATATATTACTTTCCATAAAATTGTATTATATATTATTTCTATAAAATTTTTAGAAAATTTCCATTGGAAACATCGAAGCGAAATAAATGGAAACTCTTTGTGATACGATATAAATTGCACGCACTTTTGTTTACACGTTTTTCGAAAGATCATTTGAACCTTTAAAAATATATTACTTTCTATAAAATTATACTATACATTATTTCTATTAAAATTTTCATAAAATTGCCAACAAAAATTACAAATAGTGTTAATAAGGTCGCCAATCGAGAGAGTTCGTTTGACCTGTTTCTCATATATGCATCGAAACCATCAAGCATCGGTAACTATTCCGAAATCTTTCGACGTCGTTTGCCAATTTGTTCCTCGGTTGCCACGCCGCGAAATGTTTCCATTCCCAACGACCACGTCGAAACGTCGAAAATTCATCCTTCGATCTTCCCGACTTATAATTTTCTCGAAGAACTTCTTCAGAGGGAACGACGTTGAACTCTGAAAGATATTTACAGCAAGCTCGTAACTATCCTCGCTGGAGCGAACGCGCCTCTGCTAGTTCGTCGTAATGGTTCAATTTGCAGCGCCGACCCTACCGCTGCTGTCTGTTCTCCACGTCCGCGAACCATTCTTTCTTTCTCTCCACTTCTTCACGTGGACTGCTAATTTTGCTGGACGAGCCAGTATTTTCGACGAGAGCTTGGTGGTTGCAACGGTTGTCTGGACGACACTTCTCTTTCGACGCATTGTCCATTCGGTCGCATGGGTAGTCTTAATGGTTCAATTTACGGTATCTCGATTTCTCGGCTGCTCGGCGTGCGTTTCTTCTTCGTTTCGTTTCGTTTCTCCGAGCCATTTTGCACTCGCCTGTTCCCTATCTACCTGTCTGTCTCTCTCTCTCTCTCTTTCTCTTCTTCGTTCCCTTTCCTCCGTTTATCGACACGTTTTCTGGCTTGTGCAAGAGCACCGAGAACATGGTCGTCCCTTGTGCGCCGAGGAGACGACCTCGGCCGGCTGCAGATTTCCCTGGTCGACGATCCGATCACGCCTCCTCCGTCCCATTCCGCTAATTAGAAACTGCTCTATCGAGCGCTGGTTAAACGATTAACCGCACGCCCATAGATTAATCGGCCGGTTCGGCTCCGATAGCCGCTAGAGGAGCTGAAATGGAGAAAGACGAGAGAGTGTAAAAGAGAATTCGTTTACCTGTACTCTCTCTCTATCTCTCTCTGTGTGTGTGTGTGTACATATACACTTGTGTTTCTCGCGTTACTCTCTAAATTGAATCTTCGCCAATGGCGACGACGGATGCAACCGGCCGAGCAAGAAACACGCCGCATTTCTGCCGGTTTTGCTTCCTCGATCGCGATACCGTGCGATGCCGATTAAGTCGTTCTTTTCCTCCAGGTGCTTGCTTATCCGCCAGCGGCGCGGATTCCGCCGCACCGATGTTTTACAGCGTGCGTTGTATAGGAAACGATTCCGAACGCGTCGGATTAGATACGACTTTGCCGATCGAGCGTCCGTGCATCTACGCTTAATTTCCCTTCGTTTGCCTACGATCGTCCTACGTGGTCGTCGGATTGGTTGGCATCGAGCTACGGCCAAACTACGCTGCTCGCGCCCGATCGATCGATCGATCGATCGAGTCGAACGATTCTCACCGCGATCGTGTCGTACACGGTCACGCACAGCCCGCGCCTCGGTTGCTGTGTTGCGCGCGAGGAGAGGCGATCCGTATGCGCGTGTTGCCGCCTGGCCGAGTTGCGAGACAAACCCGGAGGTAGTGAGCCAGCCTGCTGAACGAGCTGTACGCCGTTCCAGCTGATTTATGCCAACGTGCGAGCGTAAACTGCGTACCCTGCGTGCCCCGTGCAGTGGGGAACATCGCTCTCTGGGGTTGAAGGAACGGAAGAATGGAACATGTCGAGGAAAGAGGGGGGACACACGCGTTGCTTTTACCATTGCAGGTCGGTACCCTTCCTCCGATGCCCCGTTGTTACGCAAACCGCTTTTAAGCGCGCGTGATTTGTCAACGGAGCAGATCACGCGTCGCGCGATTACGTTACGTCGTTCGTGGTTTAATTGTATCGTGAGAGTATGTATCAGTTTTTGGAGGGGGTTTTCACCGAGTCGCCTTGATTTCACTTGCCACGAAATTAAAATTAGAACTGGACGACTGTGGCATGAAATTTTTTTGACGTCAGAGTAAAAGAAAGCAAGAGAATCTTTGTGACACAATAGGGCACACGAGCTTTCATTTATGTACTTAACAAAGAATCGGTCGAGCCTTCAAAAATACACTGTCTTACATAAAATATTCGAGTAAATAGGCGATCCCATTACATTACGATTACGTGAGAAAATTTCGAGGATTAGTTTACTGTATGCACGATCGAAATCTCTGGCAAACTTTACAAACTTTCCTGATAAAGTAATCTCTGCTCAGAAATAATAATACGCTCTCTTGCATTATTCAGTTTGGCTCAGTCAAAAAATTACAATTGAATTATTGTTAGTCACGCCTTGCATCCATCGATCTTTCGGCGGCAAGCTAAGCGAAAAAGTATTCCGCCCACGCGAAGCGTTTCGACCGGTATTCAACGCTCAAACAGTGAAGAAAATCCTCTTGCAAGCTCAACAGCGTCCAACAAGATCCTTCTTTGTATTTTTATTCGCACGGTTCCTCTGGAGGTTAAGTGTTCCTCTGAAAGAATCAGAAATTTCGTGTGACAGAGTCGCACGATCTAACGGAAAGGCAAACGTACAAAACGATCGCGGTTCAATGAGCGTGGAGATATTCGACGCCTATCTCCGCAACGGTACACGAGTTTTATCACCGGGCTGTATCCTCGGTTACGGCCTACGCATATCGATAATTCGCTGATAATTTTCTTTCGGCGACCAACGCCGACGGCTCGAGGATTTATCGACACCTCCGCGTTACATTGTTCGCATTGGGGCACACCGTCGACGAGTTTTAATTAAAACCGTGCACCTCTGCCCGTGGCTCGAAATCTCTCACTCTCGACGTGTCCCTCGCTCGAGTAATTAACGGCCAGGATCATCCGGACACAAAGGAAGCGCGTACGACGACGTCTAACAAGCGTCCTCGCGTCGTACCCGCTGTACTCTCGCACATTGTCGTCATTCGTCTAACTCTATTCTTGCCTCTCCTCGTTATTCATCTCCTCGTTCCTCTTCTTGGCCGGTGTCTTCGTGGACGCAGACAGTCGTGCATGCTTCTATTTTATAATTTACTTCTACGCGATTGCGAGTAACTCTCGAATTTTCAGTTCAAATTCTCGACAACCGCTCCCTGTATCAGAAATTAAAACTGAAATTTTGAGAATTCTTTTGCTCGTGATTCGTTTCGTTTCGTTTGCCAGATAACATTTAGTATCGCGTCTCCTTTCTACTTTCACCCAGTTGCGAATAACTCTCAACTCTCTTCGACAATTGTCCCGCGCGCGGACATTGAAATTGAAATCTCGCGCGAGATCGAGAATTCTCTGTTGCACGCACGTCGAGAATTTTTTGTCCCAGAATTGCAATATTTTCTCCGTTTTCAAGTATATTTAAGTATAACCCTATAGGTAAAACAATTAATAAATTTATCACTTCTCAATAATTTCTCGAGTAAGCGACGATTTATTGCATACGGTTTGGTCACTCGTTACGGTCCGCAATCAATTTGCCAGCGCAAGTGGTTAACGTTAAATGTATTCTCTTGTTAAAAAGAATGAAAAGATCCAATGTTTCTCTTTTCTTACTGTTCGAAAGTTATTTTGTGTATTAAATTAAAAATTACTTTCTATACTATACTTTTATAACACTTCTATAATATGTAATAATACTATATGATATAATGTATACTAATATACTATATAATAATATATTATAATATTTTTATAATACCTCTGTAATACTTTTATAATACTTTTGTAAAAAGATCTGACCGATTACGGTAGAAATAAATATCGGTACGTTTAATGTTAACCCTTTCGCTACGGTGGCCCTGCACGCGAATGCGCAGGCGCGGTACGAAGCAATTCGAACGTAGACGCGCTCATTTCGTACCAATGTTGAGAATCAGTGCAAAAATTTTATTGGATGATGGTCATCCAATGAACATCAGACGATGAGTGACTATATTGTTAGCAGCGAGAAAGTTAATCTTCGTTTCGTTTGATAACGTCACAATCTACTTTTACCTAGCAGTTCGTTCCATTTCATTCGCAAGATGATAATATCGCAATCTACTTTTACCAAATTCTCAAATTTTCAATCGATTTCAATAACCGCTCCACGATAATTGAAATCGAAACTGAAAAAAAACCTTGCGCGATCGAGAATTCTCTCGTCGACTAAATCTTCTTCGTGGCTCGTTACAGTTCGTTTGCAAGATGATAACGTCGCGATCTACCTTTACCTGGTCGCGAATAACTCTCGAAATTTTCAATCGTTTCGGCAGAGCGATTGAAACTGGAAATACTGTGCGATCGAGAATTCTTTGTTATCTGAAGGGGAAATGATAATTACCAGCTCGAACGTCCAGAACTGGCGGATGAAATCGTTTCGGAGTCGAGTGAGCGTTGAGCGAGATAACAGATAACAGTCATCGCACAGATGGAATCGCGACGACCAAGGTGTGAGGTTGTATATTCTGTCACGGTTTGTGAACTCGAAATAATCAAACGATAACGTGTTGATTTTTCGTTGCACGAAACGGATATTGTCGGTGACAATATGGGTGAAACAGAGGAAGCCCTCCTCCCTTCTTTTTCGTCCGCTGTGAAAAGGGGGACAAGAGGACGGCGAGCGGAGAAAGGAGCTTCCGAGGGACACGTATCATCTCGATTCACCGGCGTTGCCTCGAGACAGTGACAGATACCGGTCGTTGTCGTCCGTGGCTGGCTGCAGCCGAGAGGGTATCGGTGTACTGGTGGCATTTCGTTCTCATAAAAGGCCGGCGTGGGCACGATAAATGAGTCCGAGCCATGGAACTAGGCAAGCTAGAGCTACCAACTGAGAGAGTCTCGTGTCCGTTGTTACCCGAGAGTTATCCCTCCGTTCCGCGACTTTGTTCCACGCGAACGTAACAGAATTATTTCCCCGGAGGATGATCGGTATCAAATTTCGGAGCGATTGGTACTGGACGCTGCGGTACCATCTCCGTGACAAACCTGATCCATCCTGGGGCAATCGGTTCCGATCGGTTTTCATTCGAAAAGTGAATTGGATTCTCGTTTCCTTCTGAAAGGATCTATTCCTTTCACTACGTCCTTGTGCACACATATTCTTAATGTTTCCTATTGTAACATATTTACTAAATTGAACATGTTTTATGTAATATATAACATATTTTATTACATTCAACATTTATATATAACATATTTTACTAAATTGAACTTTCTACTGACATGGAATTTATCGTTTCATGGAACATAGCAATTGCAAATTGACAATAATTGCTGAATATCGACAACTGTTTCAATGTTCGCATGTTTTCATTAACACTGTCCGGACCACGAACAAATTGGACAACGGAGCACTTTCGCGAAACATTCTTACGTTCAGACATCGAACAAACATCCCCTAGATCGCGACCATGTATGTAAAATTCGTAGAACTGTATTTCGTGTGGTCGTAACGTTACACGCGAAAGATACGAATCCATTCTTGTTGATTCTCCAATTTTTCAATGTTTAAAACAATAACAAACGCAGCGAAACATAATCCGTTCAAAGACAGTGTTCGCTGTCGAACGGCCAACTTCATTAGCGTTCGATCGAGCGTCTCGCGGCAAGTTTCGCGACAATGCCCACTTTTCCCACGATTTCGTCGAATCGCACAGATGCGGCCAACCCTCCCGCGAACCCTTTCCCGCTGAAGTTTCGGGACGGTTGCCGGGAGGAACGCTCTCCGGGGACTCGGGGCGCAAAATCGGGGCGAGCGATGCATAATGCAGAGCCGGAGCCCGCTCGTAAAGCATAAGCGGCCCCCATTATGTCGGGAAAGGCGAGTCGTGACAGGGCCATATCCACGAGTGCCACTCGACCAGGACCGGCTCTCTCTCTCTCTCTCTCTCTCTCTCTCTCTTTCGGGATGGCCCCACTTTCGGTACAGCCACACCGCGGAGAAAACCAGCGAAGGTATCGGGGTCCCTTTTGTTCGGGTATATCTCTCTCTTCGTACGAGAGAGAGAGAGAGAGAGAGAGAGAGAATACTACGATAAATCCACACCCACGCGGTGTAAATCGGAGCTCTCCCCGTGGTAGCCGATCAGCGGGGACTAGCTCGCGGGGATCCCCGACCGCGCGCCCTCTCTGTCTTCCGTGTCGCGCGCGCCTTGTCCCTCGCTCGCCGATATAAATCTGGATTAATTTGACCACTCGCGCTGGCAAACTGATTGCGGACCATAACGAGTGACCGAACCGTACACAATAATTCGTCGCTTTCCTTTTTCAACTCGTCGATGTGACATCGCTGGATAGAAATTGTTGAGAAGAAGCAAATTTATTATTTGTGTTTTACCTACAGGATTGTACTTAAATATACTTGAAACTGAGAAAATATTGCAATTTTCGGACAAAAAATCCTCGACGTGGCACGTCATTCCAGCGCAAGAGGTTAACCACTTGCGCTGGCGACTGATTGCGGACCATAACGAGCGACCGAACCGTACACAACAATTCGTCGCTTTCTTTTTGAACTCGTCGTTATGACATATTGAGAAGTAATAAATTTATTATTTGTCTTGCCTATTTTGTTTTACTTAACATATATAATTTTACTTATTATAACAGGTTATGCTATAATGTATAATATATAATAGGTTACAACATAACCTATGTCAAGCCTAATATAACCTATATTCTAGTTAAATACATTCACATTTAGTGTGTTTATTGTTAAATTATATTACAGATTAAAGCTGCATTAACTTTTGAATAAAATCAAATTTTCTACAGTGTCAGGAAACGACATTACTTGTAGGTGTCCTTAACCACTTGCGCTGGCGACTGATTGCGGACCATAACGAGCGACCGAACCGTACACAACAATTCGTCGCTTTCTTTTTGAACTCGTCGATATGACATCATTGGATAGAAATTATTGAGAAGTAGTAAATTTATCATTTGCTTTGCCTGTTTTGTTTTACTTAAGTATACTTAAAACTGAGAAAATATTGCAATTTTGGGACAAAAAATTCTCGACGTGGCACGTCCATTCCAGCGCAAGAGGTTAACGCGTCCATTGAATCTTGCATAACGATCGATGCCTCGCAGATATATTTTCAAATTCGAGTCTACTCGAGTCTCCTGTTTCGATTCGATCCGACGATACGCGATTATTTCGAAAAATAAAGCGGCAAGGCCGCGTCGATGCGCTGCACAGATTGGCGCGTGGCTTGTAACTAATTTGTCGGCTGCCTAGGCGCAGCCGTTCATCGAGAACCGATTTGCCATCGGTGATCGTTCCGTTGGACTTGATCTCCTCGTGGAGATCTCGCGATTTTAATAATTGCCGACTTTCCATAGTTTGCGCTTGTTCCACGCTTGGAACTTTAGTTGACGCGGTTTTATACTGTCGAACCTCGTAACTGCTCGTCCCGTTCGATAAATCTCGCACGACGAGAGAGTGTTATTGGAAAAGTAGGTGGAAGCCGAGGTTACGCGAAAGTTATACAGTTCTGCAGACAGAGAGCAAAGAATAAAAAAGAAAGAGAGAGAGAGAGAGAGAGAGAGAGAGAATTGGCCAAATTGGGAAACTGGACTACCTGGAGGAGCAGGACGACAGAATGAAACTGGTCAGTGATGAAACATTTGGTGGAATCAAGCAGATGCAAAGGATTCCAGCGGTTGGAAACAATGGGTCCGATCGATACAACGAGGGTGCCAGGCGAGAGAAGGAGGGAGGGAGGGAGGCCGATCTCCATAGAAAGGGGACCACACCCCGTAGAAGGAGACCGCGTTTGCTTTAGCGGCCTGCGGTGGAAGTCGCTCCACGGGACCCACGAACAGGGACCGTACAAAGTCATTGACTTGCTCGTACCAGCCGCAACGCTAGCATTTTATTCTTCCTTTTCGTTCTCTTCTCCTTCTTCTTCTTCTTCTTCTTCTTTTTCTATATCTTCGTAAGCTCCTCCTTTTTCTCCTGCTTTCGTCTGCTCTTTTTCTTTCCATCGGTCCTTATTCCCCGCTTTCGATACCATCTACGAGAACCATCGCCCACCCCTTTCTCGTACTCTTCATATTTTACCATTACCATATCAGGTTCTCCTCGATTCTTCTTTCGTCCCCTTCTCTCTCTCTCTCTCTCTCTCTCTCTCTCTCTCTCTCTCTATCCGACCCCTTAAATATAGTTGGGTAGACGCACTCACGTACCGCATCCACGCACCTTTCTTTCCATCGCTACCCTCCATCGTTTCTACACGTTCGCCCTTTCGTGGGTGCGCGTCTGCCAGTCAGATACACACGTCGATAGGTCGGATAGTTCGATTATCTTTCGGATTTAAACTTCCGATGAAATCTTCGTCTGATGGACGAAATCGATAAAAAACGTGTTACCCTTGTCGGAAGATCGTCGACATTGTCGGAAACCAGTTCCGCGCGTACCGTTTTTTAATTATTTTCGATAGCGGCAGGGCTGGACGAAACAAGCCGCGTCCGCCTCTCTTCCGGGGTCGAGATATGCAAATGGCGGGGGTATTCGCCGAGTACGGACCCGCGCGAAACGTAATTTTCTTCTGGCTAACTTGCCAGAACATTAGCGCGGCGAGGATCGCTGATGGCGCGGGCTGTTGCTCGTCGTCCGTTAATGCGAATGATGATTAACTGGGCCGGCTACTGGCGTAATTTAATACACTCCGATATAACTCCTTTGGTAATGATTCGTCTGCGCGCGTGTGCAGAGATTTGTCTCGTTTCAAGTGTGAAGCGCATTTTTCTAAAACGTTTCACATCTTTTTTTAGAATTCGTTGGAGTTTCTCTCCGTGCGATTCTGTTTCGCGAGTAACTTTGAAAAGTGTTTTCTTTTTCGTATCGACATGCCGCAACGCAACGTCGAGAAACTCGAGGTCAGCAAACTTTTATTCTACGTTCTTCACCTATTTTAAATAGACTGACCGGAATAATTCGTGTTGATTATTTTTTTCTGTCACGTCCAGAATTGGCTGAATGTCCAAGTATACTCGATCAATTTTCAAGCTTGATTTTCTCCAGGGAAAGAAAGGAAAAATAAAAGAGCGAACGTTTTATCGAACAAACTTTGTTTTCATCGTTTTCTCACTTGCAACTGGTGGTTGTACCACCCTGTACACGCTCCCCTGGTGGAATATGCATACGCAATAAGCAGATACACGCGGGTATCTTACCGCGAGGATATACACGCGCTCGTGTAGGTACGTCGAACGGCGTGTAGTTGTAGCAGACTCGCATATACAGCAGAGCGTTGTTTCCGCGAGGTCATCCCGGTGGAAGTCGCTTGACCTTTGCCTTCAGGCGCCTCCGTATTCGCATGAAGGTGACCACGGGATAACTTTATGCCCCGCCTAGCTCTGGCGCGTACACGCAGAGCGAGTTTGCGTCGAAACTTGCAAACCTCTATCTTTCGATTCGATTCGAAGAATCATTTCGCGGCGACCAACGCTTTATCTCGAGGGATTTCGTTACGAGAATTAAAGTCATCAAACTTCGATACGTGTGAAAATATATTCGGCTTGTAAATCGTTGTAATTCGAGAGACAACAATTAAAGCAAACGATGGATTTATTCAAACGTGTTTCTGTCTAAACTCAATATTGAGTTTAGAGAGTTTGGATTAGATGTTGATTTTGATAAAAGTGCTAGCGTCTTTCAAGCAGTTGTAAAGAAAGAAAATCTGGGGTTAGGTTTGGGTTAATTTCGGTTGTTCCGGTGTTAACATTTGGTCGATTGATCGTAAAACGTTCACGCCGAATCTCACGAATCTTTTTGAGATCGGTCCTGACGCTGAGATTTACAACAGCGCTTTTATCCACGCTTCTAATTGCAAGTGGCTACTGTTCCACTTCGGGGGAAGATCGTTGTTCCACCACGAGAGATCATTTCCGTTGCCGGTCGTGTCAATCGTAAAAGTATCATAAAACTTGTTCCAAAGGGAAACGGTGCATTGTGTTGAGCAGAGAGGCCTACTGCGACGTATCTCAGCGCGTTTCATGGCTTGGCGAAAAGACTCTGCCATTAAGTTTCGTACCGCGGCGTCCACGATCTCTCCTCTCGTGGAATTACGCCAACTTTCGAGCGGCCTTTGTCCCTTTGTACGATAATTTATATATGTTAATTGTATAATTGTAATTTATATAACGTGTAATTAAAATATTTATATAATTGTATAATTATAATTTATATAATTTATATATAAATAATTTATTCAAGAAAGTGTATTTATATATAAATTAAATTTGTTTAAGGAAAACTAGATATTAACAAATACGACAAACGTTTGATTTCTTTTTAAAACAAATACATATTTATTTTTTCATTTTACAAAATATATATACATACATATATATATATATATATATATATATATATATATATATATTTAGATCATTTATTTTCAAGATAATTAAAATTATTAAAATTAATTAATTTCTGATGGAAAAGGTGCAAAATAAATTTGTACTATTCGTAGGTGGAAAATTTCTGTCAAGTTTTTGAATTTCCATTGCCAATTCCACAGACTGCAACTATTACCAAATGTATAAAGAATGATCAGATAGTGTAATAAATATAGGAGATAGTGTAAAATGTGTGAAGAGAAAAATCCTCATTTAC
Source organism: Tetragonisca angustula (assembly GCA_036937485.2). NCBI lineage: Eukaryota > Metazoa > Arthropoda > Insecta > Hymenoptera > Apidae > Tetragonisca > Tetragonisca angustula. The sequence goes on along the minus strand of JAWNGG020000058.1, from coordinate 19,843 downwards.
CAAACGTTTCGATCTTTCGTGCAAACGAGCTTGCAACGCTTCGAAAATTAGCTGGCGAATGGCGAGTTACGTCGCCCCTGTCAGAAACAGATACAGAGGAACACGGTTCCTGTAACACGAGTAAAAACGGCACTTGGTCGTGCCAGATCTATTTCTACGAGCTCGCACGGCGTCGTTAACATCCGCGGTTGGGCAAAAAATGGCCGCGGAGCATGGCCCACGGCCGTCCCTTTTTCGCGTAATTTCATTATTTCGCGATGGCCGAGATAGTGGCGGTTAACTGGATGGCAGGAGCAGCACGGGGCAGGAAAAAGGAGAAGGAAGAAGGAATCCAAGATCTTCTTCCCTCCGCGGCTGCCGGAGAGAGAGCCAGCCGAAGGAAGTCGCGAATCGCAAAGATTAGAGTGGAACATGCGCACGAGCGCATCTCGAACGATCCACCGTTTCGATATCGTCCTCCAAACGTGACCGCCTTCCTCCTCCTTCCCTTTCCTCCAGCTGCATACGCGCGAGTTCCCAAGAAAAAAAAAAAAAGAAAAGAAAAAAGAAAAGAACGAAAAAAAGAAAGAATCAATCGGTCACGTTCTCTTTGACAGAGATCAGAGTCGCGAAATTGAGTTGAGCCGAAAGTTCCAGGATTAACCTGCCACGCACGTCGAGAACTTTTTGTCCCAAAATTGTAATACTTTCCTCGGTTTTAAGTATGTTTAAGTAAAGCAAAATAGGCAAAGCAGATAATAATTTTATTGCTTCTCAGTAATTTCTATCCGGTGATATTGTGCCGACGAGTAAGAAAGAAAAGAAAGCGACGAATTATTTTATACGGTTCGGGTCGTTCGTTATGGTCCGCAATCAGTTATCAGCGGAAGTGGTTAACCTCAAAAAATTGTAATATTTTCTCAATTTCAAGTATATTTAAGTAAAACAAAATACGCAAAGCAGGTGATAAATTTATTACTTGTCAATAATTTCTATCTAGTGATATCATACCGACAGGTTGATAAAGAAAGCGACGAATTATTTTATACGGTTCGGGTCGCTCGTTATGGTCCGCAATCAGTTGCCAGCGCCAAGTGGTTAACCTCAAAAAATTGTAATATTTCCTCAGTTTCAAATATGTTTAAGTAAAACAAAATACGCAAAGCAGATGATAAATTTATTACTTGTCAATAATTTCTATCTAGTGATATCATACCGACAGGTTGATAAAGAAAGCGACGAATTATTTTATACGGTTCGGGTCGCTCGTTATGGTCCGCAATCAGTTGCCAGCGCCAAGTGGTTAACCTCAAAAAATTGTAATATTTCCTCAGTTTCAAATATGTTTAAGTAAAACAAAATACGCAAAGCAGATGATAAATTTATTACTTGTCAATAATTTCTATCTAGTGATATCATACCGACAGGTTGATAAAGAAAGCGACGAATTATTTTATACGGTTCGGGTCGCTCGTTATGGTCCGCAATCAGTTGCCAGCGCCAAGTGGTTAACCTCAAAAAATTGTAATATTTCCTCAGTTTCAAATATGTTTAAGTAAAACAAAATACGCAAAGCAGATGATAAATTTATTACTTGTCAATAATTTCTATCTAGTGATATCATACCGACAGGTTGATAAAGAAAGCGACGAATTATTTTATACGGTTCGGGTCGCTCGTTATGGTCCGCAATCAGTTGCCAGCGCCAAGTGGTTAACCTCAAAAAATTGTAATATTTCCTCAGTTTCAAATATGTTTAAGTAAAACAAAATACGCAAAGCAGATGATAAATTTATTACTTGTCAATAATTTCTATCTAGTGATATCATACCGACAGGTTGATAAAGAAAGCGACGAATTATTTTATACGGTTCGGGTCGCTCGTTATGGTCCGCAATCAGTTGCCAGCGCCAAGTGGTTAACGTAACGCTTGAAATCTGACTTTAATCCTCTATGGATCCGTGTAACTTGTAATATATCATTGATGTTTCATTGAAAAATTTCATTAACGTATACATCTTGTTGCATAATGTCTTTATTTCTTATTTCTTTTATAGCTTTGCGACATTTTCAAGTCACAATGAACTGTGTGATGGTAGGATTCGATGTATTTGCGACAACGTTAGTGTTTCTTTTGCTTCTTACGAGAGAACATACGTTTGAAAGAAATACTTTTTTTTTATCGGCAATCATCGATGTTGAAGGCGTGAAAACTAAAACTAACCTCAAAGTTGGGGGTGCGAAACATATTTTGTCAAATATCTAGGAAATGATTGAAAATACCGTTTTTGTGTAAATTAATGAAATTAGTGTTTTTTTAACGACGAGTTTAATGATGTATGTCATTTTGCAGAGAAAATGCAGCTTTTGCTTAAACAAATATATTTGAAAACCCGTATTCTACATAAGTTTTTTCAAGCAAATGTTAATTTTTAGTTTCAATATATATCAGAGTCCTAAAATGTGAATACAAAATCATACGTATAAACATACAACACGCGTGCATCAACATGAATTTGAAACGCTTAATTTGAATTCCAATTTGCCTTCCACTGTCTGAAAATACCTAAAGTTAAGTATCTAAAGTTTTTTTTGTTAAAGATAAAAAAAAAGAAAAAAAGGGAAAAATACCTAAAGTTTGAACGTAAAGCTACCTTTACGTTTAAATCTCGCCGACGTTCCCGGTTTCCCGGTTTCCAGCGAATTTCCCCCCCGACGAGAATTAATCATGCGCGTGAGGAACGCGCAACATTCTGATTAACGACGTAATAGGGATTCCAGCGGGAGAAACTCGCGCGCGGCCCTCTTCCACCGATGGAGGAGAAATCGCGCATAACTCAGCCGGAGTTCTTATCGGTGGCGTTATCAGCCGATCCTCGTAGCCAGGAATTCCGCGGGTATCCCGCAAAACGGCAGTGATCGCGCGTTATAACAACCGCGACTGTTAATCACTGGTACAGTGTTATTTCTCCGCGAAGCGAGAACACTCGACTCACCCTGGCACCGTTTAACAAATCGTCGAGACTCGTTCGTTCGTTCATGTGTGTGTGTGTGTTAAAGAGAAATCGTAATTCTCTTTAATCGCGGTAACGTGCCACGCGGCGAGAAATTTGTTACAAATTGTGCGTTGTTGCGCTCGATTCCGAGATACCTGCGTGTACGTACATACGTACGTATCCTGGAGCTTTCGGACGTTCCAAATTCCTGGATTAGACGATGCTAGTCACCAGTGTCTTTGCCTGAGAGAATTCCCTCGAGGGAAGGTTACCGCTCGTTTCTGTGAATTATTAGGAGGTAGTTGCTCGAATGGTGGGAAAGATACAATACGATGAAGCGATTTTTAGAAAATTATATCACACAACTGTTGTTACATCGGTGATATTGTTAATATAAAAATTTTTAAGCGAAAGTCATCAAGAAATCATTAATTGTGGATCGTATCTGAATGTATGTCTTTACGAGCTACGCGATGGAATGGAAATAAATACACGTTTCGAGTGCTGACAGCGACTTTATGATTCTGGACGCGTGGTTATCTATTTTTACGTAATTTTTCCATTATGTTTCGCGTTATGTCAACGTTTCATTCACGACGATTGTGGCATCACTACGAGTCTAAATAATCAAGTGATAAAACTAACTGTTAACATTGCTCGAAATGTAAACATTCCGTGATATAGACATCCACGCGTCTCAGAATCATAAAGTCGCTGTTAGAACTCATATTGAAAGGAACTTTTTACCATTTTTCAAGAGAACCATCAGGTTCCTTGGACAAGTTTCGCCTTCGTTGATCAGTAGAATACAATGCAAGAAGAAGGAAAGGAAATTTTATTTCCGGGTTATATATATTTCCATCAAATCGAAGGTGTTGAAATTCATCCATCATATGACAGCCACGGACGAGCTTTTCTTTCCATCAAATTCTTTTCGTCAAATTGGCCCTCTATTCTCGCGCGGGGTCACGCTGTTTACGACTTGTATCCAATTGCAAATTCGTTGTCAAGATGGACGATAATCAGCCGGGTTGATGCATCGTGACAGTTTATCGCGTGGCCGAATCGTAAACTTGCGCGACTCACGGCGAGAAGCACACATTCCTTCAATTACGTTTTCCCCTGCTCGTAAATAACGATTCGCGAAGTTGGAGCTTCGTTGCGAAACAATGTTCGCAGAGTCGAGAGACATCTTCGACACACTCGTTCACGATATCGATTCTCTTTTCCAACGATCTTTTCTTTCGGTCGAGGATAGTCGATCGTCTAACGCCGACTCGCAAGTGTCGGCGGATTAGATCACGGCAACGAGCGATTTCCTGTCGTCTGGAAGAGCGTGTTGGCGTTCTAATCGCGTCACGTCGGTCACGGTCGGCGATTCGTCGCAAGTGATAAAGAAACGCGCGTGGATGAACGAAGAGGCTGAATAAGAACGAAGTGAGAGACTGGATATCGGTTTGAATGGGGGTTTGCTCGTCTTTTCTCAGTTCATTTGTTGTTATCGTTCCTGGCCTTTCCATTGTGTGACTCGTTTCTTCTCCTGCTTCTCTCCATTCGTTACAGGCACCAATGTTACTGCGATGTTGCGTCTCTGTCGACGAATAATAGAATCTCTCTCTTTCTCTCTCTCTCTCTCTCTCTCCGACTCGATCGATTGGGGAATTAGTCACACGTCACGCGCAAAACGAGGATTCGTCTGTGAGAATTTTTTCTCGTGAAACAACGATTCTCAAACGCCGGTCTTTCTTTCGTTGCGATTTTCGCGGCTTTCGTTCGCCGTCGACCGATATATTCAATTAATTAGCAAAAAATCATAATGGCCGCGCGTGTGAAACGAGTTTGAGAACGAAGGAGGAGCGTCGCTGCGTCTATCGCTGTGGCGATATATAGATGTGGGAAGAAGGAGGCTTCCCGTGTAATTGGCCAGCAAGCGTTCGTTCGTTCGTTCATGAGAAAAAGTTCGATGCCGCCGCTAATTGGCGGTGTTCGCGAACGGTGAAAATTGCTCGCGATAATTACCAGCGGAGAGGGGAAAAAAAAAAAAAAAGAAAGAAATAGGGCCGGGACACAGTCAGAATTCATCCATCTCGCGCTTGCGTATGCGTGTCAGCGCGATTTCCGAAACGCGTTTCAACGATCGTTCGACGAGAGAAAAAACTCGAGTTTGTCGACACTTTTTCTCTTTTGTTATGAAAAAGATACTTTCATTGCACTCCTCTGTCTGATTTTACTCGATATTTTTAAATTGCCAAGAAAAAAAAAAAGAAAAAGAAAAAATTGAAAAATAATTCGGAGTGCAAAGGGTTGAAAGTTCCCTTCGAGTCTAATATTATTATAAAATAATTATTATGATATTTTATAATATTACTATATTATAGAATAATAAATTATAATTTAATAATATATCATATTATATATATAATATAAATTTAATAATATAATTAATATAAAATAATTTATTATTTTTTTTATATAAATATATTATAAAATAATTTATTAATAATTAATTAATTATATTATATAACATTAAACCTAATATTATTTACACCTAAATAAATTTAAATTAAATAAATAAAAATCAAATCTTATGTTTGGTGAAAGGAAAATTAAATAAATCGCATTGATAGCGCAGTAAGAAATTAAGAATTTTCGTTCAGCTCGTGAGAAAGCGAGGGATGGTGGTGTGAACGAGTGATCCGCGAGTCCGCCAGCACGTAGGAACGAACGGAAGTAAAGTTAGAATTATAACTCGGCTAATTAACGAAATCGTTAGGGGCCTCCGGTTTAATGAACATCCATTGTCGATCGCGTTTACTCGCCCCGGCGATTTCTCACACGATCTTTTCGAATATTTATACAGCACGCTTCTTCTTTTCTTTTTTCTTTCAATTGCTTGATCAAATTAGTCTACTTCACCAGCACGGACTTGTTATTAATTAATTTGAAAGGGTGTGAAAGTTACACATGCGAAACGCGTAGAACAATGCAATACTAAAATTTTTTTAAATAAACATTTTGTCGTCTGCAAAGTATTATAATGAATCGCAGGAGTGATTATTCGATCATTTTTCGAATAATATTCCTCGTATTCTGGCTTAAGTCGATCACGTAAAAACGTAGAATAATTATTATAAATGTTTAGTAAATTGAATAAATAGGCTCAAAAATCTTGGGGCAGATTTTATTTTCAATAAAATTTCTGTATTTATACTTTTGTCGCGGATGATAAAATTCTTCCTTGCACGAATACTTAATAAATTTTCTTTGTCGTACAGAGTATTATTTAATTCTCTGAATTAAAGCTTCGACAATACCTGTCTTAAATTAAAACGACTGCAGACTCTATGATTATTCAGTCACTTTTCGAATGATACAATGATCATATACTCGAAGATCAAACTACGCTACGGATCTGTTATCAACGCAACGGTGTAAAAATATAGCAAAAAAAAAAAAAAAAATTGTAGAATAATTAATAGAAAATTTAGTTTGTTACAAAAGAAAAAATAGTTTGTTGAAAAAAAAAAGAAAGAAAAGGAATGCATAAACATCATTCAATCGCTAGAGCCTTCGATACACAGATACACGGCGAAAACATTCCTGGAAGATGGTGGTACTTAAGTGTGATCGGTGAGATAACCGTGGAAAAATTAATATCGCCGGGCTAATTACAGTGGGCTGCCCTTTTGTTTTCCGTGGCTCGGTCCGTTGCCTCGGGTCAAGCTCGTAGTTCCACGGTGCCGAGGCACGCTCCTAATGACTACCTCGCTACCGTTCAAATGCATGCTCGTGTATTTTGCCGCGGTATACATTATATACGTATAACGACACGTGTGTATGTATGTATCTGCTTTTATAAGTCTCTGCACACCCGTGCAGCCCCTATTAGAAGAGCCTAGGACTCGCGTTCCTCCCGTTCTCCAGATGAGCGAGGGGGTTGCAAGCTGTGTGTTTGCGACGACACGACGATAGTCCCGAGGGAGGAGAGCCAGGGGAGGCGGACAACAGGTGAAAAATGCGCGGTCTTGGTCGTGGCATCTAATTGGAACACGATTCTGACCCTGAAACCCAAGATAGGGGAATATTCCAGCTTCTTCAGCCTCTCTCGCTTCTTGCTTCGGCGCGCGAACCTCCCTGCCTCCCCCACCCCACCCCTTTTCCGCGAAAGTCTGACCGAGAGAGGTAACAAACCTCGTGGTCTCTGGACGACGAGAGGCCATATCTGGGTGACAGTCGAGTTTTTGTCATTGTGCACCTCCCTATGGGTGACGATTTTAATTGTTGAACTTTTCAGACAGGGAGAAGACGTGGTAGCGTTCAGGTAGAAAAAGATGAGCAAACTATTTTCAAGTTGAATGAATTGAATTATCAAACAACGTGATGTAATGACGATATAGTGAATTGTTGAGTTATTTCGAAGAGATCGTTTATTTACGTAAAAATATATGACACCGTGGCGGTCGTTTGCAATTTGTTGGAAAATATTTCACACGAAACTTATATATTATGTATTATAATGTTATAATTATATACAATCCCTAATTACTTAAAAAGATAATTACAAAATCCCTATATTACTTAAAAAATTACTTGAAACTTACATATTACAATGTTGTAATTATATATAATTACTTAAAAAGATAACTATTAAATCCTTGTGTTGCTTAAAAAATTACTTGAAACTTACATATTATAATGCTATAATTATATATAATCCCTAATTACTTAAAAAGATAATTACAAAATCCCTATATTGCTTAAAAAATTACTTAAAACTTATATATTGTAATGCTATAATTATATATAATCTCTAATTATATATTGCAATGTCATATAATTTTTCAAGAAGTAGGGAAATTGTTACTTAACATATACCACACCAGGAAACGTTACTAGAGGTCATTTCATTTAATGAAATACCTCCAAAATGAAAAATAATTAATAATTTTAATTGTTGATAAAATAATACGCTTGTTAAATGCTGCATACATTCTGTCGAATCGTATATCAAATAATTCAAAAAATACGAAAAAATACAGACTACACGTTTATCAGAGCATACTGTCCTCGATGTATCAATATAAATCTAGAATAAATAAGAGTTGAAATCTAAAATACATATTAAACAGATTCTTAAATATTACTATAAAAAATATATAGTAATATTTCAGAATATTTCATTAGTGTGAATTAAACAATTGCATATGTGCATTGTACAAAGTTTCCCTGTTGCTCCAAAAGTGTGCTGGTCCTAAGACAATACGTTGGGTACGCAATAAATACAAAATACAGTATAATACAGTATAATACAGTATAATACAGTATAATACAGTATAAATAATACAGTATAATACAGTATAAATAGTACAGTATAGTACGGTATAAATAATACAGTATAACACAGTATAAATAGTACAGTACAGTACGGTATAAATAATACAGTATAACACAGTATAAATAGTACAGTACAGTACGGTATAAATAATACAGTATAACACAGTATAAATAGTACAGTACAATACAGTATAAATAATACAGTATAATACAGTATAATACAGTATAAATAGTACAGTATAAATAATACAGTATAAATACAAACAAAAAGAATAAAAAACAAAAACATAAAAAGGAGCAGAAGAAACAACAGGATGCGCAAGGAGTATAGAATATAATCGACGTATCGAAACGCAAGCCATCGATTCCATCCAACTTCTTGCCAATATTCGAACTGAGACAAGTCGAAGGATGTCGAAGGACACTGGCGATATTTAATTGAAAGATATCCGCGAATTCCGGGACGTCGATCGTTCCAATCGTTCCAATCTTCACGACGATAATTGCGACTTTTTCCCCGGGGTTGTCAACCGGTTCCTTTCGTTCCGATTCCCCGTTAACACGACGGCGAATAAAAGAGGATCGTCGATTGGCTACCGGCTGACAGAGGGAAGACGTTGGCGTGGAGCTCGAGAAGGAAGAAGCAGAATAGCCTCGTTAGCACCTAGGCGAGCCAGGTCGATCAGCGTCGGGTTCGCCGAGAGACGCTACTGGCTGGCAGAAAGGCGCTTATTAATTTTAATCGAGCGGGATCGCAGCCAGAGAAAGCGTCCAATTTCCCCCGCGGGTCGCGCAACTCGAGAGAATCGACTCTCGAGACAGATGGAATTTCTCGGTTGCGCGGTAACGGTGCTTTCTAACCCACGCACGTATACATCGGTGGTGGAGATGCGAACGAGGCGGAGTATCCACCGAAAGAGAGGGATATACACTCGCGGCTTGTGTACACAGCCGACGAGAGCACGTATGTACATACCTATTCTCTCTCTCTCTCTCTCTCTCTCTCTTTCTCGTATAAATAAGACCGGCGGAGGCGACGCTCCGTGCGACGATCTGATTTATTTGCCGTACGGGGGACAGGGGCAAGCACTTCCGAGATGCAGATATCTCTAGCGGTGGCGTGAGTAACCTCGGAGGCAAAGATGCAAGAAGCAAGAAGCGAGGAGGAGGTGAAGGAGAGAGGCAAGAAGAGGAGGTAGTTATCCACGGCAAGAGGTTACCCACGGCGGAGGTGGACTCGCGGCGGTTAAGAGCGATTTAAGAGGCGATTCCTATCTTCCTTAATTACCGTACGTTTTTTCGTAGTATCGCCGTCCCGGGACAAGCGAATATATACATATACACAGGAGAGAGAGAGAGAGAGAGAGAGAGAGGGATGAGACGAGGTAAAGGCTGACCGAGGGTTACCGCATATATGGGCTTCCTCGTGGTGCGACCGTTTCTGTTTCTCGATTTGCGATCCGTGGTTTGGTTTACAAGTTCGCGGAATGGCGGCGCAGCCACGCTGATTGCGCTCCTCTCCTCGTTCCTCTCTTTTCCTTCTGTCCCGATATCAGCAGACAGCGGTCCCCTCGCCGAGGCGGTGGACCAAAGCCCTCTCTCTGTATCGTCACGGTACGCGCATGCTCGCGGTTGCGAACAGTTTGAAATAGTCGAACTTCGTCGATTGATCGTTCAAAAAAGTTCTCGTCTTTCCAGGAAAGTGAGCTTTCATCGGTGAAAATTTGGCAATGGGAGCTTTCGAGGACTTTTCCAAGGCTTGCAGATTTTCGTGAATTTGCACAGCGAAATATGACGAAAATGTCAAAAAAATTTTTCATCATCTAAATCACCTTGGGCGATTCAACCTTTCAGATCTTACTTATAATACAAAAATTTGTCGAGAGTTGCACATAGTGTAATTTAGCGTAACCTGTAGAACAACTTTTACAGTGAAACAACACACGACTGATGTGTACCAGCTTTACGGTGGGAATACGAAGATGCTGGTCCAAAATTTTTTTAGATCTGTTCGCAAATGCAAGTACTCGCCCAAGAGAGACATCGTGAACATTCATTAGGTTAAAATTATTCAAATATAACAGAATAACGGAATTCTTGTTCTCAATTATTATTCCAATTTCGCCAAATCCGCTTTTCGACCATTGTTTTAATCAAAATTAAGAAATTTACGCCGAAAAGCGTATCGACGAAGGCAGTCGATATCCCCTTTAGTTTCTCTAGAGAAAAATCTCCAAACGATTGAAGGCTGTTCAGAAGAATGCGTAAAAGGGCGAAGGGCTTCGAAGAAGAGGAAGGAGGGGAAGGATGCATCCATTGCCTTTCTTTCTTCCTCTCTTCTGTCTCTGTCTTCAAGGATACCGACAGTGGCTAGCATTATGGAAATTTTTAGCCTCGGTCTGTTTTCATTATTATTTCCTCGCTACCGAAGTATGCTTGACGAACCGCGCCTAGGAAAGAGCTACAGTAGTCCCCAGTTAAACGTCTGTCGCTACCCCCACCAATTCCTCGAATTGGGACTAGCCTCCCCACTCTACGCTACTTTAACATGCGGTCGCGTGAAACATGGCACTTGCACATACGAAACTAAACGATGTATGTATATGACACTGTTATTGGCGCTTGGCGTTGACGTTCTTCTCCTCTTTTTCTCTTTCTTTCGGCGCCAATTCGCAGAATATATCTCTCCCCGTCTTAAATTAAACTATTCAACAATAAATAACAAAATTAATATGTTATATTAATAATTTGTTTAATATATAGTAAAAACTTATATATTTCAGATAATTGAAGGAATCAATAAAGTGATTTCAAAAATTAAGAATAATAATTTAATTTTTGAAGAAAAGGGTACAGAGGATGGTGACATGAATCTTGAAATTGGATTAAATTCACATTCAATTGGAATTTTCTCAATTAATTTTTTTTATTTATTGAAAAAAATTTATCTAAGTGTAAAATAATTATTGAAATTAATATAATAAATTTCCATCAGAGATATCGAAGTCAAGAAAATGGGGAAATTTTACGATACAATGGACTGCACAAGCTTTTATTTACGAAAAATTATTTAAACCTTCAAAAACACGTTGTTTCACGTCTGTAAAATAATCTGACAGAAATTGTAAATTGGTCATTTTGACAATTTTGTTAGTTGCAGCGTTAAGCGTTCGCCTTCGGTCCCAAACGCTTTGCTATATTTACCTGCAGACCGTAGACAAATCGCTGGCCACAGAGCCGGTTGTTCTGGTTTATTAGCTTCGACGAAGCACGCCTCGACGTCGTATGCGATGTCCAAGGTTTTCCAGCGAGTCTTATTAGCATATACTCAACGTGAAAACTCGATGTTGGTCGTTTGTTCTAAATGTGTCTATTTTTCGTGTATATTTTTTTCTGAAAGTACTCGGTTTTTCGTGTGCGAGTGAAAGGCGAATTTTTTCATGAAGGGACAAAATGCTTTATCAATACGTATACTGATCGTTTTATCTTTTACCATCTCCAGACAATTTCCTGCCTTTGCGTTCAAAAAGTGTTTTCATCTTTTTCAACAACGATTTGACATCAGTGTCGTCGTAAAGTGGAGACTACGAGCTTGCGCAGCAAAATGTGACGTCTCCTTGTTTTCTTTCGTTTTTGATTCTCCATTTTGAAGTCGACGCCAAACGAACAATCAACGAGACCCGTGCGTTTCCCTTACATACATACGTGTCCATCTATTAGAAAGAAATGCAGTTATCCTTTGGCCAATCCAGGTACAAATGGACAGATAAGCAAATGAAAATAACCTTCCTGTCGAAGAAACATCGGGAAACGTGAATTCACGTAGCTGCCAAAAAAGAAACATCTCGCGGCGGAGACACGCGTGGCATGAACCTCTGGCCCCAAAGACGAGACGATATTAATCACGACCACCTGACAGCAAGAACCACGGCGTATAATGCGTTGCATAGATTTATTTATCGTGCGCGAACGCGTAAGTCACTCGTAAATAGCCACGGGCGGCGCCATTAAGCACCGCCGTGGGTGGAACCACCGTGCAGCACCCATTACACACGCCAACTCTTTGGGATCTCTTATTTTTCCTTCTCGTCGCTTTTTTCCACCCTCCTTCCCATTTTTCGTTTCATTCAATCGACGCGGACTTCTCGAAAAGTCTCGAGGGAATAGAACTTTTTAAACGTACTTTTTAAAAATACATCACGTACTATAACTGTCAGTGGGAAGTGTGATTTGTCATCAAGGAAGATCATGTTTCATCGTGGAAAAAGATTCAGTATAAAAATTTAAACACAGCTGTCGGGAAGACATTTCGAAGGAGAAGAATCGGATTATTTGACGAGAGTCGAGATTTCAAAAATGTGTCTATGTTTCGATTAAGATTGTGTTTGTATCATTATGTTTTATTAATCGTTCATACCTCAGTCGCTGTGTAATTTTATTTATAGTATATTTATGTATATTTCCATTTTACTTATATTTTATTTATTTATTTAAAAAAATATATTATATACTTATATACTTATATTGATAAAATGTAATTAAGTATATATAATAAAAATATGCTTATATTTTATTCATTCATTTAAAAAAATATCTTATATACTTATTTATAATAAATATAATTAAGTATATATAAACTATACTTATATTTCAATTTTTTTGGTAAAATGCCGCGTGAATTCTCCCTGATCCGGCCTCTATGGTGTTAATACCGCGCAACGAACAACCGCGTAATGAACTTTCGGAAGAGGGAGAGTGCGGAGGAGATCGGTCGTGGCCGGATCAAAGGTACCGTGAGTTGATAAAAAGGGGCCCTTTGAGCCTCGATACTTCCTTCGAACGAGACAAATCCACGCCTACCTCGTGGAGTCCTTCGCGCTCCTTATTAAGGGCGCGGCCCCGTGTTGCCCCCCCGACCACGTGCCTGCCACGAAACTTCCTTTTGCCCCGCGAAAAACGAGAAACACGATCGATCATTTCTGACTGCGTTCACCTCTTCGCCTCGCTGTACACGCGTGTGTGTTTATCCCGCGCGACCGTTCGAACTTGCGCTGGCAACTGGACGAGCGACAGTGTACAATAATTCGTCGCTTTCTTTTTGAACTCGTCGGTATGATATCATTTGATAGAAATTATCGAGAAATAATAAATTTATTATTTGTTTTACTTAAATATACTTAGAACTGTGGAAATATTACAATTTTGGAGGTTAATCACTTGCGCTGGCAACTGATTGCGGACCATAACGAGTGACCAAACCGTACACTGCAAATAATTCGTCGCTTTCTTTTTAAATTCGTCGATATTACATCATTGGATAGAAATTATTGACAAGTAATAAATTTATTATTTGTTTTGCCTATTTTGTTTTACTCAATTATACTTAAAACTCGGAAAATATTACAATTTTGGAGGTTAATCTATTGCGCTGGCAACTGATTGCGGACCATAACGAGTGACCGTATCGTCTACAATAATTCGTCGCTTTTTAAATTCGTCGATATTACATCATTGGATAGAAATTATTGACAAGTAATAAATTTATTATTTGGTTTGCCTATTTTGTTTTACTTAAATATACTTAAAATTGAGAAAATATTACAACTTTAGGGGTTAACCCCTTGCGCTGGCAACTGATTGCGGACCATAACGAGTGACCGAACCGTACACTGCAAATAATTCGTCGCTTTCTTTTTGAACTCGTCGCTGTGATATCGCTGGATATAAATGATTGACAAGTAATAAATTTATTATTTGTTTTACTTAATTATACTCAAAACTGAGAAAATATTACAATTTTTGGAGCAAAAAATTGTCGACGTGCGTGGCAAGAGATTAATACGTGAAATACGTACGTTACATGCATATTGGTCTATACGTATGCGTGTGTGTAAAGATAGAGAAAGGGTACGCGAAGGGGTGCGCCGAGGCCCGGTTCTAATGCAAATTTATGCGGGTCGAAGTCTCTGCATCTCCCGGGAGACGGCGCAAAGAGACGACGACAAGCCACTCGGATATTGGGTTATCGGATACACGAGTGTCCTCGGTCGAGCGTACCCTGGCTCTGCCTTCTACACTGAAATCCTGCACGCGAGCTCTGGAAAGTGGAACTCGGTATACATATATATACGCGCCATCCGTCATTGTTGAAATTCAAATCGGCGAACCGGTCGTTTTCGTCTCGCTGATTGTTGCTCGTTTGCAATCCGTCGTCTAATCCTCTATACACGTATGTACACGGTTGCCTCTCGTGTTGTACGGTGACAATTTTGCGAGAAGTTTCGCCAACGAGGCGAAATATTAGGGGATATCAAGGCGACGGAGAAGTAGGCGCGTTTGTGAAATGTCGATGATCGAGGGGGGGGGGGGAACGTTGGCGTCGCCCGATAAATGCGCATCGCGTGTTAGACAGCGCAGCGGCGCGGACGATCATTACAAAGTGTGTGTGTGCGTGTGCGTGCGCGCGAAGGTAAAAGAAAGATCATTACGGCGGGAACAATAATGCCCCCGTCATCATAATTTCAATAAATCCGGTAACGCGAACATCGGCCGGAGCCCCGGCCGGCAATTCCGCTTTTTCGCCCTTTGTCGGCTTCCTCTCGCGCACAATTCACCGCCGAACGAATTACCTAACGCAAATACGTTGCACGCTTTGACGGTGCATATCGAAAAGGGGAGGCAGAAGGAGGCAGAGCTAGAACGTAGGACAGCGAGTGGGGAGAGAGACGAGGCAAGAACGAAGGGAAGAAAAATCAACGTAGACAATTTCCGGCTGATTCGACACGCTTTTTTCCTCCCCTCCGTGTATCTTTCAGTCGATAGACTAAAGAGCGACGGTGATGGCGATGGCGATGGTGGTGGGTTCGGTTCGTGTGCACTTGTGGCCACGTCTCGGTCCTTTTCCTCGTCGCAGTTCGTAGAGAACCCGCACATACGGCCTAAGGTTGGTTTACCTTAGAACAAAGTGCTTTTTGTTCGGTCCCCGAGAGCAACTTGTGCAAGTCACGTGGGGTTTGTTGGCGTCTGTGCGAGAGAAGAGGAAAGAGAAACCTGGGCCCCAACAGGAACAAAGCCGCGCGCCACGCGTTGCAGTACCAACCGTCTCCTCTCCTCTTCGTTCCTCTTACCCAGCTCCTTCGTTTTCTCTCTCTCTCTCTCTCTCTCTTTCTATCTACGCGTTACCGCGTTAACCTTCGCGGAGCGCACGCGCGAACTTGAAGAAAATCCTTCGAAGAACGACCGAAGGAAATAATGTACCACCCGTGCCTCTATTTACGCGGCACTTTTTTTTTTACACCACGTTTCTTTTTACGGGGACAGATCGTAACACGATTTACGCGGTACTTTTTGCCGATCCACGCGATATCTGAATTTTCCTAGAAACTTTTTTAAAAAGTAGCGGCGACAGATAAGAAAACTCGCTGTGCGTTGCTTTCTATAGCCGGTTGCGGTTGCTCAGTTTTACGTGGCGAAAGATAAGTTTGAGAACGAGTCGTCTGAAGAGATAAACATTCAAATGAAAATGAAGTCGAAACGACGAGGATAAGCCAGTTTGTGCCAGTTAGAAATGAAAAGGTTGATTCGAAGGTTTTGAATTACAATAGCGATAAGTAACACACCGAGTGAAATTTACTTTTGTTCTCTCAAACGTCATTATTGTTATTAATATCTTCTTTTTTGTTTTTTGTTATAACTTAAACTAACTTTTCTTTCGTACTTTTTTCGCAATTAAACGAATCCACGTGGAACGAATCACTTACGCGTGTACTATCATCCACGGTGCATATTGCAGATTTTCATCAGAGATCGTTATTATTGTCATATTCCATCTTTTATCACTCGCACGTGTAATTTAGATAGCAGCGATAAGTCTGTAAAATTTCGATAAAGCCCGACTCTCCTCTTTTTATTTCTCTCTCTCTCTCTCCCTCTCTCTCTCTTTTCCCATTCCGTACATCCCGTTCGTTCCATCCGAGTTACTGAATTTCTTCGTGTCGGTTTTATCGGCCGATCGACTGATTCCGTATCTGCAATCGAAAGTCCCTCGCGTAATTGCCGGTCGTGTACGTCTCCGCGGGACTCCGCGTTTCTTGCTCGTTGGCAAAGAGTCGCGGGAGCGGCATGCAAATCGGTAAGAAACAGATCGGGATCAATGGCCATCTATAAGCGTCGATCCCTCGCCAGATATGAATCGAGCCCTCTTCTTTTCGGATCTTCGAAAATCTCTTGGTCGTCGGTACCCAGATCGCTTGCTCCGAGAGATTCTTATCCGAAAACTTCTTAATTAACCGCCTCACCTCCCCTCGATACTCTGTAAAACTGTCAGAATTTCGGTAAATTTCCAAAGGAAAAATTTTATAATTCCCGGAAGCTTGAGAAGTTTCGAGTATTTTCTATTAGGCCAAGAAGTAACTTTTCGACATTTTTTTTTTTTTTTTTTATGAGAAATATATCGACCATTTTGGGTAATTTCGGAAAGTTCTCATCTTCTTTGACAGGAAAGAATTCCAAGAACGATTCGACATACTCGTCGTCGACAGTAAAAATTTAGCAAACCTACGCGTTAGATAATTTTTCACGTGCTCGCACAGTAAAATTTTGGTACCTTTCTGATTTCCTCCATCTCGAAATCGACGCCAAGCGAGCAAGTGACTAACGAGATCGTGCATCTTCTTTTTCTAAAACAGAATTTTCTCCAACATAGCGAATTTACTCCTTCTAGTGAGCGTATTGCGAGAATTAACAAGAAACCACAACTGTTATTTATTTTAATTTATGTACAACCGAGATATCCGTGCCGAACGCTTGCTTGCTCCGCCGATTCTTAACAAGTGAAATTACAATTATAGTGAAATATTATAACATTATACTGAAATGATATTGTAATGAAATATTTTGAAATATTATAATATTATAATGAAATATTTATGAAATATTATAATATTATAATGAAATATTTAATAATATATTTGTAATATTATAATGAAATATTTACGAAATATTATAATATAATGAAATATTTATGAAATATTATATTATAATGAAATATTTAATAATATATTTGTAATATTATAATGAAATATTTACGAAATATTATAATATTATAATGAAATATTTAATAATATATTTGTAATATTATAATGAAATATTTACGAAATATTATAATATTATAATGAAATATTTATGAAATATTACATTATAATGAAATATTTAATAATACATTTGTAATATTATAATGAAATATTTACGAAATATTATAATATTATAATGAAATATTTACGAAATATTATAACATTATAATGAAATATTTTCCGCTGACTACCCATCTATTAGAAAAAGACGCGATTACATTTTGTAATGTCCAATCCAATAAACGAAGAAATACGAAAACACGAAATCGCGAGTATCCCGAAGAGGGGAAAGTGCGATACCTCGACGAGTATTCGCGGTCTGGAAATGACAGATGGAAACGATAGAATTCACGATTGATTGGCAAGCTCTCGAAAGACCTCTCTAAAGGCGAGTGTCCAGAGGTACAGGAACGTCGCTGGCAAGACGAAATGGAAGGCACGACGATCGAATTTGCTTAGAGCTGTGGCGGCGGAGCTGTCGTTCGGTGCACGAAACGAAACTCGAGTGGAGAGAAGGTAGACTCAAGGGGACGACGACGACGAAGAAGAAGAAGAAGAAGAAGAAGAAGACGAAGAAGAAGGTATAGAGGCACGAAGCGGAGGGTCCCACCCACTAGTGGCCCTCGTCTCGGAGTTCAGGACTCGTGACCACCTCGGGCTGATATGTCGAACCGAAACCCTTCGTTTCTTCTTGGCTCACATCCCTCTCACTCGGCTTCTCTCGTTCTCTCTCTTCACCACCGATCATCCACGGGAACTGCGGACTCCTCTTGCTGCTCCCCATACCCCCTACCCCTCTTTCTATCCGCGCCGCTTCGCGGACTCTCGCCGTCCCGCGCGGCTCTCACGAATACTCTTCCCATGATTTACTCGCGCGCGCGTCTCGAAAGAGTGAACCGTCCTTCTGCCTCTCCTCCGTGGCGTGGTATCTCGTTGCCAGAATCTTCCTTCTCCTCCTCCTCCTCCTCCTCCCCCGGTTTCCAATAGGAAATCTCTCGCTCTAGCCGCTCTCTTCGTGTTCGGAAGGAACGCTTCGCCTCGCATCGCTTTGCGTTGCTTTTCCACGATACTCTCCGAGCTGACTCCCTCTTTCTCCCGTTGGATCTTGAAAAGAATTGAAACATTGCAAGCCGAGGGGTTTGTCCTGACACTTTGACGACGTGTGCTTGACAAAAACAACATTGATACAAACAAACAAAAATGAAAGTGTTTGTTTCAATCACTGATTGCGGACCGTAACGAGTGTACGATATAATTCGTCGCTACGATGTCACTGGATCGAAATTATCGAGGAGTAGTAAATTTATTATTTGTTTTGCCCGGGTTGTACTTAAATATGTTGGATTCCATTTGGACTCCAGTGGATTACATTTTCGGTCGATGAAAAGTTAACAGTTCATCGTCGAAAAGATCATTGCTATTAAAAACCTGAAATTTGTCAAAAAAAATAATAGAGTTCGTAAACAGGAAAATTTAATGAGAAAAAGTAATTTTAGTTAGTTTCAGTGTGATACTTTTCAAAGCAAGATACCACACATGAAATGGCACTTTTGGCGGATCATGCACCGGTACCGTGATTCAAACTTTTTTTTTTTTTTTATAAAATACACAGCAGTTTTATTGGCAATATAAAGGAAATGTACCACCAAGTGACAATTTTGTTACTTCTTGTTGAAATTTGGAGTTTTTAAAGCAAATGATAATTTTTTATTTTATATGTATGTGTTGGATTCAACGCTCTTATAATTTAGAAGAGTTTATTCCCTTACAGTCGTGGTCGTGTATGAAATGGAATGATTTACAATGTTCAATGCTCTTGAACATGATGTAGAATGATTTAGAACGTTTAATGCTTTTAACGATATAGAACGTCTCTATAATGATTTAGAATGTTTTATGCTGTCGAATGTCTCTAAACCATGTCCTTATATATATATTTGGTAATCATCGTCAAGTGGAAGGGGAAGGAGCATAGATGACCAACTATTGCATCTTGCCCTTGTGACTAACTATTTACAGTCCACTTTTATGTAAACTGTTGCTAGCTAATTGTCAGTATTTAGCATAGATTCAATATTGTCCGGGTTGGTCATCCAACAAATATACTTAAAATTGAGAAAATATTGCAATTTCGACTTTTTGATTAACATTAGAGAACAATCGTATCCACGTGTACAATCGTTGCAATTTAAATGACAATTAAAACGAGTAGATTTGTGTTTCTATCCAAACAGGAATTGATAGTAATGTTGACAAGATCCGTGTCTTTTTAAACACTTGTAAAATCGTTAAATTAAAATGCACAAGTTTCCGCAATTACGCCTGTCCAGGTTAGCATCAATATTATCAAGAATATCCATATCTCTCAAACACTTGTAAAAGTGTTAGGAAATCAGTTAAAGC